>FR997764.1:3725973-4967964 GCA_905475315.1 Autographa pulchrina
TCTTCTATGTATTGTTTTGCTCTTTATAACCTGTATTGTAATATTATTTTACAGCTCATTACTTTGCATATCATTTATCACTTCAATATTATTTACTATCTATACATTAAAAAGTTTCATCAACATTGTAACGAACCTGCAGCGGAGTCATGTTAGTCCTTTCCGAGCCAGCTGATATGAGTTGCTGGTGCAAGGCGGGTTGCAGAGACGCGAACGCAGGCGAACCGCTCAGGTTGTGCAGGTAGCGCACTAGTGCAGAGCTGAAGGCGCCGTATAGAGCTCCTAGGCGAGCACCGAAGCACGCGGATATTGTACCTGAATAAGCAATTTTTTAAAGGACCTTTTTTAATAAAGCTTATACAGTCATAATCATAATCATAATCATAATCATTTATTGTGAAACATAGGTAAATTTTACAAAGATGTTACATTATATTACATGTCCACTATGTTCTACCATATACATGGTGTACAAATTTAATAACATTATGAAAAAATACAAATGAAGAATTTACAGTAATACAAATTAAAATACTGAAAATTACAATGAAATGTCAATAAATAATTAAGTAAAGAAGAAATTAGTTGTCAATAATGAATTTGAATTAATAGATTAAAATACAGAAATTATAAGTGTCAATATATAATTAAGGAAGTCATGTTACATTACAGTGTCATTTATATTTAAATCATTCATAAATTCTTCAACTGAATAATACGCCTGTTGTACTAAAAATAATTGTAATTTAAATTTAAATGTAGCAGTTTCTTTCAAACGTAGACATTTCGGTAGTTTGTTATAGATCTTTGGCGCCATTGCAAAGATACTTTTATGAAGTAGGGCTGTTTTAGCGGGCACTAAATGTAATTTACCAGATCTTCGACTACTACCTACTTCTGAGAATTTTGACCAATTTCGCTTTACAAACATAGCTGTTTCAAATATATACATAGAAGGCATTGTTAATAGATTCAGCTTTTTAAAGTACGGTTTACAAGAGTCGGTGCTACGTAGATTGCATATAGCTCGAATGCAGCGCTTTTGTGCTTTAAATACTGATTCCCTACCAGTTGCGTTTCCCCAGAATATAATACCGTATCTTAACGTAGATGCCTATAAGATTTAATCTGAAAATTGTACTGTGAAATGCGTGATTAAGTAAGTGGGGATAGGGGATTTATATGGCCTCATGATGTTTTAAATTATGGACAATTGCATACATACTATTAAATAGTTATTTAAGCGTTAAATGCTCGCTACTCAATTATTTGACGACAAACTTATGTATCTTATACCATATAAAGTATACATTATACCTAACCCGGACTTGGTAAATAAAACTCAATCATCACGTGGCACACGTCTTTGCTGAACTTACAGAACAATAGAGTTGATATTCAACTCTATTTTTACACCAATAAAACCCAATTTTCATCAACAAACATACCAGTATCAGTGCGCGCAGTCTCCCTATCCAAATCTTTAGCGAGAGCAGCGAGTAACGCTTGATGCGCGTCGTGCAGCTGCAGGGAGTGCTGGCCGAGGCGCTCCGAGCCTTCGCTGATGATCTCCTCAGTGAGTAGGGTAAACACTTCCGTCGCTAGAGTTATGTACTGGAAAGGGGAGGAAATTTTAATATTTTTTAAGCAATATTAAAAATTGAGGAATTTCATAGCACAATGCCAGAACACCAGAATGGGAAATATTTGAGTTCGGATTAAAAATGTGCAGCTCTTGAATTAAAAAAAAAATCTATGGCCCATATCATTAATTCCATTATAGGATTTTATGATATTTAAAATAAAATTATGAAATTGAAATTAAGAAGTAAAAAAAAAAACAGCAGGTACAGTAATGATAAATAACACTTTTTATGTAGCTTATCAGCAAATATTAGTCATCATCGTTGACATAAAACAATCATCGCTCACAGAGTAAGGTTCAGCCTTATCAGGCACGATGGCTTGGTGCGGGCGTTGCGGCGCGTCGGCGTTGTCGTTGTTGTCGTTGTTGCCGGCCGCGCGCACCAGCCCGCTGTTGTCAATTGCGTCCGGCGCCACTAGCGTAGACTCAAACCATAGCCCGAACAGTGGTTCGCTGTCTTCTAGACCAATTATTACATGTTATTAGGTTAAGAGTGTTGTTTACTGTGAGTATAATCCAGGCACGTAATTTTCGTCCCACACCTCACGTACCTAGTTGCATTGGTGAAATCCTTAGGTCAGGTTCCATAATGACTAAAGAACAGAATATCATCATGACCATTTTTCGTTAAACACCAACGTTTTTGGTTGGTGTTTAACAGAAAAATAATTCAGAGAAAATTATTGGAGTAGGTTAAAACTTTAGCGAAATAGAATAAAGAAAATAACTGGAAAGAAGACACATTATAACCTCACTACAGTGTGTAAAATATAGCTAGACCTTCTGTCTACCTATGTTTTACAAATGATTTTATGACCAAAGTTTTATACAAGATATATATTGGTTTCTTAGGTTGTTTACGCGAATGTTAGACATTGAAATAAAACTACTTTTTACGGATTTTGTCGCGGGTTAATTTTAGATTTTAGGTCCCGACGTTTCGACACCTTTGCAGGTATCATGGTCACGGGCAGACCATGACCAGACCAGACCATGATACCTGCAAAGGTGTCGAAACGTCGGGACCTAAAATCTAAAATTAAAGTTTTATTTCAACAAGATATATATTCAATTTACAGGCAAAGGCCTCTCCTCCCCTTTTTCCATTTATATGTGTCTAAGACTACATTTTTATCACACAAATTATATATTTATAAATATGTATAATAAAGTATATCATACCGTCGTCAGTCTCCGAGTCCTCGGAGCACAGTATCATGTCCTGGAAGTAGACGGTGGAGTCGGAGCGGTCGGGGTCGGCGTCCTGGTGCTGCTTCTGCACTACGGCGCGCTTCAGGTTCGTCGCCTTGCGGTAGCAGACCACACCCAAGGCCACCAGCAACTGTAGGGAGGTTATAGTTTAGGCTCTGCTCAAATGGGTACAATGGCCGGCGACACATATTTTTATATATTTAAATACAGTAGCGAGTGTCTAGTAATAAAGTAAGCAATGTACCTTTGAAACTATGAGTGAAAATACCTACATATTGATTACTTTCGTATTAAATAAAGTTTACGTGACTACTCGGCACTGTGGGTCCGAGAGAAAGACATATAATATATTTTGTCATACAAAGTTTTTACAGCTAGATTATGTCACTTTCAATAAAAATTAAGGACAGTTTCCTTAAAAAAAATATAATGTTATTTCTTTTTAAGAATATTTCATATAAAAGATAATAGATGTTTTTAAAGCTTCTGTTATTGTGTTGGTTACCTATCTTGTGTAATATACTATTAGCAAACCAACTAATTTCGCCAAATATGTATTATTGTCATCATAGGTACTTAAGAATCCAAACTAATATTATAAATGCGAAAGTAACTCTGTCTGTCTGTCTTTCTGTCTTTCTGTCTGTCTGTCTGTCTGTCTGTCTTTGCTTCACGCCTAAACTACTGAACCGATTTGTGTGAAATTTGGTACAGACATAGTTTGGAACTTGAGAAAGGACATAGGATAGTTTTCATTACACAAAATAAAATTTATTTCGGACATACAGCGCCATCTATTGGTCAAGCGTCGGCATCAATTCAGTACTGAAAATTCATCTATCTTCAATTCAAACTCAGAGCTCATTATGTTGATTTTTGAAGAGTTCCCTAGAATATCTTCCACATTTCATTTTTGAAGAGATCCCGCGAGATCGGGAACTATGTGGGTAAAACCAAAAATCTGCCGGAAGTCACTATTCCACGCGAACGAAGTCGCGGGCAAAAGCTAGTTTTCTATAACTATTATTGATTACCTGATGTAGCGGCGCAGCGGAAGCCAAGCGCAGCTCCCTCTGGTGCGCGGTGTGCTGAGCCAGGATGTGCAGCGGCGCGGGCGCGGCGGCCACGGCCTCGCCGCAGCTCAGCGACTCCAGCCGCGCGTCTGACAGCAAGGCTCCCACCCACGCCAGGCAACGACCGCCTAGGGCCACCCATACTACGCCTAGACCTTGTTGCCTGGGGATAAGGGCGAATATTGTATAACCATGTTAACTGTCTGTCGTCGCTAATATCCAATTTGACGAGCAAAATATACACTATAGTATAACACAGCGAGAGGTGGACGCAGCCACACACACACATAGAGGTGCAAATGCACACATATAATAATATAATAATAATATACTCCGGGACAACTCACGGTTATCTGATCCCAAGCTAAGCAGAGCTTGTGTTATGGTAACCAGACAACTGATAAACATACTTATATATTTCTAAATACATACATATTATAGATAAATTACACCCAGACACAGAACAAATGATCGTGCTCATCACACAAAGATTTGTCCTGGGTGGGAATCGAACCCACGACCTCCGGTATAGCAGTCAGGGTCACTAACCACTAGACCAACAGGGCCGTCATACACAACATACCATATCATTTTATTATGTATGTTGTTTTATTTAATAAATATTTGTATTTGTATTTGTATTTCATTACCTTATACGATAAAGAGTTGATAATTATGTGTCATATTCAAGATATGTATGTTTCGGCAATAGGTTTGTCAGGCAGTGCATAGACGTATGACAAAAAAAGGAGAGGTTCACATTTTATGGCAGCTTTAAAAATTAGGTGTTTTTTTAGATCTAGTTGCATTTTTATGTTACAGAAAATAATAACAATGAAGTACATACATTTTGGTAAGATTATAAGGCCTGGACGGTGTCTTGGCGGGGCTCTTGCCGGGCGCAGTCGCAGTACAGGGTGCGCCAGCTAACGCGTGATGTAACCCGCATAGCAACACCCAACCTCCAATCATCAAGTGGTTTTGATACACCTGATAATTAAGAAAACATCATTAATATTTATATATTAAACAAATTCGGGCTAGTTACACCATTTATGACTCGAGAATGGGTAGACTGACTTCCATTATCCTTGATTTGTTGAATTCCTCTCCGCCCCAAATAGCAGAATAACTATAAAAAACACCAGATGAACAAGGAATACATACCACGCAGGTGAAACAGTACAGCTAGAATTACAATAAATGTATACCTATTGAATCATTTTTCAATTGAAATCAATGATCAAATATTCAGGTAATTTTGTATTGAATAGAATATATTATCAGGTATTAAATAACTCAATAATTTAAACTTACATAACCACCGGCGCGGGTAGACTGTTTGAAAGTCTCCCCAACAGTATTGTACAAACTAAGTGCACTTTCAACCAAGGTAGCCGTCTGCTGCTCGTACTCTTCGTCTTTAGGGTGTAGGGATGCCTATGGAAAAAATATATTTTAGACAAAAAAACAAACCAGGTTTTGTATTTGCATATTCTTAGAAATTACTTGTAACAAACAGTATGAAACTCATATCATACATACATATTCTATATCATCCGCATATCGTGTACATGTATTTTCGAACAAACTTTCATTAATAAAATCCTTTATATAATTAAAAATATTAATGTCATTTTATGGTCTATTCTAGGTAGAGAGAGAGATCTAGTCAAATAGCCAATTAATGAAAGTAAATTACATATTTAACAAAATATAAAATAAAATATCTCAGAAAACATTAACAAACATTCATATTAATTTCATTGAACAATAATAAGGCATTTCAATTACCTGTGCAGTGGCGCACAGCAAGCCAGCGATGCTGACGTCACTGAGCGTCATGATGCGCTCGGGCGTGAACGGCTCGAGGCACGGCAGCGACAGAGCCAGGCGGCACACGTGTACCTCGTTTACGAGGAAGTGAAGACTGCGAGACAAACAAACATTGTAGAGATAAAAATATACACTGCATGGATAGCCGAGAGGTATAAGTCAGCGCGACGTGCTGCCGGGTCAAACCCCTATGGAGCAAATGTTTGTAGGGTTCACAAATGTTTGTACAAAGTCTGGGTTTTCATAGTGTATGTGAATTGAATTTTAGAAACCCCCGCGATGCAGGGTTTAAATTCATTAGCGCGGAAGATGTTTCAAAAGTAAAAACCATTGCATGATGTAAATTTTCATTTTCACACTACGGTCGAACCGCGCTTCACGCCACTTAGGCAGTAAAAAAAATTCTTTGCTAGTCTAGTTGCACTTTGATAAAAATAATATTTAGACAGAAATCAATGTAGTTTTTATGAACAAACTGCCTAAAGACGTTTATGTCCCAAGATTTTATTATTATTTATTTTTTATCCAGAATCAGAATCACATTGCGCCAGACGCCAGGAACGAAAAAATAAAGAACAAAAATATACATAACTGCATAAACAAACTTACAGGGATGCATCAGAGTTGAACTGGGGCGCCATGGCGGTGTCCTTAGCGGTCTGCCAGCGGTTGAGGTACCGCTGCAGGCACGGCAGCGAGGAACACACCTTCAACACCACGGAGCCGGCTCTGAGCTCCATTAACAACGATGAGCAGGTTGATGCTACCCATTTCTGTGTTGTAAACAATTGATTTTTAGTATATGTTGTTACTTAAAACCTTTCAGACGCATGAGTAAAACGTGTTTGACGAAAAGGAGTAGTGGGCATTTGGATAATCCTGTCTTCAGAAACTTTTAGTTTCAACAAATTTCTGCATAATTTCAATGGATCTTTGGGTATACAATTACTGAAAACCCGGATTATGAGAGCATGAATACAACCTTTTTGTCGAAAACAGAAGTGGTAATTTGGATAATCTGTGTCTACACAAGTTTTTATTTTTTACTTATACAGATCGATTATTAAGTAGAAGTATATGTATCAGTAGAAAATGCATGTCTGTCTAATTATATTCAAGTGAAATTGAAATAAATACTCCCTTCCAGAGGAGCCTAGAAAATACCGAACATAATTGAAATCTCACCTTCATATCAATAGACGACTGTTGAGAAGCATTTCCATCTTTAGCGCTCTCCAAACTATCCTTACTTCCGGGCGACAGGACAGCTGTGGCCGGTTGGGCCTGAGATGACGTCAGCGAGGCCACTGGGTTCCGCAGCGGCGCGGTCAGCTGTTCCAGTAACGCGTCAGACCGACGCTGAGCGTTGGACGGCGGTTGCTTCTCAGTGGGCGTGGTTTGAGAAGCCAGTGACGTAATAGAGCTTGGTATGACCGATGTTTTTGTTGTTTGGGTTTCTAAGTAAAAAATAGTAATTATTTCATGTATGTTTTCAGTTTTGCATTATATGTTTAAATATGTCATTATTTATATCTAAGGTTGCATCTTCAGGATACTTGAGAACTGAACCATAAACTTAATAAAAACAAGCTCTTAAATTCTAATAAGATTTTTTTTAGAAAAACAATACATACCAGGAACAGTAACATGTGCAGGTAATTTAGCATTCTTCAGCAGGGAAGTCAATATAACTAGGTCAGATTGGGGGTAACCCCCTCCGTCGATTCCACATAGTCCCACAATAGGTAACAGCAGCTGGGAATAAACATATTTGTTACAACAATGTATAATGTTGAAGTACTTTGAAGTACAAGAAGATATTATGGTTGACCACTTTATATCTTTGTTAATACAATGAGCAACAGTTTCAAATGATTTAATGTCATTCTAAGTATATAATATCAAAAGTTGAGACATATGAAGAAAACAAATTAAACATGGACAATAAAAAATTGACATAACTTGTAACTTGAATTTACCGGGTAACAAGACAGCGTTACTGAATAAAAGTATTTTATGTATGGCTCCACGCATTTATAATAATCTACCCAGATCTATTAAAGAAATTTCAAATATTTATGTATTCAAAAATAGTATTAAGAAACTGTTATTAAAGAAAGCTTATTATAGTATTAGAGAATATTTAGAAGATAAGAGTATTATATAAAGTTAAGCATAATGCGTTAGTTGTAGTCATTTTGTATATTGTTAAGTTTGCATACCTTTTGTGGTAGAATGTGGCTAATGTGCACTATTAATATATAAGAACTTCTCTGTACCCATGTTCGCAAACGAATAAATGATTTGATTTGATTTGATTTGCTAAATATATAATGGATAGTACCACATGTTTTTTTCATGTATAAAAGTATTTCTTTACTCCTTGTGGAACTAAAAAAACTCATCGCATTTAAAATAATTATATAATATGTTCTATGTCAATACATACCTGCTTAACAGATACATTGGGTGCAGCTGTTGTGTTAGTGTCATCACAAGACAGTCCGGCTTCAGAGAGCTTCTTCAGTATCTGACGGAGAATCACTCTGAACGCATCTCTTGCTGTACTGAGTTGGTCATTTGGTACTAGAAGGAAATGTTTATTTATGCAGAAATGTATATTATGTTAATAAAACAAATGTCTTTTAGGTTGCTTGGAAAAAAATAGAAACTTCTAGAAAAAGTTTGATACTATATTAATAAATATTTTTATTGTATCATAGTTACCAGCACCTCCCTTATTCTGATACACATTGATAAAATGTATCAATGAAAAATGAATATGGCAAAATAAATAAATAGTAGCATGTGTAGGTGATATTATTAAATATCCCTGTTGCAAAATCTTGTGCAATCCAACAAATTTTATGTGAGTTTCAAAATAGATATGGCATGATGATACATACTTTGCCTAGTAAAGAATTATCTTTGTTCAGTTCTATTCACTTTCATTTACCCACACTCTATACAGTATAATTTTATGATCCACTTTTTTTTATAGTATATGAAAAATACTTACGGTTATTAGCATTCAGGCTAACAAAGTGGGCGCTGAGACATGCAAAGCATGTGTAGAACAGGTCGTAGATGTCCTCATGGTTCTGGAACTCACTTTCGCTGCGAGCAAGAAAACCCAGAGATTCAGCATAAAGAAATTGTACTAAACGCAAAGACATGCCTCTTGAAGTTTATGTAATTCCCATGTACTACAACCTTTTGGTCTTGTTAAATTTACAGAGGGTATAATTTACGCTACAACGGTTTTAAATTCTTATATGAGTTATGTAGGGTAATTAGAGATTTTTTTAATAGCTGTCTATAATGCATAGATAGTCATATTAAGAACAAGCAGCCATTGCCACTAGAAACTAGCACAATAACCTCAATTAAAAATAAATATACCTATGTTTATTTATAAATAAATAGCTTACAAACAAGTGATGATTAATCAAGAGAGCTATCAAGATAACTTTTGATATAAACAGTTAGGAACACTGATGACACAAACCTTTTGATGATGGCTTGGATGATTTCCACGGCATCATTTTTATCGAAAAATGGGCCGTAGAGTGCCGTTAATATGGGTTTAACAGTTGTAGACCATTCAATATTTCCTCCAGATGCGGCCATTTTCGGGAGAAAATGACGATTGTGGATTCAATTTTGGAGAATGACAATTATTTGTCAAATATCATCTGTCATTGTCAACTGACAGAAGTTTCCAGGCCAATCAGGCCAATTGTCTGTGGTTAACTGAAACATCAGAGTGGAACGGAACTATTAGAGACAGATTACACGATTTTTTTAAGTTCTGTTAAAAATCTCCGGGGTCAGGTTATTAGAATAGAATACATTATAAAAGATTACCTCACAGATAAAACAGTAGTAATGATTACCTAAAATGCACGGTTTAGTACCAAGAACGTAAAATTTCAATGAGGCCGTAGTGTACTACAAAAGGTCAAAGATATAATCGAAATTAAATTAACAGTCAATATTATGGACAAGCAACGGTAAAAGGCATTTCAGAGTCAGAAACAGATTACAGACTATTCAGATTGCAGGCGTGCAGGAGCTGCTGGGTAACACCGTCTTATCGGTGGTCCACAGAATTTAAAATGATTATTTGAATAAAATATAGCAAAAAATCATAAAATTAACGATTGTATTTATAGATTGTTTATAGTGTTTCCTATATGGTTTTACGATAGTTAAAATATAACAACAATAATAATCACAAATACAACTCTTTTGTGTGTATTCTGTCAGTTCTGTGGCTATAATCGGCTATATTACTATACTCTTTGGGTCATCCGGTCATCGCAACAATGAACAAAAACGTCAACGTTGTCAAAGCCTCAAAGCCAAACATTGAACAGAAAATCCTAAAAGAAAGTATTAATTAAGCCTTGAATAGCTATCAATATGTCTGAGGAACGATCTAACATTAAAAAGCGGAAGAACTCTGGAGAAAATGGCACTGATTCAGCCGGTAAGGTTTCTAACCTAAAAGTTAACTTTTTATTTACACTCTTTACAAGTTGGAATCGATGCTAAAGTTACTTTTTTTTTCAGAACCTGCATCGAAGACTCCGCACATTCAGTGTCCCTATTTAGATACCATCAATAGGCATGTCTTGGACTTTGATTTTGAAAAGTTGTGTTCTGTTTCATTGACTAGAATCAATGTTTACGCTTGTCTTGTTTGCGGCAAATATTTTCAGGTAAACAAATTATGTTTATTTCTAATTATGCATGTGACAAAGCACAGGTGAAACCTAATTCACCGCGAAGCTATGCTTTTAAAAGCTTTTGAGAAAAAAGCTTAGAAGTTTAAAAGTGTAATTAGCATTTTTAAAAACTGTTAAATGACAATAAAATATCTTAACACTGACAAACAACTTATGACCTTATCAGACTGCTTTATATTTACTATAATGTTCATAGGCTATTGCATTAGATAGTTACATTATCTACATAAATAATATACAGTTATGGTAGAGCATTTAGTACTACTTTAAAAATAATATAACTTTTTTTATACAGGGTAGAGGCACAAACACCCATGCCTACACCCACTCAGTTGCTGATGGTCACCATGTATTCCTGAACCTTCATACCCTCAAGTTCTACTGTTTACCTGATAACTATGAAGTCATTGGTAAGTTAAATAAATTTATTTAAGCTAACATTTGACCTACATTTATTTTTATATTAGAAATACATTAATTAAGATCCTGGTAAGTAAGGTTTAAGTATATATATTTACCGGTCAAATAACCCCCAATTTCTGAAAGGCTGATTAACTTAATCTGCCATCAAATCACCTGATCATCATTGGTTGTTTAACCCTTTAACCGCCTGAGTCGTATATATGCGACAAACATTTCCGTGCCCCTACCGCCCATGTCGTATTTATACGACCCAGAATATTCACGATTTTTGTTGTTTTCTTTGATTTTATTGCATCTATTCCATATCTCTCTATTTATGTAGATAGACAGATATAATACTTTTTATTTTACACCATGATATTTTACAAATCGGAGCTTAAGAGGAGCAGAAAAAGAGGAGACTTTATTTTACCGATTCGTAGCCGGGCGCTAGGGGCACGGCAATTGACATTTAGCCAAGCGCTTAAAAGGTTAAAAGACAAAAAGCCAATACAGTGAGTGCTTAACATGAAGTCTGATTGATCAGAGTTTCAGAAGCTGTAGATAAGCAATAGGTATTTGTATACTCCTATTAGATTTAGTACTAGTAAAATCACTTTTATATATCATCTTTTTAAACAGATTCATCATTAAATGACATCAAGTATGTGTTGAACCCAATCTTCACTCCGGAGCAAATCAAGCAGTTGGATTACAACACTAAGATGTCTCGAGCTATTGACAGCACTATGTACATGCCGGGGATTGTTGGCCTCAACAATATTAAGGCTAATGATTACTGTAATGTTATTCTGCAGGTGAGTTCCTTTGTTCATTTATTAAGAAATTGATTAGCTAAAATTATGTATATGTTTTAGGTGTCTTTATGTTGCTATATTAATGGGCACCTTTCTGTGTCATAGGAGATTTTAAATATTTCTTGTCACACCAATGTGTGTGGTAGAAACTAAATTACTAAATATAAATACACAAAGGCATTGCTTAAAGAAATAAATAACAATAGACTAAAAATATAGCATAAAATTTCATCATATTCAAAAGTTGCATTAGTGCCATTGAAGTCTTAGAAGTTTAGATAACAGAAGTCATAATTATTTCTTTACTCTAAATCTAACTAATATAAATATTATAATGTTATTATATAATATTTAATAATATTAATATTACAAAACAAAGCCCCTTGCTGTAACTGTCTGCATGAACATAATAGCTACAAAAACTAGCTAACTGATTTTCATAATTATGGTTAACCATTAGTTTATTAATGTTTGAAGAGAAAAGTTTTTGTACATTGACTTAATATATTTGTCTTCTTGTCTTCTATATTAAAAACTTATCAATCTTCATTATTCTAGTGTCTATCGCAAGTACGTCCCCTCCGCAACTACTTCTTGCGCGAGGAGAACTACGCGAACGTGAAGCGTCCGCCCGGCGACTCCTCCTTCCTCTTAGTCCAGAGGTTCGGAGAGCTGCTCCGAAAGCTGTGGAACCCTCGTGCCTTTAAAGCCCATGTGTCGCCCCATGAGATGCTACAGGCTGTTGTACTGTGGTCTAAAAAGAGGTTCCAGTTTATTAAGCCAAGTAAGTTATTGCGCTGCCATCCTTTGTATGTCCACATTGTCCAATCTCAGTTGGAGAGCTATAAAATCAGGCCCTTAAATTGAGCTTTATTTATCATTACAAAAAGTCTAAAGGATTTTTTTGACTAAAACGGATTTCTTTTGCAGGTGATCCAATCGACTTTATGTCATGGTTTCTGAATTCCCTACATATGGCCCTCAACGGAACTAAGAAGCCAAATAGTTCGATCATATACAAATCTTTTCTTGGCCATATGAGAATATATACCAGGTAATTGACTAACCTTTATGCAAAATCGATAAAAACTTACATTATAATAATAAGCTTTTGTACATCAATTGTAAATGCTCGCACTTTATTTAAAAACAAGGTACAGAAATTTTCTTATTAACAGTTTATGTATGAATGTAGAAATAATATATTTTATGTACTGTAATCAGTCCAATTTATTCAAGTCGTTAAAACTATATTATTATCTATTTAGAAAGCTACCACCAGCCGATGCCGACGACGCAGCTAAGGTGGACCTAAGCAGCGAGGAGTACAGCGAGATGATCACGGAGTCTCCATTCTTATACCTGACGTGCGACTTACCGCCAACGCCACTGTTCACTGACGAGTTCAGAGAAAATATTATACCACAGGTAATGTTTCTATACTAATAAACTATTGTTTAAGGAGTGATGGATGTCATCAAGCCTATATTCTGCGTAAGAACGTTTTCACATTATTATCCTATACGAATTTTACGAATTCGATAACACGTCGGATAATGTGAGACATTTCTATGTACCTACCAATTACTAAAGACTACTGCGCATTGCGGTAGTAAAACATACCGGGCCTGTCGCATTCAATAATTGTTTTAATTCAATCTTCGTGTTTAGATTACAAACCATATCTAACCCTGGTAATATTATCAGCGTATTGTAATATCTAATTGATAATAAAAATATCATGAATTTATTTTTAAGCAATATTTTTTACTTTCAGGTCAACTTATACCAACTACTTTCTAAGTTCAATGGCCAAACATCGAAAGAATACAAAACATACAAAGAGAACTTCTTAAAAAGATTTGAGATAACACAGCTGCCGCCGTATTTGATATTATATATCAAGAGATTTACGAAAAACACATTCTTTGTGGAGAAGAACCCAACTGTTGTTAACTTCCCCGTCAAGTAAGTGAAATTAATTAAGGCCTGTTTTAGATGATAGGAGAAATATCGTGCAAATTGCAATCAATAATAAAAAAAGTGTTTATAGCAATCAATACATTGACGGATGACCACACATGTCACCGGTATCTCATCTGTGTAGACGGTAATGTATCGCAATTTCACTGTATTTCTCGCACCATCTAAATCAGCTTTACCCCTTTCTTTAATTCAAACACGTAGAAGTCTGTTTATTTTCTTTCTATACAAGATGAATTGTGAAAGTACTCATGTTTACCTTATTTACAGAAACGTTGATTTTGGCGATATTCTAACGCCAGAAGTGAAGGCGAAACATAACGGCAAGACGATATACGAGTTAGTGGGTAACATTGTGCACGACGGTACTCCTGAGAAGGGAACGTACAGAGCACACGTCCTGCATAAACCTACACAGCAATGGTGAGTATACTGAGTAAAGTTGTATATTACTTGAATAGGTAACGTAGTGAGGTCAAGTTCGCAAAGACTATCAATCAAGCAAATGTTATGTAATTCAGAATTCTATAGGTTAAATATTAATATTATTAGATTAGTTTGCTGATAATAAACTTATTTTGTTTCAGGTACGAAATGCAAGATCTTCACGTTACCAGTATTTTACCTCAAATGATAACCCTAACAGAAGCATACATTCAGATATATGAACTAAAACAGGATTAGGATTAATAAATACATTTAAGTATACTTGTGTATGTTTATTTATTGAATATACAAATTCCTGATATTACAGACTCCCCATTTAACAAACTGTGGCCCTGGAATGACCTTTACACTTAAATACAATAATTAATTAATCAGTGTTACCATATTTTATAAATATGCGACAAAATATATATATTAGAAAATTCATGTTTATTATTTGACACAGTTTGAGAAATGCATCCTTTTCTCAAAGAAAATAGTTCAGATCTTTTATTGTTCTTTAGATTTTTTAGAAGAAAACTACTGTAATGACAGATTTACACAGCTGCCAATTATATGAACAAAACAAGTTAATTTCTACAAGACACTTGAGTCAATTAGTGAACACATTACAAGACTGAACCATTTTCTATGGCATTCATTAGACAAACACTTCTAATGGCTTTCCCCTTTCTTGCCGGCAATGCGCTTGAACTCTCCCATATTGGTTGTGGAAATAGGGGAGCCGTAGAAAGCGAGGTGATCAATCTGTGTCACTTCACCTCCCGACTGGTTGTCTTTTATGAACAACTGAATGTTCTGCACACTCTGGAACTTGACGAACTTCAGTGGCACTGGGTTGCCTTCAAGATCGCTAGGTGAGAACCTGGAATGAAAATAAAAAAGAACTTTATTAGTTTTAACCAACTTCTAAAACTAGGAGTATGTTCAACTTTTTTCTTTTTTTATAAATGTTCTCTGTGTATAAATTAGACTTGGTACTACTTCAGTTTGGGCTTACAATTTCTATGTTATTGAATACATCCAAGTAAAATATAACCCAATCATTTCATTTTATATGCTAACTTACTCAAGATCCTGCACAGACTTGTTGCTGGAAGCCTGATCGAAGTCCAGTGTTCTCGGCTGGTTGATGAAAATCTTCACCACCTTTGGTCCTTTGTCACTTGGTGCTTTGATTTTTAAGGAGTGTAGTTTCACCAACTGAAATATAAGGGTAAATAAAGTATGAGTATTATACTAAACAAACATTTATTAGGAACTAAACATCAAATGAGATAAGGTCCTTGTATTTCTTTAGTAAGTAACCCCAAATAATTGTATTTACACCTCTATCAACACTGTTAACAAGAAATTAATGGCATCAATTATGAAACAAGCAAAAAATTATTGATTTTCTTAAAAACAACAAACTTTATAGAGCTCATAAAACTGTAAGATTGCATCATACAGTGACTTGCATTAATTGATTTGATTACAACTTATACTAGACTCTTACTAGGTCAATAAACTTAATATTTACCTGGTTGAAAGAAATATTGATGATGAGCTGCTCATCACAGTCGCTGGCGAGGTAGCCTCCGCCGCTGGTCAGGCAGTGAGCCAGTGGATGGTTGTCAGCTTCATTCAGACACTCACACTCACTCTTAGTGATGAAGGTCGCTAAGTCCATCTATAAATTATAATTGCGAATTAATACATTTTTTTATTTTTATAATAATATATTTTTTATTAATATACATTTTGAAGCATTAAATACATATTTCAGAGTGAGAGTATAAGATTTAGTGATGAAATTAGGACTGCAGCTATTGATTTTACATCAGAACTATACAAAGACTACTAATAGAAGTGTGTATAATATATTAAGTTTACTATAATGATAGAGATAACTAATCAAGAACTTAAATAGAGCTGTTGAGAAATTCATCATAGAAACATTAGTTCAATGATCTTATTAGAAAGGTTCCTATTATAAAAACATGAAAAGTATTCCAAACGCTATACTAACATGTCCAGCAACAGTGTTGTCTTCATCTCCTGCCTCATCAGTGCCATAGTATTGTCTAACTTTAGTCTCTAGTGTGCCCGGGTCGGCACCCTGAAGCTGGTCAATCCTTGTCTGTAACAATTTGATACTAATAAGATTATATCTAATGTAACAATTTATATTGGAGTTGAAAAATAAATTAAAGAATTATCTTGGTAATTTGTTTACAGTTAGATACTTGTCCTATCATGTTAGGGCCACGTACCCTATTTCTGTAGAATATGAATGTTGGCATCGCACTGACGCCCTGAGCACTGGCGGTCTCCGCGCACCTGCCCACGTCCACCTTCAGGAACACGGCCCGGGGGAACTTCGCCGGCAGCTGCTCGAAGAACGGCGCGATCCGCTGGCACGGCGGACACCTACACAACACAATACATTATTTACCCCAATGATGACTTGAACATTTGAACGCTTAGACAGGTTATATCTATACACTCACCAAGTCGCTGTGAAATCCACTACGACAAGCTTGGTGCCAGCATTGGCCATTTCCGTCTGAAAGTGGGCTTCACTTTCAATAACCGTAGCTAAACCCATTGTTTTATTGCTACTGATCCTTATTTATTAAACCAAGTGTCTACAATGACAACAGTGGGAATGATAGATACAGTGATACTTCAAAATGGTTGATTAATTGACAGGAACAGTGTTGCCATTAATATATTTGCACTACATTCGATAAAAATCAATAAAATTGGCTTGGGTGCCTAAGAAAATCTTTTTTATTGATTTGCGTATAATTTTCTTATTATTATTTATGAGTATTTAAATTTACAAAACAATTAATTTAGCAATTTATTCATCATTATCTCTCTGTCCAGTTTCGAAAAAAGTTATTTGGGGTAGGCGCAAAGCGTGTTTCATTCATCACTGACAATAATTTATTATCCTAACAAAATAAAGGACGAACCCTTTTATCAGACAATTAAATCAGATTTTAGTATTTTGTTTCACCCGATCGCGTTGGAGGGTTAATGTCAAGTAACGACATCTATTAACCAAAAGCAATACTAATGAAAAATCAAATTATTAATGTAGGTGTTGAAGTGATAAAATGAGCCGTTGCAGCTCCAAAGTTATAAATAAATACAATTTTTGAATAATAAATGAACACGCAATACCCTATGCTTTTTCTTGGAATTGAAACTTAAATGTTTTCGTTAGTTTTGCTTTTGGTTAATAGAGGTCGTTACTTGTAACTATAGATTATTTTAAAGCTTCGGATTATGTCAATTAGATATTAATGGAAAGAGTTTCAGCCAGTACAACCAGCGATTTATATTATATAATATCAACCGGCTTACAAGTAATGACTGCCTCGTTGGCCTAGTGGCGCTAAGCGCGACTGCTACGCTAGAGGTCTTGGGTTCGATTCCCAAGTCGACCAAAATGTTATTGGGTTTTTCTATGAAATTCTCAGTAGCAGGTCGGAGTTTGGATTTGTGCCCGGTTAGTGGCAATAGGCTCGCCCCCTATTACATGGGACCTAAACATACCGGCGAACTGTGGGTGTACATTGGTACACCTCTGCCTAACCCTTCGGGGATACAGGCGTGATTGTATGTGTTACAAGTAATAGTATAACGTATTTACGTAATATTTTACTAATAATTATTAGTAAAATATTACGATTAGTAGAATATTAAAAATAATTAATAATTATTTTACTTACTACGTGTACCTACGTAGGTAAGTTAAATAATTGTGACATAAGGGAAGTATCCTCTAACATAACTCTTTGTACCTACTTAGATTCAATACTTAACAAGTTAGATATTCTTTTCAACGACGACGACGATAATTTAATAAATATAAAACAAAACGTTATTGTGTTTCTTTTTATTCTAAGCATCTTCTTCAATGTCTCATTTATATTTTTCAACGTAATGTTTATTTATAGAGGGATTGTATTCATTGAGGGACTCTTGAGAGGTAGACACCCGCGGCGCAGCTTATTCACAGTTTATCCCCACAATAATTTACCCTGAGCCCTGAATGATGAGGCAATTCATTTTAATATAGCGAGTTTATTTAGATGATAGCTTTGTTTTTCATATTCAGGACAGAAATAAGTAGAGCTATTTGAAAGTAATTTATTTTAAGCTGAGGTAAGAAATTGTATCTATAAATAACGTGATTATGTTGTTATACCTATAAGTATACTTTATGAATTAAATGATAGTTTCGAATAACTAACATAAATTGTCCGTGTCGTATCGCATTGTTTGTATATTTCTATAGTGCATTATCACTATTTAACCGGACGAGTCAATGTAGAAACAAACTTAACTTTTCCTCATTGCCTCGGGTCTGGGTGCTTGTGGTACCTTCGTTGTTTCTGAATTCCATAACACAAGTGATTTAGCTACTTACTTTGGGTTCAGAGCAATGTATGTGATGTTGTCTGCATTTATTTATAAAAAAAAAACTTTACAGTCATGTAACCAAAGCTGATTGTAGACTGCGGCTGAATTAGCCTCTTTATGAATAAAATACTGTCTAATCTGGAGATCAAACGGACAACACTGCGTATGATAGTTAAGTCCTAGACCAAATGTTACGTTGCTTTTCAGTATTTATATAACTGACGTTTCAAAATTAAATAAGTATAGCTTTCGATATATCGATGTGACTTGTGAGTTAAGCGCCTCTTACTTTTTTTTCTTTTTTACTGACAACTCTTTGCTCGCATATTGTCAGTAGGATGATAGCTAGGTACTTTAAAGAAGAATTAAAGCTTTTAAACC
This sequence comes from Autographa pulchrina, assembly GCA_905475315.1. Classification (NCBI taxonomy): domain Eukaryota; kingdom Metazoa; phylum Arthropoda; class Insecta; order Lepidoptera; family Noctuidae; genus Autographa; species Autographa pulchrina. The sequence continues at coordinate 3,744,941 of FR997764.1, forward strand.
AACTAACCGGTGTTAAAGATTTAAATAAAATTAATGGATAAAATCGCTGTAAAGTTTAGAGAACCAAACTTATTAAATGTTTGAACAAGGTACCTTTTAAATATTTTTTTATTGTTTTAGTACCTATGTCAGGTTGCTCTATTAGGTACTAGTTAAAAATGAATGATGACGAAGATTATATTTTTTTAAATATACAAATGAATGGGTGACAGGGTGTGGTATCTTAATGATAAATAATATTATCATTTGATGAATAAATAATGTAAATAAAAAGTTTTGTTTCCTAGTTAAGTACCTCCTTAGTTAATTAGTAGGTACTTACTGAACTCTACATTTCTAACCTAAAAAAGTTCTTGAGAAAACCTTTTCCTCATGACCTCAGGGACTGATTTTGACGCACTATGGTACCTATACCCGTAGACAAGTGGTAGCTCATGGGACATTAGGTATTTTGAATTTTAGGCACCATATTCCCTAATTCCAGCAATAGGCTTTGGTACAAAATTACCTAAAAAAATATAAACCTGCAATAAAGATAATTCTCATAGAACAAGTTTTATTATCATAAATTTTTCTGTGCTTAAAAAGTTCTAAAGAATACAGGTACCTTTAATTGTAAAAGACGGAATGCCAGAGAAATTCAAGCTAACGCTAATTTTATAGGCAAGTATTACGGGATTATCACTTAATTGAAGTCCTTTTTCTTTACGTTTATGTACAATTAAATATATAAACAGAAAACGGAGCCGTTTAAAAATAGGTTGCGTTCTTTGAAAGCTATAGAAAATTGCGTAAAAACAATTCAAAGAAAGTAAGTGGTCGTCCGTCTTGATTCGCTTATCCTTATCTCTAAATAAAAACAATAGAACTGAAGGAAAGCGGTCAGTTATCACTCGAATTCAGTCGCTGTAACATCTTCGTGAAAACTGCGATGATAATAGTTACCAAGTCTAAATCAATTACTTCGCTACACCCGTGTGCAATGATCTCAGTTTTGTTCTTGTGCCTGACTGTCGTAATTTCTATGCAACGTACTACAGCTAACGAAGGACACTCGAAAATAGTTAAAGACTTACCAGTGGCAAAAGATATAGATGATTATTTGACGCCATTGGAGAAAATCATAGAGTTTTGTATTCAGCATAAACTGTACATTGATATGAATTTCGAATTTGGATTATTTTTGGTGAACGGTAAGACTAATCGGCCTTATCATAAAATCAAAACAAAATGTTTTCTATGTAAATCTTATAATAAATAATTCAAGCTTAGTCAATGTTATTTGTGTTAAATTGCAGTGAATCTAAAAACAATTTTACAAAAGAAGACGGAAAAACTGCCTCCTAAAATTCGCTTTCGCTTGGAACAATTACTATTGAAGAATGATGTCTTAAATGATTATTTCCACTACATGGTTAAGAGAACTTCAGAAAATGTAGCTTTTGAAAAGGATAGAAAGAGTAAGTGCTTAGATTATCCTAATATGGATGATGACTAATTTTGTGGGATACTAGGTGGAGTCTGTGTTTGGATGTCCAAACTCAGACTCCACCTAGTAAAAGATCCAATGCGTGTGTGAGTTATACCAAGATATTTTCATTACTTACAGTATCAAGGTTATTTTTTAACGAGACTTATTGGCCGAAATATGTGCAAACGTACAATCTTGTATTACTCGAAAAAACAAAAATTTACACTCCGGAACAGCTAGAGAAAATCTACGGAAAATATGATACTTATGAAACGAATGTATTAGACTATGAGAAATACAAACCGTCACCTAGCGATTCAGGTACGTATTTTTATTATTAGTGTATGTTATCCATCTAGATCTATCTATATACATATATAAAAATGCTTCGTTCGTAAGTCTCGCTAAAACTGGAGAACGGCTGGACCGATTTGGCTAATTTTGTATGGAATTATTTTTGGAAGCCCAAGGTTTAAAAGGTGAATAAATATGAAAATGTTAGTTAGTTTATTTTATACAAAAGTTAAGGCTTATATTTATCGATTGAGGCAGTACGAAGTCTGCCGGGTCAGCTAGTATGTTATATTTATTAGATTATTAAAACGTATGATTATTTTTTTTGCGATATTAATACGATTGCAGATATAGTTTAAGTGTCCGTAACCACCTAGTATAGTATCTACAGTATAATTTTATAGTAAATTAACCAACAAGACTTTTTTAGGGTGGTTGAATACATTGCGTTCAATTTTATGCATTAAAGTGCATAAAGACCTTTAACCCAAATAGTTATACAGCCGCATGTTATTTTCGTCTTAGGTCCCACGTTGGGCGCCAATAGTATTTAACACATTATACACTTTAGCTGCATCTCAGGATTATGTATGTATCGATTTCAAAGTGGTCCCATAGAGATATCATTACACACGGTTCTTTTTTACATCTAAGTGTAATCAATAATGTTGTAGATTCGTGCATGGCAATCCTAGCGGAGAACCCACCAGCTGGCAGTCACAAGATGCCAGTCACTTGTCAAGCTCCTAAAGAGTGCAAGGCAGGGATCCATTCTGGCAGTGAGTTCGGCTATGGCCTCTCACACAGGTAAATATTGACTACTCAATAAGACTATTATTTTTGAATGTTATACCCTGTCTGGGTATAACATCCAAAATTAATAGTTTGTCAGTTAGATAACAATAAAAATAGAAGTATAAGTATTTTATTCTTGTTCAACATTAGAAAACAATGAGTAGCTAAAGTAAATTATTTTTTGGAGTTATTACCCCAATATTCAATTTGATTAATTTTTTTCAACATACCTTTTTAATCGCGGCTTTTATTGTATGTCTTTCGGATTTTTTTCTTAAATATAAGCTAAAATTATTTTACTTACATTAAATATAATAGTAAACATATATTTACTACTGGCATTTTTACTAAAATTTTACTTGATTATTTTTAGGTTGTTATTTTTGGTTCTGTCGCGATTTGCGCGAGGCTGTTCAGTATTCTCATTAAAAGAAGACAAATATAAAATGGATAAATTCTGCATGAGAGCGTTTAATGAAGCCCAGTATATTGCACTGAATGGCTATAAACAACCTGACCTTATGATGGAACAGAGTAAGTTGCAAGTATTTAATATTCATTAAAAAACTTGAAAATAGTTTGAAATCAACATAAATGATAAACTTAATTCATAATTCTTTATTGCACACATAAATATTACATTTTATAGACATACATTAATTAAAGTTGACGTACAAAGGCGAGCTTAATTGCAAATTGAGTCTTCTTCCAGCAAACCTTTGAGTGATAGTGAGATTATTCTGTAAGTGGTGAGGAAGATAGAAGTGTACAACTTTACAATTTTAATATACTTACATACACACAAATACTACATATAGTACGTATATATAATATAGTATAGTATAATATTACATATAGTAAGTACTATATGTAATATTATACTAATACTTACTCATTATATGTCAAACTACACTTTCTTTGACAAACAAAGATAAAGATGATTTTTTGACGACATTAAACAATTTTGTCGAGCGAGACGTGTACTATAAGGAGGATAACAAGTATCCTTCTTTTTATTTAATCCTTATTTCTATTATTAAATTCATAGATATGTAGTTTACGCAAAAAGAGATAGAAAATGGCTCATCTACTAACTTAATCCTTATAACTTTTATAATAGTGTTTTTTGCATTTGTTTGATGTAATTTCGCGTGTATATTCGAAGATTTGTTTTAATTCTCGACTATTATTAGACGCATGTGATATAAATAAATATTTCCATATCCATCATTATAAAAGTGTTCTCTATTTCAGTCGCCCTCTGCACCCTGATAGGCCACGCGCAATTCCTGCAAACGACTTGGATCAAGAAGCTCCTACACTTCCAAACGTCCGTCGGCTGCTTCTCCGATGACGAGGACATGGTGGGAGTCAAAGAGATGCCGATGGTGGAAGGTCCGGGGGATGAGTGGACGATCTCCAGCAGCATGCAGGTCATGATGAATGGCGCCTGCAGTGGACATATCACGGCGGTTGGGGCGGCTGTCCTTTCGTCTGTGCTTAGGTATATTATGGAGAATAATTTTTAATATTTATGTTAAACAAAAGGAGGTTGGTATTTATGTTCTAATTAATTGATTGATTGTCTGGTTTACTCGAATATGAATATAATAAAAAAATACAAATGTACGTGACAACTTATACTCCGATTTTCATCATTTACTTAAGTTAGCACTTATAGAATTTTTGATTGATATCAAATTGGATAAATAGTTTTTAGTTATAATTAAGCATAATAATATGAATACGTTTAGAAGCGTAGTAATAAAGAATATTTGAATTTTGTTGTTTTAATTATCGTTGCAAAATAATTGTGTATTTAAACAGATAAGATAATAATTTTCTTACTTATTATTCAGTATAAGCACGGTCTTATTTCCTTTGATATGTTAAATGATTTTTCAGGAATTATATCTGTTTTGGAAGGCCGATAAATTGCATTTATTCCACCGTAAATAATAAGGCAACCATACCTAAATTACTCAAATACAAGCATTACATTATAAAAATATTTAATTAGAGTTTGACATGTTATTGAAAAGCCAATATGAGCCTTCACTTGTTTTCGGGTTAACGTAAAAAACCTGCCTTGGGTATATCAAGACAGCAATTTCACGGTGCTGATTCAATCTCGACAAATATTGCACTATGAAATTACAGTCAAACAAAAATGCATACTAGTGTTCAATCGCGACATTACTTGTGTCAAAATATACCAGTACTAGTTATATCAAATATAGATAAATACCAACCTATAATATATCGTTCAATAATCTCTTGCGTGGACATAACTTTCCAAATTTGAAATCGTTGACAGTTCATTATTTTTTTTAATAGCTTCAATGTTTTTCTGACACAAAAACATACAGCCAGACATACTCATTTTAATTGCTCTATGATTACATTAAAGCTGGTATTGACATGAATATATGTACGTTAAGGTCTCGTCTTGAAAGTGACAAGTGTGGTTGGCCTCGCACCACATCGCCTGTCAATGTCGACCGGACATCGACTGCCATGAGCGCCGTCTCTTCCGGTTGAAGGAAGTGCATACTGAGCTTTAGTTTATTTTAATAAGAGACAGGGTTTGTGTATAAGGTAGTCAGCGATGGCCAATAGAGTTAGATAGAAATCTTCTAAAATATACTTCCCATTGGTACATTTTTAAACTCACGGACGTATAAAATTTGATGTGTCTGTCGTTCTGTCTGTAGCATCGTTGCACCTTAACGAATGATCCGATTCTGATGCAATTAGCTTATCAGAAACCGCGGCATAGAAACCATCCGATGACTGCTATTTTATAATAGGTACTATTTAAATCCAATTTATATTTCAATCTTTCCTGAGGTCACCTTTGATTTTTCTTTCGCAATCATCGTTTCAATTCAGTGTATACTTAAGTTTAATTATAAACCTAATTAACGTGTACCCACCTAACGGAAGTGACAATCATTGTACTTGTCGAATTATATCTTCCGGTTGGTTAAGAGAACTAGTATTGAATGGTGTAACCTTCATGGAAAACTATCCGGGTGACACTGGGAAAACTTATTTATTTTTAACGACTCTCTGTTGTATAAAAATAAAGTCACCTGCCTGTTCTGTTAGAACGCTTGAAACTCAAAACCCACCAAACAGATTTTCATATATTTTCACAAAAGGATAGAATTACTCGAGAGGAAGGTTTGGGTGTATACTTCTTTACGTTTTGCCTGTGAGTGCAAGAGAGTATTTATGTTATTTTCGTAACAAAAGGCTTTATAACTAAATATTTCAGAAATATAAAAGATAGGTTTTTAAATCTAAAGTGTTATTTCCAATGACAAAATACAGTATCTTATTGTTGTTTAAAAATAACACGGATGCCTCAGTATTTTGACTTTTTGGTCGGAACGTTTATGAGTACAGATTAAGCCTTGGGAATTTAACCGTTTCACATTCATCGTTACTAAAACGACAACTACTGGTTTTCAGATATGAACTCATTTTTATCATTCTCTACAATTATCTGCACATGCCTTGAGTTTAATCTTACATAATGAGGTATGCCTTATAAGTACATTTGTATCCGGTGCAAGTGTCAAGTAAGAGATCCTGAGTTTGACCTTGATCGCCGATCAGTGATCGGTAATGTGATATTGACTGATTCCTATAAGAATTTATAGATCTATCCTAGAACAATCACTTCCGACACCAAAAGCTTCGTTTAAAAAGGAAATCAAAGGCATTATATTTTGACAGTTTTCACACATTCGCTAAGTAAGTTTTGGGTTTGCTATCTACAGAGTTTTCTTATCGACATGTGAAGGTACGGGCAAACAAATCCAGGGGCCCGATGCCGCTATTTTAAGTCAGTGAGTGTCGGGTTAATAACCGTTCCAGTGTACTTGTTATTGTGCCTAATTTTCGTATTCAGATAAGAACAGTCACTTGCAACCCTACAATGACAACAGTGGCAAGTAGGTGTACATTTGTCATTAAACTAAAATTATATTCTGAATACGAAAATTAGGCACAATAACAAGTACACCGGAACGTTTATTAACCCGCCACTCACTGACTTAAAATAGCGGCATCGGGACCCTGGATTTTGCTGGTATAAGTCTATGTTCGTAAGCTTTAACTCTGAATTGAAAAACTCCAGAGTGCGGATTTCCACCAGTTATCAAACCACATCGAAAACTTTCTCTAAAACACTACTAAATGACAACGTTAAAAGCCCAATTTCCTTCACAAAACAGTTATAGGTCGATGGAAATCCTTTACAGCACGATCAATATAATTATCATAACACATTAATATGTACATTGAGCCTTATGTTTGATCGAAATCGGATAACGTGCGTGAAATACAGCGATCAGGAACATTATCACGACCCGTCTAATTTGTATGTGTGAACTGAAGACAACGTTTAGAACACGAACATTTTTTTGTATAAAAGTAACAAATGCTCCGTGTAAATTGTGCATTATAATGGATCAGTTTATGTTAAGCATAAACTAAACATTTAAAAATAGAATTTAATACGTGTAGGTACTTCATAAAAATGTTGAGAAAATGTATGCAGCTTTTTTGTGTGTGGCGTCTCTTGTTTTTTTTTGAAGATAAGTTTAAAGAATCACGTATCGACGTAGGTGTTCAACAAACCGATGTACCGAATTAAAAAGTGGAAAAAATACTTGACAAACAAACACAACTAGCACAACTTTATGACATTTTTCCACTCTTCCCGACGTCAGTTTTCCATTTCCTTTCATGTTCGTATTTTCTAAAAAGTTTCCCTTGATTTTATTTTAACCCTTTCCCTGTCCCGTGAGTCACATATGAACATTTCCATTGTTTAACTATTGTGTCTACTGGCGGGACAGTTAACCTGTTAAAAGGTTTATTATTTACTTCAACCTATTCTAAAAAATTAGGTGAGCGGTCGTAACTGTTAATGAACAGTAATTCCTTTTCTTATAAACAATAATAAAACTTTGTATTCATTGTACCCTTAATATGTTTCATTCTGAATTCAGTGACCACGCTACATAAATTCCAATCAAGCCCAAAAACGTGTGGTGCGTATCGAATTGTAACACAAATTTACATAACAGAATAGTGGCTTACCATACATGGCCTAATTTGCTTGTCGAATTAAAATTCGGTTTGAGTTCCCTCGGGACCTCGGTACTCATTGTCGACGCATAACGGTAATGCAAGGAGTGTCACGCACCTGCATTCTAATATTCTACTTACTGTAAATGACCCTCAGCTACCAATTTCGGTGAGTTGAAAGGTGTTTGTGGACATAACTATTATGCAGTAAGTAGTTCTTTATTAGTTACTGAGACCTGTAAGAGCGGTATGTTGCATTTGACCGATTTGTTGATTTCTTGTCATGTTGAGAAATGGCAAACGATAACAGTATCTTAGAAAAATATATAGTTTTTTTTTTAATTACCCTTTTGTAATAAAGTAACAATGTAGAGGTAAAAGTTGCAGCTTTTAACTTTCATTATTACTACACATTTTACACAAATTGTCTATCAATATTTTGTAAAAATCGTCTGCTATTATCACACGTCTAAGATAATTGAAATGCAAATTGATGTCACGCTTGTTTATCTACAGTGTACAGTGATAGCAATGTCGATACACTGGCATGCAGTTATTGTGGTCGAGGCTTTGAAATGATTATTTTTTTATTCAACACAACCCGATTTTCTTAAGAGAAAACTTTAGTTTTCTTTATAAGAATAATATAATTTTTTTTTTGTTTTGTGTTACACACTGTGTCTATGTCTCTTCTCGTTTTTTTTCCTGTCGCAGGTCTGCTGGAAGAAATTTCATAAGAAATAAGCAGTACCTTTGTACCTTTTGAATTGTGTATGTAATATATTTTATGTCCTTTGTGTGTACATAAACTTATAAATAAATAAATAAATAAATAAATAATAATCCAGCCTATAAACGTCCCACTGCTGGTCACAGGCCTCTTCCCATATAGAGAAGGCACGAGCATTGATCACCACGCTTGCTCACTGCGGATTGGCGATTTCAGATCCCAATTTTGGAATCCAGGTTTCCTCACGATGTTTTCCTTCAGCGTTTGTCAGAAGTGTCTTAGAATAATTAAGAAAGTACATATAACTTTATATTTAAATAGTAAAAATATTTTAATAAAACTGATGCTTGGTAACAGTTTATGACCTCTAAAGGTGATTTTTGATGATAGGTACTATTTGGTAAATTTAATGCTAATTCTATTATTTATAACGGGTTTATATCGAAGCTTAAAACTAGATTGATTTGTTTGCCAATCATCCGTTATCCTAAAGTTCAAGGAAAACCACTCTAATAATAATGTATTATCGTTTACATTATAAAGAATAGTCGATAGTCGATAGTTATTCAATAACCCATGTATTTATTCTCATAATGGTTTTATGATAATGTGTTGGTTTAAAATACAATATGGTGGCATAATATTATAATATTGTTACGTGAATGCAAATCGCTATCCGGGATCAAAAGTTTGGGTTCGTAAGGAAGTTACGATGAATATGAGCAATTTATAATCTGATTTAATGGTATCTTCGATAAGTCATGATAGCCACTTTCAATGGGTTGCGTGGCTTGAATGATGGAATACGAAGACGAAGACCTTATGTGGTGTCGATTAGAGCATATTATACATAGTTATCTTTTATAATCTGCATATAATATGATCAAGTTTAGGTTCTTCCTAAAAACTACGTTGTTTCATCGCCTCCAATGTCATTACTTTCTTTGGTAGGACCTGTTTTGATTTGTTCCTGTTTCGTCTCACATAAAAAAATCCTTTTTCGTCCTAGATTTTGTTCCTGTTTCGTCTCGAAAGTAATATTAAATAATAATTTGTTATTTCATTCTTGTTTGGTCCCAGTTTTTGTTCCTGTTTCGTCTCACTTTATTTATTATTCCTGTTTCGTCTCACTTGATAAAATGTTAATTTTGTACAGTTAGAAAAAAAAGTTATTTGCAACGATATTCTAATATCCATGTAAGAGCAATAGCTTACCTGACTAAAATCCGGGACGAAACAGGAACAAATCCCTGTTTTACCTTTTGAGCACTGTACAACAAGGTTAACTATTCATGTTATTTCATAGGAACAACAAATGGTTTGTTAAGATTTTCTGTCGGTCATACATTACAATGTATTGTTTTAAAACACGTGTCTTTGGCAAAACACAGCCTGCAAATGCACTTCACGAATTTTAATTAGCTACGTAACAAGTGTTCATGAAAGCTGGGGTTTTCGTCACTGAATACTAAACAGTATTTGAAAAAACTCACCTATTTCTAAATGCATTGTCAAGTGTATTTAAAAAACAAAAAAATCTTCTGCTAGAGTGTACCGGAACTGTATGGAATGTTCGCGAAACAAGAAAATCTTTATGACTGGCCTGTTGGTCTAGTGGTTAGTGACCCTGACTGCTATACCGGAGGTCGTGGGTTCGATTCCCATCCAGGACAAATCATTGTGTGATGAGCACGATCATTTGTTCTGTGTCTGGGTGTAATTTATCCATAATATGTATGTATTTAGAAATATATAAGTATGTTTATCAGTTGTCTGGTCACCATAGTACAAGCTCTGCTTAATTTGGGATCAGATGGCCGTGTGTGAGTTGTCCCAGGATATTATTATTATTAAAACTAAATGGCCTTCTGTTATTAGGCTCTGTAACAATAATAATTGTAACCATTCAAGCTTTCTTTTTCAGCAAAATGTTGAGGCTATTTTGGTTGGATTTCGTTGGTTTGGTCACCAGCGGCGTTTGTGTCTAAGTATTGTTATAGAATATTATGTTTTAATTTCATAAAGAGTGCGAAAGGAAAAAGACATTCACAGATTTAAGCGTACTTTAAGTTATAGTTATTCTAGCTGTACCCGGCATGCGTTGCAATGCAATTTTGTCTACCTAGCACCTGCCTACTACCACTTAGGGGTATGAAAAATAGATAGTAGCCGATTCTCAGACCTACTGAATATGCATATAAAATTTCATAATAATCTGGAGGAGTATGGTAACTAACATTGTGACACGAGAATTTTATATATAAGATATATAACTTAAAGTACACTTATAGTTATAGAGAAATCCTACATGGGAGACATTTGCAATATCTAACATAGTTATTTCCTAAGTAATCGTCTGTTGATACAAAGGTATATACGCGTATTATGCCCACTATAAAGAAGCGAATGAATACGTTTTATAGGGCGAATATATGCAAAAATCTAGCCACATGTTCTTTAAGTTGACCTAAATCCGCATTTTACTTCAAACAGGAATATTAAATTCCTAAAAGTTGAACAAACACAAACGAATAAGGAAGTAAGATGCGTATACCAATTACAGCATCCGTTTGTAACGGTACTCATGCACTATGGGAATCCGCTGGCATTTAACTTTGTCGTAGAATGCACACGCTAACTAAGGTCACGTAAAGTATCTCTTTCATATTATTAAGATTCGCATATTTGTGTATAAAAAAAACTGTTTAACTGCTTCTGTTTTTTAAACCGTAAAATGACTGATCTTAGAACTTGGACTGTACACTTAAAAAAACAAGATTTTCATTGAAGTCATTAGCCGGATCCAAATAAAATAACAGAAACAACTTATGTGATGACAAACAGTCAATGAAGAATCCTAGAATGTAGACATCTCGTGTTTATATAGGTACGATCGCACGGAGGCAGCCGTATAGAATCTACATTTAAAAGAATAAATAATTATATGAAAATTATCAAGAGTAATACAATATTACTAGACACATTTAAGCGTCTATTACATGGCTACTTGAAACACGGATTTGTAATAACTTCGATGCGTTAAAAACTATTTAAGTATCATTGCATTAATGAAGAGATTGTCCCACTCTTCGGACAAAAACCACATTCTTATAAGCTTCGTCATATTGCAGGTCATTAAATATTCCAGAATATTCGCTTATAGAGTTTTAAATATAATACTTGATTACTTTTAATTCCCGTTTATGAACCTTGAAAGTAATGTCATGGCTATTTTTATGGTTTATTTATACATTTTAAAACATGATCAGCCATCATTATATTAAAATAATGAGTAATTTTAATTGGTATATTTTGTCAGAAAGGAAGTACAATTTTTTATGGTAGACACTTATAAATATAGCTCATAATTTTATAAGATTAAAATTATTTTTTAACTTTTTGTATGAGTTAAAGGAAAATAGGCCAACTGCATAACCAAAAATATGGGCCATTTTTTGTAATATTGATATTAAAGTAAATTATTTGACTTTTATATTGTTATTCTAAAGGGCGTTATTTCATATAACTGACTGAGGTAATTTGTTATGCCGCATGAAGAATTACAAGATCACATTAATGCACACATAAATCATTTAACGATTATAGGCAGTCACACTAAAAATAAATAAATGGTGTCATTTGATTTTTCAAATTTATTTTTCTTAAATAATAATACCTAATAATTATTAAATCATTCGGCATGCAATTGTTTTACGGCATGGCAAAAACCCTTTTCATACAGAGAAAGAACGTTCATTGAAACACTGAGTATTTTTAAATTCTTTGTCACAAATACAAAAGTGAGTGCATGAAAATAATAAGTGTCGATGCTCTCAGTTAATTACTCTCATTTGTTTCAGTGTAAGAACCTACTTATATTCTTCATAAGTGATATTCATTTACAATCATCTTTATGATACCTATATGATTATAAGTAACCGCAACAGTTGTTAAATGTATGTAGATTTGCCTTAATAAATGGATTTTAAGTTTTAACTTTTGGCCATACATAAGTTTGGGATAGCAGCATGAGTGGACAAGTAAAATATAATTGAATTAATTTTCAGCTATTATAGTAATCAAAATATCTTGATTAACATAATACTAACGTAATACACTAGCAAGAACTTAACTAATTGAGATACTCGTATTTTCATTAGCAGACGATAATTTTGCAGGAAATGATTTCGGGACTCCGAGGGTTTCGACATTAATAGGATCTTTAAAGGCTTTATTGTTTGTTTCGTAACAACGAATCAACATGATAATGAATTAATGACATACAGCAATAGACGTGAATGTCACTGAATTAAAAAAACCACGATCAATCCGCGCCATCATTCATTTGCATAAAATATGGATTATAACATGCAGATTTTACGATGTCTTGATGAGCTCTGAAACCATAAATTTGGTTTTTTAAATGATCAATTTTACTTCTAAATATTAATTATTGAATTTTTAATCGTATGTTGTAAAGAGGGTTAGATACTGTTCGTGATTTCAAAACAAATTAAGGAAATCAGTTTCCGTGCTAAGCAAAAACGTAATGACTCAAATTTTAATATCGTACAGATATCGATACAAGTAATATTTCATTACATATATTATAAGATCACAATAAAAACTAATGTCTAGCGATAAACGATTATTTTATTAATAAATACATATTCTTCTAGTTTAATCGCTTGTAGAATTGCCCCTTAGTTACCTGGATGGAAAAGATCTATATATTTATGTACCTACCTATACTACACATCTGTTGCCATGTCATCAATGATAATAATTATTTACTTAATATATTTTTAGTTTAAAAAAAAATATATAGGTAAAGATTATTAATAGCTAGTGCTTAATTGAAAATGCATATCATTTATTTAATTTTCTTAAAAAGGACTTGTCGGTTTAAAATAGATAGATGTACTTAGTCTGCTCATCACGTGGCAAAAACGTGCGGATCATTAAGAAAATAAAATTCGTATATAATATCAGTCGCCTATTATCGTAAATCTTGTAAACTACATAGCGGAATAATAACACATTGTCGGTGGCTTTTATATAGGGTTACCACACATCAAATTGTTCAAAAGGTCCTTTTACCCGACTGTGGAGAATCCAAAAAAGGGGGTTATTACAATGTTCCATTTATTGAATGATGTTTTGTATAGTAATATGTTGGTGGATCTTTTTGCCCTTTATGGCTATATACTAAATTCGACAAAAATAGATTATTGGCAATAATTATGTAAGGAAGCAGGTTTTCCATAATCGACGTCAAGTAACCAAAAATTTGGTAATTATTTGTAATTAGTTTAGTTACAATATCCAATCAATATATAGATGCATGGTAACCCTTAGTGCACGCATGCGCCGTGGCCCCTATTCATTATTCACTCCATGCGCAGGAGCATTGACTTCGGCATGACACAGATTTCTTTGCGATGTCTAGACGAACATTACTTTAAAATATTTACTAACCGTATTCTATTAAAATAACTGTCATTGATTCTTAATGGCAGTTTTCTTTCAATTTGTTCAAGTTATTTGGGCTGATAACGTGAATTCCCGTTATTAGAGTTGAGAAAAATCGTCTGTGGAAACACTACAGGAAAATTTTAACCCAAAATTGATCACACAAATTGACATTTTGTTTTATGTGTGATTAAAACAGATTTGTCAAAGTGCTTTCGAGGATTGAATCAAGTAAGGCGAGCTAAGAACACATTTAACTTAAAATTATTTAATTATTGCAATAACAAGATATATATTTTTAAGTAAACAATAACCGCTACGAAAAATAGGTAACTTGTAGGTACACTTGTATAGATTATTATACGAATATAAATCTACTTCTGGATTTACAATATTTTTAACATAATGTCATTATCAGAACAAACAAAGACTAAAATTAAATCTTATATAAATAAATAAAACTAACACGCGTCAAAAAACTCATCGTCATCCCTGTCAATGGCGGGAAACGTGCCCAGAAGGCTGGCAGCATTGCCACGTTGAATGGCTATGCCGATTCTCTGTGCAAGGAACAAACCAGCTCTCTGATCACGAGTAGAGTCTACCAAACGTTTTGACAGTTCTTTAAAAAGATTTCGTGCACTCGAACCCCATGCCCCGAGCCTTTCAACCCCAAACGGCTCGAAAATATAATTACCCATTAGGTTATTATACTTTCGCCGTTTAAGGGTCTCCGTCAGCAGCTCCAGCAGCAGCGCCAGGAGAGGCCGCCGAACTTAGAACGTGGGATGGCGCAAGGGTGTCGACGCACGTTGCGTCCTACACCAAAGGCCGACCCAATCTCCAAGGCAACAATGACATACCGTCAGGTCTCTTACCATCGCTGCGCACCAAACCATTGGGTTCCAAAACAGCTGGTACACCGGCATTGACAAGAGCATGACGAAGAATGTCATTAATATTTGCGTGACAGGATATACGTCCTGCGCTCCTGCTGCAGGACAGGCCATGGTGACCGACGCAATCGACTGTTTCACCGCATTGACAACGATCCCATTATATATGTCATTATTCGAAAAGAATAGCTGTTTCCCTATACTGAAAATGGATTGACGTAATTTCTATTTACTTGATTAAATATTGACATAACCAGCTTTACCCTAACTAAAATGCAAAGTGAGTTACGTTAAGCCGCATATTTTACGTAAGATATCACTTGTACCTACAAAATGCTAAAAATGCGGTCAGTTTGCCTTTGAGACCAGTATCATGGCTTAAATATGTAAATCGACACGTCTTTTGATATACTACTGACCAATTTATTGAGTAGTTTAGCTATTGGAATCGAATAATAACGATTTTGGAGACTAATAATAACTATCTGCCAAGCAAAACGACTTTAGGAGGTAGGGAAATTGTAGGATCATTCATCAAAATTACATTTCTGATTATGTATCGAATTTCCTGAACTGCAGTTCTGTTTGCATCTGAAAGGTTTTACTCTATGAGCATGTTTTGAATTACCTTTAGAATTATTATTAGCTTTCTATGCTTATGAAAAGATTAACATCAATTCTTTCATACATATTCATGAATACTATTGACCATACATGACACTCAATTTCAGATTATTTATTAGACATGACATCGACACTCTATAGCAAAAAGCTCATTAAGTAGGTAGGTATTACATATTCTTAAAAACAACAATATACTTAACAGGTTCCCTGTCCCGCCAGTAGACACAATAGTTAAACAATGGAAATGTTCATATGTGATTCACGGAACAGGGAAAGGGCTTAACCCTTGGCAAAGTTGTTTATCATAAACGGAAACGTTTTTTTTTACAATATTTTTGGCAAACCTCCAGTCTAGTACTTAATACAAATATTACACACCGATTTTCCTTATTGTTGTGTTGTTAAAAATGTACTTAAACAAAAGCGATATTACAATAATAACTAATTAACAAATCGTAAAACCTTAACAACGAATCGCGTGACACCAATTCGATTGTATTTTAACACCTACAAAAATAGTTGCATCGTCATGACTAAGAGTCCTTGGGTATCGGATGCAAGCGCTGCATACATTACATTCTCATTACTTAAGATGTTGCAGGCGCCATTGTTGTTGAACAATACACACCTACAGGCTGAGACCTGAGACTTGACACGTGTGGTGGCGTTCCTCAAATATAATTTTTAATCGACTTCAAGACAGAAGGTTCTTAAATCGTTGGAAACCTTAGACTATAGATAACTATAGACCGATAGTATCGCTAGTTTTCCTTCGTGCCAAGCGAGAGCACTTTTTGTCTGTATCTAGTACATTCGTTTACTGATTTAAAGTTATTTTTCGCGCAACGACAGACTTATATGCGAAAATATCGATGGTTTCGACATTGTTAGGATAATATTAGGGTTTTAGATAGTTTTATTAAAACGGCGCGCTCCGTCTTGATACAAAATTTACGATAAAACTAGTTCATACTAGTGCTCACGGTTCATACTCTGATAGGCTCACTCTTTAGTTTATTATCTATACTCTAAGTTGGAAACATTTTTAATTTTTGTGTATGTTCCTCGATTTCTCGAAGACTCCTGTACTTTATTTTTTTGTTTGCTTGGGTATATGTCATAGGCGGTCACCAAGTCAGAGTCTGATGATGGAATCCTTGAGAAGTCAAAAGTACTCACCAAATTTTATTTGAACTAAAAAAAATTATTACAATTAACAATGATGGAAAATCATAAGGAAGTAAACATAATGTAGCATATTAAGATACAATTCAGATTTCTAAGTTTTCTTTAAAGGTCACTATTTATTTACGAGGGAAATCATTAAATTATATGACACATTAATTTCATGATCTAAAACATAAGATTTTGTATGATCATGTCAGGTTTTTTTTTAATTAGGTTTACCTTACCCACTTATTGCCATTGCGTGTTTTTTGATTACAATTCCTAAAAACGCGTTAAGTGAATTACGTAAAAAGAAATCCTAGACTTATTTGCAATAACCAGGCAAACTGTAAAAAGGATATCCGCAATCCTTCGTTAGTAAAAATAAACAATAATAGTCTCTTGACCTAACCTTGATGGTGATATTAGTTTTGAAAACAACAAGAAGTGCATTCTGTATGAGTCATAATTAAAATTTTACAGTAATCAGTTTGTGAATGGATCTGACGCATAGGTATGTGTTACCCAGAAATACAGTCATTTTTACAGGATGTTTATTTGGTACATAGGTTTTTCAGTAGGTAAGCAAGAACGTTCTTTTGCCAACCTCTATTCTTTAAAAGCTTAGTATTAAATTATGTATAGTTGATTTTAAGTTTTTCCTTAAGCTACGAACTTACATGAGATAGTTTTGCTTTGTAGACGTTGTAAGTCTATTGACGCATGACAAAGTATAGGAATTTGTTTGTCAATACATAGCAAAAACACCTTTACGTATTAACAAAGCCTTAAAGAAGGCACAGCGTTCAAAATTTAACCTAAACTCGCTGACATTAAAGAAGCGAAAGGTCACCTATACTCCTGAACTTTAAGATTTTCAATGTTACTTCAATACCCAAGAATGTCATAGGTATTATAATGTGGTTTCCTTGCACGTTTCGTCTAGCAGCTTGGTATGCGGAGTATGGTAGCACTGTAAAATTAATCTGCGCGCAATGTTGGCGGCCTTGACGCGGTGACGTCATCAGGAAGCTGACCAGTGCCTATCACGAATGGGACCAAGAATCTTAGTGCCTACATGCCATTATATTGTGCGGATTACAGTCATGTAAGGTATGGTAATTACATGGTAATATTAATGAGTCTTAGAGTAAGCTTTGTGCCCTTGACTCTGTAGCGAGATGAAAGTTATTGTATTTGAATCTCTTAATAAGTTGCTATTTTTTTTTATGCGTCTCAAGACAGATCACAATCGCAGCATCTCGCACGCTAAATGCCTATGAGGTGAGATGTTTTACTTAGATGCTTAGTGCTCACGTTCAACAAAATAAAAAATAAATGTTTTTTTTTTTTATACTTATTTGTTTATTTACTCTTTCGGGAAATTATTATCAGTGGCATGATATAAAATTTATTTAAGCAAATAAAATACATAGTAAAGACCGAATAGAACCCTATTACATACGTTGTAGCACTTATTACATGCAAAACATGATAGTCGACGTGTGTCTGGTATATTATACTATTGCAAAAGTTCACAAGCTTTCGCGAATGCAAATTAAACTTTTACTTCTGACATTTCGGCTCTATGTGCTGTACATAGACAAATGAAATAAATTCAGAGTGTTGATGAGCAAACACTATTTGTAAGCCTGCGGAAGACTAACTGTTAATTACAGAATCAGAAACTCCATTACAAATGTCATGCTAAACCTAAATACCGAGAAACAGAGTCATCTCTTTGTTACTGGCTGTTAAATTGTCATAGACTAAATAAAATTACTTAAATAAAAATTCGAAAAATATAAAAACGTAATTCGAAACAAAAATGCTTTTTTCGTCAATTAGGTATTGAATTTGATATTATATTTATTTATTCCTTTTCAAAGTGTTAATGTTTAGGTAATTCAAGTTTTAACTTTAAATAAAACTTTAGCTTTATATAAAACAGACATTATTAACATGTATTATAGTACTACAGGTATTTTACAAAATATTAATTTTAATTTAAGGTAAGTTGTTTAAACGTTTTGGTAGATAGGAAAATGATACTGGCCAGTTTAAAACAAAAAAATAAAATTTTGAACATCGAATATTATCAATGTTGTTGTTATTAGTGTTTTCAGTTTTGTTATCTATAGTAATTTTAGTTGTTTAATTGTATGTAATGACACAATTATATATTATTATTATGTTGATTCTAAATCTACAACGCTGTTTTCGAAGTTTTTTTGGGGACACTGCTATTACTGTTTACGTAAGTATGTCTAATCTTTTTTATTTGAACACTGCCATGAAATATTGTAGTAGTATCATATTCCCAAAATACTACGCACAAAATTTTGATGTATCTCAAATACATCCGAAACCGATGTGTCGAGTCTGAGCTGGTGACATTAATCTGCGATGCTCCCCTCCTCAAGTGACGCAACACGGCACGGGTATATTGCGTAAAAGCCTTTTTAGCATGCCGTCTGCGAAGCTTTCTCGCCAAACATCGCCTTCGAAGAAGCACCCGAACGCTTTTGTTTTGTCCACGGACAAAGAACAAAATGTTCCTAGGAGTGCGTGAAATTGACACACTATCTTGACTCTTTGTCATAGTAATGTCATCTTACCAGTGACGAATTGGACCGACGTAACCCAGTCGTTGAGTTACCGTTGTAGCTAACGTTCTGTTTTTAAAAAGCATTTCTTTTTTTGTTATATATTGTTTTAGCGGTCAGTTACAGATCTAGTTTTTCTGTAAAAAGTTTGAGACCAAGAAGTATAGAGCATAAAACAATGCGTTGTTAGAATATAGTTACAAATAGATATTGTAGTCATGATAAGAGAATTTGAGAGTAATATCTCTTGTATAATAAGTTACGATTATTTGTGGAATGTGTTAGCTTTGATTAGAGTTATACGCAAATCTATTTAATATAAGTCAAGGTTCATTTATGTAACCAGGTCAGCATAGCTTGAGGCAAGTGTGAATTGATCGGCATTTCAAGAGTTGCTCTCAAAACCTCAAGATTTCGATAGAAAAATTATTTATATTATAGTTTTCCGACCGAAATTGGTAAAGGTTTCGGTTATGTAACATTTGAAGCAGGTACTTTAAGATACCTTCGACATATGAATTATGCTAACTCTAATGCTTGTTTTATTTTATTTATTTAATAAAATTGTCATCACTAAAAAAATAACATAAAATATCGTCAAACTGCACAACAATTCTCATCATCATCATCATCAACTCACATTTTTCAGTCAATAGCATACATTTTATTTTGCGCATTGAATTTCCCAACCTTTATGTAACCCTTGTGGTAACCTATAACCTGTACAGTCGAAAGGTTATGAAAAAAAAATAGATTGTTTATATTTTGTATTGTAGTAAATCGTTATCTGAATGTGCAAGTTAGCAGCTTAGTATAGTAATCGCTCGAAACCTATAATAACGATGCCGGTTTGATGGCTCGCTGCCATCAAATACCATAGTGGAGCATTACTTGCAACAACACAACATAAGGTAAAGAAGATTAAAGTTGCACTAACATCGTTATATCCACTCAAAAACGTTCACTTCTGGTCATTGCCGATAGAAAAACAGAACGTTTACTCTTAACAACGGACACTTACTTTATAGCTAATGTTGAAATCACCAAAAAAGTACTGGACAAAGATATACCTATTAGTTAGTATTTTAAAATGATAAAGAGGTTTACTACTTGTTTACTCATTTAAATGTTTCCGGAACATCTATACTAATATAATAAAGCGAATATTGTTTTGTTTGGTATAAGTATTCAGATTTTAAAGAACTTTTACTTGCCAAAAGTTGGGATTATGGGGCAAAATATAGGCTACTATATTTGAGGAAATGAATAAAAAGCGGGTTCAGCAAAGAAACATTTAACCATACAGGCGGAGTAAGTCGCGAGGGATAGCTAGTAACTATGTTTATACTTAACAACTATTTTTGCGCTGGAGCGCTAATGATTATATTTTATAACCCTCCCATATCATACTAAATCTTTCCATATTTTTTTGTGAAGGATGAAAACCAACTCAACAGAATTAAGACAAACTTAACCTTAACTTTGTCCGTCACTCATAAGAGTTCAAAACACATCTGCCGTCAACCTTTCGCGACACCAAATGACTTATTCATCGACTGTCTATCATCTTTATCTATGGCTATTATTTTACGGTCAGTAAACATGAACGGTACATCGGTATCATAGAGATCAAAGCAAAGAGTATAACAAAGTGAACTATAGAGTGCGCCTAAAGTATGAACTATGCACACCAGTATGAACAAGCGTCGCCGCGTCGCGTCGTCGTGAAATTTGTGTCAATACAGAGCGCACCGTTTTATTTAAACTTTCTCAAAACCTAATAATAACAAAACCATCGATATTTTCGCGGAACCATCTGTCTTCGCAAGGAAAATAACTTATATCAGTAAGCGAGATTAGCACTTATATCCAAAAAGTCTTTCGCTCGGCATCGGTATAGCGGGTTACTAGTGATGCGCACTCTCTATGTTTTCTTATGTATACTCTAAGGATCGAACTGTCTAACATTGCATGTATTATGTAAAAGAAATGCTGAGTTACGAGCACACGTACGAGTTCAGTCAAACGGTCGGCGACCTTTACAATTTCGCGACTATAAACTATTGTTTAGAAACAACGACTTTTGTTCAGAGAAACTGTTGTAGAGCAACTGCGACCGTTCTTTTTCTTTCTACAATGTAACATTTGTTCTAAGAATTAATTTTAGAAAAAAATCTTCAAGTGCTATTTCCGTTTTAACATCATGCTTATTTTTGACACATCTAGACAAAATAATAGCTCTTATATGAAGCAAAATTTTATAATTTACATTAATATTTGTATTTTTACCTATAAATAAATAGAAATGTCACGATATAAATTGATTACATTTGAAACTGTTATTTTAAATAATACGTCAGTTTCATTTTACTTTTCAATTAATCGATTCATTTATTAGTCTGTACAGGAAATAGCTCTTAGATTTCAACTTGTTGAGCGCAAGTTCATATCCATTAAATATTAATTTTACTGTCTGACTGACTGCTTCTAATGATCCTTTTTAAGTGGACTAGATATTATTGATCATTGTTTTTGAGATACTCGTAGGCCGGCGAAATAATAATCATGCGCATTACAAATGCATTACATTCAGGGGAACACTATTAGGGGAAATTAATTTAACAAGACTGAGTACCTAATTAAAAACCGGGTGGCCCAGTTGTACTATTTACAAAACTATTAAATGTTATAAGTAGTAGGTATATTAACATATTGAATTGAAACAAGTACATAGGTCATCATTAGTTGGTTCGATTACAGTTTTGTTATAGATTACTAAGAATTAAATGTCCTTCAAAATCGTTTCGTCCTCGTGCCGTGAAGTGTGATAAAAGCCCAGACTTTCGTCTCCAATACTTTCGTCGGGTTCCGTGGGTGAGATACTATCGGTTTTCGATGCCACGCAGAATACTAATGACCATCTGTAGGTATGGGGCCCAATACAATGGGCCAACATGTTACATAATCCACTATCTTGTAACTTGAAACTTGTTGGAATTTGAAACGACTCACTGATTATTCAATTTGGAGGAAAATCACTGAATGTTGCCTTTGACGAGTGATATCTCTGATAAATTACACCCAGACAACCACAACAAATGATCGTGCTCATCACACAAACATTTGTCCTGGGTGGGAACCGAACCCACGACCTCCGGTATAGCAGTCAGGGTTTTGCTTTAAAGTCTGCTGTTTTCGTTAAGTAACAACTAACAAGGTCAGGATAAAGTAAACTAATTTAGACGACCTCCGTGGTCGAGTGGCGTACGCACTGGTTTTCAAGGTGTCGCTAGCTCTGAGGTCCCGGGTTCGATTCCCGGACGGGTCAATGTAGAAATTCACTTTTCTACATTGTCTCGGGTCTGGGTGTTTTTGGTGCCTTCGTTGTTTCTGAATTCCATAACACAAGTGCTTAACAGCTGCTTACTTTGGGTTCAGAGCAATGTATGTGATGTTGTCCGCATTTATTTATTTATTTAATGAATGCAGGTAAAAAAGTCTTCTCCTTGATCTAGTATGTGTTTCCACTTTGATACCATAAATCTAATAGAAAGATCTTGATGACAACAATTTCAATGTTTTCTTTAGCTTTAATTACATGACTATTTTCGAAAACCCGATCGATATGGCGCAACTTGATGTGTACCGAATATTTTGTCTACAACCACACCTAACTTCCGGACACGTGAGAACTATTTATATAACAAATACGTTAAATTTATAATACAATGTCCCAGAATGTCTAGCAATATATTCAAGAAATGTGGTCTTACTGGCTCGAGACAGATGATTACTGCCACCTGCAGACATCTGCAACACCCAAATCTATGATTTTATGCAATGCATCACAATTGCAAAATATTTATGGAACACTTTCATAACGTTAGCCTTAGCTAATATGTTTGTTTGTGATGTTATTTATCCTCAAATGTCATAGTTCAAGGATTCAATTTTGACCTTTTTGTTTTTGTTGAGTAGGATCTAGACTTTCGCGTACCTTCTTCATTTGCGCAAGAAAAAAATATACCGTTTCTGACATCTAGAACTTCATTTAAGTACTACTTAATTTTGACATTATATTTGTTATATTTTACTCCTAATTTTGTTTTTGTTTATTAAGTCATTTCACCTAGCTAGACGTACTGACAGTCGATGGAGTAGAATTCTGACAGAATGGTGGCCAAGGACAGGGCGAAGAAGTCAGGGACGACCGAGAGCACGTTGGGTTGACGACATAGCCAAGGTAATGGGAACCACATGGATGAGGGACGCGCAAGACAGAGAACAATGGCAGAAAAAAGGGGAGGCCTATACCCAGCAGTGGGTGATTCCGGGCTGATATGATGATGATGATGAAGTCATTTCAGTTATATAGGTATAAAAATACAAACTACATACACAACCGTCAAAAAAACTAAACTGTGTAGGTGATTCTGGAGTTTTCTATATAGACTTCTATATTCTATTAATGTTAATTAGAATACCTACTTTGTGTATAAATGTTAGCTGAGATTAGAATGAATAATTCAGTTCGCAGCAATCTGTTCACCATGAACCGAAGATCGGTCAGTATAGCAATAGATGCGTACCTTTCTCTGCTGACTTGAGTGACATTTGCACAATCGCTCGAGAATCATCCACAATCCAAAACGCCTTCAGAATATTCACGAGCATTTTATTTAAAAAAGACACGAGAAAGTGATCAAGTCTTATTTTACGTGAGATTATGTGACATATCCTGTTTTTTATTTATCTTTGAATAGGCTTTTGTGTGGATGATATAATGTTTGGCACACGGTAGCGTGCGCTTGCAAATTTCCTTTTATTACGCGGCTTGCATATTTTTAAGTTGAATTTCCGGTTTTGTGTTTTTTTTAGAAGTTGTCGGGAAGTTCTATTCTTGGCTGTTGACCTGTCGATTCTAGATATAGTTATACATATGCGCATTAATTATTTTTGTGTAATGTAAAGCTGCAAATTTTCGAAAGATTCTTACTTACGTAAGAGTTTTCTTCAATTAATCCCGCCTACCTTATACTTATAACTGTTTAGGGTTACTTGAACGTTTGTTCAGTAAATAAACCAATGACTGATAATTCGTTTGCGTGGTCATTGAACTTACCCAATGAGTCAAATTTTACTTCCTTTGTTAAGCTTATCTCACCGAGATTAGAAGCTGAGGTACTATGAGTCATTTACCAATTGTTACGAATTGCACCTACGACGTCCTGAGGAATGTTTTGCCGTAATATTTGCCAACAGCCTTCTGGATAGATTCCAAGCTGACACAAGATTGATAGCCGATTTAACGTAAACGAAGTTAAACCACGATCTTTGAAGTTATTGTTGCTATTTAATTCACATTCAAAGGATGTATTTGGAATAACTAATATTGTTATAAAACTTTGTTTTAAAAGGAAAAGTACGTTTTTCTAATTCCTTTTTTTCTTTTTGTGTTTGTACAGCTAAGTTTGTATTTTCTTGTATCCTATATACTCTCGTTTATTGAATAAATAAATGTAAATAAAAAAAACTCTATTTGATAATGTCATTCTTTTTTTATTTTTTCAAGCTCTCTCGTTCTTAGCTAAATAATTCATTAATTAAATAATTGAGTCCAAATAATTATAACACTGCAATTAATTAACACCGGAACAATGACTAATTTAGTTTTATTATTTAAATACACGATAAACACAGTTTGTATAATAGTAGTAAAATATTGTAATCTCACATTTTTACTTCATACACATTAGAAAGTTTGCATTATTTCACGTAACCTTGTTTACTTTGAAATATTTGAAATTCTGAAACTACATAAGCCTATTTAAAAACGTAGGAGATCAGACACATGTAACATAAATGATTTTTTTATTAAACTAATAAATAATAATAATAATATTCCGTTACAACTCACACACGGTTATCTGATCCCAAGCTAAGCAGAGCTTGTGTTATGGTACCCAGACAACTGATAAACATACTTATATATTTCTAAATACATACATATCTATACTAATATTATAAAGCTGAAGAGTTTGTTTGTTTGTTTGGTTGAACGCGCTAATCTCAGGAACTACTGGTTAGAATTGAAAAAATCTTTTTGTGTTAGATAGTCCATTTATCGAGGAAGGCTTTAGGATATATAACATTACGCTGCGACCAATAGGAGCTAAGCAGCAGTGAAAAATGTCACAAAAACGGGGAAAAATATTCATACTTGAAAGCTTCCGTTGCGTGCGCTGCGTAAACGGTTCGAGTTATCCAAAATATATGTATGAAAGAATTGTTCCTCTTTAAATGATCTAAAAAAATGTCTGCGACAGTATATGTCTATCTTTTGAGATTGACTCACTATAACCTTTTTTAAGGTAATCATTTGGTGGAAATTAATGCATTATTGCCAATTATTTGCTACAGAGTTTTATCAACATAATATTAACAAAAATTATCATTTACGCAGAAATACTTTTATTTTAAACTTCTTGATCGCGGTCATAATAACAGAAATTGACGCGGACGAAGTCGCGGGGATCAGCTAGTTATAGATAAATTATACCCAGACACAGAACAAATGATCGTGCTCATCATACAAAGATATAATAACTTTTAAACTAATACTAATACAAAGATTTGTCCTGGGTGGAAATCGACCTCCGGTATAGCAGTTACGGTCACCTACCACTAGACCAACAGGCCCGTCGAAAAGTCACTGTTTTTTTGAGCTGTTGGCTTATGCAGTCTCGTTAACTTGCTTAGTATGGTGAAGCAGCAAAAGCTTCCTTCGAGGCTAATATATTAAATTCAAAAGTGGAATCTAGACCCCGCAGATTCCTTTCTACAATAGGAGATAAAAAAAAGTTTTTTTTTTCTAATAGATAAGCTTAGTTATATATTATTACTCCAGTTCCCGCAACACATTTTATTAAACATGTAGCAAGCACCGTTACTCAAGAGCGAAGGTTCAAATGGTAGCAATTGTAAGGCAGCGCACACATTGCTTCCGTTACACTATTCTGATATAACTATGACATTTTGCCCAATGGGAGGTGTATGTGGGCCGCACATTGTGTGAGTAACACGGCCACGCTATGTAAGGATAGCACGGTACTTGACATATATTGCTGCTAGTTGTGAGTGACACTTTATATTGGGTTTAGTGGGTTGCTACACTATGGCTAATCAATGACTTGGGTTTGAGGAAAAGGATCTTGTATATATTTTTTCTTATAGGTTTATTTGACGACGATGACGACCTCCGTGGTCGAGTGGCGTACGCACCGGTTTCAAGGTGTCGCTAGCTCTGAGGTCCCGGGTTCGATCCCCGGACGGGTCAATGTAGAAACCAACTTTTCTACATTGCCTCGGGTCTGGGCGTATGTGGTACCTTCGTTGTTTCTGAATTCCATAACACAAGTGCTTTAGCTACTTACTTTGGGTTTATTTATTTATTATTTATCCAGATGCTTGGTTATCTAAGTATGTAATTAAACTAAGTATGTATGTACATACATATATGGTCGCACCTACGTATGTTACGTCTATACATTCTGAAAAGGAGTACTTTAAAGTTACAACGTAATTTTGTAGTTCCGAGACAATAGTTAGTCCCACAAGAACATGCGTTTCATAATCACATATCATATATATCAAAAGCAAAAAAAGCTGATGATCCTACATAAAGGCTTGGTTTTAATAAAATGCTACTGTCAACTCAGCAGACAGTCTATCTACATAACAGTCCTAAATATTTACATTTGTCCACTCAATGTCACAAAACACCGCAACTTTAGTGTATTGTTTCTTTCAAAAAACCTAAATCTACTGCATGCATAATGCTGAACAGTGTACAAAACAAACGGGACCGACACAAGAAGCCATTCATAGAGTTGTAACGGCACCGCTCTACGTAAATCGGGTGACACCATTGTCCGCCTTATTTTTCATAATGTAAAATAATTTATGGGACCTTGGACGGTACATAAATATTCAGAGCTTCGAATTTCACAAAGGTCTGGCTGTGAATTGATTCAGTGCGTGTTGCCATACACCGTTAGCTAATCGAAAATAGTCGTATGGCATTTAATGAGTTACGCAGCTGAACTTTGGCAGTTTGTTAATGATGAATTTACGAAGAACTTTTTAATATTTAAATCACTTAATCATCGTCTTAAAACGAGTTATAGAGAATGTTTCAAAATTTGAAATATTTTTTGCGTACTTCAAGGAGGATGACTTTTGATACACCTATCAAAACTATCTTGGTCTAAAAAAAATACAGTTATTTCATATATACATACAAACATATAATCCTCTTTCCCTTGTAGGGGTAGGCAGAGACCACTTCTATCCACTTGCTACGATCCTTACACACTTGTTTCGCTTTGTCAACTTTCATTATTCCCTTCATACATACTGTACAGTAATTACGAACGAAAATAAATAGTTTTTACGCTGTTGTGAATGTTTCAAACCATTAAACTAATATATCTATTATGCATCAGTGGCTACACTTGATTTGACAGCCACAAAAAAAAAACCGGTAGTACAAAACAGTTTCTAAAAGTTAATTTATTTATGTAATAAGTAATTGAAAGTGCTTTTAATTGTTTCACGCATGATACCATCATTCAAGAGAGTTTATGTTCAATTATATTCGACCTACGGTTGCGTAATAGTGAAAGTTCATCACGATCTGTAGATGCATGAGATGCATCGCTGGCTTAGGGTTCATGAGCCCATTGTTGTGCTCCAAGAAATGATTAAGTACAGCCGATGTAATCAACATCCAACTTGTATTGTTCGTTGACATACATGTGTAAGTATAATATCAAAAACGAAAGGATATGAAGTGATAGTCTCACACCTCTTTTCTCTTTAGTCGTGAGATTGCTGACTTATCAGATTTTTGCTTGATACGACAGATAGAGTACTCCATTAAATCTCTGATCTCTGATTAAGAAAGTCAAAAGTACCGACTTTATATTTTGTTAGGTTCTGTCTGTTTGTTTTCGAAATATGTATCTTTTTCACACTTCATGCATTCTTGTTTAAACATGCAAAAAGTTGTAAGACGATACCTAGTGAGTTTTAGTAGTTTTTTGTTGAATTTATTGACTGCTTTACGAACTCTAGTAAAACTTGTAATCCGACACCTTAGTTTCGTCGAAACGATAAATACAAATTTACTGTGATTCTGGCTAACACTTGCTCATTTGCTATTTTAAAACTACGAGGTCAAAATTGTTAAAGTTGCAGTTTAGTACATTTCTAAGAAATAGCCCTAAAACACGGAAGAAATTCATTAAACCTGAAAAATGTGTTCTTCGACTCAGTACTTTTGCATCGGTTGATTTATTCTGCTCGAAACATGACATTAACTTTCGTTTCGGTTCTACATATAACCATTGTATTGGAGGTCCAAAAATCATCCGGGAACATGCAGATTGCAGGCCGGTGTATTATGGTAATTGAGATGCACGATCAAGGCAGGCAAGTAATCGAAGGCTGTGTTGACACCTGATATATTGAAGCGAGGTTCAAGACGACCAGGTACTTTTATTTTAAGTACCACTCGAAATTAAACTGGTTTTCTGACCACCTATGGTAGGACAAGTTGGTTCAGGGTGGCTAGCAGGTAGACTTGACTTGAAGATGACCTCAGAACTTTAAAGTGGTGATGGTTTAGTCTTTAAGGCTAACAATAGTTCGTCAACATTTTTTTAAGATACTACAATATACAACGATACCGTAGTGTCAAATTCTGTAAGGGTTTCAGAAACATAGGTAAGAATAAGTCATACAAGAATATCAGTTAAGTTTCAGGTTTATAATAATCTTTTGAAAAGTAACATCATTTCCTTAGCATAAGGTAGTCTTGAAGCGTCCATACTGTTTTCTCATGTAGTATTTAAGTTGGTAGATCGATCGAGATAACAATTACCACCATTGTTCTTTCATTGTTGTTTGACAGGATCTTGCACTTGACCTACTGCCTTTTTAATGCAATGCTCAGTGACTTGTCAAAAGGTAACTTTTCACGTACAATTGTTATTTATTAACTGGTGACTGTAATAAATGATAGGTAATAAAAATTTGTCAAAGATTTTATGAAATTACTAGGTGATAGTAGATTTCGAAAACTTTATTATTTTATGATTGTAGTTTAATTTATTTCAGTATGTAAATGGACGTTATGTGTTCGTAAAACTTGTTAACAGGAGAGTAAGAAACATTACAGGAAATTGTACAATAATTAGCTGGGAACATTATTAATTTGTTTCGATAATTACGAACATTTATTTAACATTTTAATGAGTATTTAGCTGTTTAATTACTTGTATCAGTTCATGTTGCATAAACATAAAAATATACTCTTCGACACGATAGGTCAAATTAGCGAAATCTATCATTTGAAAATGCCACACGAGAATTGAGCTAAATTATAGACAAGGTTATAAAACATTACTCAACGTTTGTTGTTTTTACTAATTTCAAAATATTGTAATTAGTTACCTAAATAGGATGTCCAAAAATATTGAGTATCAATCTTTTGGATAGAAGGACCAAACAAGCGAAAGAGATAAATCATATATGTGTTTTGTTACATAAACCTTCGACGACGAAATTTTGACGAGACTAGTTTTATTTTTTGTTTAAGGTTTGAGTACCATCATCCTCAGTCTGTTAATAACCCATTTGCATTTGTCCAAATACCATATATCTAATTATGATAAACCTGAAAACAGTTACGTTTACGCCACTTAACATATTCTTTTTTATAAATAATCACTGTATTTGCTTTTATAGATTTTAACCTTTAAGTGTTTATCATTACCTAAAAGCAAATTAATACTAGTCGCTTTCTAAAAATAGCATTCAATATAGAGAGCCATCATTTTTATTTCATATAAAATATAATTTAAAACCTCTAGCTTCATCTCCCTTAAATTACAGATTGAAGTTTCCGTCCATGTATTTTTAGCATTCTGATAACAAGTACGTATTTATCGCATGTAAGTGGCGACATGGCCGCGCCTTAAACTGACCCTGACCTTACCGGTCATGTCCTTAAGGTCAGATCGTAACGAAGGAACCAGTATTTATGTGAAAACTAGCCATTCCCTGTGATTTCAAAAGAGTAAGTAGTTTCAAAGTGGCCTCATTTTTTTGTGACTTTTTTGAGGTGGGAAGGAAAATGGGTTGTGGAGGTCAGATAGGCAGTCGCTCCATGTAAAATACGGTATTCAGCTGAATCCGGTAAAACTGGTAGCCGACCCCAACATAGTTGGGAAAAGACTCGGGAGATGATGAGTAATAAAGGTGGTTGATTTATACGAACACTGTAAAATTATTAATTTTTCTCTTAATTGTGCTACACGAATTTAATTCTGAAGGTTAATCAAATATTATGTCAATCAAGGCGTGTTAACTGATTATTACTGTTTAATGGACGACCTGTTATCCTTGATGATTACTGACAAAAACATATTCGGAACGCCTCAGGATTAATTGCGATTCCAAGAAAATGTATGGTTTTAATGTATGCGCCTTGACCGAGTTAAAATCTGGAACTGTTAACAAAAAGGTGTAGCTGGAATTTTGAATTAATTTTGATTACATACTGTGTAATTATTAGGTAACAAAATGAACACACACACAAACAAACAATATTTATTATCATAACCAAATAACATTCAATCTTAATGAAGAGATCCTTAGAAGAACTTAATAAATGACAAAGGTAGCTTAACACGTCACGATGCTAAAGTGACTGGTATAATGATGGTACATAGTTCGGCAGTCGATAGACATTTAGACTAAATCTGTGTGAATGGGTATCTTTCTTTAGGAAGTGCAGTTTTGGTAGGATTGCCTCATATGAATGACAGAAGTAAAGTTGCGAATCTGCTGTCTTCAGACATACTGAAAAGTTTATCTTCAAGGAATTAAAATATTGTCCTTAATTTAAAAGTCTCAATTTCTGCCAAGGGTGGTCACAACTTATATGAATATTTCGGAGTTGTAGTGAACTTTGCTATTTTCATGTATATACATTATCCGTTGTTCTTGTATTCATAATTCTTTACTTCCTCACCTTCAGCCTTTAGTCGAAGAAGAACCTAAGTAGCTAATACTTAAATGATTCTTCGTTCTTCTAGACATTACTTGACCCGGTAGGTTAGGTTGAGAAAGAGTCATCTAGTTCCATTACATAATCACATATGTAGGCATAATTTTACATCAGGTTTATTCATTCTCTGCCTACACTGCTAGAGAAATCCGGTCATAACGTTTTAGGGTACACAATGCCTGAGGCTTTACTGTCGATCCGTGTTAAGTAATAAAAACGTTACGATGATTAATCTTTGGTAATATATTCTTCAGTTTAAGTTATGTTAATAAGTTCAAGTAAGCACACTTTATACTTTGGATGTGTCATAGGTGAATATTTTTTTTTCATCCTATGTTTCTGAATTTGTTTTGCTTAGATCCGCGTACCAGTTTCCTTTTTGATTTTTCACTCATAAAAATATTACTTTTAAATATATAATAAAGTTTAATTCTAAATCCAGCACGTATATAATGACGTATTTGTTTCAGCAGAATACAGTTACTGTTCGCGAAGTTACTTTTTATATGTGCTTTAGTCCTCCAGTAGGCTTCCATACCCTGAGTTTTTTGACTGTCTGATTGTCGTCATCTCGTCATATTTGGTTATTATCACACTAAGCACATGTTTTATCACT
This sequence comes from Autographa pulchrina, assembly GCA_905475315.1. Taxonomy (NCBI): domain Eukaryota; kingdom Metazoa; phylum Arthropoda; class Insecta; order Lepidoptera; family Noctuidae; genus Autographa; species Autographa pulchrina. The sequence continues at coordinate 3,776,848 of FR997764.1, forward strand.
AAGGTGTGGTCGACCACACAAAGATCACAAATAACATTAATTTTCTTATAAATTAAATTCATACGAAACAACACTCACGTCATTTTCAATGTCTTCGATCACTAACTATTAATAACAATACCAACTTCCGCTTACATTTAAATAATTCCCATTTAACAAATTATCTTAGTTACTAAGTACGTTTAAAACATTATTTTTTACTTCCTTCCTTAAAATATTTATGCACTGTTCTTCCTATTATAATATCTTGCCAGAGTTTAAAAAACAAGATAATAAAATATTAAACATACTCGTTTCCCATGACTTACGATCAAGTTAGATACCACAGTTTTAATAAATATGTTTAAAACAATACATTATGTAAAAAAGTGATCTTTGTATAAAGTCTTTTTGAATAAAATCAGAACTTAAAACCAGAAGCACTATAAACCTATAAATGCAAAACAATTATTTCATGATTATTAATAATACTACTTAAATGACGATAAAAATAAATAAAATTGACTTCTCTTTAAACATATTTATCAAAGTAGTCTAATATCTTTGGATGAACTAGGTTAGGTGCTTTGATCCCCCACACGTGGTTGTGATGACTCCAGTAAGGCTTTGGCACAACATAGTTCTCTACTAAGTTAGGTAACCTAGACACTAATATATCCACATCACTCAGTGTAGATAGATAATCACTTTGTGCACTTATAAGAACTACCGGTGAAGATATCTGAGACACATTGTATTCTGGAGGCCTCTTGAAACCATACCGTTTAATATTCAACTCTGTACCTTCATCGTATCGCTGGAACCTCCCACTTATAATCAGCTGAGCGTAATGCGCTAGATTCTTAACAGATGAACCCCTTAACACGTGAGCCAAAGCCACAGGCACAGTCTTAATAGAAATTGTTCTCGGCATATACCCAGTAGCCATAGAAAGACCAAACTCACAAAACTTAGGGGAAATCTTACACAAGTACTCCAAAACAAAATGTACCAGTCGATCTCCTGAAAACACTTCACTGATACCTGCACCATCCAGAAACGCCTTTATTGCAACGTAATTTCTCGCTATGAGAACCAGTGGATGGTTAATATTCTTCATCCAAGCCACTGGACCTAACTGTACGGATAACCTCACTTTGTCATTGTATTCTGGCTTCAAAGAACACATGATGAAGAAAGATGTTGAGCCTTGAGAATGTCCAACATAAAACAATTTTGGGTTGCCAGTGGAGCGGAGGACGTAGTCTATTGTAGCGGGTAAATCGAAGTAGCCATGTTCATCAAACGTGTAGTTCCAGTACTCGTGATCTTTGTCAGGGTCGAGGCTAACGTGTCTTCGGGAGTAGTCGTTACCTCTATGGTTGGCTGCCCACACATCATAGCAATTATTGGCCAAAACATAACCAAGTCCAATACGCGTACCAGCCACTATCCACAAGTCTGCAGAGTCAATGAATCCATGCATCAACAACACTGGGTAAGGTTTCACTGTTCCACTGCACTTCGGTAATATTCTGAACATTTTTAAAATGTATCCGTCTTCTGTGGTCAGCGTGTGTGTTTCTGTAGGATATCCATACTTGTCGGTGAGTTCTGTGAAGTTCAAGTACGTATCCTCGTCGAACCCCAAGGCTTTTTTGAACTCTCGTTGCTGAGGTATGGAATACGATAGGAGTTTAACCGGCCGCATCGCTGGCCCTGAAGTGTCAATGTCAAGAATGCACAGTGTCAGCACCAAAAAATATAACAAACAATTGACTGAATATATTTCCATTTTGGTTCCGGTATCACGAAATGTTTAACAACGTATGTTTTCATTGTAAACTAGTATCCAGTTTTATAACATTCGATTGACCTTACAGGAAGGTCTCAAAGATTACTACGGAGCCTTATAAAAATTATGTATTTGTATAGTAACGTTTTTATAACAATAAATTATAATATACTTGAAAAACATTCCATAGAATTAACCTTTGAAATAAAGCATTGATTTTAAAAGATTCGTCAGTACCTGCCTACCAAAATTGGGTACGAGAAGGCCACTACGGAATCATTTTATTCAATCATCAGCTACTTGGTGCTCTTAAGCATACCTACCTACACACCTCGCAAATATCTATCCCTTACAATAAGGTACAAAAAAAAAACACATTTAAAAGGCTCGGAAGTCCTTAGTTTATACATATGTACAGATAAGCATCTAAACATGATGGATAGACCATGTGCGTCAAAATTTGAAGTGGGTTGTAATGTTTTGGTATGATGATGATTTTTCTATGCACCTTATTATAATTATGTCGATGAAAAGACTATTACTTTTTAAACATACGTAATCAATCCCAGCTTCACATCTTTTGATGTATTCATGTTTTAAGAGATATTGGTAGCTTATTAGTTAAAGTCACTAATACGCTATCAATAACTATGAAAATCGTGTTCAACAAGCCTATGTGTACTAGCATCATTGGATACAAAACAAGCACCTTGTCATTGAATGCTAATTATAGTGCAAACTGATTCGTACTCGAGAATGATTATAATAACAAATAATTACTAGGAGTTTAATACAGCGTGTGGTAAAATAACGTAAATATTATTTCAGAACGAAATGTGTATGAAATACCAGAAATGTGACTAAAATCTTGTCGTGTCTTATTTCGTCGGTGCTCAAATGCTCTGAAATGCTCCTTTTATCCCTTTACTAGACACTAGAGGATTTACTCTTGAATTTAATTCCGACTGACATTGGAATTTTGACCATTTATTCTCTTGAACTTCACACTAGCGCCAAATTGTTTCATATTTAAATAGAAAATAATTAAGGAGTAATCTCTGACACTGAACTCATTGGCAATTTACCACAGTTCCAGCATAGTTTGTACTTATAACTTTTGCTAACCCGAAGGAGCCTGTTCTCCCTTCTCTTTGCCACGTGCCAAGCGGGAAATTATCCACAATGTACCGTTCTCCCCGACACTAGTAAGACTTTTCCAGGAAACATATGGATGGAAGAGATTCGTAAAAACTGTCTTGTACATAATATATTGCAAATTTTATGCACAAACAAGTACATATAGGTCATTCGTCCAAGGTAGTTTGGTCCACCAATCATACTAACTTCCGTAAATATAATTCAGGAGGTCAAAAGCACTGGCTTTGGACGTCATATTGAAATGCAGTTTTATTTAGTTTACATAAATTAATAATCAGAACTATTAGATATATATTTTTTACTAAGTTTATATTCTCCTATTTAGTACGTTTATTAAGTTTTTTGTTGCTATGGTTCAAATAGACCGATTCGCATCACATTAAAACTTTAAACAGAACAAAAAAACGGTAACACGTTCTAGTTTTTATAAGATCTCTATATCTGATACGATTGTTATTAGATTACAAGTAGAAAAAAGATGCACTCGTGTCTTATTTCCATATTGTTTGGTAGACCGCCGCGCCCATCAGTGAGAACAACAACTTTTTAGGTATGGTACAATACAACGTCGATGATGGAAAAATACCTGATTGCCTTGAAATCAAGATGTCAATACAAAGAATTAGGTACTAATTTATTTTATATAAATAGATTATAGATACCTAATCTATAATCTTTCATCTTTAATCTATATAAACAAGACGACAGTTAGCCTTTGTCTATTATAAAAAATATTTAATATAAGGTATTTAGACGCACAGTAGATCTGCCTTGCTATTCTGTAACATTATTTTCATGTCTCGACAGCGGAATCCGCAGTGAGATGTCAAATACGTATTCTCGAATTTGAATTCTAAATCAAGGCCAATTGGGTTCACTTTTGAAGTGAGCTTTATTATCACTTCACTCTCACCCGTCACCGAAATTATTTCTCGAATTTGAATTCTAAATCAAGGTCAATTGGGTTCACTTTTGAAGTGAGCTTTATTATCACTTCACTCTCACCTGTCACCGAAATTATTAACAGAATAGACAGGCAGGTCGGTTCTTTTGCCTTGCCTTTTTCCAAGATATGTTTGGGTTGCCTTCCAGTCCTACCGGAATCAGGTGTTTAGCATAAAGCGACTGCCTATCTGAACCCTCAACCCATTTTACTGGTTGTTCCCCGGTATCTTATCAATTAACTGGATAACACAGTATCCCATAGTAAGACTGTCAGAATCATAATTACTTAAAGACTTCTAAAGATCAAAGTATAACAGTCGGGATCAATAGATCTGAACTGTTCAACAGCAAAAGAATAGCACTACACCAACATTTGTAGGTCAACCACAGTCCTCATAAAGCGACGATTATATAACATTATTATGTATACATATACCAGAATTCCTCGCTTCAAACCAGTTGATAGTGACAAAGTCGACTGTTAATATGGTTTGGTATTGGCGATCAGAGTTGATGGTGCGGCTGACCTCCATTAATGTAGGGCTGTCATGACCACAGACCACCTGTGTGTTTCCGTCCAAATACATAATATATGTCTTTTTGATGGCATAACATTATTGAATACACTAGGGTTTAAGTCAACAACAACTTACTATACAAGTTGCTGCGATATGTCCCGTCTGAGCTCTGTCAAGGGTTACGAAGAATATCCCCATTGTAGTTATAATAATAATAATCCATTTATTTCAGGCATCAAGGCCCATATAAATATATACAATACTATACTAGCTAATACAACTTAAAAAAAATAATAATTTTAAATTATGTTTTTCGTTGTTAGGAAAATACTTCTCATTCTCATAAAGAGAAGAAATTTGTTTTTTTTTTTTTAATAATTGTACAAACAAGTAATAAGTTCAGAGATTAAAAAAAATATATAAATCAATTTGTGTCGAATGACGTGAAAACGCCTCAGTTTTTGCAAATGCTTTGGCGAAATAAAAGTGTAAATACTAACCCTTAGCTTTTGGAAGGAAAGAAATGAGAAACTAAAATTATCTTTTACTAAAACAGTGTTTATTAAACTTGTGTAGGATGATAACTAGGCCTAATAAATTATGTTATTGCTAAGTAGTCGGCGACTCCTGTCCAATTCTGGTTGTGCCGACTTTCTCTTGCGACTAACCCTTTTCCCCACTAACAGTAATGTCGAATAGGCTTAAGCTATTCGATACATTTAGTGTTGACTATTTACGTTTTAAACATATAAGTCAAGCTATTTGATAATCAACCCGCAGAGAGCAAGCGTGGTGATCAATGCTCGTGCCTTCTCTATATGGGAAGAGGCCTGTGCCCTGCAGTGGGACGCTTATAGGCTGGATTATTATTATTTGCTTATCAAAGGTCAAGGTTAAGGAGATTAGGCGTTTGGATTTCTAGGGTAGAAAGCCAAACGCTTTGGTAGTTTGGTACTTTCAAATGTATTACGATGAAAGTAGGTTTTACTCACAGACTATGTGAACTTGATACTATAAATTACTCGGAATTGTAATTCGTTGATAGTTTTAATAGTTTAAATTATGTTGAAATTACTGCTAGATTGTAAATTAGGTTTAAGAACCATGACTTTTTCAAAGCCCTTGCTGTAAGGTTGTTTCCATAATTCTTATTTTTGACATATAAAAAACAATTTACCTTATAAAAACATCCTGTATCCACTAAACCTTGTTGCATAATGTTCCAAGTCAAAGTGCAAGCAAAGGACACGACCGTTAAATAGGTATATAAAGGGTCTTCCGTACTTGGTATTACTTAAGTTGACATTTTTTTCCTCTACTATAAGTACATGTTAAGGAAATACACAAAAATATAAATTAAACGAATAAAATAATGGAAAACTTTAAAAGAAACCAAAATTCAGAACTCTTTTATTTGACAAATCTTATTTGTGGAAAAAAAAAATATAATTTTTCTATATCAATAATAATTCACCTTTTTTTTTAGTATATAATTAAATTACTTTATTTGTCAATTATGAAGTAACTATTTAAACATAACCACACAATAATTATACTCAATGATATAAGAGTTATGCGTTTATCGTGTTAATGAATTTCAATGACCGTGATGTGAACTCTACCATAGCCACGGCTAGGAAAAGGCTGCTTCATACTGCCGTGGGAAGACTAGACTTAGGATTGTATTGCCAAACATAATCCTAACTAAATACAAAAAATATTAACCTTTTCAATGCTGGAATGACAATAGATATTCAATTGTTTATGTTATTTGCAAGCGGACAGGTGAATCGTTTCTCCGCTGCAGAATTTCTCTTACATCGCAAGACACAAATGCGTATATAATAATAATAATAATCCAACCTATAAACGTCCCACTGCTGGGCACAGCCGTGGGACGTTTATGCACCACACTGCTGGCCATATAGAGAAGGCACGAGCATTGATCACCACGCTTGCTCTCTGCGGATTGGCGATTTCAGATCCCAAATTTTGGAATCCAGGTTTCCTCACGATGTTTTCCTTCACCGTTTGTCAGTAGTGTCTTATAATAATTAAAAAAGTACATATAACTTTGAAAAAGCCACATTGGTACTTGCCTGGGTTCGAACCTGCAACCTTGTGCATACAAATCCGTTCATTGAACCGCTAGGCCACCACAACATTATGCAAGATACAAATGCGTATCTAGATTAAAATTAAATTAATCGAAGAAGTCGTTACAATTCCGAATAATAACATTGGAAATAACAATATATTATATCTTAACACACCTAGTTTTTTTTTTATTACCTACTAATGATCTATTCAATGCAGTAAACACATTGTCGTGAAAAAGTTGTTGATATTATTTATTGTAGCACTAGTGCTCAGTTTATGAGCTTATATAGGTGTTAATTTATGTTTCTGTGTTTTCAATTTTAACACTTTTTAGTGCAAGAATAACTTCTGCTGGAAACACTATAAATAAACAAGAGACAACCAAATCATAAGTACATTAAGCTAGCTTTACGCAGGTCACAGAATAAAACATTATGTCATTGCAATTCTTCTGTCGTTTTCTCTTTTATGAGGTAAACAACGTCCTAAGTGTCAGCAACTTGTTGATATACATTGAGCAATGACTTAGACCCAGTGGGTTACGTATTTACATAACGTAATATTGGATTTAAAGTTCGCAATACACGATGACGCATGCGTAGTGTAGGCTTCGATTTGTATTCACCCACTGTTTTGTAAAAGGCTTAATTGATTGTGCTAATGTTAGGTAGTCTTAATCTTATGCATCATTCTCCTATATTAGGGTTTGTTTTGCTAAATTTGTAAATTACACCTACAGTATACATTGTGAGTTTTCGTAAACATAGGTACATCATCATATCAGCCTGTTGCAGTCCACAGCTGGACATAGGCCTCCCCCAAGGAACGCCACAGCGCACTCTCTTGACTATCTCGCATCTCCCGCCCTTTGCATCCAGTCACTGCCAGCTGTCTTCTTCTTCAACATAGGTACATACGTAGCTGGATTTTAATCATCTATAAAAACTTTAGAAGAACGATAGTCAATGTTATCAAAGTATGTCGCTAAAGGAATTTCGTAAAATGGTGGTCCTGTAGCAATCGAGCTGCGAACGACAAGCGATTGATTTGCGATCGACTAGCAACCGATTTAACCAATACTCTGCTGCCATAAAATAAAGTATTATACAGTCAAAATATGCATACAATCAAATGTTTTTCTCACAATGCAATCAATGTTCGCAAATCATACCTTTATCATAATATTTGCAAAACAAAAACTTTAACAAAAGTTTGTTGAGTAAATAAAACGGACATGTTAACAATACTACACAAATTAACTTAAATGAATTTGAATGAGTCATTTAAAAAATATAGATATTAAGAATGAAGTTTATTTTAAACAGCGATGTTGATCATTTTCCTTAATCTAAATATTATTGGTATGCAGTAATTTCTGGAACGTTACATGAGGCCAGATAATTAATAAAGTTATATCTTATTGTTAGTCAGCTTAATGAAACGTCATTTGTAGATTTGTCGGGCCTGTTGGTTTAGTGGTTAGTGACCCTGACTGCTACACCGGAGTTCGTGGGTTCGATTCCTACCCAGGACAAATCTTTGGGTGATGAACACGATCATTTGTTTTGTGTCTGGGTGTCATTTATCTATAATATGTATTTATTTAGAAATATATAAGTATGTTTATCAGTTGTCTGGTTACCATAACACAAGCTCTGCTTAGTTTGGGATCAGACTCCATCAGATTCAGATCAGATTTTCATTTTCACCACATAACTGAAAAGCATATAGACGACCTCCATGGTCCACTGGCCAGTTATTAAGGTGTCACCAGCTAAAAGTTTCCGGATTCGGTCCCCGTAAGGGACATTCCTGATAAACCAATTATCTACATTGTCTCGGATCTGGCTGTTTGGACTCTACACTAACACCTATGTATGAGCGTAATTTTCTTTTTATATTGTGACGTATTTGTAACTCTTCATCCTTGAAAAGGCACACAAAAAAAGGTTCGAGCAGAAAATGCAAGCTTGTTAAGTAAAGTGTATAAAAAGTGACATCAAAACTTGTGGGTCAGTAACCGGCTAAGTAAGTACGAACCGGCGACCTTTTGCTGCTCATCTTCAAATGCCAAACGATTGAGTAATTACAGTCGTGTCAGAACATTCATGTAATAGTTTGCGTATTACTTCTCTCCTAACACAGTTTATTGTACATCGATGGTTATACATGGTAGTTAGGTAGTTGGTTAGGTATATTTGCAGCATTGGATAATATAAATAATTATCGTAGGTCGTGAAGTATAAGAGTTTATATAGACTTTTATTAAGTGTTTAGTTCAAGTTAGGTTAAAGAAGGTTCTATGCGTCTATGATTTTTATACGTAATGCTTTACCTTTTTTATTAACAAGTAATTGTTTATGATCTAAAGAGTATTTATTCCTAAGTGGATTACCTTAAGATGCTAATTAAAACCGATAATCTTATTTTAATCAAGGTTTCTTTAAAATTACTTCACCTAATCAAAGTTCATTAATTTAATGAAATATGTCTACATATAAAGCAATTAAGTTACTTCTAAGTAACAAAATACAGGACATTGCATCATTACAATTTTATGACATCTATAAAAACCTTTCCGTTGATATCTATTTAGTATACCGATCAATAAATATAGAAACTAAACAAAAAAAAACGATACCAATAAATAAATGCGATAGCCTTGAAATGCACAACGCAAATATTAATTATGACGACTCTATATTTAGTTCGGATCGGTAGCAAAACATACTTAATAATAAACAAGTAACAAAAAATGGGTTAGTCAATTCCTTTTGAATATCTATACTAAGACGTAGTGTCTCGTCTTGACTCGGCTATTAAATTAATTTGACTCTCAGTACATTATGATCTGAAAGTTTAATTAACTGCTAAGTAAAATGTTAAACAAGATTATTATCTGAAGCTAAATAAAAATACAATTATGCAATAAATATATCTGCTTAGTACTAAAGTGAGTCGTAAATTGACGACTTGTTTGCTTGTGGTATTCCTAAACAAGATGATTTCTTAGGAGTTTAGATACATATAACTTGGAAAAAAAAAAGTTTTTTTTTTTTAATTTTTTCTTCAGTCTTCCCTTCAACTATAATCCATGTATCGTACCCAAAGTTTCAATACTATTTTCTCTGTTAAAAAAGTTGATGATGGGCTTTGTCTGTAGCATCCTAGCCTTCTACAAATGGAGTAATTATGAGTGACATTATCGAGACAGTTTGCTGCAAAATGGTATGATAATTCCAATAATGTTCAGCATTTAAAATCTAAAACAAATTTTCAAATTTTTTCATTCTTCTTTATTTTTTTAATAAACTATTTGTTTTATCATTAGCTTTTATGTCCATACGATATGCCGTATAGCCGTTGTATTCAATACCAAGTTGAAAGGAAGTGCGTCGCTCAGCACAATTTCGTGCGCGCGCGCAGACTTCATGAATATTAAGTGTAGTGTACCGTTTTATTCCAACTTATTGGGATTGGCTGAGTTATTGCCATCGACTAGGGCTTCTTGGGAAACATACATATGCTAATATTTGACTGATTTGAATTATATTTATTTGCCATTATTATTGTCGTAAAAGGTTTTATAGCATTTCGATATCCTATTGTTTTATGTAACTAGTAGCAGTAGAATAGATACTTTGATATAATATGTACTTTAATATTCAAATTCAATTTCCTTATTAAACTATCTAAAAGTTTAAATTATAATAAATTAAGTACTGAGTACTTAAGTTGCATTTTTTTATCTTTAGACAAAATATAAAATACATAACATTTTCCGTTCATTACAGGAAAATTTGTGTAACTATACTATAATAATAATAATAATTCCAGCCTATGAACGTCCCACTGCTGGGCACAGGCCTCTTCCCATATAGAGAAGGCACGAGCATTGATCACCACGCCTGCTCAATTGCGGATTGGCGATAACTATACTTTAAAATAATAAATGTTTTCATAAATATTATCCCAAATCTGTTACCAAATGTAACCGTTTCAGATCTTCCTCCTTTTTTGAAGTCGGGTAAAAATCTATCTGAGACAAAAATTCAAGAATGCGAAATATAATAACAAAATCTCTTCAGCCAGAAAACAACAAAATAATTACTTTTGTAGCCACTCGAAACTTTCCTAATCTATTGTTATCACGACTCACAAAATTCCTTCGTTTACCATCAACAGCACTATAATTTGAAGGTGGTTGCAAGTTTAGGCGTTTATTTCGTCGTCGCCCGCTACCTTCCGCATACTGCACATAGCTGCGCACGCGCAATGAGGCAAACATCGCGGTGACAGTGTCACAGACTAAGCTGTCAGCAAACTGCAGTTGACGAAATTTACTAAGTTATTAATATTGATGCTAATTGGAAAATAATCTCACTGTGATTAAGACATATTTTTTCCTGTGTTTTTTGTTGACTAACTTATTAATATATTTCATTATAATTTTGTTTCTTCTGTAAAATACACAACCTTCCACAGAAGTTAAAAATAAATATGTAGATTTGTTTCCCGTGCTTAGGGAAAGCTTTCAATTTGATTTTCAAATAGTAATAAAACCGTATTAGTTTAATAATTTTTAATATTTTTCACTCATATTTTTTTAAACCGGACAGTTAATTGTTGTGTTGATTAATTTCTCTCTTGTCCGGACTTCCACCTGCATACAATGCAACATCTGTGTCTCTACATTCATTTAAAAAAATATCTATTCCATTCTTAAAACCCAAACTTGTAGACCAAATAACATTCTCATACCATCTGATAATACTCTGCCTACAGCCACCTCTGCACTTACGTAGTCTTTACAGTCGCACCGTGAAACCAGCAGGCCTTCGCGTCGGGCGCGGACGGTCGTCGACTCACTGTAGGTACTATCCTTGTCCCGAATATTATATGCAGACGTATGAACTTATCAGACAGGTAACTAGTAAAGTATGTTTGGTGGGATGAGATGTCAGATGTTAGTGGAGAAATGGCAATAGGCCCTAATTTAGTAGGGGAAGCCTTTTGACATAATATATACAAAATAAAATATAGGTTGTTATGTAGATAATGATAATCGATTTAGTTGTTTTTAAGTTTATGCGTTGAGATACATAATTTCTAAAGATGTAATAATTGGTACGCTTGATAGTTTTTCAGAAAGAAAACACTACCAAATAAGGAAGGCCATACTTGTGTATCTATGGGAATTGTGTATGTGTAAAGATAATACATTTATAAAAACATGCTTTGTCAAAAACACACAGCACTGGTGAAAATTATTGTTAGAAACTTCTGCTATGCTATGTCACCAAGTAACTTTTGTAAAACATGCATACAATTTAATAAAGAATGTATTTTTTTATTAAATTTTATTACAGTATTAGCTGTGCCTGCGACTTCGTTCGCGTGGATGACGAAACTTATCAATGAGTTTTTAACCACAAAATTAAGTTGGTTTTTTATTGTTTATACTTTTCCGGGATAAAAACTACCCAGTGAGGTGCCCAGGATAATAAAGAATAATTATACCAAGTTTCATCGTAATCGAACCGGTAGTTTTTGCGTGATACCTGAACAAACAGACAGACAGAGAGACAATTTTTTTTTCACACTTTTGTGTTCGTTGTCGGTCTAGTAACACCTCCCGCCATTTATTTTGATATTTTCAATGTACAGAATTTTCACTTCTACAGATTTATTATAAGTATAGATGATAAATGGTATAAACCCATAGTACATGATATGTTATTTCTAGAATTTTTTTAGGAAAAAACAAACGGACATTAAAATACTAAAATTCAATTTAAATAATTCACATCCAATTCAAAACCTAAACAACAACACAATATTACTCATTTGGTGTTTTATACACACGAACTTAGATCAATGAGAGATTTACTCTTAGAAGTTACCTTGCAACCAACCTTTGTTATCAGTCGAGTGTAAAACTATTGTTTAATGTGAATCAACTGCTAATATAGGGTGTTAAGAAATCCCTGTCCGACCCGAAAGAGTGATATAGGGTTCACAATCACATGCCCAAATAAAATATTAAATTTGGAATATTCATGATAGTAACAATAATATTCGAAATTAGAAATAACCATTTTTTCCCGCAAAATTCCCTAAATTTGAGGTTTAAACAAAAGTTACACCACCATTTTCGTCGGTATTATTGGCGGCCTTTTGTATGATCATTTGGCAGCACCTGTGACGGTGCCGACTCTCTAACTTGTCTTTTGAGAAAAAAAAAATTAGGTTATTATTTTTTTATTTATCTTTTGCAATTATTTTTAACATTAATGGAATCAGATATCGATACCTAACAATACCTTAACGGATCGGACAGGATTTTCTTAACACCCTGTATATCACGTTAATTTTAATAACCTCTTGTTAAAGAATGATCATTTCCTTTTATGAATGCGATGTATTCAAGGTTCGATTGTAATCGATTAACAAATCGATTCATCTCGGAAAACACTTTCGCTGGGTATCGGTAGTCGGGAGGTTATTTGTGAATTCTCTACAACTACTACATTTATTACCAGAACGAAAGCAAGATTACTCGCCCTTTTACATTGGACAACCCTTTAATTAATACTTCATGTGAATATGAATATCTGTCTATCAATTTATGTCATAAATACTAAAATTAAAAAATTACACGGTTGCTGTACGTTAACTGTTTCTGATTAAAATTAAGCTTAAAACAAATTATTTTAAAATGGAAGTTGTAAATACATAAAATGTATTAAAGTATAACGTGTTGGGTTGGGCAGCATTAGTTTAATAAGGCAAAAAATTATGAATTTAATTTGCAAAATAAAATAAAACATTTTAAACTTTTAGCTACGTATTTACTAAAAAGATTTGGCAATATGATTACAGAAATACATAATGGTGTCCTAATACAGAATGAATTTAAAAATAAAACAGACAAGCATATGATTACCTAACGTTACTAAATGATGATGTATGCAATTCAATTGAAGATAAAAGTTTTAATGTAGGGTCACAAAAATGTACTTCAAAACATTTCCGAGATTAATTGTGGATGATATCTTATCATTAATGTTCATTAGAGAGTTTAAATTACAAACTCTCAAGTCGTTTCGGCACCGTGAAAACAAACAGTTAGTGCAATCGTGTAATGAATTTTCTCAACACCATGAGTGTCGTGAGTGATGATGCGCGCGCGCCGGTCGCGGGGGTGGCTCGCACCCCGCCGAGCGCGGGCGCCCGCGGGGCCTGCGCGGGCGCCGGCGTCGCTTTTCACCGTCGCTGCGCCGCGTACGCCTACCCGATATAAAAGCCTCAACCGCCCATTCACCCGCTCGCAGTGTGTGCTTGAACGTTACAGTGTCCACTTCTCTCGTGCAAGGACTTACAGTTAATCATGAATTCACGGTGTTTAATAGTGCTAGCAGCCGCCCTCGGCGTGGGTACGTAACATTTGAAATATTTAGGGTGCGCCGCGACCTGATCGACGGATACCTGTGTCCAGTGACGGCAGAACAATCTAGACGTGTGGCTCGCCTGCTCTCATGTATCGATAAAAATGTAATTGGCGTTGCAACGCGAAAGCAGTTGTAGTGTTATCGATACAGTTTCCACACTTAGCGTTGCAACTGCTCGCGCGCAACAAGTGTTGAGAACAGATAGATAGCGGCCGGCGCTGTGGTGTAACGACATGGCCCAGTGACACATGGACTGATCTTATCAGAATCGTCTTTTTACGCTGGAAATGTTACTACTGAACTTAGGGCACACCATTGTGTACTATGCTCTAAAATTGTTTAAAGTACCACTTTCTCACTAGGCTGAAAAGTCGCAGTGACATCGAGAAATATTCCGTCACTATGCCAGTATTACATCTGTGTAACAATGGAGCACATATTACATGGATGTAATGAATCACATAAAGCTAAACAGCTGTGTGAACTAGGTCTTATTGCGTTGTCAATCAACCCCGTTCCTACTAGCACGATAATTTTTTACATGTCAATGACCCCATAACGTCATACAGAAAGCTAGAGCAGATCAGTTTAACTAGAGTTGATTTTGTTTTCAATATAAACATGTAGCTATCGAGCATTGAAGTGTGAAAGCGGTTTCTCGAGTTTTCTTAATAATTGTTTATGTCAAAACACTATTGCACGCTCGTGTAAAGTTATTTATAGCATTAAATTCAGTCGACAATGTTATTGAAAGTTTCGGTCTTGAGCTTCGGTTGACAAGGCTTTCACTTTATTCATCGATAACACTTAGGTGCTCTAGCTGGCAGTAATAGACAGTTTGATAGCAGACATACAAATGACATAAATCTTACACAATTCACGAAGAAATTCTCTGACCTTAGAGAAATGTCGTAATCCTTAACTGTTTATTTATTCTATACATAGAGGTGTTATGTAAGTGTCTGATTAGCATTTTTCGCAACGCACCCACCGATGTCAATATATTATGACACAGATATTGTTGGGTTACTTAAACAGTCATTGTATTGGGATCAATAGTTCCCACGTGCTACTACATAATAATTATCGAAAGTTGTACTCTTGCTTACATAACGAGGGAATTCCGATGTCGATTACTTATTTGTTTAAAGGTATCGTGCCGTGTGTGTAACTTAATGTTTTGTCGGAATTATTATATTAACGGTCAAAAGTGAAAATTTAAGTAAAGCATGAAATAATTAGTTTCTGTACATTTGAAGAGGTCGACGTGCCGATCTTCTTATTAGTGGAAGAACAAAACTCAATAATCAATCAATGATATTATGTTCAAATATTCCATGACTAAATTTAAAGCATTTGATTGGCCCCTTAGAAAATAAATATAATATTTCCTTTTCCAATCTAAGTTAATAAATAAGTATGATCGATACCCGATCGAGACTCGTAGTTGCATTCATTACTCATGCAATTATTGTTATTAATAAAATATTCCTTCAATTACCGGTCACCAGCATATCAGAACATCCTTCATTTTATGGACTTCCGTATGAACTTCTATAGCACTCACTTCCGTTGACCGAATGGAGGAAGTTGTACATAATGACAATATCATTTCACTGCTATACTAAGAATTACCATTATATCTCATAGCAGACATGACTACAGCAATTTGAAAATAAATATCTCGAAATAACGATCACTTATTTAAATTCAAATCTTTGACGTTCTAGAATGAACTTTATTCTTCATTTAAATTCATCAGCTTTAAATGCGCTTTCGCATTCCTATTCACATGGTTTGACCTTCGATAAATGACGAGATCGTATAGTTTGTGTCATTGCATATTCCCACAGAAGACGATGTCTCAACTTTATTTAGAAAATCATTCGTTCATTTGTTGGCAGTTTCCATTACCGTGGAACTTGCTCTAGGACCGGCTCAAGTGATATCATTAATATAAAACTCGTGTTCTGAGGCAGGATGTTCAGTTTTCACTGAGAGTTTATGAGTCGCTTGGAATTCACCATTGTTAGGATTTCTAACACGTACCCAGTTCTCACGATCAATTGCGCAAGCCCCGATATTTACTGTTGCTTTTTCTCTAATAGAACATTCTTGAATCTATGCATGATTTCTACCAGCCAGCAATATTTTGAACATAAAAAGTTTCGAACGAATTTCAAATTTAAACTCTTTGGAATGCAACTGTTTTTATTTTTAATTGATTTAATCCATGGCTAAATAAATCCAATAGACATTTGCAATATTTAAACGGCCGTTACCTTAACACTGGTTGCTTGAAGTGACTTTAATGACACTTAGCCACGCCAACAAATATTCATAGTGTTATTATTGCGAGCGTGAAGGTATTTGATAATCGAGTATCTTGGTGCGTGCGCGAATTTCACGAGAGCAATGAAAACATGGAGAAAATGTATCAGTTGCTTGAGCGCGCATACAAGTATAGATACAATCAATTTATGTAAACGGTAAACTCGCGATACACAAAGATTTATATCTCTAAGTTAATAGCCCTAATAAAAATATCTTCAGTGAAGTGGAAAATGCAATGAGTAAGAGTAGCTAAACATAGGTCTTGCAAGATAATAATATAATAACTTAGGTCGTTATGTATTGCTTTAGTTATTCTAGTGTCTAAATTTCTTGAAACATAGAGTTCCGAAATTAAATAGGTATTGAAAAAGAAAACAATTTGATAGTTAATCGTCTTATTATGTTTGCACAAATAGATACCTATTAATTCATCTTCGAGAAAATGTATCTACAGTAGTTTTCACTGTTCAATTATTTAATTACTAGAATATCGATTGGTTACAAAATTGACCGTCAATTTGAGCGTGCGTTGCGTGTCAAGTAAATTATTCACATTACAGATATAATTGGACAATTAGGTTACTCTCTCTGATACAATGCAATAATTAGGGTGTAATTGAGTAATACATTACTTGTATTAATATATTATTTGTTTTAAGAAATTTCTCAACGCTAATAATTGTAGAGCATTTGAACATGTCAACGTTTTGATATGTACTCGTATAACAGAACGTCTCAATACACATACCTATTCCATATTATAAAATTAAAAAATATTTTTTTGCCTGCCTATAAGTGTCGCAGCACTCGCAGCATACATCCTAAAAAAAGAGGGTTTCCTTATAAATTCATAATAATTTGATTATTTCCTTTAACTCCTTGTAAAGATAATTTAAAAGGTCACAAAAGTCAAAGTCAATTGAGAGGCTGTCTTCCGGAAATCAGAAAAATAATTAACTTATATGAAAACAATGCGCCGGAAATAGTGATCGTAGACAAAAATACAACGACAATGATATCTCACGGGCAGGCGATTAATTGCATCCTGTGTTCTCAACCTAACATAACAATACGTTAGGATTCTAATAGCAAAGCAAAAAACACTAATTAATACTTGCTTATTTTATTTCGAAGTAGACTATGCATACATTCAATTGTTTTGTGATATTTGCCACCTCTTCACTTCTTAATAACCTGTCTTCTTTTTTTAAGAAACTTGACTGCTTAGAGTATAGATAAGAAACTATAGAGTGAGCCTATCAGTGTATGAACCGTGAGCACCGTTTTAATAAAACTATCTAAAACCCTAATATTATCCGAAGAATGTCGAAACCATCGATATTTTCGCATATAAGTCTGTCGTTGCGCGAAAAATAACTTTAAATCAGTAAACGAATGTACTAGATACAGATAAAAAGTGCTCTCGCTTGGCACGAAGGAAACCTAGCGATACTAGCGGTCTATAGTTATCTATAGTCTAAGCTTGACTGGCTGAATGTCAACTGTTATATTTTTTCTAAGTTCAAACCTCGAAATATTTTTGGATGGTATTTAAAAGTACTTCAATTTATTCCCATTTAATTTACCTAATTTTGTTTGTGTTCCACCAAATATACTGAATGTGCACCAAAATATGTTCATTAAAATATGTCATAACGAGCATCTATTTAACAACTGTTGCAAATTTGTAAAAATAGTAATACACCTAATTTAAAAAACAAGCATTTATTTTTTTAGTTTTACTTCAGATAATGCACTGCAAAATGTATTTGAATTAAACACCAATTAATGTCCAATGTAGCTTTATTAATAAAAAATGAACACATTATAAAATGTAATGCTTACTAAAAATGTTTTTTTAATACTAATCAGTACGAACCATAATAATTCAAAATGTTAAACAAAGTCTTTACTCCTACAATGTTCACATTATCGGTCCACTCAATCTCTGCAGTACTTCTTTAAATTATTGCACCAATAAAGCGCACTTTGCCTTTGTAGGACGCCCACGTTTTCGTTTTTGCCCGATGGCTATGTTTTTGGCTTCTACTGGAGGTGTTATGTATTTCAGCCTGATCGCAAGTCCAGTAACATGTTTACATTTATAATTTTTAAAAAACTCGGGGCAGTTACATTGGGTTCCCTATTTTTAAGCATAAAATTTTATGTCATAAGTTAACATGGCATAATTGTATTTATCCTAATAATAGTTACGCACAATATTAATTTGGCATAACTTTATAAGAATAATTTATTAGGCATACTTACTTTAAGCATAATAATTGTGAAGCATAATATTCTAAAGCCTAAATATCCTTACGCATAATGATATTTAAGCATAACTTTTATAAGCAAACTAATCATACAAATATCTAACTCCTTAATTATGAAAAAACTTCATCATACACAATTTTACATATTGCTCACATTATACATAGGCATAACAAAGAATTAATAATTAACACCTAAAATATTAGACACTAATACACATTTCTATACAATATTGCTGCAGCATGCAAGTAAACATGCAGAATGCAAGCAAGCATGCAGCATGCAAGCAAGCATGCAGCATGCAAGCAAGCATGCAAGCAAGCAAGCAGCATGCAAGCCAGCATGCAGCATGCAACATGCAGCAGGCATGGTTTCTGTCACGGCTCCGGCGCTGCAGGGTTCCGGCGGCCCCACGCGAGCTTATCGTCGCAGATGGTTTTACGCTCACCACCGCAGCTTCGGCTTGCTGGCCGGCTTTGCCGGCCAGCCTCAGCCGCGGCGGCGAGTGTTAAGACCACCTGCTCCTCAGCCCGCGGGCCGCCTCACCCCTCCGCGCCTACGCGACTCTAAATTACACTCTAGGGTAGGGCAGAAAAGACTACGTGGAGTCGGTTTTGCAGCGATTCGTTTCTTTCACTAACTCAAATTTGTTTCCGTTATTTCTATTATGCTAATAGTGATTAGGCCTAGTAACATTATGCGAATTAAATTTATGCCAAAACAAATTAGCCTTCAACATAATTATGCCAACATAATCTGTGTGCTAAAAAAAATATAGGAAAGTATTATTATGGCAAAACAAATTATGCCAAAATC
Source organism: Autographa pulchrina (assembly GCA_905475315.1). Lineage (NCBI taxonomy): Eukaryota > Metazoa > Arthropoda > Insecta > Lepidoptera > Noctuidae > Autographa > Autographa pulchrina. The sequence goes on from FR997764.1 coordinate 3,796,215, forward strand.
GTTATGCCAAAGTATATTAGGACAAAGAATATTATGCAAAAAGAAGGGATCCCGTTACATTGACCCTTTACCCAGTCACTATTTTGGGCACCGTCTCCGTCGCACAACAGAGAGCAATAGGCAGGCATATGCGCGTCGCAAGCGCGCCAAAACCATTTTCAGTAAAATAAATATAAGTCTTAGAAGTAATGTTTTACGAAATGCATTATTTGTTCTTCAATTATAATTATTTCAGTAACACAAAACTTGTACAAAACCGTTTTAAATGGGTATACGGTACTAGGATGCATACTAAATATTTTGTGTAACAGTCAGGAATATTTGGTGCACGATCAGTATTTTTCGAGAAAGAATAAAATAGTTATTGTTACAATAGAATATTTGCAGCGCACTACAATAAAAAAGTGTTATATCTTGGTGTTAATTTGGAATTTGTTTGATGTAACATATTTTGTTGGCCGAGTAGTTTAATTATAGTAAAACAATTAAACGGGTTTAAGATCAATATTTTAGAAATGCATACATAGATGTACCTTTAGATTTTTGGTGAACACAAAAATATTATCCAATATTTTTTATTTACTAAAATTAGACAGACTGGCTGAATGGCATCTGTTATTTTATTTTTCTAGATTCAAAATTCCAATTTCTTTTTGTGGTGTTCCGTAGGCGAATTGTTTTGTTTTTTTTTTTTTTCGTTTTGTTATTGGGTCGTCATAAGAAGGGACTATGATCAATAGTGCTTAGTACATTGATCGTCTATAAGTATACGTTGTAAGCTAGTGGAGCAACGAGCCGGTGATTGTCTGTCCTTCGAACGGATATAAATAACCTCTCGGCCCTACGTATTGTGCTGTTGTTTTCTTTTTAACATCCAAGCATGGAATGTTTTGTGACTGTACTTGGATCGAAGAGTTCCAAAATGGTAAAGTAGGTTTTGTATTTTATCTGATATATCCTGATAAAGTACCTAGTTGCCTTCCAAAATAAACACAGAAAAATAAATAATAAGTATAAATAAATGCGGACAACATCACATACATTGCTCTGAACCCAAAGTAAGTAGCTGAACCATAGCACTTGTGTTAAGGAATTCAGAAACAACGAAGGTACCACATACACCCAGACCCGGGACAATGTAGAAAAGTTAGTTTCTACATTGACCCGTCCGGGGATCGAACCCGGGACCTCAGAGCTAGCGACACCTTGAAACCGGTGCGTACGCCACTCGACCACGGAGGTCGTCAAAATACGTAAATACTATAATGTTCTTCGTTGAAGCTTTTGCCTTTTAAATTATTGTATTGGCACATAAGATCTTCAAACATACGCAATACGCATACTTAGTTTACTTTAATGCCTCCATTTACAAACCGCTTAATTTCTACAATTTAATTAGCTTAAGATATTCATAATTTTGCAAGTGACACTAAAGTGTTGATTTAATAACTGTACCCTTTAGATGCGCAAGAGTGGCTGGGAATAGAATTAGTGGTTACGTAAGGATTGCGCGACGACACCTGCGCACGCGCAGCCTCTTAGCTATGTTGTGAATTTGTATTACTCATTAAACGGTTAAAGGCAATGAGGTACATTTTGTAACCTGTCAGTTAGACTAACACTATAATTTAGAAATATATATTGCGCGCACAAAATCTGTCTACCTGAAAGTCGGTGAAAGGAAAATTTTAATTGTTTTCTCAGAATGTAAAACGAATTCGCATACAAAATAGAAATTTACCTAAAAAGCAACAATAAAAAACGTGCATTATACTTTTTACAGCAGCTGTAAAGCATTAAATAAACAATAATTTAATTATTGCCGCTCATAATTACCTCTTAAAAATAATTATCTCAATTATCTCATGCATAATTGCAGCTGGAACCAAAATGCTCCCATTAGAGCTATTATATTCGTAGGCGTAGAGCTTACGAACTTTCACCATCCGACAATGGTCGTTATCTAATCTCGTATTGCGTCAGATTACCACTCACACTAACGTAGGTAATCATTTCTTTAAAGCTGAACACACATCTATTGTCACAGTGACATACATGTTCTGTGAATGACTCAGAAAACGTGGCTATTCTACTTTTGTATTCAATAAAATAAACAGATCAGTCGGAGATACTTCGATACTTAATATAGGTAGGTAATATTCGGATAATTAATTTATTTATAAATGCATAGCCACATTAATTCTGTAGTTAATATAGGTCGGTTATAGGGTAGGTGTTAGGTTAAACTTTGATGTAATGTAATGTTTGTCGGCAACAGCTTATTGCGACGCGCAAGGTACGTTCTGATCCATGTGTGGTCGCACCTTTAAAGCGTTACTAATGCTGTACGTGATGTCTTAAACTAGAACATCTTGTAGGTTAATGCTCCTATCGGTGGTGTGCTCATGTACTATGACGACTAGATCAATTGAGCCTAGAGTCTAGAATGTAGATACAGGATTACATAGCTTATAGTATAAATATATATATATAATAGTGTAAAGCGCTAACAGATAATTCACAAAAATATAAAGTCTCTTGAAAAAGGATACTCTTACGATCTATTTACAGAACATCTCATTAAGAAATGCAAAAATATTTAAAGTTAATTAATGTGATACATTCAACGGCCCACATGTTAAAGGTCAGGCGTGAGTGAGATTACTCAACAGCGGCGCAGGCGCATCGTCTTAACGAAATCGAAAGTTCCGCCCACCGCCTGTCGGTAGGTCAATTTTTAAGGCTTTCACTACATTACTTAATGTATTACAACCTTTATGATAATATAATGTTTATGTAATGTATTATACAATAGACGCAATTAGCAGCTATTAATTTCTCGTCGGTAATCTCGTAGTTTCTTGTTTAAATTCTGTTTGTGTTTGTAAGTATTGTTTACAACACAATGAATGGTTTGTGAATATCGTAAAATTTACTACGGGAAAGGTTGTCTGTGTGCTCATTGTGTTTCAGTACATGGTCACTAGACACACGTGTTTTTTTTTGATCCCATAATTGTCTCCTAAAATCGTCTGTCTTGGTAATTTGTCAGAAGTTTTAATGACAGTAAATGTAAAAAATGACTGATTACAAAACAAACAGCTTGTTATATAATACGTTATGGCGATGGGCATCGGGCAGATCGATAATTATGTCATGCGCATGTGAGGGATTCGGTGTCACCCGGGCATTGCGCAACCCGCCCGGTCCACTGCACACGTGGCCTGTTTCAACCGGTGACACGAATACGTCACACTCAAGGAATTGTGATCTCGTAGTTAAAGCATTCAACCGTAAACAAATCGAACAAGCAAAAAGGTCCTAGAGCAATGTACCTACGTACAAAGTATACGACATTCCACTTAGTTCTACCACGATAACGCCAATAATGTTGGACATGTGTAATCAGCACCTCATTTACCCTGGACCCACTTACATAGTCTAACTTAACGAGCGATTAAAGCCCCAGTCATCTGCCAATTAGCAGATGTAATTGGCGTAAAACAAGCGTAACTCGGCTTGAAGAGCGGTGATCCGAATTTTCAATTATATTGAAACTGCTCCACATTTGTGCCGCATTGCTTATTAGCCTGCCCGGCGAGGAATGCAAGGCATGCGACTGTGGTTCACCTCGATCACACCGTTTGATTTTAATAAGAAAAGTTGTTTGCACTGAACGCTATGCAGATGAGTATAACCTAGCGTTTTAGTAAAAACAGTCAATCTCAAGGTTACATTCACTAAATTCAAAGGTTATGATACGAATCAGATCATCAGATAATCGCGCAATATACGTTTTTTTTACAAATAAAACCATTGCCAATCGACATCAAATGGTAACTTTTGTAACGTCGATGTTTATCGATAACGACTTGATTGCTTCTTATTATCGATAATAGGGAACTAAGTGTGGTCACCCAGCAAGCTACTAGAGCAGCACTAAGAAATTGGTCGTGTATTGTGATTATGAAAAGCGAATAGGTTTTCATCGCGATGTTTATTAAAATGTTATAAATGTATTGTTAGATATTGAAATACTTACTCATTTTTCATGCCTATATCTTACATGTCTGCTTTACGATTTATTTGGCGAATGCACTTGTCGTAGGCCCGAGAGAGCAAACTATTGCAAAACCACACGGATGAGGGTTTTCTTCTCGCAAATGTCAACCGGTACAGGTGACACATGTTGTGACATAATGTGACATAACACTCGTACTGGGAAGCTGCGTGTACGCAAACAAGGTGTTAACTTTGTAAAGATTAATTACGTATACATAGATTACTACCCAATACTTCAAAACAATTAATGCTATCTTAAATTATGTAAAGAAACATAAAACTAACTAGGTTTCATATATTTTAAACAATTAGCCTCTTGAACTGTATTTCCGCGTCCCAAAAATGAAATGTTGTGTAATTCGAAATAGTTTTATTTGCCAACTGGTTACCATACGTACTTACCTCATGTATAAAGTGAATCAAAGAGCACGTGTTTTAAGAACAATTTAACAGCTGTAGTGAGCTTTAGTACAGTAGTAAGTTTGTTCGGTTGCCTCATTAGGCGTTTCTTGGAGAAACAGCGGCCCTGTCCGAGACCGGTGTGTTGCCACACTTCGCACACCATAATCGTTATTAAGCAAACCCCTGGTGATTTGTAAATAGGAATTTAAATTCAAACATTGTGATGCGTCGTTACACCATTGTTGCCAATATTGGCATTATGTCAAACGTTATACATATTTGATTTTGAAACTGTCCAAGGTTTCGAGATTATGTAAGGGATTTAGTATTCCTATCTGCTCTGACGATCAATAACAGACTTAGAAATCTGGCCGAAGCTTTCAACTACATAATATGCGTTATTCATTTGTTTCGTTATTTACAATCAACTGATTCTTCAACAATTCTAATCTGGTGTTTTCTTTGCAGCGGTCGGCCAGGAGACCTTCAAATGTCCCGACGACTTCGGCTTTTACCCCCACCACATCTCTTGCGACAAGTACTGGAAGTGTGACAACGGCGCCGCTGAGCTCAAGACCTGCGGCAACGGTCTCGCCTTCGACGCCTCCGACTCCAAATACCTGACTGAGAACTGCGACTACCTCCACAACGTTGAGTGCGGCGAGAGGACACAGCTTGGTAAGAATATAGAAATATATATTATCATCATCCTTTGTCTTCCCACTGCTGGACAAAGGTCTCTCAATTCTCGTGCCAGTCTTATCCAGATTAGAACCGAAACTTTTATTATGTCTTTAAGAAAGGATTGTTGTTTTTATTTAATTCTTCCTTACGAAAAAGTAATACCTTAAAATTTACCAAATATGGGGATCGTATAAAGTTTTCATGATAGAAAATACTATAAGATTTTAATATCTTTGATGTCACGTGTAAGCTCCAAGCGATACTATACTCGATGCATAATAAATGAAATCGAATGCTTAGCAACATGTGCTCAGTAAGAGCTAACAGTTAAGGCCAAATTTTTAACATAATCATACGATATAAGGATAATATTATTCGTCATACCTACTTCAACCAGGATGTCGAAAAGGTCACTAGGCCAATTCACACCATACACTCATACATTAAACATATCACCAAACATTAAACTTCTATTTTATGTAAATGCGCATATAAATACCTCAAGTCTGCTAGCCTTGAACTAGAACCACTTTGCAAATTAAATTTAATATCGTCAATTCGAGAAGGTAGATTTTTTGTCGATGTTTTTGATGGCTTTTTTATGGAGATGAAGATTGAAAGCTTTGCTGTTAGGTGATTGATTGCCAATTATCCTTAAAATAGTGTGACATTTCGAAGAAACTTGAATGGCTTTGTGGTTTTGTTATGTAGCTTTTTAATAGTTTAGGAAATTTATTTTATAAGTGTTTATTTATCCTGTAAGTAATTGGTATATGAATGATCTCATCTTGTTTATGTAGATAATTACGTGATCGAAATTTTACTTTATTTTCGGGGTTCTGGTCTCTATATCGTCTATTTCCTCCACAGAGCCTCCGATCTCCACCCCCCACTGCCAGCGGCTGTACGGTATCTTTGCCGACGAAGCTAAATGCGACGTTTTCTGGAACTGCTGGAACGGCGAGTCTTCCCGCTACCAGTGCAGCCCCGGACTCGCTTACGACAGAGAATCCCGCGTGTGCATGTGGGCTGACCAGGTCCCTGAATGCAGAAACGAGGGTACGTAAAACTACAACCGTCTCTCAGTAACCTCATCTAAATTACACCCTGATTTATTAAACCTGCCACCTGTTTCGATCTGTGGTTTGTTACTGACTACAAACCACAACTCTTCGAACCTTGAAAATGTAATTCAAGCTCAAGAATACAATGTTATTGTAATGTTATATCTGATCTAAATTATTCATGCAATCTGATCAGTTTGACCTTATTAATTTTAAGATTCGGCTATAATAACATCGACTGTATCTCAAGCACATACAGTTTCAGTGCACATGCTGTTTCAGTGACTTCGACCTTCAACTGCTATCGCTGCTGCATTTCGGTTTCGCCTTCCACCCCTCTTCTCACGTAACCTTGTTTGGTGTTTCCCAGAAGTAGCGAACGGTTTTGCTTGCCCCGCCCCCGGTGAGGTATCTAACGCTGGCTCCTTCAGCCGTCACGCCCACCCCGAGGACTGCCGTAAATACTACATCTGTATGGAGGGAGTCGCCCGCGAGTACGGATGCCCCATCGGCACCGTGTTCAAGATCGGAGATGCCGACGGCACCGGCAACTGCGAGGACCCCGAAGATGTTCCCGGATGGTGAGTCACCTTTACAATTTGTCGTGTATATATTTTACACAATCACACATGAAGGACATACGCATTCGATTATGCTGATCAGGCAGTATTCATATCACGCAGAGATCTCGTTTCAAAAACTGCACGATCAAATGCGGATGTTCTGTTCACACCGTTCAAGTAAAGCAATTACGACAGCAGCTTGAACGCACTTTAGGGCTCTTCAACTCACTGGTTGAATACTGGTTCTGTGGTGTTTACCAGCGTCTTGTGTGGTACATTAACATCTGGTACCTACCCTAATAATGCGACACCAAGAAACTTGATCATATATCAATCATGAACATAATAACTAATATTCAATGGGCTCTAAAATTAATATGGTACAACGATGTTCTTGGTGTCTCAAAACCTAAGACCCTGTAACCATTTCCACGCAACCAATGTCGTCCTTGTGACTAACAATTCTTCTTGCACATAAATAATTAAACATAATCAACACAGATCGTTTGCACTTCGTGTTGTTTTAGCTTTTCACACGAATCAACATTGTACAGATCGTGGCGTAGGTAGACATAGGTGGCTGTAGTAAAGCTCGCCCACCCGAATACTTGCCGCAGCTATGCGGTCCGGAGCCTTGCACGCTTGCAACATTTAGGACACATTGAAATTAACATGACTGAGAGCAGAATAGTTAGCTCACAGGCGTGTCATACAGACGACCGTGGTCAATGCCGACCGGTGCATAACGGAGTGTGTATGGTAATGACCGTTGTTTAACACAGAAATATCGTATCGAGCGTAACTGTTCGAACGCGACACAAAGGTTGAATTATCAATGCCTTTCAGAAAAGAGGAAATGTTTCAAAGAATGCCGGTGACTGGCGCAGACATGCAATTGTGAAATATTTATGAGGTTTTTTTATATACTCTTAGCGCTCTGAAGTTGGTACTTGTCAATTATGATAGTATCTATCTTAAGTTGACGCCTTTCAATAAATTGTATATTCTATATTGCTGTTTCTATTTCTATCTCTGGACCTAATAGTTCTTATAGAAACAATAACAGAACTTTCGGAATGTTTTATCCATCCGATTCATGGTCTATGTACGCTAAACAATTGCAAGTAGATCGATACTCAGATGCGCCTGCGCCGGTCACGAAGTTAAACAACATTGTCTGAAGGTCACAAACTAGCTGTTTTTGAAAAGTTTTTGCAAGCGCTCCGGATCACATAATAACAAGAAAAACAACGTCAGATAACGTTAGTTGGAAAAGCGAGCGGATATCATTCTTGTCGCCGTTTCAAGGCAGTTCACTCTTAACGCCGACTGTGTACAAGATAACATTACACAATCCGTGCGGCCAGTTGCCACTCGTAGTAAAAGTTGCTAGAAATTTAGATAGCCATTTAAGTTTACTCACTCAGCGTCGCTAAGAATAAGATAGAGTTAAGGATAGCTCGTGGACGGGACGGTAGTAAGGTTCGCGTACATTTTCAGCGAGGACTACTACGGGGATCTGGATCTGAAGACGATCCGCAAGAGCGAGCTGCTGGCCGGCCTCCAGCAAGACGGCCAGTCCCGCGTCACCCAGCCCAAGCAGCTCAAACCCCGCCCCCAAAAGGAGAACTAAACACAAACCCCCACCCCTTAACCTTTTAATACTCACATAGTTTACTATAAACCGATACTCTTCGCGCACTACGAGCAACCTTCATCGTGACAGTTTTGGCTGAATACATGACACTCAAGCTTCGTTTAAAAAGTTGCCCTTGGTGTGCGGAGATCGTGTTCCAGGTTCAAAATATTCGATTGTTTAGTTAGTGAGCTACAGTTGATATGTATCACTTCTAGTTGCCAAATACTTCTCGTTGTAGCTTCTTCGAACAGTTTCATTGAGGCACGTTAGGAAATTACGTTAGTAAAACCCATACAGCGATAAATATATTTATTTTTTACATTGTATCTAAGTATTTATAGTCCTTTCAACGTTATTATATCGAAACCAGTTATCCCAGTCTGTATAAAGTTTTGTAATTACCAACAACTCGCGCGCTTAGGCGGCTGTTTTGCATTTAAGACAACGTAGTTCTGTTTATCCCATGCGGGCATCGATGTAACAATGTATCCGTTTAAATACCATTACCTTGTAAATATATTATTGTACTGAATTATTTCGCTGCGACTGAGTGTTGTTGTTTGATAGAAACTGTAATACTTAAGTTTTATTTTTAGTGATAAAATAAACAAAAATTTATAAAAATTAACTTCTGTTGTATTAATTACCTCTATGTTTAGTGATGCACTGTAGCACTATTTTCCTAACATAACTATTTCCTGTTCACCCTGTTTTCTTTTTCAATGCATTCACTTTCTAATAATATTAATATTTTCTTGGTTCTTTTAGTCATTTACTTCTGTCTAATATTTTATTACTGACTGTAACAGCCCACCGTCACCCTTGGGATTCCAGGTACGTTAATTATTTTTAACGTTCATACCAATGCATAAGGTCTGCCCTTCTGTAAGTAAAACTTTATGTGTTTAACTAAACGATTTTTCTTGAATTTTCTTGGTTGATAACTTATGAGAGAAACAAATGAATACTTAATATTTTCGTATCTATGAATTTAAAACTGATTATGTACCTAATGAATTTAATTACTTCTTTAAAAGTTTAAATGTTTGCCACATTTAATATTTAACAATAGTGTAACCCAGATTTCTTGGATGTCGTAAAAGCTTACCTCACTATTTTAATTTCATTGTACAATTTAGAGTCATATTATTATACTCAAAATTGTTTCAACATTTCTAAGACAATTTGGAGTTCATTTGCTTAGAAACGTACTCAGTTATTTTAATATATTTGAAGTAGATTTATCTATTTACTTAGGAGCTCGTCTAATAAAAATACATAACTACAGTTGATACATTAATTAATAATCTTACAGCGAAGATTACTACGGAGACGTCGACCTCAAAGCGTTGAAGAAATTGGGATTCTGAATGTCAAGGAGCGACTCCAAGGACAGACTGAAGCTAAACCCGCTCCATTTGTTGTAATACCTCTTCAGAACTATATAATGTTAGGGTATGTGCTGTATCGTGTGACGTCATCGCATCGACTGTGAACCACCCAATCGTGATCCACAGCCGATGCATTTCAACCAATCCCTGAAGAGCAGACTGAAGATTAGGTATATTTCTCATCTTCTAAGTGTTTCTAGTGATTCATGATAGGTTTTGTCTGAAGAGACGCTCGACTAAGCCATGGACTTTGAATACGATTCGATACCTTAATTTTTGGTCAGTTTTATCTAAAACAATTGTTGCCAAATTTGGAAATCTTCAAAAACCTTGACATGGTACCACACAATGTGTTGGTGCTGTGTCGAAATATATTGTTCTTAGTCATAAAACTTACGTAAGTTATGGATAGCGATCGTTTATATATTAATATTAATTTTGTAAATAAATAATATTTTTATACAATTTACTTTTTTATTTTATTACGAAACCATTTAACTACCAGTTACTATTCTATCCAAACAACCTTGGCAAGGATAAAAGTAAAAATTTCAAGATATACAAGATAGAGTTTATTTAGTCATTTCAATAAATTAAGATGCAATTTGTAGATATTGTATTAGACTTAATTAAGACACACTTATAATACTGGGCGGAACACTCACAACTGAACTGGATTTATGGCCAATTAATTTCTGCTGGCTTGATATATCAAATATTGAAACAGTTATTACAACATTCTAGTTACAAGTGAAACCACGCCCTATTCTACCTAACTTTAGTGAAGTACCAATAGTTTAGACTACATTACTGGGTTAGTTCGCGAGTGGAGGTAGCAGAAGCTTTGTGACACAGCATTATACATCGAGCTTCGCGATGTTACCACGTTGCAGCTGACGGATGGCGTCTTGGCGAGACATCGCTATGTGTGTGGAGGTCCAACCTGAAAAACGAAAGAGTTTGATAATGAATATGTTATTATTTAGTCATCATGTCACCACTAAATAAATTTGTAAAAGTTACAACACAGAGATTTACACAGCAATTAATATATTTTAGGCGAAAGCAGTACTAGACAAAGATATTTAATTAATCGAGAAATATTGTAAAAGAAAATAAAGATACACCGGGTAGTTAGCAATAGTCTAACTAGCTAGCCACTGAGATGAATCTACAAGGTATCTTCTTGCTTTGGAGTTTTTTATAACCTAACAAAGATTTCATTTAAAAATCTTGTCTAAATTTCTAGATACTAATATTACATTTCATATAGATTCCAGGCTATAGATATAAGAAAAAAAAATAGCCGCCACAATGCTAACAAAATAGGTATCTACTATTATTTCATTCTCACTACACCACGATATCATTCGGGTCAAAAAAATAATTTTAACTCAGTAAGTATCTCATAAAATATACAGACATTGACTGCACCTAGATATTTTACGATTATAATTACCCAACGATATTACGTTAGCAACGTTTCGAAATATAAGTCTTGTACGAACGTTTTAATTAATAATTTCTAAAATGTTAAGCATTAGTTATGAACTTAATAAATATTATATCTGTGGATTAATTGTTGCGAAGTTTACTACAAATGGCCGCACATCAGTGTTAATTCTTTGACAATAATAGCATTAATAAATGAAAAAAAAAATTGTAATTTGAGGTTAAAAGTATGTTACATCTAGGTGTAATTAGTTTTTTAATAACAATAACAATATTAAGGTTAATATTTTTTCACGGATCTTTAACATCTCTTGTCCAACAGTGTCACCCACAGGAAAGTAGGTCATTTGGCATCAAATAAAATTAATAAACAATTGAAAGCTATCACAGATATATAGCTATTATAGACAGATTACACAAAAAAAATATAAAGCGTACAAGAAATAATGTTAGGTACTTACTCTGAGTATTAACGATGGAATTCTCCGTGAAAATAGTCTTGACGTCATCATCCTGTAGTACAGGTAGAGGTCTGATGGAAATACCGGGTGATGGTGATGAAACAAAGGCAGGAGGTATTGTACCAGAAGCGGGATTTGCTGGACTTGGTTCTGATGAGACAATCGGAGAAACTGGGGCAACTGGAGCGATAGGAACAGGTGGAGCGATTGGTACTGCTGGTGCTAATGGGGCTGGTGGGGCAATTGGGACCGGTGGAGCTACTGGCGCTGGTGCAGCTATTGGCGCCTGCGGAGCTATAGGTGCTGGCTGGGCAATTGGAGCTAGAGTAGATGCAGCAGGTTGGGCTGTTGACTGAGTAGCAAAGAAGCCAGCGTTGATAGCTGATGATGAGCAGTCGACTCGACCTGGGTAGTCGCATACGCCTAAGAGCTGAAATTTAATAAAAAGTTATTTTGTTATAATACGTTGGTGTTTAAGTTTACTGTACATAAACCTAAAACGAGTATAACTATTAGTATAAAAAATACATCACACAAAATGTCAAATGAATTATCTCAGAAACCCAAAATTGATTAACGCAGTTTCATTTTAATGAAGGAATTAATAATGAAAGATGAGAGAACTAAAATATTTATATTACTATTATGTACAAACAGCATAAAAAAAGGAAAACTACGTTGAACGTGCGAACAGAGTCATCTACGTAGGCAAGGCTACTTTAATATTGCACATTAAATGATCTGGTATTAAAAATAAACACTACAATCTATATGAACGGCAGGTGATAAAAAGACAATATTTAATTGCGTAGGCATGCGATAAAAATACTATAAAACCATATTAACTGGTATCGTTGCTATAAGGATTTCAATTTCGTAAGATCTGCATTGAGACGTAAAAGGTATTATTGAACTCTTTGAAACACATTTAATAATTATCCAGAAGTTTACTCTTTATTTTGTAGTTGTAAAAGCACAGATGACCAAAAGAGTTTTACCTCGTCATATTATTGTAATGTAGATTTTTATTATTGGATCCCATCGATAAAAATAGACTCAGTCAAATATTTTTAAATTTATAAATGTTACAAATAAATATTAATATAAATGATAGTTCCACAATATTGTTATAAGTAACTATTATATATTAAGCGGAAGTTTACATTAGGTCAATGGTCAGTGGCATTGTAGCCCTGTAGCCCTAATAACCCCAAAACACTGATATCAACATTAAATATACTTTAAAAGTAGTTTTGGAAGGAAAAAAAATAGCATAAATACCGGACAAGCTACTACTGGCAATCTTCGGTGAGCAGGTCAAAGTATTTTAATATCTGGTCCTAATAACTTGTTAACTTAAACTTAAATGCACAGTTGTGATGTCAATCTATGCTTATATTACACTAATGCAAAGAGATGTTTGTTTGCTTGTTTTTAAACGGGCTTAGGTATTTCTGAAACCATGGGGCACTGCTAGTAAAATAAATAGTACAGCCAAGTTAAGATCAGTATCAATTAAAATAACTGTACGACAAAAAGTAATTGCTGAAGTACATTGCAATGTATCGAATTATCTTCGATGTACTGGTCCCATGGCAATTCATCAAAAAACTGGCCAAGTGCGAGTCGGACTCGCGCACGAAGGGTTCCGTACCACCGACTTATGAGAGCCCCCCTTAAATATTCATTTTATGTGGTTTTTAGTATTTGTTGTTATAGCGGCAACGGAAATACATCATTTGTGAAAATTTCAGCTTTCTAGCTATGACGGTTTATGAGATACAGCCTGGAGACAGACAGACGGACAGACAGACAGCGGAGTCTTAGTAATAGGGTCCCGTTTTACCCTTTGGGTACGGAACCCTAAAAAATTTAATTATAATAACTTTTTATTTACTATGCGGAAGGAGCATGTTTAATTTCTCATCGATGTATTTGGTCCCCAAAAAAACCCCGTCAATTCATCGAAATTTTAATTATTATTGCTTTTTGGTTATGCGGAAATTATATTAATACTGTTTATACCTGGTTGTAAGCAAGGTCAGCAGGACACTTGAACTTCACCGGCTGACGTCCAACGCATACGAAGAACTCTTTGCAGTCGAATGCACTTCGGAACGCTTCGAAATCCTTCTTGCATTGAGGTTGTGTTGGTGGTGGCTCTCCTGTAAAATAATCTATACTTATAATAAATCTGTAGAGAGGTCAATTCTGTACATGAAATATATTTTCAAAATAACTATCAGGGGGTGATTAGTGATCGATACTGATGCCAAAAATGCAATCAGTAAAATTTTTGTCTGTCTGTCTGTCTGTATGTTCCTTATAGAAACAAAAACTACTTGACGGATTTTAACGAATCTTGGTACAATTATTCTTCATACTTCTGGGCAGATTATAGTATACTTTTCATCACGCTACAATCAATAGTAATAAGTTCGTCATTCATTGACTAGTTTCGTCATCCACGCGAACGAAGTCGCTGGCACAGCTAGTGGTTTAATAAAGTGCCATTACCTATATTGTCACATGGAGAAAGGACGTAGTGTTGAAACGCTGTCTAAAATCTGTATAGTTTTATACAAAAAGTTGGGTTAGTTATACCATTTATGACCGGATTGACCTTTTTTCATGATCCATGATATGGATGTTGGATTCGGTTGACTAGCAGAAAAACTACAAAAACTTGGGGACGGTAACAGGTACACACACAGCCAGTATATTAATAAGAATGGCGATCAATTACATAAAAACAGATACAAACAGTCAAACATAGAACCTATTCTTTTTTGGAAGTCGGTTAATAATGTTTTAATTTTAAATCATTCTAGTCAAAGATGTTCTAAGATTACGTATAGACATAGAACTGGCGACCTTTTACCTATAAGCCGAGCCCAAAGCCACTAGGCCAATCGGGTCGTCAAATATTTGTTTAATTTCGTAACCATGGCGACCGAACCACGTGTTATATAACATTAGTTGACATTTCCATGTGTGACGACATTTTCTAGCGATAACATAATCGTTTACATGTTCCGGTAGTATTTACGGATGTTTTATATTTAAAACGTTAAAATTAACTATAAAATATCACATAAATTTATATATTTATCAGCTTCTTGGTTTTAAGAGATTTACGAGTAAATATGCATGCTTGTTTAAGGGTGCGTCCACATCTGACGAACGAGCACAACACGAGCAGCTCGCGAGCCGTTCGCGAACCGCTCGTGGCGTAGTCGTAAGGCTCGCTGACAAAATTAGAAAAAGAAAACTATTTATCTGTTACTTTTTAGACTACTTGGAGTTTTATTTTACGTTTCTTTTTTTAACAATTTATCTAAAAAATAATAAACTTATTAAATGCCGTATCAGATAACACAGCAAAGAAAGAAACGCTATTAAAATGATGATTATACAATAATGAGTAACAGCGTAGTATAATTAGCTGTTTTTTATGTAATAATTAAGCAAGTAGGTCAACTGGTCCCTTGAGGAAACCCGCCTATAAACACATCACCTGAGTATTGAAGTTGCGATCAAAAAGTCTATAAGGAGTTGATGTAGCCATAAAGTACAGGCATTAAAACTTGATAAACTTATTTAATTATCCAATATGTTATGTAAGTAAAATTTAGTTAAAGTGGTAATTATGGGTATAAACAGCCGTATTTATGTTCTGAAAGCTTACAAGAAGAGTTTAGTTAGTGACAATAAGTGTGTAATAGGCGGATGTTCATAACATGATGTAAATTTGAAAAAATCTAAGCTATATTAATTAATAAGATTACAACCGTAGTGTTCGGCATATTTCGCCAAAATTTTGCTCTAAATCTTTAAGTAAGTTAAAAATGTTAACCAAACAACTCAAGTTTCGCTGGCCTTCTTCTGAATATAGACCACAGGTCTAATTTAAGTTTCACCAAGACACCCGATCCTTCCCCTCTCCTAATCTAATAACCAAATCTCCAATAGAAAAAAGTACTTACTCAACTTCCTGCTCTCACAATTCACATTATCGGAATAATCGCAGTACCCCAGATTCGAGAACAGCAGTCCAGTGGGGCACTCCTGTTCCACCGCCCACCCATCCCAGCAGTTCAGGTAGTTGTTACATAGGCTCGGCGAGGGGATCTGCGTCCTTCGTCCTTCGCAGAGCGGGTTCGGTTCTATGACGGGGTCTTTTGTTGGTGTGACCATGAGTTTGTTGTGGTAGTCCGGGTCTCTTTGGATTTGTTGTATCACCTCGTTGGAGACGGGGATTGTTAGGGTGAATATGTTGCCAAAATCCTGTTGATTTGATATAAAGGTTTGTTTATTTTAATCGGCTTGTACAGCAAGGGAAAAGTCCAAGCAGGAGACAGACAGTCGCCATCCACTGTTCCTATATCTACCTCCACGGGCCCGCTTAAAAAGCCGAAAGTGTTTTATGGGCCATACGATTCCCGCAAAAGAAAGTGCAGAGGATGAGGGGGACGAATTGTGGTGAATTAAACATCCCACTCCTCCACATCACGTCTCTCTTCAACAACAACTGCCCTCACCAAAAGAAGTTTCGAACTGCAGTGGCCCATTTGGAAATCTCTCAACCGACTACGGACCCAAGTGGGCCGCTGCAGAGACAACCTGAGCAAATGGGGCATGATAGAATGTTCGCATACACAATGTGAATGCGGTGCCCCAACTCAAGACATGGCGCATCTTCTGTCCTGCCCGTCCTGCACCACCACCGCCACCCTTCAGGACTTAATGGAAGCCAACGACAAAGCCATTCAAGTGGCGACTTTCTGGTCAAACCGAGTTTAGCAATCATTGACTCGAGAAGAAGAAGAAGAAGCAAGGGAATATATAGGGTAATGATGATATTGATATAAAAATTGTAAATCAGGAAAGAGCTTTGTTAAGACTGTATACTATTTAATTTTAATCAAAACGCACTTAAGTAGAGTCGAATGGACATCCGCGAAAAATGTTGTTTCTTACATTTATAAAACACACTCAGCCTACGTTATTCTTTTTTCTAAAATTGGTTCTACGCCTGTCGCATAAAGTCCTAACCAGCTACTATATACATAAAAAAATTACAGTATCTTACCAAAGGTATTAATTACTTACTTTAATAAAACCGAAGAACGGGTTCAAGTAGCTGCCATAAATCGGAAGATGTCCAGCGTTCAGTCTCAGGTTCTGAAGGTAAGGGTTGTTGGGGTACGGGTTCGAGTATGTCTTCACCAGGTTACCTTCCTCATCGTAGACTGAAAATAAATTAGGTTCCATAAAAAAATCTATAAATGCAATATCTTTTAATGTACTTTTTGTATACACTTTGAAAATTGGGTTACAAAAGAATTGTATTTAAAATCCCCACCAACAGTTAATAACAGAAAAGCCGATAATGTTTAATTAGCAGCACATAGAATTTTTCTTTTTTTTTCTTAGCCTATACTGTCCCACTGCTGGGCAAAGGTTTCCCTCAAGCCCTTCCATTGGTCCTTGTCTCCTTTTAATTATAACTAAGATAATATAAACAAAAAATTGGTTAAACAATTTGGGACCTATGTTACAGATAACAAAAATAGCAATCCATAGATACAACTGATTCACGAGCAGAGAGCTTGAGAGAGATTGAGCTTCACTCAATATAAACCAAGGGTATGTTTACATAAGCTGACACTTGAATGAAAGCAAAATAATATTTATTAAAGAGTCGGATTGGTGCTTGAAATAATAAAGGCCTGCTTACATGTTGCCAACATATTTTTTTTTAGAAACGATATTTTAAAATGAATGTTTTCTAAAACAAATAAACTAGGAGTTCTGCATCACAATATGCTTATCGATTTATAAGTGTTTATTTACCGTTTTAAAAGACAACTACATACAAACATTTGATTCAAGAATATAAGTAAATACGTATCGCAAATCTTTTCTCATTTTATGTAAATACTACCGTACCGTACTACCTTCCTTTAATTCAAAATACTAAACCCACATTAACAAATAAAGGGACAGCGATACGTTTGTTTGTCACTCATAGTAGACGTGTGAATCGGCCTTAACGACGGTGGTCGGACAAAATAAAGGACTATAAGACGCATGGCTCCTTTAGTGTTTAGTACTACAGCCATAAATCGTGACCACGTACTAATAAATATAGAAGTGTTGTTTGTCCGTCACTTACGTACTTGTAGTGCCTAGGTTGTAGTTTATTGGATTTGTTTACATTTGTGATGTTTCCTGGGAATATTGACCTTGTGTACTTACAGTTTCTATGTTTTAGTGTCTAGTCAAAATATGCCATTTACTATACTGTCAGATTATGTGTATCTACGTCTAGGTATATATGGCACATAGGCTTTACCATTTATGATTATCATTTATACCAAACCCGTGCCACAAAAACGCTGGAGGTTTCGTAGCATCCTTAAATTAAGGAACAACCAACGTAGCTGAAGTCAATAAAAGTCTGTTCTATTCTCATACCATATCATGCACAAGAGCACAGTTTCTTGATGCACTTAAATGTAATTTTGGTATGTATAACAAACACTTCTGAAGCCTTAAAGCCTTTGTATATTATTTTTTTATTTCATTCAAAAGGTACAGATACAGACAACAGATCTAAACAATACAAAGTAATAGCCTTAAATTGAGTAAACCTAAAGTCCACTTACACACCATTCAAATCTAACAATGCTTCGTTTTTAAAGGTCAAAATTGGATTTCAGTAGTATATTCACTTTTCTTTAGGTTATCTTTTTTTTAAATATACCCTACTTTTGATATGCGTTCAATATCACCAATCATTTTGTAAACCAGCTTGGACATTGTTTCAAACATAAAGTAATCTTCATTAACATTGAATATCTAAAAGGTGTGAAGCAAAAGGTAATAGTCCGAGATCAGTGACCGCGAGTGACCAGAGATACCAGATATCCTAACTACTCGTCATGCCGCGTGTTATTACAGATGAAAGCCTTGCGAGAAGCCTACCTAATTATATGCCTGTGTGGAATCTTTGTGTAGAATGACGGGTACATTAAATGCAGTATTTCATGTGCAATGAGTATAGTAACGAATCAAGAATTGGTATTCTTAATAGTTTATTGGACGGAATAAATAATAAATAAATGCAGACAACATCACATACATTGCTCTGAACCCAAAGTAAGTAGCTAAATCACTTGTGTTATGGAATTCAGAAACAACGAAGATACCTACCACAAACACCCAGACCCGAGATAATGTAGGAAAGTTGATCTCTACATTGACCCGACCGGGGATTGAACCCGGGACCTCAGAGCTAGCGACACCTTGAAACTGGTGCGTACGCCACTCGACCACGGAGGTCGTCAAAAGAATAAAAAGACAAAAAAGAGAAGTACTATTGAAAGAGATGTAGGTGTTTTTAATGATATCTTTACAGCAAGGGAAGTGTACATTCATGCCGTAGAAGAATCAAGACGGTCTATGATGCAATCCGATTGAGTACATAATCATGCTTTAGACAGAAGACGATGTGGAAGTGACAAACCATAGAATGTCAAATATATATATGAAGAGGAAATTATTAGGTATAGATATAATTATATATAACTGCCTCGTTGGTCAAGTGGCGCTAAGCGCGACTGCTATAACGCTAGAGTTCTTGGGTTCGATTCCCAAGTCGACCAAGATGTTATTGGGTTTTTCTATGAAATTCTCAATAGCAGGTCGGAGATAGGATTTGTGCCCGGTTAGTGGCAATAGGCTCGCCCCTATCACATGGGACCTAAACATACCGGCGAACTGTGGGTGTACATTGGTACACCTCTGCCTAACCCTTCGGGGATACAGGCGTGATGGTATGTTATGTTATGTAGATATAATTATTGGTCACAAAAATCAAGCTTTACATAAAGCAACTACAGGCCAAAAGTACCCTGTAGAAGGATTGAGAAAATGAATGGAAGGTCATTTCTCACCTTTGCGACAGCCCTGCCGTGCCAGGCATAAATCTTTATCTACAGATCCGAAGCTTCTGTGTGCGCGAATCTAGATAAACCGGGATACTCAATGCAAATACGAATGCTTAGATAACGTGAGATATTTCTATTTGCATCTAAGATTCCTATTTTCATCCTTACAGTTTAACATTCGCTTCTATTTATGTAAAATGCAGTGCATTGATACGTGAGTTGCACTTGATTTAGAGATAAGTCTATCGTACAAAAATATGTTGTTTATGTAAATAAGCGATCAAAATAATACAACAAAAAATTAAGTAAGTTTAAAGTAAAGGATACCAATTTATCGATTGCTATGCTTTTAATGTTCTATTGTTTAAAGGAAACACTGTTATTTAGTCTTTATATATATATTTTTAATACTGTGTGTTCTAATCAAATCCTGATTTTTAACCAACGCTTTAAAAATGATTCAGGTTTTCTACCAAATCACTTCGTATTATATTTTTTCCGATTATTGATTCCAGTGAAATCAACAGCGAAATAAATCAACTTGTGCAACATCCTCTAAATTCGTGTGGATTGACTTATTATCATCCGTTAATGGATAATAATAATGTATGCTTCGTTTATTTCAGCTCATATTTTTTTATAGTAATTACTTCCTTAAACATTGTTTGCACGAAAACATCGCACAATAAGGCCCAAGGAGGTTGTGTTATCATTTTGGAAATACTACTTTTATGAGAGATGTTTTTGTTTAGTTTTTATTGCAAAGGTAATATTAAACGTATGTTATCATAAATATCATGAGGGGCTCGTGGCTAAGTGTAAGCCGTACGGTTTGACCGATAATTCAGGTTAAACCGCGCTCGCTGCGGTTGGTCCGTGGATGGGTGACCATTTATAACATACCGAGACCCTTCCGTGTTTCGGAAAGCACGTTAAGCCTTAGGTCCCGACTGCCATATGAATATCTTTGGCAGTCATTAAGGCAATTCTGACAATTAGTCTTACTATGGGGTACTGTGTTACCTAGTAAAAATGGGTTGTGGAGGTCAGATAGGCAGTAGCTCTACGTAAAATACGGTATTCAGCTGAATCCGGTAAGACTGGTAGCCGACCCCAACATAGCTTGGAAAAAGGCTAGGGAGATGATGATCCTATATAACATATTCCGTGTTGGTTTTATTTTCTTGTTCCTATATGGATACAACTCCATTTATACATTGGTCATCATTTAAGGTGAACACTTGGTATATTACCTTTCGATAACATAAAAATAAATCAGTATGATGACGTAAGCTCATTTTGAATTGCAGTAACGTATTTATATACCTACTCAAAATTGTACGTATACATGTCCGTCAGGCTTAAAGGGATTACAGAAAAACAAGTTTACAAATGGTTTTACGCTACACTATATGTAATTAGATTTTCTGATTATTATTGTATCCTCAATGGTTTCGTATTGTTTCTGAGTATTATTGACGAACTAAACCATTGACAATAAAAGTAAAAAGTCAGAGTCGAAAGGCGGTTATGAGTTTCTGGTTGGGTAACCCCCTTTATTATGTTTTTCCCTTACAAAGGGTAGTTAAGGGATTTTGTCGTTTTGGTCATCCATTTAATCCAGTAATTATTATCTTGCTACGAATTGGGTTTTCTGCATGTTAACCATTTGGACAAAATTTTAAGCTTATACTTAAAAACTTTGTAGTTCATTTTAGGTTATAATTAAGGCTAAATTAGGTAGATATTTGCATTGTGCACCAGAAGGGAATGAAGCTGAGATGAGAGCTGATTAACATAAATGTTATAAAAACGTTGACTGAAGAAAATAAAATAGGAATCATAGACTGTTGAATTTATATTTTAATATAAAGAAACGATAAGAACGGTAAATTTTGTACGTAAGTTATGAAAAACTATCTAGTAAATGTAAGACAAAATCTATTTGTGACATCATAGAAAGTCTAAAAGAGTATAAAAGGGAATCTGGACTAAAATCGGTAACACGCAGCAAGTGTGGTGATCAACGATTGTTACTGTTCTGAATTGGAAGCGGATTTGTTTCGCGGATCAGTTATAGCCCGACATTGAACTAAGAGGTATATTGTTTAGTTACTTCAAAGGTAACCGTCAGTAGAAAGAGGTTAGCCTCCGTGTGAAAAATTAATTTATCACTGAAGGTGATAAGAAAAATATTAGTAAAATAGTTATTTTAAAACTTTAATTGTGAACTGACAAGGCAGGAAGAAGCGGGGTAATCAATGTTAATTATTTATCAGAGCAGACTGTTAATAAGAATTTTCCGGGTAAACGAATGATATTGTTTTTTGCAGTTTCTTAGTTTGGACTGAGGATTTACATTTGTTATTAAAATAACCATATTAATGTACTCACACAACAGCCGCTTCTGACGTGTATTTCCGACGCTCGTGTCACCCTTCACGCACGCAGCGCACACCAACAAGGCAAGGCTCGCAATTTTCATCTCGATCCTTGTAGGCTGTGGACCGACAGGACAATGTCAGGGCTAAAAGCAAAGCCTAGCTTATATAGCGTCGGAGAACGAAAACAAGTACTCGACTATACATACGTGGGTTCTAGTTTTAAGGATGCAAGGAAAGCCTAAAAGGGTGCGCTCGTTCTACAATACCTTAAGATTTTATTGCTCGGCAATTCAATAAATGAGTCATCATTTTTATTGTTGTCCATTTTGATGTTTTTATTGTGGACAAGATAAGGAAGTTGATTCTGGAGGCTTTTGATTTTATGACGCGTAATTAGATCAATGCGATATGGGGTGGTTAGTTTAACTATTTGACGGGACTGTTGGTCTAGTGGTTAGTGACCCTGACTGCTATACCGGAGGTCGTGGGTTCGATTCCCGCCCAGGACAAATGTTGTGTGATGAGCATGATCATTTGTTCTGGTGTCTGGGTGTAATTTATCTACAATATGTATGTATTTAGAAATATATAAGTAAGTTTATCAGTTGTCTGGTTACCATAACACAAGCTCTGCTTAGCTTCCGATCAGATAACCGTGTGTGAGTTGTCCCAGGATATTATTATTACTATCTCTTAAGCTCGGATAATGTCAAATAATTGTTGGTAAATGTGATAGCAATATTTAGGCACCTATTACGTATACATAAATTAAAAGCTCTGAAATTAATTACCGCTATTTACTTATTTATAAATGTAGTTTTATTTATTAATAGAATGACACTTACTAATTGGTTGCTATATGAACCTGGATGGTCGGTGTAGTCCTTTAAAGTAAAGACATTTATCATGGTACAAGATCAACAGATTGCAATGGGATACGGGCTGTTAGAAATATCTTGCTGCAATTGAATCAACTTGTCTAAGTCTTGGCATGTATGAATAGTCCTTTTTATCCTGTTCTAGGAAGCGCAATGAACTTGTATATAATTGTAGGTTAGGCCTATAAAAGATAATTAGGGCTGTCGTTGTATGTTAGCTAGAGATGACGGAGTATTTTTGCTCTGTTGAGTATGTAAATTGCACGTACAATTTGTTTTATTATGCTGGTGCTGGTGTGAAACTTAAGTAGTTTAAATTAAAGTTAATTTGTATGTTGCCCTATTGTTAACCTTTCTTTTGATGTATGGTTTTAGGTGGATGATGAATTGCCTATTTGTCTCATGCTTTAATTTTAGTAATGCAGTTCTAGGGAACTTTTTTGGCGGTTCTACAATACAAATGACGCTTTTAAACTTCATATTTTTAATATACTATATTGTTATATCTAGTTCTATTTTAGTACTTTTTTAAAATAACTGTCATAAATAACTATGAGTAAAATTTTATTTTAATACAATTTAAGCTCAAGTACCTGCTATCATCTTCCCTGAAATATGAGCCAACTATTGTGCAATACTAAATTCAATAATTTATTATCATAACAATCACCGAAGCGCTCGTAACTCATACTAACCTATCCCGTCTAAGCATAGCTTACATCCCGCTCTATTAAATCATAGCTAAGCTATGCGAACATTCTCACAGACTCACATTAATCACAACCTGTCTTAGGGACAATTTCACCAGTAGTTCGATCCTAGGAACAAAGTTATCTGGGATCGAGTTTAAAATGATTTATCGTTAAAGCCGAAATGTAAAATTTCATAGAATTTCTTAGAGCTACAAGGGACTTGAAACGGACGGATGCGATACCCGTATCCGTCCTCGGAAGGAGCAGTGGGTGAGCACTAAAACCACACCTCTGGAAGTGGTCTAATGATATCGAAAGCCAGCTAAAGCCGCACAGAGATAGCGTAAGTGACCCGACGCTAGTACAGAACCAGGGTGTTTTAAGTCGTTGCAAGCCCGACCCATCCCCAAGCTGTGCTCTTTGATAGTGTGAAGTCATCAACGTTTAGTCCCGTCACAAAAAGTTTCCGTTAAATCTTATTTACATGCTCCGTATTTTCTGTATAAACTGCGGTTAGTTTTTACTGGTAAAATGCTAATTGGAGTTTTTAACTCGGTTAATCGGGAGTAACTTCAACTGATCTTGTTCATATGCTTTCGTGAAAGTCGCCCTTACTCATCTCAACATTGAAGCATATTATGTCTAGAAATAAATTACCCATATCTTGTTTATAAAATGATATTCGTTATCAATTCCGATGCCATCTTGCGTGACTGACAGTTAATTTAGAGTTACTTTTTATAAGAAATTGTTGTTAGGAAAATTTGTTCTTAAAAATGTGGAAGTGATTTCTAAGTTGAAAGAATATTTTTATATGTTTGATATAATAATAAAATGAGGGTTAATACACAGCGTGCGTGTATGCATCATATTTCCTTAGTTTTCTTAACTTAACTCCTTATATTTGTGTTTAATTAAATCTAATTGACATATAATACCATACCGGTTTAGACCCAGTAATTAAGTTTATTACAATGAATGATTTTGTGATAGCCCTACTTACTCTTTACTTTACATAAACACCTTTTAAGTAGATATCCTGCCCTTACTTCTTATAAATATCAAATTCCTTAGCTATTGCCCACTGTGGCGAGTCCTGCGTAGGATTCTCACATGCTTTTATTGTATTTAGTTTACTTAATTACGAGAGGACAAGCGCCAACGCCTTCGGTGAGACGCTTAATTAAATGTCTTCAGTCTACACATTATTTATTAGGTAAATAAATGACTTAAATGGTATTTAAGGATTTTTCTATATAAACGTGAAACAATATTTGATATTGAGACAGCTTCTTAAGAAGGCATAGTTAATTTTTAAAATCTTAAACTCTAAAATATTGATCTGTATTTGCGTCACGCCTACCTATTTACATTACGAAAAGATTTAAGACAATAATAATAATAATAATAATAATCCAGCCTATAAACGTCCCACTGCTGGGCACAGGCCTCTTCCCATATAGAGAAGGCACGAGCATTGATCACCACGCTTGCTCTCTGCGGATTGGCGATTTCAGATACCAAATTTTGGAATCCAGGTTTCCTCACGATGTTTTCCTTCACCGTTTGTCAGAAGTGTCTTAGAATAATTAAGAAAGTACATATAACTTTGAAAAAGTCACATTGGTACTTGCCTGGGTTCGAACCTGCAACCTTGTGCATACAAATCTGTTCATTGAACCGTTAGGCCACCACGACATTACAAAATAGACACAAGACAAACATTACAAAATTATGAGAATAATATAAAAAAACTAGCTGTACCCGGCATGCGTTGCAATGCAATTTTTTCTACCTAGCACCTGCCTACTACCTACTTACTACCACTTAGGGGTATGAAAAATAGATAGTAGCCGATTCTCATACCTACTGAATATGCATATAAAATTTCATAAAAATCGGTAAAGCCGTTTCGGAGGAGTATGGTAACTAACATTGTGACACAAGAATTTTATATATAAGAAGATTAACATCAACCTACAAAGACACAAGTATGAAATAAAATATATGTTTAAAATCAACGATCTCATTCTAAAATTAAATTTTATTTATTCTCCATATCTGAATTCATTTATTGTAAACTATAAAATACTTTTTTGTTCTCTTTAACTGCAGTTTTAAAAGGAGTTACTGCTTTTATAAACGACTGGACTTTTATCTAAAGATTTCTAGATGCGAGCTTCTTATCTTAAAGAATCCATTGTATTTAACAAATTAAACTATTGTTCGTTATCTTGATGTTGCTAGTGTTAAGGGTCAGTCAGAGTGCTTTTTAATGTTTAACGTGCAGTGTATGCAAGGAATCCTCACCTACATCGCGTCGCGGCGTTGCTTGTTATAATTATTTAGCACGGGAATGAATATCACAATAGGGTTGAATATTTTTTAATCTGAAGGAAAGATCTTAAGGGATTTCTTTAGTCAATTATTTTAGGCACTTTTGCTATTTAATAAATTAAAAAGACGTCGTGTTGAAGTCTTTCACATGTAATCTGCAAGTTAAGGAATTTACTAAAAATATATTATTAATATAGTACGCAGAGATGGCTCATAAAACTCCAATTTAAACGCTTATATGTATTTCACAGTTTCATTAAATAAGTACTTGTTCGCTCACAGCAATAAAAAACCTAATGTCATGACCTGACATTAAATATGCATGGAAATATGTCCATTATCAGGTTATCAAATAAAACCCGAAATACATAAGAAAGGAACTTAGAATAGATGTAGAGAAAAAACATCAAGTTGAAAGTCAGCGAAACAGAACAATGCACCACTGACCATATTTTACAACTAACATTAAGAATTTAAAAGGTAATTACAACGAAAACATGAAAAAACACACCACAAAATAACAACCAAAATTGCACCCTATGTCATTGTCCTTAAAGTGTAATTTTCTAAAACGTTATCTAACAATGTCATAAAGTCTGTGATAAAGTGAAACCATTCCGAGATCACTTTCTAGTGCGCGTGCGCCGATGAAAGCAATATTTACATGATGCGCACGAAATACACAATTATGTTCTACTTGCGCTCATTATGTGCGCAAATCGGTAGAGAGTAATATTAATCACTGTTGCAATATGCTAATGCCAAAAGAAAAATGATAAATGCCGCCATCTCTGAATCATGTGGCAAAAACGATTAGTGTGATAAATAAAAAAAACTTTATGTAAATGTAAAAACATATATTTTTTTGAAACATTTTCTTTACAGAACATCTAGTTACTTTTTCCTTGAATATGGCAAAATACCGACATTTATATTAATTTAGGTAATTTGCCATAAAATAACTGCATTCATATAATTAACATGTTCATTGTTTTATACCTCAAACATGCTTTCAGTAAAACGACAGCATATTGCTGTATTTGTTGGTGTAAGTGACCCCTGTACCACACTGGTATTGATAAAGATGCAAATGTAATTTCTGATTTTTTTTTTCACACTTTTGGCTTCGGTGTCGGTCTAGTAACACCCCCCGCCATTTATTTTTTTGATATTTTCAATGTACAGAATTTTCACTTCTAGAGATTTATTATAAGTATAGATTAAAAAATATTTTGACACAATTCGCTCTTTATACAAGTTTGTGCATTTTCTTTATTTTCTCCGTAATGAAAAAAAGGAAAGGCAAGTTTTGCAAATCATAAGGAGTATCTATATGTTTTTAGACCAAACCATATTTAACTGTTGTAAATACATTCGTAGTAATAGAATGACGACCTCCGTGGTCGAGTGGCGTACGCACCGGTTTTCAAGGTGTCGCCAGCTCTGAGGTCCCGGGTTCGATCCCCGGACGGGTCAATGTAGAAAACCACTTTTCTACATTGTCTCGGGTTTGGGTGTTTGTGGTACCTTCGTTGTTTCTGAATTCCATAACACAAGTCCATAAGCAACTTACTTTGGGTTCAGAACAATGTATGTGATGTTGTCCGCATTTATTATTATTTATTTATTTATTAATAGTATATTTTTCTTACAAAGTAAACAGTGAGCTAAAATAAAAATCGATGATGATGATAATTGATTTCAAGTTATTTTATTTCACCTCAACGACACCCATGGCTACGACTGGGACTACGGCGTTGAATTCAAAGTATATCAACAGATGGCGCCACTGAACAAACAAAATCACTGACTATGGTTCTTAGACTTCATGATAGATGTCGCTGGCAGTATCGTTCGGTCGTTGTTAAGTAGGTATATAATGTACTAGCGGCCCGTCCCGGCTTCGCACGGGTATTTAACACATTATTAAAAAGTTAGGATTGAAGGTTTCTGTGTTATTACTACTATTACGCTCTTTATAATATTAGTATAGACACACCCGTACCTCAGTGATGCTTAAATCGCATAGTTAGCCGAGCAGAGCGAGCGACAATCACGCGACTTTTTTCTAATTCTTATGTTTTAAACTCTTGATATCTTTCGAAGGGAATGTCCAAAGTGAATAATTCAAAAAGTTACATAAAGGTATTGATGCAGTCTTGACTATGAAGTAACTTATTTTGATAAGGATCAATACCAAGTAACAAATAAAGAGCCTTTTCTAGCGGCGTCCTTTCAATAATATTTTTTTTAATAAAATATCTCTTATTGTGACCTAATTGTAATAGTTAGACATGCTGTCGCGACACTTTTTGTAGATAATTATATGTTCTACAAAGACGTAGTACATTATTTTGTTCTATAATCAATAGTTTTCGCAGCGCACGCGATGCAAGAAAGTTTTTTTGGTAATTTTTTCACACCTTGGTTTACATTATTGAGGTTTTAGTATGGATCCCTAACTTTTTTGAAAATTTTATATAGCCTATGTTCACCGGAGATAGTGTAGCTTCCTAAGAGTGAAAGAATTTTTCAAATCGGTCAAGTAGTTTTGGAGCCTATTCATTTCAAACAAACAAACAAACAATCAAATCTTTCCTCTTTATAATATTAGTGTAGACAAGGGCAAACTAAGAAGACTAGGACATAGATTATTGGTTAATTTTAAATATCGTTCGTTATAGGTACTTACAAAATATACAGTAAATTACATTGAGATACGGTACATGGATGAGTTTAAAGACCTACTCTTATTTTACTAATACCTTTGTTCCTTTTAAATCATTCGTCGCTCGTGAGGACAAAGTCACCGCGAAAGAAAATAATACTACAGTATTATAACCGTATTTAAAGTAGTATACATTTAAATGACACCAAGCCGTTGCTCTCATATATTTATTGTATTGTAAGTACTCCATTAAACGCTTATCATGTAACGTATCAATAACATTGACTATAATGAATCATACAATATACGTAGTACTTAAAAATAAATAACTTAATCAAGCACTTAACGTCTTCTTTTATCATAGAATGATAAGTATAAAGAGTATATTAAAGTAAGGACAGTACAGTCATCGTCAACGTATCACACACATCACAGTAAAATTAAATGCAAATATATATTTGCAATTTATTGGAATTTGTAGGAATAGGATTGCATTATCAATTTAATTTTTCGGATTTGAATATCACATTTTTTCATAGAAATCAGCCCAAGCAATGAAAAAACAACCAATATTTTTTATTCTTGTGTTAAGTATTTTAAGAGCATACACCTTATTTTAGCCTCGTATGTGACTATACCAAATAATAAATTAAAATACCATGATTGAAAAGTATTCAGAATACTTGCATATCGAACAATATAATCCAGATCTCAGATAACTGATAGCTTTTAAAGGCTGTTATTAACGATATGTGTATTTAATATCCTACTAAATGTACCGACGATAATCCTCTGTGAATACACGAGACGTCCGGGAGTTAATCGCGATGTGAAGTAAAATAAAATGAGGTATTTCTCTCTCACCGTATCGGGAAAAGGTGAAGGTTTTCTATACGGTACGAGAATATTGTGGATGTGGTGTAATAAAATATTTTGTTATTTTAAAAAATTCTTCTAGGCGGAAAAATTTTGAACAATAATTATTGTGAGACAAATGATAAAATTGCATAATTGCTGTTACCTTGAGACGAGCTTATAACTATACATCAGCCACTTTAAAGAAATAATGACCGTGCTTTGGGATTATGAACCTTAATTCAATGACTAACAGTTCAGTTTCCGTCACATTCAAATTACTTTTAGGCCCTTTTCAGTAATATTTGTCATTCTAAAATGAACTTAAACACATGTTGTCAAAGTTGATAATTGCGTAATTAGTAATAACGTTTAATTCTTTTTCCAGATTGGCTTTAGTATAGGGAGTATGTTTAAAAATAGCTGATCCAAAGCGCGATTATTAAATTTAAAATTCTACAAAATTATTTAAAAAATTTCATGATAATATTGAGTATTTAGTAAATTGCGAAATAAAGTAATTATAGTTATGGAAATATGACTCACAAAGTCAATTTTCCATAACTATAAATCAAATGAAATAGATTTCTTTGCTAAAGAAAAAGAAGACATAAAACTTAATTAGAAATCTGTTTATTGTTACATTTACGACTACATAAATAGACACTGAATATTCTAATTTATTCAGAAGATAGGTAAGTGATCTTTTAAAAGGCCACGTTACGTAAGTTTCTGGAACGAATAGAACTAAGTTTTACTTAAGCCTTAAAATTTAAATCTATAGAAGTTTTCAATTTGTTAGCAACAGTATTATTTTAACAACCTCCGTGGTGGAGTGGCGTACACACCGGTTTTCAAGGTGTCGCTTGCTTTGAGGTCCCGGGTTCTTTTCCCGGACGGATCAATGTTGAAAGACACTTTTCTACATTGCCTCGGGTCTGGGTGTTTGAGGTACCTTCGTTGTTTCTGAATTCCATAACACAAGTACTTTAGCTACTTACTTTGGGTTCAGAGCAATGTATGTGATGTTTTCCATATTTATTTATAGTATTGTTCTGTAGCATTTGTTTATTTTCATATTTTGGCTCTGCTATTTTAGATTTGTTTTACTTATGTAAACATAAGCAGTTTTCAGTTGCGATAGTAGGTGGTAGATTAGTAATTAAGTTACCAAGTGACCAATTTGATTTCCTGTTAATGTATTGGAAATGTAAATCAGCAATTAGAATTACTTAATACTAGTTTAGTAGCGTGAATAATTATGTGGAAAATTCCATAGGCTTGTAATATTTAAATAGGGTCGTTTAATTAGTATCCAGTTTTATTTTCAAGTTGATTTTTTTATTTAACTTTTATATTATACACTTAATGCTACTAATGTACTTCAGCTATCAATTTGGAGCGGTTTTATTTAATTCATTTATTAAGAAATACTTACGAAAATAATTTTATCTTCATTTTATTTGTTGGAGCGTATCTCCCCACACTCAATGCTCTCTTCAAATATAAATAGGTTGTATACCACAATGTAAGGAGTTGGGTAGACGGTAAACACATGCAGGCAGTGTTCCTGCTTTACTGACAATATGATACGATTTATAAATTTATTTAATCCATTAAAAATCGAAGATGAGTCTTTTGTCAACTCTGGCTTTCGATCATCTATAATATAATCGTTACAATATTTATTGTTTTCAATGGAACAATGGTTGGTGTTTTTTATTAATAAATGAAACTGCAACAGTTGCAGTAAATGTTGCAAATTAATTGACCTAATTAGGCGATAATTGTTCTTTACGTCGTCATATTGATTAGGACTTGGAAAAGTTTAGTTAAGTTATATCACATTAGTTCATTTAACTGTTAATATATCTAAGGTTTTACATTGTATAAAAATATAAGACGACATAAAAATATAAGAATATTTATATTTTTCTAGCTTACTTTAGTATAACAAAAATAGCGTTTTCAAATTATTTGTTATGAAATTCATACATTAAATTAATTGAGAAAAAGGCTAGATGAGGAATATTTTACCGTTCAACATGTTACAGAACCAAAACTTTTATTTCAGGTAAAACTCTACCATCACATATTCAAATTATTTTCATATAAACAAACACAATAACACCTCACGGTCATTATTCCTAACATTCGACAAAACTAAGTAAAGCACTTTCACAATTTTCGCAACACATTCCATTGTTACAACAAACTTAGCTAATCAACTAATTAGCTCTACTTAAACATAATAGATCGATAATATATCGGATAACTGCATTTTGGCATTTGTTAATTTTCTTGCAGAACACGTAGAACAATAACAGGATCCAAAGAGCTTATGATGAGAAGGACGGATATATGATAAGGCTGAAGAGTGATAGAGACAGAGAATTATCGTAACCTTTCGCTGAGCTGTAACTCCGCTAAGAATGGATGACAAAAAGTGAATAAGTCAGTGCGGCATAGAGTGCGGTGCGGGCGTCAGTCACTCATAATAATAGTCACTTGTAAGTGACATTTAACTTAAATTAAGTGATAGGAGAGTGTTCACAAGATGGCGTTCCGGTCGAGCGTAGGACTCATTTTTTTGGGCTGTTTAGTCGGTAAGTTATTTTTAAACTTTCTTTGTTCGAAAATCAATTAAAATAAAAACAAAATAATTTCCATTCAATTGTATTACGTTCATTGAAGTTTAAGTATCCTCTGACTCTACATAATTAGTAATAATAAATTCATATCACGTACTTTCATTATGATATACGACCTATTTCGACAACCTTTAACGAATTAATATTCAGTGGAGCAGTAAGTGTTACAATATGTCAGGGTACCAGTTAGCCTTGACGCCTAGAATTACAATTCCTGTCTAATTTGAATGCTAGTCTGCAGCAATAGTAATTATTACTTTTGATTAAAAAATATTCAAAATTTAAGTTCTATTACGAAATAAAAGGCTTTAATTTCATGATATAACAACCTGACACACAATTTATAATTTAATTCGCTTTTAAATACATTTGCATCGTAACGACTCATCATCTGTTACGTCTAGGAAGAAAAGACATCAACGCGCTGCACCTTTTTAAAAGAGAAAGTGTTTTTCTCATACGTCTATTTGTCAATGTTTGATTGTTTTGACATATTTCTAACTTAACACTGAGAGGAATGATACCTATATACTATAT
Source organism: Autographa pulchrina (assembly GCA_905475315.1). Classification (NCBI taxonomy): domain Eukaryota; kingdom Metazoa; phylum Arthropoda; class Insecta; order Lepidoptera; family Noctuidae; genus Autographa; species Autographa pulchrina. The sequence continues at coordinate 3,828,890 of FR997764.1, forward strand.
AAAGCATATATGTAGACTATTTTCAGGTCCACTTTCGAATAATAATAATAATAATAATAATATTTTTGGAGAAACCGAAGGGTTTGTATGTGCAATTATGGACGAAGTTATCATGACGAATAACTATCGGAAATATATCATCAAGGACGGTACAGTTGACATATGTCGGGCATGTCACTGTCCAGGTGAGTCCTTAAGACATATAATTTCGGGTTGTTCTCGTCTTGCTAACGGCGAATACTTGCACAGGCATAACCAAGTAGCCAGGATTATCCACCAGCAGCTTGCTTTGAGATACAAACTTGTGGAATCCGAGGTGCCGTACTACAGGTATGTGCCCGACCCAGTTCTCGAAAGTGGTCGTGTCACACTGTACTGGGACCGATCTATCATCACTGACAGGACTATTATAGCAAATAAACCTGACATAGTGGTGATAGATCGATCGGAGCGTCGGGCAATCATTGTTGATATCACAATTCCTCATGACGAGAACCTCGTGAAAGCTGAAAAAGAAAAACAACTAAAATATTTGGATTTAGCGCACGAGGTTGTCGACATGTGGGAGGTGGACTCAGCAATGATTGTCCCGATAGTCGTTACAGCCAACGGCATAATAGCCAAGAGCCTCGACCAACACCTTAAGAGGCTCTCGCTAGGTGCCTGGGTCAAGGGTTTGATTCAGAAAGCGGTACTTCTCGACACGGCGCGTATTGTGAGGAGGTTCCTCTCTCTGGAGTCCTAACCACCGGCAGCTTGGACCCTGTCCCGAGGCCGGTTGGACACTATATTTTATATTTTTAAATGTATATTGTTTTTGTATATATTTAAAAATGTATTTTATAAGTTTATTGGAAAATAAAGGAAATAATAATAATAATATCCTGGGACAACTCACACACGGTTATCTGATCCCAAGCTAAGCTGAGCTTGTGTTATGGTAACCAGACAACTGATAAACTTACTTATATATTTCTAAATACATACATATTATAGATAAATTACACCCAGACACCAGAACAAATGATCATGCTCATCACACAACATTTGTCCTGGGCGGGAATCGAACCCACGACCTCCGGTATAGCAGTCAGGGTCACTAACCACTAGACCAACGGGCCCGTCACTAACGAATAAAACTTTCTTAAACGAGATTAGCTCTGAATAACAGTAGATAAACAATAAACAGTTCCAAGTAAAGTAACGGAGAAATGGCGCACTCATTCAACGCACGCAGAGCTGCTGAATTCCATTAAAGTTCAATTGAGTACAGATGTATACATGTACACATGTATACATATATCAATGATCAGAATGATGACAACACAGTTTGTTAAGGTCCTATGACATGACATGACGTGACATCAATTACTCATTACTTATTAACATTCAAAATATTTAATTTTTTCGTCGTTAATTATCATATAATTAATAGTCGTCAATTATCATATATCATATAATTAATGATAATAAATTAGCCATATACCAGATATAAAGCTGATATTAGTAAAAATTTAGAAAGAGTCCACATCAGCTTTTCAGTAACTTACCTAACGTTCTGGATACCAAACATCCATATTACAATAAGATATGTTACATATTGGGATCCTATTCCATACATTGAAAATACCTGACAAAACCCTCTACAGGTATTTAATTATTGTATAGTACCTAGGTCCTGTTTAAGTAGGTACGCCAAGATAACAACAGTAGGCGTTTAGCTGGCTTCAAACCACTTAAATACAATCTAAACATGGTATCTATAAACTTAGAAGGAGGTTTAATAATATATAAGAGAAGATAGAGCCTTAAATGGGTTCAAGGCTATCAGCGTATGGAAGATAGGTGGGAAGCGGAAAGTCCTTAACCTTTAGTTAGCCTACTATAGTGGGTACTCTTGCTTGGTTTTTACTGCTAATGTCGTTTATTTTAATATTAAATAGATGCTACGATGGATTTTGCAGCAATTAAGAGTGTTTTTGTATGTTTTTAATATCGGATATGTGAGGAATGGGTTACCTTGTATGCAGGATCGTATGCATATTAATGAAGTGAATGAGTTATACTGAATCGAAGGCAACAGAATACTGGCCTGTAGTGTTCGCAGCGTTTTAAAGAAATACCGATAGATAGAAATGATTGTATTATTTACAAATAAAAAAGTGGTTACTGCTTGTCTGTTGCAACTATTTAATAAAACACCTTCGTTCATCATCTTAAATCACCTCTTAAATCTAAAAATAGGTTCTACCTACAACCTTCCTGGCTTTTAGGTAGTATATAGGTACAGGTTCGTTCACATACACAAACCAAAATATAGATGGCCGACTCTACCCACACCTTGAAGGACATAGTTTGAAGATATTGACTGATTCACAGTAGAGATTGATCAATACATTAAAACTAGCACTAATACCGTGACCCGGCTTCACTCGGCTCGTGTGAGGTAACAGAGAAATCGAGCTCTTGCCTCACACTTTACTTATATTCGAATGTTAAATATTGCCAATATCAATTACATGTTACTTTATACTTTATAACTTAAAAAGAGGTTTTTAAAGAACGTTATTTTGTATGATTTACGGATATAATTTCTGAGTTGGAGTCTTTATTTATTTATTTAAACTTTCATGTACAATAGTGGTACATAAGGCGGACTTAATGCCGCAAGGCATTATCTACCAGCCAACTTTTGGGTCAAATGGAGAAGCTGCTGGAATAGGTACAACAGTACAATACGAGTCTTCAGGATGATAGTAAAATAGTGCCTACCCTTACAGCCTGAAATATTATTTATGCACCAAAAAATGGATGTCTGTAACTCTTTCACGTAAAAACTACTGGATGGAGTTCAAAGATACTTAAAATTGTATATAGCTTACACATAAAAATAACATATAGGCTTTAGTTTATTTTAAGATACATAAGTATACGAATATGTGGTTACTTTAAACAAACATAAAAAACATTGTAGTTTCGATGTCGGCTAAAAATATGAAAGGCGAGTTCCTATCAAAATATTTTTGAATTAAAATAAATAAATGCGGACAACATCACATACATTGCTCTGAACCCAAAGTAAGTTGCTAAAGCACTTGTGTTATGGAATTCAGAAACAACGAAGGTACCACAAACACCCAGACCCGGGACAATGTAGAAAAGTGGTTTTCTACATTGACCCGTCCGGGGATCGAACCCGGGACCTCAGAGCTAGCGACACCTTGAAACCGGTGCGTACGCCACTCGACCACGGAGGTCGTCAAAAAAAAGGTCACAGTTTACCTAGTAACTCGTTTTCCATACCATTTATGCTTAGAATCGTGCTTGATTATTTGCGAATATATTAAAATATTTATATCCAAGGACAAATGTTTCGTTAATAACTAGTCAATTAACTTGTTTTGAAATTTTAAGGAATTTGTTGCTAAAACAATAAATAAATAATAGTACGTTATGGATATACTACAAAAAACATAAAATAATAATAAAACCAGCCTACAAACGTCCCACTGCTGGGCACAGGCCTCTTCCCATATAGAGAAGGCACGAGCATTGATCACCACGTTTGCTCATTAGTGGGTACTAAACATATATTTTTTTTTTAACTTTGTAATACTACCAAGACTCAGTAATTTCGAAACGGTATTTAATTCCTTTAATTTACTTTTAATTATTCGAATAAAGAACAATTTCTTAATTACCATACTTTAATGACTAGTTATATGTTTTAGAAAGTAAATTTAATGTTCTAATTAGGTTTTATCACTACTAATTGCAGCATTGAACTTAAGGAAGTGACCACACTCAATGAGAACTACTTTTGTCGACTTGTTCAGACAGGAAATGGTATGCCATTGGACAGATGTATAGAAAAAGTTTTATTTAATCAGCTAAATAATCAAACTTGAGGGGCTCGTGGCTAAGTGTAAGCCGTAAGGTTTGACCGATAATACAGGTTAAGCCGCGCTCGCCGCGGTTGGTCCGTGGATGGGTGACGATTTATAACATACCGAGACCCCTCCGTGTTTCGGAAAGCACGTTAAACAGTAGGTCCCGGCTGTCATACGTAGATCTTTGACAGTCGTTAAGTCAATTCTGACAACCAGTCTTACTATGGGATACTGTGTTTCCCAGTAAAAATGGGTTGTGGAGGTCAGATAGGCAGTTGCTCCATGTAAAATACGGTATTCAGCTGAATCCGGTAAGACTGGTAGTCGACCCCAACATAGTTGGGAAAAGGCTCGGGAGATGATGATGATATAAATAATCAAAGTTAGTAATTATATGCATTTCGTGTAAGATCTAGGTAAGATGATTTACTTTAGACCTTTACATGAAATTTATTTTGAATCGTACTGAGTGGTTTTTTGGAAATAATCGTTAGGTATACACCATCAAATATTGCGACTCAATGTCTCCGTTATTACTTAATCAAAAGAGTTGTACATAATCGAAATGGTACCTATGTATATTCTGATAACATCGAAAGTTTTCCAAAATCAAACTTCCCCCGTCTACAACATAAACATGCCCTTTTTGCCAGGCTCTCAAAACATTTACCAACCTTCAAACAACCCACTACAAACCAAATCTCTCTAATTAATTACCTACTTACCTCCTTTCAGTACTAGCATCATCAGCAGGCCCTAAGCCTAAAGGGCGGAAGCCAGTCAACCCTCCCTCGCGGTCGCCAGCAGAGCCCGAGCGGGAGGCGGAGATCACCAACGACTGCCCCGAGGACGGCTTCTTCGCGGATGCTGAGCAGTGCGACAAGTACTACGAGTGCAGGTAAACATACTTTGTTAATCAAAGGCCAGTAAAGCAGTTATCCAGTGGTCTGCAATGATATTATATTATTATACTGGCTTTTGACCGTGGCTTCATACATGTAGATGTCAGCTATCGCGAATATTGTAGAAAGAGTTACTATTTAAAAGATAAGAATAAAAAAAATAAGTATACCGTTTCCTCAACACATATTTTTTGTAAAGATATTTGATGCAAATGCACGTCGTTTTTGGAATTGGGATGACTAAACAAGGTCCAGTTTGAACAGTTATGAACCTCAATAAATAAACTTATACAAATACTGCCCGAATAACTCAGTACATAAATCAGTTTTATTTTGGTATTGGCTTCAAATTATCCTCATAAGTTCGCCGACCTTGGGAAAAGAACCTTTTAAGAATTTCCAATCAGAACTTCACGTTCAAAATGTTTATTATTACTGGCAAAGCAATTAAAAGCCTTCGTTTGAAACAAGCCTTACTACCCACACGAAGAACAAATGTCAAAGTATTTATTTAAGTATTCTAATATATTTAACATCCAAAACATTTTTGCAAGAAGATTTATTTGATTAGCCATTAGTCTTGCAAACAAAAGTATAAACGGTATGTTGTTTGGTTCGTATTTTAAACTTGTGAAATTTGTCGTACAACAAAGATGGTAAGCTATAGGTAACGGCAATATTTATTATTTTATCTTGTGGGAAGCAATGAGTAAACATATACTATTATGGGAAATATTCTAAAGGTCGTTAGCCCATTCTTTTTAAGTATTGTTCTTATAAGATTCAGGCATGCCATTTATAACAATGCCTACATACTTGGTAGATAAAAGTTTATAGCCAAAAAATTAAGGAGATATTTTAAATGTTTCAGAAATGGTGCCATAATTGAGAAGCTTTGCCCAGACGGTATGGTGTTCAACGACTACAGCTCTCAGGAAGAGAAATGTGACCTTCCCTTCAACCTAGACTGCTCACAGAGGCCTAAGCTCCGTAAGTTAAAGTTACCTTATAGGCTTATTGCTAAGTTAATCACGGATGCAAGTAAATTGCAAATTGAGCCCAGACGGACGTGGCGGGACTCCTTTGATAATAATTGGTAAATAACGGTCTTAGTCAGAGAGAGATCTAGAAGGCCTTATCAAGAGGTAGAAGGCTCTTTTACCCTTTCGTGGGGCAGCAATGGCTGATTTTAATAATAAATAAACAATAGAGGCGAAATAAAATTTGATGTATTAAATGTTTTAAGATGTTGCTGATAATATAATCGGTTAAGGAAAACACGGTAATAAAATGTGTGTGTGTTAATAGCTTTCGCAATGATTAAGAATGAGTCTTAATACTGCTCCAAAGCAAACGCTAACTAAACTGAAAATCTGAATTTTTTTTTAAACGTTGGTAGTATTTATTTAGCGGAAAAAAAAAACAATTATGTAAGCTTTGGACTACTACCATGGACCAGTATTTGTTATTATAATACTGAGTCGTCGCCGTTTTCTTTGAGTTAGTGACACGTGCTTAGTATGTGCACGTGTCTGTGGTTATGTAATTATACAGGGCTGTCATATGTGGAATTATTAACAAATTATGTCATGAAATTATTGGCGTTACAGATTTTGTGATTATTCCATATACTTGGACGTTAGTTCATGACTTGTTGTTTTATCTGTTCGTATTAAATAAATTCATATTGTAGTCAACGCTACAAAACCATACACTACAATATACATTACACCGGATACTAATTCCGTACAGATTTTTAAAAAACGTGTGTATTTGGGCCCTGTAATGTAAATGGACAATAAAAGAATAAAGAAATGTAGGCTATAAAACAACAGCGAAAACGACATAAATTACCAATTTAATGAACAGTAGTGCTATTCTGTAACATTATTTTCATGTCTCGACAGCGGAATCCGCGGTGAGATGTCAAATACGTATTTTCGAATTTGAATTCTAAATCAAGGCTGATTGGGTTCACTTTTGAAGTGAGCTTTATTGTCACTCAGGTGAAGCTCGATACCGAAATTATTTACAGAATAGACATACTTCACTAAATCGTTTTTATGAATAACTTGAAAAACAAAAACAAACTTTTGGTTACCTAATGACATCTCCTCATTATTTAGTTCTGCCAACCCTAGCACTACATAGTGACTGGTTAGTGACATCATTAGAATACAGATTACACATAAATGCCGCGGGTCAGAACTGGACAACTTTCACATCTCAAGGGAGGCGTGACCTTGAAGGCTGTACGGAGGCTGTGGCGCGGACACGGACGTTTATTGTTATTCCAAAATATTTACGAGTTATACTAGTTATATGGCATGATCAAATAGTATATAGCGTGGTTTTTATCTGGTATTAAAAAATTGCGTAGGTATGTAATAAAACGATTGAATGAAAAATGTAACAAAAAAAAAACAAATTAAGCTTTAAAAACAAACAAAACGACAACCTAAAAATACCACTTTTAGTGTAAAGGCATAACTATGCTTTAAAAAACATCTTTGTTAAGACAAAAAAATATTCTTTTTTATTACATATTATGGTTATAAGTAATGTTTTATAGTTTTTTGTTTTCATTGCAAATAAATTATCGTAAATATTTCCTTCACATAGCTCAGATCAACTTTCTGATTACGAAGGAAACCTTGAAAAGTTTTATAGCAGTTTACTTTTTACACAATAAAATGTTGTGAGCAGCTACTGTAAACTAAAAATAGGCTTGTTTTGTGAAGTAGGTAAATAACTGTTGTTTAAAAATAAACACCTAAAAGTAATATTTATTAATGCTACTGAGCGTACGTATATTGGAGACATAATCTTACTTACATTTGTCCCTTACAATTTTATAAAAAGTTGGTGGAAAAATAGATTGAAATGTAGAAAACCACTTTTTGACATTGCCTGGGGTCTAGGTGTTGTAGTACGATATGTTAATTGTCTATGATTCCAAAACATCTGCTTTAGCTTTACTTTGGGTTCAGAACAATACCTATATGTGATGTTTTCCTCGTACATATATTTACTTACAGTTTCTTACTATTTTAGTGTTCAATAATTAGTGTTCAATATTATTATATTTATATCCACAGAGACCCCAATCCCATCGCTCCACTGCATTCGCCAGCACGGCTACTTCTCCCACGAAGATCCTAAGGAGTGCGGCAAGTTCTACTACTGCGTGGACGGCAAGTTCAACATGATCACGTGTCCGGACGGCCTCGTGTACAACGACAAGACCGGGATCTGCACCTGGCCTGATGAGGCCAAGAAGAAGGGATGTGGTGCTTCTGGTAAGTATTGCTATGATTTTATATTTTTTATGATTATTATATTAAGGGAAAAGAAATATGTGTGTAGGTACTAAAGTTCCTGGTTTTGTGGCTCTGATTTCAAAATGCTTTAGCGAATTAGGAACGAAAACCATTTTATTTATTGAAAAATTGATTTCGATTTGCCCACAAGGCTTTTAGGACGAGTAGCATTTTTTTATACGCAAGTCTTTAAAAACCCTACTTTATAAACCTAAATATGCAATAATATGCATGTTTAATGTTCCGAGTTAGGGTGTACTCTGTGTAGATCATCCATACTGGAATAAATTAAGCAAAGGAAAAAAAATCTATTAAAATAACTTCAAAACCAAGCAAAACTGTAAGCCTTACTGTATGTAATAATAATCAACATAAAAATACAATTCAATTGTTTTCGTTGAATTCCGGGTATTTTTTTGTTTCGAATCCTAAGATAATCCTAATGTAAACGTTTCTACTTCCAGATGTATTCCCTTTCGACTGCCCACCTGTCAACGAGACGTTTGGCCTGACGCACCCGCGGTACGCCGACCCCGAGGACTGCCAGTTCTTCTACGTGTGCATCAACGGCAACACGCCGCGCCGCTCCGGCTGCAAGCTGGGACAGGCCTTCGATGACGTCACCAAGAAGTGCGAGTGGGCCAGGAAGGTGCCTGAGTGGTGAGTTTACTTTTTTATTTATAAGTCACACACGGCCATATGGGATCGAAGCAAGCCAGTTAAAGGCGAGTTCTATAGTAGCTCGACATCAGAACAAATGCCCCGCCCGCAGAGTATTAACAACGAAAAAGGTTGTGTAAGACAGAGATTGGCTTCAGGCTAATGTTCTGATGCCTCGCTAAGAAGTAAGAACCTATTCTGTGTCATAAAACCATAAGGTAACTGGAATAAAAGTAAAGTTGTTGTTTCTATGAACACGCGGTGGAGTAATAAAAAGCCCCATTGCATTTATTATTTGCACCCTAATATCAAATACAAAAGAGGGATTAGAAGATGAACGTGTGTATCGATATATCTATCTGTGTTTGATTTCTATTTGAAAGGTTTTTAATCAAATTCGACTAACCGTTTAAAATATATCAACGCTTTCTTTTTTATTTGTGATTTTGAATGTATTTTAATCCATCCCCAGCGCCGACTGGTACAAGGGCCAGCTGACTGACGCGGAGCTGGAGGCCCTGGAGAACCCACCGACCCCCAAGAGCAAGCCCGCCGGCAGTTCCCCCTCCCGCCGTAAGCCCAACAGGCCTCCGAAGGGCAAGGCGGTTGAGGACGAGGAGTAGAGCATTTAATGTAGACTAGTTAATAAATGTATGTTAAGAATTTGATGGTGTTTTGTTATTTACCTGTTAAAATACGTATATACTACCACATACCAGAAATATGCTTTCAGAAAGTTATACCACCTAAAACTTGTTAATTATAATAATAATAATAACTTTATTTCCATAAAAAGATTTACAAAAATTTGCTTTCATTTAGTGGCTTTAGATTAGTGGACTAAATAAAAGACTCTGCCTTCTAAACTAGGTATAAACCTGTACTATAGAAGTCAGTGTCCCTCCGTACATTATGTTGCTAGCCATTAACATTAGATTTTCGCTTAACTTACTTACTATATAGTTATCAGTAAAAACTAACAATAACAAAAAAAGGAGGAATAAATAAAACTAAAAGATAAATACGCAGAGCATTTTAATACCATAACGGAAAGCCAACAGGAAAGGTAATTTTGGTAGGCTATGTACGAGGTTTTATTTTCATGATTATAAACAAATAAATTGACCTTTATTTTCATGATTATAAAATGCAATTGGTTCCCCGTGTGATATTGTGGTAGCGCAAGGATCGAGCGTGTATCAGATTATCTTTTTTTTATTCCTCTTGGTGTGCTCCAAGCTCATGCTCTTGTGCAATAAGTAAGGTTTCGTATAACTATGGTGTTATTTAGTTTAGGCGATAGCATATAGCTAAGATTTTTTTTAATTACTTAAGCTATATTTCTGCAAGAACACGACTGACAAAGAAAATGCGACGAAAAGAATACACAACACATTAATTAATTAAATATATTTATCTTCTCTCATAACTTTCTATTTACATTTCCACTATTTCAGCAGCAATATTTACAGAAAAAAATCTATATGAAAAATACATACATTTGACAATTCTATAGGTTAACAATACATATGTCTATGGTAACTAATATCACTCACGAATCAACTGTATTTGGCAAATTATTCGCTAGGTCTTTAGAATATGATAGAATTCACAAAGTAAGGTAACAGTATGTCTATTCTGTAAATAATTTCGATATCGAGCTTCACCTGAGTGACAATAAAGCTCACTTCAAAAGTGAACCCAATTGGCCTTGATTTAGAATTCAAATTCGAGAATACGTATTTGACATCTCACCGCGGATTCCGCTGTTGAGACATGAAAATAATGTTACAGAATAGCACTACAGGAATAAATAGGACTCGGTGGAAATATATTCCAATTATTCAGTGAAAATTAAATTAATATAAAATAGGGTATCACAAAACAAAAACGTTTCTTTTTAAATTAAGACGTTAAGGTAACAGACATGGTATTGGGAAAGTCGCTTAACACATCTATTTTGTAACGTGTAAAAAAAAGGTGTAACAAATGAAACCAGAAGCAGTTAACAGTTAACTACTATAAATAATAGTTCGGCCATTAAATCAAATGAAAACAATCCTAACGGTTCAGACCAATGTTAGTCACAGCAATAAATTACAAATTCGTTCTTTCGTTTTTGTCTTATGATACGTGTGCTTGTTTGAATCACGCATGGCCGCAGTGCGGGACGAGTTCGGGGTCCTCGCAGGTCAGGTTCTGGTCGTCGAAGACCTTGCCTTCTCCACAGGTGATGAGGCGAGGCTGGCCTTCCACGCAGGTGATCAGCCTGTGGCAGTCTCCGGGCACGGGGAAGCGAGGGAAAGGCCAGAACTTGGCGGATTGCGTGTTGGCTGGCACTTTGGTTGGGCATTTGAATCCGACGACAGCTGTGGAAGAAACGTTTTATTGTTATTAAGACCTGGTGAGATTCAAATAAATGCCGGGAAATGATATTATTGCACAGTTAAAAGTTATAATAATATTTTTGCCATCTTTTGCTGAAGATGTATAAACGAAAAAGCCAAGCATGCTGATCTTACCAGCTAGGTATATAAAATATTAAAAACATAGATTTGTTTACAGAAGTATATGTATATTCAAATAGCCTAATAAGATTAGCCAAATGGAGGCTGTAAAACTTTCAGGATTAGGAAGACTTTTTGTTTCAATAGGCCTCTGCTTTCTCCCCTGTGCGACCTTTGTCTTATATGTAGCATATAATCATGTCAGGATGGCAAACAGCCTTCATACGGCAGCAAAATCAAAATCAGTATCCATTACCTTCAGGGTTACAGAAGGGCTGGAGCAGATCGGGCCAGTTGCATCCATGGATACGCTCATCGTACACTAGGCCGGGTGTGCACGGCTCCTGCTCGGGAATGCCGTACGCGCACTTGACATAGCTGGTGGAGCACTCCGCGCTGTCCGGGTAGATGCCGAACTGGTACTCGCAGCCGGGGGAGGACAGAGGGACCACTGGAAGCAGAACATAAAATTAAATTAATATTTGAATTTGGTCTGTTGAGTTGGACCTAACAATTAACGAGGAGGTACTTGAGTGACGGGTGATTGAGGTACATCGTCCTCTATGTGGTTGACCTAAGGTTTATTGCATTGGTTACAGTCTTTATTTATACTTTAGTCGCTTCAGAAATAACGACTTCGGCGATAAGCTAAATAGACGTCAGAGGTATATTTTCTTTCATATCATTTCGCTCATGTAGTTTCTAGTCAGGTGTTAAAATTTACGTTCCCACATTGAAAAAAATTGTTTAATTTTGCTAGGATTCAGAACTAAGATTATTAAAGTTATTAAGCTATTTTGAGAATATTAGAAAGATTTGGTAGTCAAATTTCCTTTTATCATTTGATATTGGTTTAACTTGACTTTTTCTAATTGCCTCAAGTTAAGAACAGCAACGAGCTCAACAAAAAGTCAACAAAGAAGTTTATCCTTTTTTGGCAAATACTTACAATCAGCTTTCCTATGCCCACAGTCGACAGCCCAGTGGTAGTTGCAGTGGTTGTGCACGGCGCCCTTGCCGTCGAACAGCAGGCCGTTCTCGCAGGTCTCCACCGTCAGGGTGCCGTTCGTGCACAGGAAGAACTGGTCGCACAGCTCCGGGTGAGCGTACGCCTGGAAATTGGAAAAAATATTTTGTTATAATTTGATGACTAAATTGTTTTTTTAATTTATAGAGCGAAAGTGGTATTTCGATGTTGTTTGGTTGATATTTTGAGATACGATATAAGGTCTATCTACGTAAGTAGAACTTGTATTGCAAGGTTGGGTTTTTTGCTATTACTATTTTTTTCATGAAAAGCATATTGTTTAAGTCCCAAAAATGAAATACTGATAAAGATGTCTGTTCTAACATTAAAAAAAAGTGCCTTGTTTAGTTATGTTCCAGCATTTGTTTTTTCTTTCAAGGAATTAAACTGATGTCTTTTTGATTTTCGGAGTGTTTTATATTAAGGCAAACAGATATTTTCTAACTTACTTTAATTTATGTAATGAAGAATAAACAAACCGTACCTGAACTCCATATTGTTCAGGACACGCTGGTGCATGCTCCAAAAGGATGCCGGCGCTTGCTGTAACAAGAAGAAAAAGCAAATTAATTATTTAACAATGTTGAAACACAACAAAAATTATGAACCATTTTATATTGCCATACCCTCCCTAATCGTATCAAGTAAAAAGCTGTCCGTTTTCATGACATTTAATAAATCAACTTAGAGTATCCGCATCTTATTCATACAAGGCTACATGCTTGGTTTCTAAACGTGTTTTAGCTGTGATTATAATAAACTTATCCTTCAAGTTGTTTCTCGTTAAGATTAATGAGTCTTTTCCAGCTTGTTAACTTTGATAACAGGAAGGAATAATGCAGATACTAAATCAAGTAAATCTTTTCAGTATCCACAACATTTGACGCTAATAAGTTGCTCTAGAAAAACTACACTCTGTATAAAAGTCCTTTCATTTAACAGCCGACATTTCAATCAAGCGTTAACCAATCAAACGCGAGCGATCAAGGGTTGGCAAGCGGTAATTCGAGGTTACACTTTCGATATAATAACATGCGTGTGTAAAGTGCGTTGGAGCGTGTCGTGTTGCAACCCTAGCTATGTGAGGTCACTCGACGCATGAAACAGTTGAGTTACTTTGAGCTAGTACTTAAACTAATTGTTCACACTCCAACAGAATGATTAATAGGCGAATGAAATCTGATTGAAATTTGAATTAAAGGTTACGTCGTGTTTTGTTTAACTATAAGTGCATATGTAGAGGGGCTAATGATGAATAATTGAGACTACAACTGTTTTTTACCATGTATGATATTCAGATGAAATTGAGAAGTTTCCTATTTACCTGAAAAGTAACCAACGTTGAACACTTGGTATCGTGTTGTAGTGAATGACATTACTGTAATATTTTTTTCAAGATTGAAATCTACACGATTTTAATTTTGAGCACATTTAATGTTTAATTATTTTTTGACATTTTGCGACACAAAAAGACCGGTTAAGTAAGCAGTGCTTACAACACAAAATATACGCGAAGTATGTTAATTAACTTAAATGCTACGATTTACTAATTAATTTCTAAAAAGTTGTGCAAACTCCAAACAACGCAATCTTTTTGATTGTTTACTTTAATGTTTAGACAAGTTAATTGTTTCCTTTGACCATGTATAATTATAAAATGTATTGATAACTTTTTAAACAATCCCAAGTTCTTTGCAATATAATGTTTTGGTTTAAAAAAATGTTATGACAGATTTTTCATTTTTTCGAAATAAAAAAAGAAATTAAGTCATTCAGCCAGTTTAAGATGACGACAATATTTTTATGACAAGTATAAAACCCAGCTAAGATATCCGTGGTACATCCAATATTTTTGCGGTGAATGTCTTTAAAAATTCTTTGTCCCTTTTGGTGAATGATACATACATACATACATATAATCACGCCTGTTTCCCGTAGGGGTAGGCAGAGACTACTTCTTTCCACTTGCTACGATCCTTACATACTTGTTTCGCTTCGTCCACTTACATACGTCGATCATTTATCGAAAAAACGTAATATATGAGTGCAGTAAGGTTTCGTAATCGAATAGTTGTGGCATTTTCTATTGTTCTATCCCATACAAACTCCTTACAGAGTAAATCTAACCAGCTGTACACAATGCAATGGAAAGGATCGTGAAAGGTCAGCCTTTATCCGACCCTTGGTTCCTTCACTTTCTCCACACAACGTTGAGTAACTTGTAGAAATCTTTCACTTATTACTCAGCAATGTTCCGTTTCCGATCAACATTTACTTACCTGTCCGGAAATGAAAAACATATAATTATTAGCATAATTATTAACTTTTTTTAAGAAAATGATATGTGCTTGTTATATTGTTTTCAGTCTTCACATTATTTTGGTAGTTTGAAGCGATATAGCTATTTTAATATGCTCTTCAAATGCCTACACAAACATATGTTAAGTCTACTATGTAAATGAAAATAACCACACGTATAACGGAGGATCACTTGAAAACGGCTCAACTGATTTGACTGTTTTTGTAATTTCAGGACAATGTTTGCCATCCGCGGAAGAAGTGCGAACATTAGTACATTGCCTCATAAACGACTTTTGGGTCACCTTGTTTACGTAGTCCTTAGAATAAATTTTAAGGAAAGCAGAATATATGTAAATGTTACATAAAATTGAAATGTGAAAACGATAAGAAGTGACTCCTAGGTCGATAAAAATATTGACTATTTTTCTTTCTATAAAACATTACATACAAATAGGTGTTCGGTTTTGAAGCCTCCTTCCTTTTTGGAATCGGTTAAAATTTTGCTGTCAATACACAAACGGCGCTGATTGCTTATCGTGCGAGATGAGTCGTGACTCGTGAGTGAGGCAACGCGACTTGACGGCAGATGTCGGCCACCGAAGCAACAACCTCGAGCACTTTTACTTTTACGATGCGCACGTACTGAACGTCTTCCAATAGATGTTACTAGTAAATTGTAGGGTATAAATAGACCTATATTTAATGTAGTACAGTACGATTTTGTGATTCTAACAAATCTTAATTGGCATACAGATGTATAAATGGTACATCTGTAGGTATATATAAATAATAAATAATAAATAAATGCGGACAACATCACATACATTGCTCTGAACCCAAAGTAAGTTGCTAAAGCACTTGTGTTATGGAATTCAGATACAACGAAGGTACCACAAACACCCAGACCCGAGACAATGTAGAAATGTGATTTTTCTACATTGACCCGTCCGGGAATCGAACCCGGGACCTCAGAGCTAAAGACACCTTGAAACCGGTGCGTACGCCACTCGACCACGGAGGTCGTCAAAATGAACAAGATTGATATTACTAGTATCACATCAGATGCCTTTCATTCTCAACCAGTGAGAGACAGACTGGCCTGTTTGTCTGTATGCTAGAAACTTACAAACTGGAAATTGACAGATAGACCTGATGGTAGGCTTTGCTCCCCATTGGGATTTTCCCTTTTAGAAAATAGGTGTGAAGGGATGAAAGGGTTGTTTCTATTTAAAGGAGTAGACGACATACAAAACGAACTACAAATTGATTTTTCTGCACACGATTCTCTCTCCGATACATACTTCAAATATCTTGTGTATAGTGTGTCATAAAACGTTCAATATTATTTAATTTATAAAAGTAACAATCGAAAGATTTAGAAGTCAATGTCACTTGACTTCAGTGTCAACTGTCCATAACGTATTCAAAGTGTATTTATACATGCAACCAGTTATTAAAGCTGATCAGTAATTAAACGACATTATAAAGAACTTAGATGTTATACTTTTGGCGACCTTGCGATACATAGCAAATGGTATTACGTAGGTACTGACATGTGGTGGGCCGCTAAAATGGTTGCGGTTTTAATTATTTCATATTTTTTATTATTTAATCTTTTGTAGGTTGCGTGTACGAGTATGTGCTTCTTGTTAAACTTTTAACTGAGCCACTTATTTGGGTTAACAGGAACATTTTAGTTCTACGCATGACTTGGCACGGTTGTGATATACAGGGTGTTAAGAAAACCCTATCCGACCCGAAAGGGTGATATAGGGATCACAATCACATGCCCAAATAAAATATCAAATTTGGAAATTTCATGAAAGAAACAATAATAATGAATTTTGAAATACCCATTTTTTGCCCCGAAATTCCCTAAATTTGAGATAAAACTACAACACCAATTTCGTCGATATTTTTGGGGGCCTTTTGTTTGGTAATTAGGTAGCATCTGTGACGACGCTAAGTCTCTGTCTCGAATTTTCAGAAAAAAAAAATTATTAGTTTATTTTTTTTTTCTTTTTTTTCCATTTTTGTAGTCAGATATCGATACCTAACAACAGTAACAACACCTTCACGGATCAGATAGGGTTATCTTAACACCCTGTATATTGTTTTTACTGTACTTTGTAAGTAACATAGCGTGCTATTTGCAAAGTTATAAGTTTATACCTTTATGCCAATACTCGTAAGTAAAGACTTACATTCTGACAGAATGGTGGCCAAGGACAGGGCGAAGAAGTCAGAGACGACCGAGAGCACGTTGGGTTGACGACATAGCCAAGGTAATGGGAACCACCTGGATGAGGGACGCGCAAGACAGAGAACAATGGCAGAAAAAAGGGGAGGCCTATACCCAGCAGTGGGTGATTCCGGGCTGATATGATGATGATGATGAAAGACAAAGGCATTTTGAAATAAGTTATTTATCTGTAGAAATATTAAAAAATATGATATTCCAACGACACAAATCTTCAAGGATATCATAAACATCAAGACTTACAAACCATGTTTTTATTATCTCTTCTAATCAAGGATTTCCCTCAACTATTGTTAGTGAGATTTTTCCCACGGATTACAAATTAGCTTAGATGTTATATGAACCAGTTAATTAAAGCACTTGATTATAATGATGAAACGATAAGTTAAGCTCTACTTATTTCATAAACTGTTTTGTAGTTTTGAATCTCAAGTTATTAAGGTTAACTTGCTCAAGTTAAGTTACTTTGAGTTTGTCTTGTAGATAATTCTGAGTTAAGAAAACAAAGCATAGTTGTAAAGTTTACTGTTTTCGTTTCTTGCACTTATTAGTTTGAAAATACGACAGAATTAAGAAGTTACGTGAACAAACATACTCTGAATAATATAATATGTTATTTACTTGTATTTACTTTAAGTACAATACATTATACTCTCATATCTCATTAGAATTATATAGTTAAAAAGTGAAAATTCTGTATTTACTACCTTATTACTATTTAACCACTAACAACGATCATCAATATAATGAAACTGATAATGTAAACTATCACTTTCCCCGAGACAAAAGTAAATACTAAATATTATATTTACAAAGTTATATGTAACCACACAATTATGCAATCACTCATACAACCAGATATATATCTTGAAATGTGGTTAAACTATTTGAGTAGCTCGCGTTCTGTATGATGTTAATGCACTTAAGATTTTTATGACACTTATAGTAGTCTTGCATACGGCCCTATTCGTCTGAAATTAATGAGTTTCATTTTATTTTAATTTATTTACAGAAACAGAAACTAGACTGTTCACTCTTTAACTATTTATTTGACTACATGGTGTTTTTCTTTCTCTATCGATAAACCTGAACCTTTTTCCAAGCATTTGGGGTCGGATTCCGTTCTTAGACTTAACTAAATACCGTATTTGACAGGGAGCGAGCGACTATCTGAGTTTGACAATCCATGTCACTTTGGAATTCAGTACCCATTGATAAGACTGTATGTGACAGTAGATATTGTCAGTATGGCACAAAAAATGTGCGGAATGTGGTATACTGAATATATGATATTTAGTGTGATAATGTACACTTAGCATTACATTCTAATGCATCCGAGCAATAACTCATAAATATGAATTATTCACAGCGTATCGATGTAATCTCGGTGATGTGACGTCACAGACAATATACTGCGCTTCTTGAATTAAAAACAGTGTTATGTGATTGATTTATGAATGGATTGCTGTTTATTAAGAGGCTAATGTACTGAGGTGACGATTGCAGTGATAATATGACTTTATTGTTTACTTTAGAAGTAACTGAAGGCGTATATTGGCATATATTGGCGTCAAAACATTTTATGTGTTCTACTTAGTTACATTAGAGATGCACGTGTTTCTTTTTTGTAAAAATGTGTATAGATTTTAAACAAGGTAAAAATTTTACTCTTATTTACGTATTTCTTTTCTAGCCTTTTCTGTCCAACTTCAGGGCAAACGCCTCTTTACCCTTCTTCTATTTCTTTTCGGTTAGAGTCCGGCCATTTTCACCCGGGTTTACCGCGATGTCTCTTGCCATTTAGGGATCCATTGGGTCGTTTGTTTGGCTCATTGGTGATCGTTTAAATTACATTTAAGAAATGTAATTAAAATGAAAGTAGTCAGTTTACGTATTGGTAATATACGTAGGTTTGGAATAACGAAACAACCGGTAGTCCGATATAAATTATCTTTAGCAACTGGAGCAATAAATTTTAATTAGACCCTGCAACAAGTAAACTACTATTGCGACAAAATCCGTACCTTATCATTTAGCAGTTATACTTGTACATATTGGCAACATTTCGTTTAGTTACAACACAAGTCTTGTCGAGTCAAAATGTATAATAATATACCATTTGCAACCGACTTCAAAATTAGGAGGTTCTCAATTAATTTTTTGTAAGAAAGATAATTATGCAATATCCACGGCAATTGTTTTTCCATCGATATGCGATATTTGTATTATTAATTTGCTGTCGTTTTTTTTTGACATTCATCTACAATGAAGAATACTTATTTAAGTTGTCCATAAAATTGTCGAACGTGTGCAACATTTTAGCGACGCGGCTAAAGGCGAAAGTAGTCGCGAGCGGCTAGCCTTGGTGCGCGTGCGCATAGCCGCTGCCAGATAAACTGCTACAGATTAGATCGGCGCACATGCTAGGTTTAACAATGGTTTAACGCTTGAAATAGAGACAAATTGTTGTAGGTTGTAAGTAATATTGCTGTACTTTTTCGCATTCAAGAGGAAATAACAATAAGTTCAAGTAAATTTGTAAAAAGTGTGTTTTTTTTTAAATATTTGTAACACTCCATCTCTTAAAGTAAGAAAAGGAAGAAATGCTAGTAACTATTGATTTAGGTACTGAAACTGGACACAAACTATAATTTAATTTAACTGTTTAGTGGACTAACTACTCGTTGACAAAATTATTATGTTATTGAGTATTAAAGCCACTCACAATACGTAGATACATGAAGACGAAGCTTTTCAACCTAAAACTACTTTCGGTTACTAAGTTATAACTTACTTAACAAAGTGACCATTAAAAAGTCGGTTATTTTAAACACGTTAAGTAAGATTGTCTAATTGAAGTAACAGTTCGGTAACCACGAGGTATTATATAACTAAAACAATTAGGATTGTCTGTTTATTTAACTAGAGTTATTAGGTATTTAAATAGCCATTTGCAGTCGTTAAGACATTTTTATGACCAAATGTTCATACTTGATGTTAGCAAAAAGTAAGTTTTAATTAAATTCAGGACTAAAATATTTCGTTCCTTTGCTATTTTTGAAATTATCAAAAATATTTATAAAGATTTTTTTTTATAATAAATAAATAAATGCGGACAACATCACATACATTGTTCTGGACCCAAAGTAAGTTGCTAAAGCACTTGTGTTATGAAATTCAGATACAACGAAGGTACCACAAACACCCAGACCCGAGACGATGTCGAAAAGTGATTTTCTACATTTACCCGTCCGGGGATTGAACCCGGGACCTCAGAGCTAGCGACACCTTAAAACCGGTGCGTACGTCACTCGACCACGGAGGTCGTCGTTTTGTGAGTTATTCGACCTCAAGTTATTATATAAACTAACAAAAATGTTAGTATCATAAAAATGGTTAGTAATATTTCAGGTAGGTATCTACTTTTAATTAAGCACAAAAGTATAAGTTTTTGTACTTAAATACCTAATTCCAATTATAGTTAACTTTAGGACAAGAGATTGTTTATTATACCTAATACTTATACAAATGGGAACAAAAAACGGAATTTGCTTAGCCTAAAAAATGTTATACAAATTGGTTAAAAGCCTTAATAGGAACTAGTTAATAGACACAAAGAGGTCGTTATTGAGTTTCGAGTAATTGTTAACACTCAACCTTGCTGAGTAATTACAAGTAATATAATTTAATTTGGACTTCCCTGCCAAACAATACCTTGTAGTACAGGTTGATGTTATTTATAACAAAATATTGTTTTGTAGTTGCTCTTAAAACTTAATAATACAATTTTGTTTTAGTTCACTCTGCCAAAAGTTTCACCTTTAGAGAGGGTACCAAGCTAATTAGCCAATAAGTTAATTTGCATTTCATAATGTGCATGAGGTTTAAAATATTGAAATATAGAATCTTTACACACATATAGTATGTTTCATTATAATATTAAACATTAACGAGAGATGTAACAAATATTATTTAAGCCACTAAATTGGTCATAAACACTAACTATTATTCCAGGTTTGATTGGGTCGCGTTTAAAAAAAAAGGTTTACATTTACCTTGGCGTCTTCAAAAGTTTAATATTGTTGCGGAAATTACAATATAACATTCAATTTCCGATATCAAATGAGCAATAAAATGCATGCAATCTTTTCTAGTAGATAATATTTAGTCCAGTAATATTCAGAACTTTATCCTCGTTTGTAAACTCATAGTCAATGTCATAATTTCCTTGTTGATCAAAGCAATTGAGATTTCATTTACATACCATAGGATTAGATCATTATGAGCTTCTAAACATTCATAAACACTAATTTGTTTTGCTAATTATATGCATATAAAGGTGTTAGTTGTTTTGTAAGCAGGTTTCATATGTTATAAACATTCTTGTTTTAATTACGATTTATGACTAATTTAATGTAATTCATAAATCACCAATGACACCTAGCGAACAAGGTTTGCAAACGAGTTTTGTGTTTACAGACAAAACCCGCTCACAAACGTAATTTTTATCACATTAAGTTTCTATGTATATTTTTAGTAGACAACCCATAAAAGTGTTCAATATTGTAGTAGTTTTAAATTTGTTTTTATTGTTGTTGCTTTGTATTAGTTTCCACGAGTTATAATATTATGCAAACCTAACTTGACAAATATTTTACAAATGGAATTTCTGATCGTATGAAATACTCAATTCGTATCGTACAAAAGTAATTTTTGATCTCCTCATTTTTTACACACATTGCATACATTCACTATGTATCAACAGCTAAATAACAATTGTATGAACAATATGAAACATATATTCTAAACTATTATATTAAACAATCTATAAGGTTCTTCCATAAACAAGCGAAAGTGCTTAGGTTTAAGATTACAACAGCATAACTATGAGTCGACCTATTTACTGTTTGCAAACAGTAGTTACTTGATTGTTGGCCAATTACAAGTATTTACTAACCCGCAGCCTATAAACACCATACTTGATACTTGATAACTACACATAGTAAATCCATTGTTATTGTATACAATATTAGATTAGTACTTACAATATATGGATTATAGATTTCAAAGCATTCACTAAATTGCTTCACGATCTCCTTTGTCTTGACTCATATTAAGTAGATCTTTAATTTGTGCTTCACGTTCTATATATATTAAGTATAATTGAATGTGAAAATATGTGGTTTAACTATTCAAAATGTTACAAATATTTACTAGCACGTATTTGTAGTCACACAGTTTACCACACATAAAACAATATTTTAAGAACTACTCGTAACTGCCAGGAAATTCATCTTTATACAGTTGTAAATATTTATCGGGGTCTTATAGCAATCTGTTCTTTGCGACAAATCAATGAGTTTTATTTCATTCAATAATTATGTTTGTCTTCTTTCGTTTGCCCGCTCATTTCGCATTGGGACCCCACACAGTGGCTCCATCTATTATACCAACAACATACCATTTTATTGCATAGTTTAAAAGTAGACTTATTGTTTGAACTCAAAAACTTAGGATGTCTAGAGTTTTAAAAGTGAAATTGAGTAAACAATAATGCGTCGTATTTAATACGAATTACAAAGATTATGTCAAACGTTTCCTCGAAGGTTGCGCAACAGAGATGACTAAACAGGTTTCACAGCCTTCCGCGGTTTTGCAATCCTATCGAATAGGAAATCGGAGGCTTATCATACATTCAGAGCATCTTTATTAACACAAATTATGGCTTTATAGCTAGACGAGAAATTGACTGTCATTCAACTTAGATTTTATCGATCTATCTAGTTTTAAATTTTTAGATTTCGTCGAAAAATCTAGAAAATATAATATGAGTGTTGTATTTTTAGCACTTAAAAACTAGTCTAGAAATCGAGTTTTTAGTTTAGTTTCTTTATTTTTGTTTTAAGGTGTGGCACCAGACAGTCTACAAAGACATTGGAATATTTCATAAAAAATAAATTTAAATAAACAAGAAATCTATAATCTTTAAACGAATATTAAATGTTGCACCGGTAAATGAAAAGCAAACATTCTCGTTATAGGTACCTATCACGTTTAAATTATAATATTATTCTTCCATACATAGTAAGGGAAGTACTTTGTACGACATTTTCCGCAGAAACCTTGAGTTTCTAGGATGTTACGTGACTCGAGAAAGGACAAATATTACAGCAAAAAAATTACTTGCCACCATTCATGGTCATTCATTTAGTTCATTCATTTCGTAAACTTATCATATCACTCGTTCATTCATTTCGCAAATGTCGGTAAAAGTATTGCAGTGCGTAACTGCAATTATAATTATAAATTAAGTTGATATTAAATCAGACTTAACGTTAAACTCGTTAAACGTGAACCAGTTTTATAGGTCAACAACAAAACTATAACAAAATTAAAAATGTATTACACTTTTGTTTTTTTGTTGTCTGCAGACGTAATTAGTACCTAATGTAAAGTACTTATATAGCCTCCGATTTCTCACGATTTAAGTATACAACTACCGTCATATACAAACTCAAAGAGTTTCGTATATAGACCACGTCGTTGGAGAGTGAAGTCTAAAACCATCGGAAATCGAAGACTAGCGTCGAGCACTGTGCGACCGGGCTTGTTGTATATTTATAATGCGATCACGATACATAATGGATGAAATTTGATAATCCGAATATTCAAAGTAAAAAAAATAACTGTTTTGTTATTATGAATGTAAATGATAAATAATGAAAAATAATGTCACAGCCAATAAAAGGAAAATTCATCGTACCATTTTTAACGACGTAAACTATAGCCACTAACTAATATTGCAGACATTTAAACGGAAATTCGAGGAAGCACTAAATGAAACTAGAAACATTAATTTTATCATCATCCAATTAAGCAATTAATATTAAATGAGGCATCGAAACTAATTGGCTAGCGTAATGAAGATTGAAAACGTACAGACATTATCAGGTATCAGTAATTTTGATGTCTGTGTTCTATTTTGATGATTGATTGATTGATGATTTCATTTTCTTTATGAATTCAACTAGTTTTCTCAATTTAATCTTGTAAACACAACCTTGCAAAGTGGGGAATCATCGATCCCCTTCTTACTGAATGCGAATGTGGAGCTCCCAACCAAACCATGTCCCATTTGTTAAGCTGCCCAAATTGTCCGTACACCTGCACTTTGGATAACTTGAGGCACGCTAACGAAGCTGCCATTAATGTCGCAGCTTACTGGGCCAATACAACATAATGTAAATCTACCATCGACACGAAAAGAAGAAGAAGAATTTAATCTTCGTACATAATCACACAGAATTACCAACATAATAAAAATATATACATAGTTTATTTGTTTTGTCAGTTTACTTAGATACCACTACACCAATTTTCTGTTTAAAATAATAGTTTCTATGCAAAATATTTTCACAAAAAAACACCTGCAATAATAGACGTGTAAATACTATCATGAATGACGACTACGCGAAATGACGTGTAACAAAAGAAAGCTTAGAATCGTGCGCGTACGCATAACAGATGTAAATTTATCGCCGTAAAGGAGATGAGCGAATGAACCGTTGCGTAAGCGACGCCGCGACATAAACAACGCTTACTAGAGTTAAAGGAGGAATGTGCCTGTGTGGAAGCGAGACGCCACTATACAAAGAGTAGTGCGCCGTCCCATTTCCACATTGGCAATACTCCTGCTTTATGATCTCACAGTATAGGGAGTGTTACGCGAAAACAATTTTGTGAAGTAGGTATTACAGGTTTTTGCGTTTTTGATTGTGCGTTTGCGATTTTATTGCGAATTTAAATTTTGATTAGGTTGTCTTTATATCATTATGATATGTTTGTAAACAGTCAGGATGTATTGAAAATAAATTTTACTCACTTAAAAATTACATGACATTGAAAATGTTATTTTATTATTGTTTCATAAGTTACGTCAGTGTTTAGTCGCGGTATAGAACTTATATAATATTCTTCTATTGTTCATCAAGACATCACATATCTAATAACCAGTAATAATTCGTATTTAATTACTCAATTAGGTGATTACATTTAGTTCGCATTTTAACCATTTGCAATAAATCATTATGACCAAACATAAACTCATAAGATGAGATTTTTCTTTTTATTTTGTCTTGCATTTTTTTATTTTGCACAAATATACTTTTTAATATTTATTTCTAGTTTCAGCCATTACCGTCCTACTGCACTGAAAAAAAAAAGAGGTTTTATTTGTACAAAAATGTGATGTCTTATAAATCACATGATCTTAGCGTCTAACCGCCTATATCTTAAACCTTTACGTTACAAACATACGGACACTTTGAACGTATCATGTAGTTACATAAAAGTGTTCGGCAAGGTCAACCTCGCACGTATCGATACTGAGCGAACAAATAAGACTCTCTAAATATACTCGAACTGTAGAAGGATATTAATCATGATTGTACAAAATAAAGGTGGCTAGTAAAATGTCCAGGTTGAAATATTTTAAATAAACGCATTAAAAAGCCATTGTTACCATCAAAAGAAGTCTCAAGTCTCAAAAGTTAAATCCCAAAAGGATACTAGTTATAAATTTTAGAGGTATGCGATAATAGACATACAAAAAGACGTATTGAAACAGTTACTCCTTTTTCATCAGTTATTTTAGACAATTTTTATCAAATGTTTGCATAGAGATATCGTTTAACATTTTCGAAAACGAATCTCTTCACGAATTTGCAAATGCATGAAGAACCTCACATTTATTGTTAAGTCTGTATTTAATTATTTATTAACAAAAGCTCATCATCATCACTACATAGTATAAAGCAAAGTCGCTTCCCGCTGTCTGTCCCTATGTATGCTTATAAATCTTTAAAACTACGCAACGGATTTTGATGCGGTTTTTTTTAATAGGTAGAGTGATTCAAGAGGAAGGTTTATATGTATAATACATGCATAATATAGTAGAGAAACACAGATAATTTTAGAGGTTTTTATGTAAGGTCGTAATTAAACACACTTTTTTGCGCTTACATTGCAAACGCTGGCTGAACCCTACGAGATAGATCAAAATAATGTACTACAGTATTGTACACCTTAAAAAGGTCTACAAAAAAGTCCGTGATGGTATATGTCTATCTCTTGGGGATAACCCACAATAACCATTTTTTATCCTTTATTTATTACTTATTTACGAAAAATGTTAAGCAATACAGCATTAATCCTTATCCAATTAAGTACCTTAAATACATTGTGCATGTAATATAGATCAATATGGCCCTTTACAGCATGTAATTTAAATTAATATTTTCGAAGATATTACAGATTTAAAATGCAGGGACATAGCGGTTGCGGCGGGTACCGGGGGGCCAGGGGGCGCGTGCCTATACCTCTTTATGATTATGTAGTATATTTAGTATCAGCATTGCACCCGTGCAAAGCCGGGGCGGGTCGCTAGTTCAGTATAAATTCCATTGTGCATTGTAGTTTTATCTATTCTTTTTCGCTCTATTGAGCTCACTGGCCTTGAAAGTTACTAAATTTATCTTTGTTTTAAATCTCCTAGCTTTATACTACGTTGTTGCCTATGCAAATGTTGTCTATGCAAAATATTATATAATGAAATTTAATTTAAGTAATTTCATACTCCGATATTTAGATTATATCAATAGATTTAATTTTGTCAGTATTATAGGCACCAAATATTTATCTTCTAATTATTATTATATAAGATTGATACACTACATCAGAACATCAATAAATTAGCGTTTCAGAACTAGAAAAACGTGTTAATTAAAAATAAGTAAATGTCAAGATAAAATCAGCACAATACAATGGATTGTGCAAGTAGCGCGTTGAACTCTTTTGTACGGACAACGTTTAGCGCGGCGTCTAGCAGAAAACGTTACACTCGTCAATTACGGATTATAACCGTGCTATTATTTAATCTTTATCTCACGATCATGTTACTGTTTCTTTCTTTTAGCGCACGTTTCAGTTTGTTATGCAACTGGGGTAGTTTATTGTAGCAATACGACACGAAAGTGACTTATTGAGATCATTGTAGAGACTTTATGTATGAATGAAGTAATTTAAACTAATTTGTTTTTGTACGGGCTTTTTTGTTTGCCCTAAAAAGGATGAATAGTACTAATTCAATTGATCTTATCATCTCATAAGCTTAATACTTTAGCTCTACATTTTAATCTGCCTTATACATTATTCTTAGTTTATAAATAGCTGAGGCCAATTAAGACCATAATAATTGGATCCCGAATCACAATTTACATGCAAATGAAATCACTGACAGCTTACCAACTCTACATTCAGCATTTAAATCTATATCAATCCTTTACTTTGTGCTCCAATATCCATTAACATTTCATAACATATATCAGAGGCCGGTCCAAATATTTCGTATTTTTAAATGTCGCTTTAAAGCAGGTACGGGCCTTGAGCCAAACGGTCAAATTCCGGCTCCCTTTCCAATCGTTGAGTAACAGTGTAGGAAACGACGCTATTTTATACAATTATATGCCGAACACGTTTTAATTACTATTTTGTTTTCTATGAAAATTAATTAAGTAGGTACTAAGATTTTTGCTTTGATTGTTTTAGAGAAACAACGGTAGACTGACAAAGTAGAGACAAATTATAATTGATGATAATGTTTCTAAATAAAAGTATCAATTAATATTGATTTTATTTATTGATTGAATTAATATTAATATTGATATTATTAGTAATATAACTAAGCGCTTCATAAATATATTTATATATGGATTTTACTATTACAGACAAAATAGAATAAAGAGTCAATTTTATCAAACTTCTTTATAAATATTTTTTTAAATATATTTAGTACAAAAACGTTTGCATAATAATATGTGCCCGTGTTTACAACTATACGGTAGTAACATTTTAATTGCTATTTTGTGCTAATCGAATTTTTGTAGTTTTAACACTAATAAAAAACCTTGATTAGCTTTAGGCGTTTCTAGAACATTTCAATTATAATCCAATGTAGAGCTATATTTTGTCGTGTTAACTTTATTTTGGAAGTGGTAAATACAAGTTTGTTCGTATTATAAGGTTATTTGTGTCAAGTATTGGAACAAAAACTTACAAGTTAACATAACGTGTCGCTCCTTGCGTAAGACCAGCTCTAAAACATCTTTATGTATAACTAAAGGTAATCGATACTAAGTAACCACTTTGTAATACTCGACTCTACCTTATTTGGTTAATGTGATGATTAGATCAATAGGCTTGAAACTCTACACAGCATACATAAGAACGTAAGTATGGTAAATCTCTTTGTAGACTTTGTAAGTGAAACTTAAAAAGGGACATGGTGAAAGACTTTTGTTAATTTCAGAACGATGACTATGCATAGCAGTAGGCTTTCATGGTGAAACATAAATTAGTAGTAGTGACTGACTCTTTTTTTCAATATCAATCTTAATGTTGATGTAATACTTTATGAGCCTACATGACTCTACATTATTTATCTATGAAAGACACAAAGCGTACTTGGCTACGAGATAACTGGACTTAATGCTACTAAATCTAATTATGGTAAATAAATATCAAATATACTTATTATAAGTAACCGTATAAGGTTTATACTTGGACTGGTTTATGGCTATACCTCATTCCTAATATAGTATCATTTTAAACATTCATAAATAAAACTAATTCCAAGTTATTATTTGGTAATATATATATTTTAATATAATATTCCGGGACAACTCACACACGGTTATCTGATCCCAAGCTAAGCAGAGCTTGTGTTATGGTAACCAGGCAACTGATAAACATACTTATATATTTCTAAATACATACATATTATAGATAAATTACACCCAGACAACCAGAACAAATGATCGTGCTCATCACACAAACATTTGTCCTGGGTGGGAATCGAACCCACGACCTCCGGTATAGCAGTCAGGGTCACTAACCACTAGACCAACAGGCCCGTCATAATATTAAAGTCAGGATATTAAAGTTAGGAATTTTAATGAATGGCAACACAAGATTGTGCATAAAATAACATTTGGAACCAACAATGCCATATTTTATATATATTAAATACATTTCTAAATAATGTTTATTTCCATACAGCAATACATTTTTACAGCTTTATTAATACATTACCTTTGACCTGAAACTTGCTGAAAATAATTCTAATAAGATTTCAAGAAATGTTTGATATACTATTTAAATATGTTACTGAGTGCTTAATACTTGTGTTGTACTTTGTTTACTTAACTCAAATTCAGTCTAAACTCTATAGACGCTTTCAAGTATGCCATAAAGAAGAAAAGAACTTTGAGAAATTGAATAATATAACTGCATTGCGGCAAAGAGTTTCTTCTCTACCTGAAAATTGACCTTGAATCTGCAGTAAATCAATTTCAGGCTATGAGAATGGCCCTCATATAATACAATTTCATAGTTCAATGACTCATCAAAATTAAGTCTGTGACATTTAAGACGTTACTAACACGTATGTTACATACGTTGATAGGGTTACATATTAAAAGATCAAAACTTTCTCGAGCAAATTTCAAAAGAACAATAAACGAGTTAACATAATTTAAATGACCAAATGTTTTATTTAGAAAAATTTTAGAATCCCAATGTATGTGACATCAAATGAACGACTGATCAAAAGTTGCTAGATGTAATTTTAAAATATCAAATCATTACTAATCAAATTACATAATCACAAATTGTACCGATGATGTGTACCGATGGATTAAATCCCAAAGAGCGGTACGCAAGCTAGATGAAGCATGCAAGCAAGCATGCAACATGCAGGTTTCTGTCACGGCTCCGGCGCTGCGGGCCTCCGGCGGCCCCACGCGTGCTAATCGTCGCAAACGGCTTTCGCTCACCACCGCAGCTTCGGCTCACTGGCCGGCTTCACCGGCCAGCCTCAGCCGCGGCGGCTCGCTCGCAGCCGCTTGCTCCTCAGCCCGCGGGCCGCCTCGCCCCTCCGCGCCTACGCGACTCTAAATAACACTCTAGGGGTAGGGCAGACAAGACTACGTGAAGTCGGTTTTGCAGCGATTCGGTTCTGTCACTAACTTTTGAACCACAACATGTAGAATTTTTAACCAACAATGTTATGTTTATAAATTACGCATTAGTATAACGCCTTTATTATTTGTATTAGCAAACCGGTCATGTTGTGCAAAGGCTTTCTGTTCTATTATATATCTAAGTTATTCGCTAATATTAATATTATTTTTACCTTTTTCAGTTAATCCATTTGATAATTAATAATTTATCCAGTAGTCCATTTGACCTTTCAACGATTTGGTCAAGAGTGTAAAAAATAATTCAAACATTGATATTCCAGACTTTGGTCAGCTAAACTTTTGATCAAATGACCATCGTTATTTTAAACTTTGTTGATTAGTACGTTGTTCTTTTGAAATTTGCTCAAGAAAGTTTTGATTTTTTAATATGTAACCGTTGATAGCGTTACGACGAAACTAGTTCGACTAGTTTGTTTAAATGAGACTACTCATTCGTGAAAATAATCGTTTGTTCCAAATATATTCCAGTTGTACAGGTTAATTTAAAACCCCCTTTTTTGGGGTGTTTTAAAATTGGTAGCAAACTTGGAATTAGAAATAAGTAGAGTCTGAGTGTGAATAAAAGTGTTGGAAGGGACCTAGGCGTACGTTTCGAGACCAAATCGGGGACGTCTTTAAAAAAGGCCAGGTCAAGAGTACCCGAAACCGAAAAGTATGTATGAAGGGAATTATGAAAGTATCCACTTCGCTTCATCCGAAGCGAAACAAGTATACATACTTGTTCGTGTAGGATACGTACAGGATAGAAGTGGAAAGAAGTGGTCTCTGCCTACCCCTACGGGAAATAGGCGTGATTATATGTATGTAGAGTCCAAGGAGACAAGGAAGTTAGTAGAGGTATTAGATTAATTTTAACAAAAGAGATGATGTAGAATTACATTTATGGCATAGAATGTTGAGAAAAAAAAACAAAGCTTGAGACAAGAATGACATTTCAATGTGAAACAGATCCAAGTTTTGTACTCCGATATCCGAATACGATTTAAAAGGCGTAGATGTAGGTAGGTTAAAGATACTCAAATATGAGAAAAAGGTAGAGTTTAGGTCAAACTGGACAAAGAATCAATATGTACACAATATATATAAAGAGTATAGTAGATATATTAGTAAACTTGACATTGTTTTTGTGTCAACGAAGGTCTTTTAAAGTTCAACTTAAATTATGTATGTTTTTTTGAGTTAAATGAGTTTTTTATTGATGTTATCGGGTTAGATACCGTCCCGTTTACTTTAGCATATAGTGACTCGGGAAATTATATTTCTAGTACAAAACAACCTTATGCCAATAAGTGTGAGTGTAAAATTTTCATGTTTTTTTATTTAAACTCTACCTTTTGCTTATCTCATTAAACAAATAAAAGAGACACTTAATCCTTGTAAAAATAAAGGATACCTAATTAGAAACTATTAAAGTACCAATTTTTTTTTCAGTTTGTGTTACTTATTTCTAGAAAAATATATGGGATCTTACCGTAAGCCACGCAGGCAAATAGATACGCGAACTGTGCACTACTCGTCATGTTTGCTTGTCTGTTTGTTTGTCGCGACGTGTGCGCGTTGTACTGAGCCCGGTAGCACTGGCGGCGCGCGCAGCACCGAGCGTCCAGCGACCGCGGTTTGGCGGTGACGTATCTATAGTGGAGATTGGTTTGATTAAAATCTAAAACTTAGCACGGACAACCTAATCGAAAGGAACATAATAAACTGATTTTAAAGATAAGCTGTCATTTAAAATTACGTATCTATATTTGAAATGATGTGTTATTATCTATATGCGTGTATTTATTTATATGTAGTATATTATGCTAATGACACAACTGGTCTAAATATGGCTCTGAAGATTTTATCACATATACATAGGTCACTTTCCACTGTTGATTAGGCTCATTCCAGATTGAATATATTTTCATTCTGATTGTAATACTGAATAAAATTAATAATATTTACCTGCTTGTACAAATGTTCAAACTAATAATAAAATTAGATTAAATATTCGCGCTAGTATATCAACGTGCACCTTAATTACTTAATAAAATACTTGTGATTACTATAATTACAAATAAATATTGAATCCCACTTATAAAACGAAAAGCATAAAACTACAACTTCGGCTGATTTCAACAAGACTATGAATACGACACCTGTCTGTATTGGTCTCAAGTCACCTATTACGAAAACGGGCATATACCTCGCGCGGCGTGCTTCGAGTGACAATACAACGCAGACATCGCTCGCCTGGATGTGATAGCAATTAATGAAATTAAACTTTAATCTGTTACGTAAGGAGAAACTGCAGACTCACATGAATATTTATTTGTATGTGTCATTTTATGATGACATGTACCAGGAATCGTGTGGGTAAAAGCTATCACTTTGTTATGTATCTACTTATTTTATTGATGTATTAAATCAGCTATTTATCAGGCATTTTATTAGCTGAGAAGAAATTGTTATCAAATTGTTTTCAGGTCATAATTTGGACAAGCAAGGTTTCACTTTGAGACTTCAAATTGGGTCAATGGCATAAAAGTATCATATCAAGTTGTATATAAAAAAAACAGTTATGTTAATAAAAAGTAGTTAATAAACCAAATTATAGTAAAGATTTTGAATTTTGCATTTCTTATTTACGTTTATTTAGTGTCACTATTTTATTCCACCATTTTTTTCAGTCCTGTAACCAAGTCTTTTTTTTCTTTTTTTTTTTAATATTTTTCACTAAAGAATAATACTGCTTCTCGATAAAAAAAATATTATGATCATGTGTTTTAATCAGGACAATATTTACTCGGGGCAGTTAATACCCCCCCCCCCCCCTATCAACATTTTTTGCAGATAAAGTTATATCTGAATTTTTTGAAATTTAGTTTTGTAACAAGGTTTTAAGGGAATTAAAAAATATCGATTAACTTCTACACTGACTTACTCCAATAAGATATTACGTAATTATAATAGTTTCATTGAGTTATAAACTTAATTGTATATGGCTGTCAATAAAAGTATATGGCCGTGGTAATAGCTGTTGTCAAGTTATTTTATATGTTAGACATTGCTATACTGTCTACATTATACAATACCGATACATCAAGTGATCAAGCAATAACGTATTGAAAAAATAAACAATAGTGTACATGAGTTTAGGAAGGTATTTAGTATTCTATTGAAGAATTGATTTTTTTTTTGAGGTATCCAAAGGCATACTTAAAAAGGAGACAAGATTTTCACAAAGTGTCTGTTATTGGAAAAGTTCATAGACAGCGACAGCAGTCTATACTAACTAGCCGCAATATTTTTTATACATACCATACATACATATGTATGTAAAAAATAATTTTGAGATATGACCCAAAAAGATATACACATAGGTACATTTCACATGTGGCATGTGATACATTTTCTCTGTCTCTGATTTTTAAAGCAAAGCATTTATTTTTTTCTGAAAATTGTGTATCTAGTGTAGTAATTTCATATTCCAGCCAAACTCAGCCGGATTCAATGAACGGATTTGTATGCACGAGGTTGCAGGTTCGAACCCGGGCTTCGGTTCGATTCGATTCGGCTTCGGTTCGAAAGTTACATTGGTACTTCAATGTAACTTTTCAAAGTTATATGTACTTTCTTCATTATTCTAAGACACTTCTGACAAACGGTGAAGGAAAACATTGTGAGGAAACCTGGATTCCAAAATTTGGGATCTGAAATTGCCAATCCGCAGAGAGCAAGCGTGGTGATCAATGCTCGTGCCTTCTCTATATGGGAAGAGGCCTGTGCCCAGCAGTGGGACGTTTATAGGCTGGATTATTATTTACTATGTTCTTATTTCTTTACCTTACCTAGTTTTAACGCGTTCTGCGGATAAAGGCATGGTTTTGTAAGCCCCGCAGTAGGTTGCCTGTCGCGTGTCGCAATTACTTTTCTTTATGGTAATTTTGTGTTCAAAGTGTATTAATTTAATATTTGTTTAAGCAATATAAGGAAATATTTGTGCGAACTTAGCATTGCGTTATACAGGTGTTAAACGTTTAAAATCTTAAGTTAATTAAATAATCCCTAGGTTAGTAAAAAAAAATGCAAATTATGTTAGAACACTAATTATAAATTTTCTAGTAATTTGGATATACCGTGTGTACCTTTAAGGATGTGTGTATCACATACAGATTGTTACAGTATAAATAAAATAATTTCTGTTTTTCTAAAACCTCAATCATTTTCAGTTACCAAACTTAATATTTAACGTGACTTATTATGATACTTAGCCAGAAATATTCATCTCCTGGGCAAAGGCCTTAACAAAAACTTTATTATTTTAAAAATGTGTTACACTTTTTCAATGATAAAGCTTATTTGGTATACTTAAAATCTTACATAAATTGCTTTCAGATTTTTCTGCGAATCCATTAACTGGCGAAGTTTTAATATTAATGTAGTTTTTGTCGTTTAAAGCGTTGCTCCCATTACAGTAGTCATTTGTTTTAGTCTCGAACGAACTGCCGGAACTTATCGGCAATGCAATATGTTGCACAAACATTTTAAGTCAATTGAATTCACAGTTTCAAGTTGTAAAATCTATATTATATATATATCTATAATCTATATTATTATATTATGTACTATAAAATAAAACCAGCCTGTAACTGTAACACTACTAAGAACAGAATTTATATACTTGTTGGTTATTTACTGCTTACATCAGGTAGTTCACTTCAAAAAATTTTTGTAACTTTTTAAACATATTTATGAACCTTTTAATGATATTTTTTTTTAATTATCGGGGGGCACGGCAGTGCCCCCGCCAAGTCGAGCGCGAAGCAAACACTGCCGTACCATCCTTTACTGGAACCATTTCGCCGCATTTTCAGGCCTCTATTTGAGAACCTCTGGATAAGACCAGAACGCAGAAATTTTCGTCATCCAGTAAGCTGTAATCATATACTTAAAATCCAAAATTTCAAGTCTGTAGGTCATTTAGTTCCGAAGTTAAGCGAAAGCAAAGTTTCGCATTTACGACAGACACTCACTCATGATCATCAAAATAGAACTAGTACTTCCCATAAACTCAGAGAGCTAAAATTTGGTACAGAGTTAGGGTTTAATGGCTACATAAAGGGAAAACTATAAAAACTAGGATAATCGAAGATCTGGAGTACCTGGTGACCCTGATTAAAAAACAAACATTTTTAGAAGTTTTTGCTAATTTTTTTACATGACCTCATGGCTTTTGAGTAGAGCAACAATTTCTTTCCCGAAAAAAATCTCATCCGAGCTACCATTTTGGAAATATAAATTGTTTTATATAAAATAAAAAACCGGTAGAAGGCTCATATCTCGGAAACGGTGCGTCGTAGGGCCATGCTTCTCAGACCCTAAATGGTTGCTACAGACAAGGTCAACCCGATACTGCAAAAAAATCGGAAAGATTCCGAAAAAAAAAAACTTCGAAAATTTGACTAAGTCCTTGCTCAATAGCGCCCCTAAGGCTACACTTCAACCTAATCACAAATCAATATACCATAAATTATTCCTTGCAAATCAATATACCATAAATTATTCCTTGTCAAAGGAATACTATAGATGATGCCACAGATATAACATAATCAACATAATTTTTTTACGCCATAATTCACTCTTGGTCTGCAATGGGCATCAAACTTAACTACGGAAATATAGTAAACACAAACACAAAATAATCATTGTTTATGCATAGGTCGAGTTGTGTGAAAAATGCACGACAAATTCAAATTCAAATTCAAATTCTTTATTTTGCAAATAGGACCATACAATCACTTTCACACGTCTTCTTAATCTAGATGAGGTCGACATTTCCTAACTGACTACCCTGAGAAGAAATGTCGAAACAAACTCGGGGGTCACAGTCTCTTTTAGTCCTGACAATACAATAGTAAATTTGTGTAAACAAATGCAGAGTATTTGCTGGACTGGTCTTTAGAGGAAAGAACCAGATCGATCTGAGCAAGCATGTGCCAGCAGACGGCAAGCATGCCCCGAATAGCTCATGCAGCTCAACCATTTTTGAGGGAGCTGCACAACCCGGTACACAACAATACCGCCAGTGGCACCATAAAAATATGTGGGTCAACAACTCACTCAGATCGCCAGCCTAAAATACAATTGAATAGAATATGATGTATAAAATATTAAATAAAACAAGATGATTAATGAATATACCTGCATAATGTTTACACTTACAATAAATACAAGATACTCTAAGAACATGAAGAAAATCAAAACATAACCATTATTGAATAGGCATGTCAAATTAATGTAAAACATTATATGCAAAAGCACAGAACATGTCAAAATGTAAATGAATATGCAATAAGCACAAAAAATATAAACAATCAAAAATATTCTTATGTCGTACAAAGCAACAAAATTTAATTAAAAAATATTAGTTACTAAAACTCAAAAAAAGTGTCTCGCCTAAGATTCGAACTAACTCAACAACTAAGCTGTTTACTACTACGGCTATTATTTCAAAAAGTTCATCATATGGCTACCTTGTACTGTCATGGTTACCCCTTGTTTATACGTCAATAATGCCAATTAACGTGTGCAGATGTTTAAAATGATTTTGGTGAGTAAGTAGACAACTACATGAAACGAGCGCGCTTTGACACTCACACACTGTCAACTTACGCACACATTCACAAACCTTGCGATAGAGCGACAGCACTACTTTCTACAAAAACCGAATTTTCAAAAGTCTCTCCGCCCGCCTTTCCTCTTAATACGCATATAAATACAATTAAAGGAAAACCCTGGATAAGACTAGACTGACTTTTATACTTATACTTACAAGTTTACAAGAAGAAATAATCGAACGATTAACTTTATTCTACTCGAACATTACACAAATTAAATAAACAAATTGCTGAAATTAAATAAACTGACAGCCCTGTTGGTCTAGTGGTTAGTGACCCTGACTGCTATACCGGAGGCCGTGGGTTCGATTCCCACCCAGGACAAATGTTTGTGTGATGAGCACGATCATTTGTTCTGTGTCTGGGTGTAATCTTCTTATTAAAATTCTCGTGTTAGTTAGTTATGTTAGTTACCATACTTACATCATACATCATCATACATCCGAAACGGCTTGACCGATTATTATGAAATTTTATATTCATATTCAGTAGGTCTGAGAATCGGCTACTATCTATTTTTCATACCCCTAAATGGTAGTAGGTAGGTAGTAGGCAGGTGCTAGGTAGAAAAAATTGCATTGCAACGCATGCCGGGTACCTACAGCTAGTTTATCTATAATATGTATGTATTTGGAAATATATAAGTATGTTTATCAGTTATCTGGTTACCATAACACAAGCTCTGCTTAGCTTGGGATCAGATAACCGTGTGTGAATTGTCCCGGAATATTATTATTATTATTAAATTTAATTATTAATTATTATAAAATTACACTAAAATATTAATTTCGCTCAAAATTTGGTCAAAATATAATGCATTGGACTAAGAGTGGCGGTAATACCCGCACGCGTCACTAGATTAGTAAGTTGTTATTATAACAATTCGAAGATTTGAATAGGTTAGGAATTTTATGATTAGTGACGGATTATAACAATAATAAAGAAATATTTGTAATAATAAAAAAAACTACTCCTAAAAAGAAAAGAATCTGTGTCAAATAAGAAAATCTAATAAAATAAATCAATATACCCACGTTTCTACAAAAAGAAGTGAAATCCCACCAAAAACATTCTGTAAAAAACTAGCCAAGTCTCGATGGAGCTGCTTGTTTATCTCTAAAAAGTAATGAAATCTAGACAAAGTCGTACCAAGTCTAAGGTTCCTTACTGCGATTTCTTTATTATTATAGTTAATGTTGTGTGACTTGGCCGTTGAACGGTACACAAGGGTACATAACCAGGTGCTCCATGACACCATTGCACCAATCTGTCGCGAAACAAACAGTATTAAAAATTATTTCCAGTACAGACGGACTTCTAATCATTGATAGAAGTCCGTCTGTACGTCTATTTTATGTTAGATCGGTGGTCGATTTGATGGCACAAAAAGAAGAGAGCAGAAGTCAGCATTGTCAATGCTGAATGCATGTTTTGCACAATCAACAACAGCCTAAAATGAGACACTAGCGTCCAATTACCAATACCAGTATGGGCTAGATTATCTCGCTTAACAAACATAGGTAGTTACAACAGATATAACATTACGTGTAAAAAAATTTACTTGTACACACTCACGTATAAAGAATGTTCAACGGCCAAGTCACACAACATTAACTATAATAATAAAGAAATCGCAGTAAGGAACCTTAGACTTGGTACGACTTTGTCTAGATTTCATTACTTTTTAGAGATAAACAAGCAGCTCCATCGAGACTTGGCTAGTTTTTTACAGAATGTTTTTGGTGGGATAGAATTGACAGAATTCAATATTCATAGTTAGGACAGGACAACGTCTGTCGGGTCAGCTAGTATGCTATAAAGTTTAAAAGCTTATAAAATAGAACAGGAATCGTAAATAGTCGGAAATAGCCTAAACTAATGCGCAGCTTTCGGGGTTAAACTTTAGTCCACATATTTGTGTTTTTTAAATTTCCGATATCGAGATTATTTAGAGTATAAAAATAATTGTTTCCCTACATTAGCTTTAAACCACCTTTGTACATTATGGAAGAACAATAAAGATATTGAGTATTGAGTTTATAGCGTCGCTTTATTTAAAAATCACAGCAATTCCATCGTTGAGTGAAATATTGTAAATCTTGAGGCGTGAACAATAAAACGATTCTTTATAAGGATAGATTGCAGTATATTAGATCCCACCAAAAACATTCTGTAAAAAACTAGCCAAGTCTCGATGGAGCTGCTTGTTTATCTCTAAAAAGTAATGAAATCTAGACAAAGTCGTACCAAGTCTAAGGTTCCTTACTGCGATTTCTTTATTATTATAGTTAATGTTGTGTGACTTGGCCGTTGAACATTCTTTATACGTGAGTGTGTACAAGTAAATTTTTTTACACGTAATGTTATATCTGTTGTAACTACCTATGTTTGTTAAGCGAGATAATCTAGCCCATACTGGTATTGGTAATTGGACGCTAGTGTCTCATTTTAGGCTGTTGTTGATTGTGCAAAACATGCATTCAGCATTGACAATGCTGACTTCTGCTCTCTTCTTTTTGTGCCATCAAATCGACCACCGATCTAACATAAAATAGACGTACAGACGGACTTCTATCAATGATTAGAAGTCCGTCTGTACTGGAAATAATTTTTAATACTGTTTGTTTCGCGACAGATTGGTGCAATGGTGTCATGGAGCACCTGGTTATGTACCCTTGTGTACCGTTCAACGGCCAAGTCACACAACATTAACTATAATAATAAAGAAATCGCAGTAAGGAACCTTAGACTTGGTACGACTTTGTCTAGATTTCATTACTTTTTAGAGATAAACAAGCAGCTCCATCGAGACTTGGCTAGTTTTTTACAGAATGTTTTTGGTGGGATTTCACTTCTTTTTGTAGAAACGTGGGTATATTGATTTATTTTATTAGATTTTCTTATTTGACACAGATTCTTTTCTTTTTAGGAGTAGTTTTTTTTATTATTACAAATATTTCTTTATTATTGTTATAATCCGTCACTAATCATAAAATTCCTAACCTATTCAAATCTTCGAATTGTTATAATAACAACTTGCTAATCTAGTGACGCGTGCGGGTATTACCGCCACTCTTAGTCCAATGCATTATATTTTGACCAAATTTTGAGCGAAATTAATATTTTAGTGTAATTTTATAATAATTAATAATTAAATTTAATAATAATAATAATATTCCGGGACAATTCACACACGGTTATCTGATCCCAAGCTAAGCAGAGCTTGTGTTATGGTAACCAGATAACTGATAAACATACTTATATATTTCCAAATACATACATATTATAGATAAACTAGCTGTAGGTACCCGGCATGCGTTGCAATGCAATTTTTTCTACCTAGCACCTGCCTACTACCTACCTACTACCATTTAGGGGTATGAAAAATAGATAGTAGCCGATTCTCAGACCTACTGAATATGAATATAAAATTTCATAATAATCGGTCAAGCCGTTTCGGATGTATGATGATGTATGATGTAAGTATGGTAACTAACATAACTAACTAACACGAGAATTTTAATAAGAAGATTACACCCAGACACAGAACAAATGATCGTGCTCATCACACAAACATTTGTCCTGGGTGGGAATCGAACCCACGGCCTCCGGTATAGCAGTCAGGGTCACTAACCACTAGACCAACAGGGCTGTCAGTTTATTTAATTTCAGCAATTTGTTTATTTAATTTGTGTAATGTTCGAGTAGAATAAAGTTAATCGTTCGATTATTTCTTCTTGTAAACTTGTAAGTATAAGTATAAAAGTCAGTCTAGTCTTATCCAGGGTTTTCCTTTAATTGTATTTATATGCGTATTAAGAGGAAAGGCGGGCGGAGAGACTTTTGAAAATTCGGTTTTTGTAGAAAGTAGTGCTGTCGCTCTATCGCAAGGTTTGTGAATGTGTGCGTAAGTTGACAGTGTGTGAGTGTCAAAGCGCGCTCGTTTCATGTAGTTGTCTACTTACTCACCAAAATCATTTTAAACATCTGCACATGTTAATTGGCATTATTGACGTATAAACAAGGGGTAACCATGACAGTACAAGGTAGCCATATGATGAACTTTTTGAAATAATAGCCGTAGTAGTAAACAGCTTAGTTGTTGAGTTAGTTCGAATCTTAGGCGAGACACTTTTTTTGAGTTTTAGTAACTAATATTTTTTAATTAAATTTTGTTGCTTTGTACGACATAAGAATATTTTTGATTGTTTATATTTTTTGTGCTTATTGCATATTCATTTACATTTTGACATGTTCTGTGCTTTTGCATATAATGTTTTACATTAATTTGACATGCCTATTCAATAATGGTTATGTTTTGATTTTCTTCATGTTCTTAGAGTATCTTGTATTTATTGTAAGTGTAAACATTATGCAGGTATATTCATTAATCATCTTGTTTTATTTAATATTTTATACATCATATTCTATTCAATTGTATTTTAGGCTGGCGATCTGAGTGAGTTGTTGACCCACATATTTTTATGGTGCCACTGGCGGTATTGTTGTGTACCGGGTTGTGCAGCTCCCTCAAAAATGGTTGAGCTGCATGAGCTATTCGGGGCATGCTTGCCGTCTGCTGGCACATGCTTGCTCAGATCGATCTGGTTCTTTCCTCTAAAGACCAGTCCAGCAAATACTCTGCATTTGTTTACACAAATTTACTATTGTATTGTCAGGACTAAAAGAGACTG
The DNA here is from genome assembly GCA_905475315.1 of Autographa pulchrina. Taxonomy (NCBI): domain Eukaryota; kingdom Metazoa; phylum Arthropoda; class Insecta; order Lepidoptera; family Noctuidae; genus Autographa; species Autographa pulchrina. The sequence goes on from FR997764.1 coordinate 3,870,210, forward strand.
TGACCCCCGAGTTTGTTTCGACATTTCTTCTCAGGGTAGTCAGTTAGGAAATGTCGACCTCATCTAGATTAAGAAGACGTGTGAAAGTGATTGTATGGTCCTATTTGCAAAATAAAGAATTTGAATTTGAATTTGAATTTGTCGTGCATTTTTCACACAACTCGACCTATGCATAAACAATGATTATTTTGTGTTTGTGTTTACTATATTTCCGTAGTTAAGTTTGATGCCCATTGCAGACCAAGAGTGAATTATGGCGTAAAAAAATTATGTTGATTATGTTATATCTGTGGCATCATCTATAGTATTCCTTTGACAAGGAATAATTTATGGTATATTGATTTGCAAGGAATAATTTATGGTATATTGATTTGTGATTAGGTTGAAGTGTAGCCTTAGGGGCGCTATTGAGCAAGGACTTAGTCAAATTTTCGAAGTTTTTTTTTTTCGGAATCTTTCCGATTTTTTTGCAGTATCGGGTTGACCTTATCTGTAGCAACCATTTAGGGTCTGAGAAGCATGGCCCTACGACGCACCGTTTCCGAGATATGAGCCTTCTACCGGTTTTTTATTTTATATAAAACAATTTATATTTCCAAAATGGTAGCTCGGATGAGATTTTTTTCGGGAAAGAAATTGTTGCTCTACTCAAAAGCCATGAGGTCATGTAAAAAAATTAGCAAAAACTTCTAAAAATGTTTGTTTTTTAATCAGGGTCACCAGGTACTCCAGATCTTCGATTATCCTAGTTTTTATAGTTTTCCCTTTATGTAGCCATTAAACCCTAACTCTGTACCAAATTTTAGCTCTCTGAGTTTATGGGAAGTACTAGTTCTATTTTGATGATCATGAGTGAGTGTCTGTCGTAAATGCGAAACTTTGCTTTCGCTTAACTTCGGAACTAAATGACCTACAGACTTGAAATTTTGGATTTTAAGTATATGATTACAGCTTACTGGATGACGAAAATTTCTGCGTTCTGGTCTTATCCAGAGGTTCTCAAATAGAGGCCTGAAAATGCGGCGAAATGGTTCCAGTAAAGGATGGTACGGCAGTGTTTGCTTCGCGCTCGACTTGGCGGGGGCACTGCCGTGCCCCCCGATGTCACGCGTCATAAGGTTACATTAAAAAAGTTTAGGTTGGATTAGAAATAATTGTATACGGTGGTTCAGTATTCTTAAATTTTCTAATATTCCGCAAAATTTTCCAATTTTTCTTTCATAAGAACCTTCTCCTAATAATAACTTACACAGCAAAAAAAGAATTACTGAAATCGGTCCAGCCGTTCACGCGTGATGCCGTGACCAAGGGAAATAGGGATTCATTTTTATAAATATAGATTTTTATAAATATAGATTATCGAATTAATTATCACATGTAGATAGATTTATACGTTCCAATAATGTCAAATGGAAAGACCAAGAAGTAAGTAGGTACATATTACAGTAAAGACACAAAATTACATATATATTGTGATCAAAGTTACGTATCGCCAGACGTAATTAAACTTCTAATTAGGCCGTACCAACAAACCATTCGTCCAAAGTAATATAATTGATTAACAACTTCATTCATCCAAAAACGGCCTTAATAAATCAAAGTACAATTACTACCGAAACTGCAGATCAATAATTATGACCGCGTGTAATTATGCGTTGCGTGTGCGCACAAATCGGTCACGAATTCGACACCCGACAAAAAGTTGACGTTATCTATTATCAGGCTGCTCCACTAGTTATGTCGTAAAGCTGTTGGCTGGCTGTAAGCTAAGAAAGGTGTGGAGAAGGTGATAATAAATAAATATGGACAACATCACATACATTGCTAAGACCCCAAAGTAAGTAGCTACAGCACTTGGGTTATAGAATTCAGAGACAACGAAGGCGAACAATAATGCTTAATAATAAAATTTTAACTCGAAATACTCTATTTATTTCGAGGTTTATTATACGTCCAGACTTAAATAAAAAAAATATAACGTTTCGAAAATATAAAAAAAAATATGATAAATTGAGTAAACATAAAAAATAATTTTCTCTTCTGTGATTGAAAATTACACTTAAATAATAAATATTTGGAACAAATCAGAGTCAAAAACTAACTTCTTGACTCTGGCTTACTTAAGATTATAAAGGTAATTTCGTGGCCAATACATTTATTTTTAAGATCACTGGCCATTTCTGTGTACTGGCCATTACATAACATTTTTTTTTCTATTTCATTGCCAGTTGCCAGTACCGTGGTGTAACCTTCAAAAGTTATATTTTAGATTTTTTCTTTTGTTTGAAACCAGTCCAGTAGGTCAGTTAACTAGTGCTTATGTCTGACAATTATAACAATGACGTGTGTGACAGTAATATTCAAACTAGAATTGCGTACGACTCAGTCTGTTTAAGAGCTTGATCATTTTTGAGATGCTAGTTTAAGAGGTCGCAACATGGTCTATTGAATTATTGCTTTTAATTTATTTTTCAAATATTTGTGCTTAGAGTAGATAATACGACCCTTACTGCAGGAACTGATTATGATTAAAATTTTTCATTGACTTATAATTATTAACTTGTTTTCGTGTTTTTGTAAATTCTAATCCTAGTTTTAAAACACATACACAGATCTATACTAAAGCCAAACTGGAAAGAGAATGAAACGTTATTACTAATTACGCAATTATCAACTTTGACAACATGTGTTTAAGTTCATTTTAGAATGACAAATATTACCGAAAAGGGCCTAAAAGTAATTTGAATGTGATGGAAATTGAACTGTTAGTCATTGAATTAAGGTTCATAATCCCAAAGCACGGTCATTATTTCTTGAATGTGGCTGATATATAGATATCTGTACTTATATTACTTTATAACAGATATTTTTATAATATCACTATCAACTACATCATTTCATCCAAAAATGACACGCTGGATTTTAAAATTTCTACATAAACATAAACATACCATCACGCCTGTATCCCCGAAGGGTTAGGCAATGTACACCCACAGTTTGCCGGTATGTTTAGGTCCCATGTAATAGGGGCCGAGCCTATTGCCACTAACCGGGTCCAAATCCAAACTCCGACCTGCTACTGAGAATTTCATAGAAAAACCCAATAACACCTTGGTCGACTTGGGAATCGAACCCAAGACCTCTAGCGTAGCAGTCGCGCTTAGCACCACTCGGCCAACGAGAGTAAATTTCTAAGAAGCCTTTATTCTTTATCTCATAGCACCATAACCATATGAAAGGACCACATTACACAGTGTAGACAGATGTTAACACACCATACTTTCTCCATGTATTAGCACAAAATAAATAGCACTTACGCAATGTTCCAAACAAAATCGCAAGTCGTCTTAAACAAAATATACTGTAGAAGAAACAAGTTTATGTAACACATGAACAAATAGGCTTTTAAACGAAGTTTGTCATTTGTTTTGTTAGTAAATTTTACTCTGTATTGAGTCTACAGTAATATAATATAGCTGCTAACACAATGGTAAACTATTATACTAAAAAAGTTACGCGTGGTAATACATTACAATCAGTGAGTGAACAATCAATCAACCCCTGTTTTCCTACCCTTAGGGTGGTAATTCTTTTTCCAAATTTATATGGGACCAACTTTGAAGTATCCTTTCCAATATAATAAGAATTACCAAAATCGGACTACTCTGTAAAAAGCTATGCGAGATCAAACATAAAAAAAATTATACGCGTCGAATTGAGAACCTCCTCCGTTTTCGTCGGTTAAAAAAATACAGCAACTCTTATTCGGATTAAAAATAAAAACATTTGTTTGCATCGTGACTAAAGAAAAGTATAAGCTACTGAACTCCATTTGAAAACCCTGAGAAGAGTAAAGAAAAAACGTTATTTAAAAATCAAGTGATATATTTTTTAATACGTATCAATTTCTTCTAATTTGCCTATAAAGAATATTTATAAATTAATATTTACAAAAGTATATAAAATCCGTACCAAATTACGAGCAAAATGTCACATCCAATAAATGACTATACTTTCTGACATCGAAGTACCAGGCGCACAGGCGACTACAGCGGCGTTTGCGCAACTCGCTTCAATTATTGTCTGTAATTGGTTGCAATCCGGCTTGTAACTGCTGATCTAAGGCTTTACTTGTTCAAATAGGATAAGTATAGTGATATGTTCTATTGAATATACTCCTATGTTATTATCTAAATAAGTGATTCAATAATTAATTGCTTTTTATGATGTCTGACATATGATTTAGTCTGTCATTATATTTTATTATATTATTACTGAACAAATACTATGAAGCAAATTTTGACCTTAACATTTTGTAACTAATTAGGTAAGCATGATAGGTTATAATGTAGTTTTATTTAGAATTAACAAGAGTATATTTTTTGCTACATTTGCTAAAATAGTTGTAATGTTACATTTTTAACATGTTGTTGACATTTTTCAGGGTCCTGAAATCCCTGCCTAAAGATATGTCTATCACCATATACACATTTTAAGATGCTTATCTCAGCGTTAATAGTAGATTATAGTGTTTTCTTCATTTGAATATAATATAATAAAATAATGAACTTGAAAAGTTGAAAATAATTGCTAGCAGACAGTTCTGGAACTCTCTCGATTAACTTTTAAGACAGTGAAGAACTTGAACGAGTTCATAGACTTACATTTACGTGATGTCATTGAATTTCTTGATTTATTTATTTAAGGTTTTATTGATGTAGTAGGTTCTTTTGTTTTTTCATGTTTTTACCTTTATAGTTAGGGTTTTATATAATTTAGTAACTGTAAATATTTATAGTCTTATTAAAATAAGTTAATTCTACGTTATTGTTTCTTACAAGCTTATATATTAGCAAAATATGTGTGATATATATTTGTACCAGTAGGTATGTTACACATATTATCACGGTATACATAGGCTTAGTTGGCTTGTATCGTATAAATCAGGTTAAGTATTTAATAATATAAAAATAAAAACCCATAATTACTTATTATTATTTATTATTACATAACTAATTACTTAATAAGTATGACACACTCTACGCCTTCTTATTCTTGCTCTTGTCGAAGGTCTGGCCCTCGTAGTAGTTTTCACTGAAAATATAAACAAATTCTTTAAGAACATGCTTCATTAAAGGTCTATGACACCTCTTTAAACAAAAATAAAATGAGAATTATAATCCATATTGCATATTTATATACTGTTATAATAGAAACCGATACCTCTTAAAAGATAATATAAATTCATTTAATTTTCTACTACTACACGTATGTGCTATTTACTTTTGCTTCTTTACCAATCCTAGACTTTCTAAGAGTAATCTGCGCCGTGAGTGTGAGCTAGCTTCATTATAGTCGGGGCCCTCATTTGTTTTTTTAACAGAGCTGTGCCACTGATGAAGAAGTCTTTCCTTCAAATCTATTACTATAAGTTTATAGATAATTTTTTTTTTACTGGCTGGAGGCGTATTAGTAATGTCTCGCCAACTTAGTCCTGTAAAACAGTAAAAGCCTCCGTGAGGCTAACTGCGGCAGATCTCTACAAAAAAAAACCCTTGCCAACCCTACACTTTCTCATATAACTTGAAGAGAGAAAAAAAAATGAAAATAATCTTAAGGTTAGTCCTTACCATCCCTCAACCTTCTCCGGGTCATCGCACATGAAGGTGTCCTCATTGTAGACCTTGCCGCGGGGACAGAGGCCCTTCTGGGGCTGGACGCCGTTGCGGCAGATGTAGAACTTCTGGCAGTCCTCGGGGTGGGGGAAGGTGGGGTGGGGGAGCGCGCGCCCGTTGGGGCCCATCACCTCACCCTCGGGGCAGGAGAAACCGTCGTCGAGCAGGTCTGGGGAATAAAGAGCTCGTTAATAAATTTGTAGAATACATATGGAAAAGAGATCTTTAAGAAATACAACAAGTTAACACTCCAAGTTGTTTAAGTACACAATGGCCCAGTCCTGGTGCTATGTGGGGTAAACCCAGTAACAAAACTAACTACCTAACACTCCAGTATTTGAGACGAGGTTTGGCAATTGTTTACTTAAATATAAGACTATCTTAGATAAACACTACAATTCTACAATTTGAACCACAATAGTTATAAGGCTACATAAAACTTTAAACGTAGTCAATGATATATTTTATGAGCTTTTGTAATTTCTGACAGCCTGATTTATATAATGAAAATATAAATCGATAGATCTTTTTTGCAGAGTTATGGTTTGAACCACATAAAGTCATTGCAATATCGACTTAAAACCCTAAAACATAAAACTCCTTTTCATTTAGCTTACCCTTGGTGACGTGGTCGCACTGCCTGTTGACGACCTCCTTCCAGTCGCAGTTGGAGGACTCCTCGTCGAAGTGGAGGCCGGGTGGGCACGGGTGCTCGTTGGGGATGCCGTCCGAACAGTAGTAGAATTTGTCGCAAGCCTGTAAATAGATGGATTAGTATAAAGGCCGATTTACATCAAGCGAGCGAATGCTCATTCTATCTCCCACCTCTTTAACTCTAGAAATCATAATTTTCCTTTTTTAATTATGTTGAATATTAGATACTTTATTTTTAATTTAAATTTAATAAAAAAAATTGGGTGAAAATCAGTGGTTCAGATAGTTGTCATTTGGTTTTGAAAACTACTTCCGTACCTAAGAAATATGATCCTTGTTTAAATCCTTGGGTATCACAACCTTACAAATGACATTATATGCACAAAGAACACAAATTTCACCTCACAAATGTTTGTGCCACATGCGGGGATCGAACCTGCAGTAAGACGCGACGCGGCGACGCTCAAAATCTCTTTCTCTTGAGTGCTAATATATTTTTTCAGGCGTTATGCTTAGTCTAATGATGATGAGAAATCATTTTAGAAACAACCAATGATGCGACACTACGTTCATCATCTCCCGAGCTTTTTCCCAACTATGTTGGGGTTGGCTACCAGTCTTACCGGATTCAGCTGAATACCGTATTTTACATGGAGCGACTGCCTATCTGACCTCCACAACCCGTTTTACTGGGAAACACAGTATCCCATAGTAAGACTGGTTGTCAGAATTGACTTAACGACTGCCAAAGATCTATGTATGACAGCCGGGACCTACTGATGCGACACTACGTTATAGGTTATATATTCCGCAGACAGCGATATATTTTATCTATTTTTAAATTCAGATAATGTTATATGACTTCCTAGGAAATGCATCGTTCTAGCTTCTATATTTATAATGTCTCGTAACTTTCATATATGAACTTTTTGTTATTTATTTATTAATTGCTTCTCTCTTCATTACTTTCTCCTGTCTAGACTGTTCATTAGTATTAATATTTAAAAATAGAAACTGAGAAACAAAATGCTGTTGACACTAATGATAATGACTTGAATGTCGCTTATGTTCGATTTTCAAAACTATGTTTTTTTTCGGCATGACTAGCTATTATGACTATACCACGTTACAGTGCGTTCCAATTTCGAAACTTATTGTTTTTTTTTATTGACATCAGTATTATCAGTACTATGCCACGTTATTGTTTAAGTTGTTCCATTTTATTTATTTTTTTATTCGGCTGTGGTGTTGGCTTTTATTTTATTATTTAAATGTGACCATAACTGTTTAATAAGATCACCCCATCTTATTTTAAATACTTTACAAAATACAGTCACCTCATTAAAATACCTTAACGTTTTTCACCTTGTTTGCCTCATTGTAAAGGTAATAAGATGACATTATTTCTACACAAATGAGGTTGGTATCGACAAAAACTTTTCCGTTCACTGCCCTTTACTCAAAGTTGAAGGGCACTCAAATGTGAGGTAAATAGTAAATAAGTGGTTGCTCAACTTACTTGGGGATCAGGATGCTTAAAGTATCCGTTTTGTCGGGGACAACCTTTGCTGGGTTTTGGCTCCTCTGTAAAGTAATTTAAAAAATAATTAGGTAAAAAACAAAAAATACTACTACTTTAAGGTTTTCTATAAAGAAATTTTTAAAATATTTTCTTTTAAACAAGTACTTTATAGTTCAACTTTTTATATAAATATCTAGTTGGTCATCGACATTAGACGATACGGAATTTGCGTTTCTCAATGTTTCTGAACCGATTAAATTTTTAGCAGACATTCATTATATCTAATAAGTCTGGTTAGTCTCAAACTAGTATTGTGTATCAAAACATAATAACATAAAGATTTTTTATAAATATTTATACAATTTGATACTTACGCAATTCTTTCCTTTCTCCGCAGTCAACGTTGGAGGGAATGTCGCACCTCTCCTTGTTGGGGTTCTCATCGGAGAAGACCAGACCGTCAGGACATAACTTTGTTTCCGCTACACCTATAGACAATCAAAATAAAAGTATTAATTAAGGCAAGTTTTATTTCAGTTGAATATCTCGATTTATTGCGCCCATTTTACTATAAATATAATGACGTGGATGTTGCTATACAGCCAAACAATACAATATATTCTTAAACTACCTAACCTATTAGGATTTGTGTGTTTATGTCTTGACATATTATAAAGAATGTTACATAAATAAATAAATGCGGACAACATCACATACATTGCTCTGAACCCAAACTAAGTTGCTAAAGCACTTGTGTTATGGAATTCAGAAACAACGAAGGTACCACAAACACCCAGACCCGGGACAATGTAGAAAAGTGGTTTTCTACATTGACCCGTCCGGGGATCGAACCCGGGACCTCAGAGCTGGCGACACCTTGAAAACCGGTGCGTACGCCACTCGACCACGGAGGTCGTCAAAAAGGTTATATCAATCCAAAAAGTGTGAAGAGTACATATGATCTAGAGAATAAATTAATGATTTTAGCAACATTATATGTAAAAATATCCTATTTGAACAAATTAAATAATTGTGTGTCCACAAGAGTTTATTCTGTACTATGTATTACAAAACTTTTGTTTATTTATCACTCCGTAGTTTATATAAAAAACACTTAATTTCTCTCTCTTATTCAATGCTTAATGCTTATCATTATGGCCAAGTATTATAATCTTAATTAAACGCCGTTTTGGTCAAACAACGACAACTTTTACTGTTACAAAGCTGGTGAAAGGTGGTATTTAGTGCAACCTGCTTTAAATACTATCTACTTTTGAAACCTAGGTAACGGTTCACAGATTTATTTTAGTATTTTTTTAAACCTGCACTTAGTTTTGTAACAGTTATATTATAACTGTAAAAAACTGATGGGTAAAGACTTTAGTCAATAAAAGCTTTTAAAGTTATTTTCTCTCGAAATTACAGAAGCTCGTTTCTATTTTGTTATGACAAAACCATCAAACTTCTAATGGCTCAAATCAATTAAAAAATCAAGATGTTTTAATATCTTATAAACAAAAAAAAGGCGCTCAAGAAACTCAAGAAATCTAATGACTAACTTGAATGCAATTTTCTTATTTCTTCTTCTTTAATTATCCCTCTATAAAATATTCCTCTCTTACACAGATCTCAGACTCATAGTCTTATAGTAAAAACCCTTAGTTAAAACCCCTATTTGATGGCCAAACCAAACAATCTACACAGTAGCTTTACAACCGCGAGTCTGTCCTTCCTAAGCCAATAACATGCATAATAATATCCATATGGTCGTTGCAAAACCACAAAATTCCGCTCACAGTACCAACGGAAACACACGAATGCATGTGCATTACAACATGTTACTGTGAAACTGTATTACAGTACAGTCACGAACAAAAATATGTATACAAATAGCGAAATTGTTGAACAAATTTAGCGATATTTTTGTATTAAATTTCAACAATAAAAAATTATACATGTTTAAGGAACTGTTTTCAATCCTTTCTTCATAACACGTTTTATAATACCAATCTAAGATTGAAGAGAAAATCATTGAAATATTGGAGAGTGTATACATATCATTGCTCGTGACTGTACATAGTTACTTTAATAAAGGTCAGATAAGCTTACTTAATTTTATGGTTGTTTTGTTGCAAAAAGCCATTGTTAATAGGCGCGTTTTTTTGTTATCATCACGCATGTTTTGCAATTTGGAATATTTTTATGCTTTTTACGTAGGTCTAATAGCTTTCTGGTAGTTTTAAAGTAGTTTAATTGTAGTTTGTAGTTTAATATACAATAAAATTATGATCAAATAAAATTTCAATATTACGTTATGGTCAGTCCGACTTAGTTCAGGTTACTTTTTCTTCTTGTATTATTGACGCGATCTTTTACTATTTAACTAACATTAAAATCATATGCACAAACAAACCTTAATAAAATTCTATACGTTTTATTAAAACTTTTATAGGGATTCCTATAATTTTATAATAAGGTACGACCTACTTCCGTAATAACTTTATACTGCAATTTGTCTGTAATTTGTCCTAGTCCTAAGAAACAACATAATTAAAATAAAATAATAATAATCCAGCCTATAAACGTCCCACTGCTGGGCACAGGCCTCTTCCCATATAGAGAAGGCACGAGCATTGATCACCACGCTTGCTCTCACGAACAATAAATTTATTCTTATTCTGCGGTCTTCACTACCGCTTATACTTATAAAAAACAATAGAAAGTGAATTTCAATTAGATAAGTTACTTTATGACGTAATAAAGTAGTTTTCATCTTAACAATAGACAGACATTAAACGATTATGACCTATCACGTATCGACACGGAATGAAATGGTAGAGCGTGCATTAAGTATGTACATAATATTTGTATATATATAAAATATAAGAGGAAAGCTATCTATTGATACAGCCTTTTTGTAGCCTACAGTAAGAGCTAATAAAATTGGTGACATAACTTTCTTGTCGGTAGTTATTATAAATAGATTAACAGCACGAAAAAAATAAAATTAATCCTAAGACTGAATTGAAAATGCATTTATATCGATTTAAAGACATGACATTGAAATAAAATCATTGAAGATATTTTCTCCATGCAGGCAATGTCTAATTACAGCTGATTGCAAATACCTATGTCTATAAGAAGGAACAATTAAAAAAACTAAAGATAAAAAAAACGTTTAAAAATAAAAACATCACTATCCAAGCTTTCACTTAACAACATTATTTCTTTACAAGTATTTCATTTGAATTTTAATTTGCCATGAAATGGTAATAATAGAAATCTTGTTAATATTCCTAACGCATGCGCAATACATTCTCTTCACTATATTTGGTGTTCAAGAACTAAGGAGAGCAGGCGTTACGTATAAATTAGAAAACATTTATATACTTTTATGTCTACTTTCAATTAATTCTAAAGTTTTTATTTGAACAATTGTATTGCATCGTCCATTATAGCGCGCTCCGCACTCTCAACCTCATTGCTGATAACATAGACATATTCTGTTGCGCTTTGGGTGAATTTACAAAAACAGCTACCTATATAATTTGTTATGGCAAAAACCGTGGATTTTCTTAAAAATTTTAAGTGTGCAACAATATCGCAATGGGTTTTGCCTGTGAGGATATTTGTATGTGAAGATTGAAAATAAATAAATAAATAATTTCAGAATTATTATCAATCTAAGGCTATTTAATTAATGTAATAGATATAATAATTCTAAATAGCGTTTTTAAACAGCTTCTATGTATGTTCTGAATGTATTTTATGATCTTGAAATGATTTTATATTTATGGTAAAGTAAAGATACTAAAAATGTACTACTTTAAAATATATGTAGATCATATTATAATTTGTGCCTCCCTAACAACGTCATTTGGCCAGAAACTGTTAGTATCATGCATATTTTTAACTGTGCATTCATTGGTCTAAACAAGGCAAGTAATTCACTGTATTCAAATGAACAAAGTGTAATGACATTGAATTCGTAACTAACTGTAACAGTTAAAAGTAGATCGCTACCGGTACAATTACCAATTCAATATTTAATATCATTCATTAAAAAGTACTACGCAATAATTGGTATGCCAATAAAGTCAATGACATTACTTAAAAAGTTTTAGGTTTAAGTACTTTTATTTATATATTTTAAATATATATACCTAGATAAATTACACCAAACAAATGATCGTGATCACACCACAAAAAATTGTCCTGGATCCCCATCCATCGAACCCATAACCTACAGTTTAGCAGTCACGGTCACTAGCCACTAGACCAACAGACCCCCAAACTATTAATTGCTTCATCAATCGATTGCTCGTTCATACATTGGGATATATCGTGCCAACTCTGTTGCCTAGTAATGGACGCATTCGTAACACTTGGCTATTTAATAATGAGGAAATATTAGGAATTTTTACACTCTACTTGCGACAGTAACGAGAGTGACCGAATGTTGGCAAAAAATGTCAGTCACGACATTCTGTGTAGTAATGACACATTTTAACAATGGCCACTGAACCTGTGGTAAGCAAGCTAGGTCGTTAACAGAAAAATTTAGATGATTTTTTTTTCTTATATAAAACTTTTCTGTACTATGGAATTATCTAGAAGAAAAATATACACCGGAGCATACGCACCCGAAAACTCTATGATGTCATGGATGTACTATGGCCGAGAAAATAGACGATAGAGCATATATTCTCTTTAATCCACTCTCCATAAACGTAATTGCTACTTTCAAGTAACACTTACCTGAACCTAAGTGCCTAATTTGAACACCTCTATAATTACGCCCTCATAACATAAGGCTTCAAGCTAATCCAAACGATAAAGACTGCTATAAAAAATAATTATGTGAGCCATTCCATGAACGCTTTCATTAGTTAAGAAGAGTAAAAATTACATAACAAATAGTTACTCTTAAAACTTAAACAATTAAAATAACAAACGCATTATTTCCCACTTTAAATTCTTCTTAAGTAATAAAAAAAATAAGCAGTTTAGTTTAAAGTTATTTTTAAATAACGTAATAAGTGAAACCCGGAATAAGAGGAGTTGGAATTGTAATCACCCTGTATTTGTGTTACGTCATTATGCAGTTGACCTTTCGTACTGACCTTTGTTGCATTTGTAGTAGAGGTCACACTGGTAGGGGTCCGGGTAGTAGCCGCTCTTGTCCGGGCAGTCGAACTCTTGTGCTGAAACTGAAATATAATTGTATGTTAATACACAATATATGTAAACATATTTAAAACTTCTATCACATACTACTTTACGACTACTTTATTGGGCTAACTACTTAAGTGAGATCATATAGACAAACCGTTAATACGGTTTAGTGGGCATGTTTTTGTAACCATATTCTGTAAAAAATTTAATAAAGACAATACAAAACAACATTGTTGTATGATGAAAAATTAATCCCAATTTCGGATTTTTAGTATCAACCCCGAATATAGATAATAAAGTTCTTTTACTGCATATTTTAGAAAAAATATAACTGTATTGAATCAGAAGCACATAAATAATGAAATACCTGTAACTCATCTACAAGAAAAAGCGTTTTCAATAAATAGCACTATGAAAATATAATAAATAACTTGAACAAAAGCCAATAACTAAACGTACAAATATTTGGCATAGTCTAAATTCACAATAACGTGAACTAGTCCGCTTCATACAAGAAAGTAACCTAACGCCTTCCTCAAGGCCGCAAAGTCTTTGAACCAAATACAGGCGAACTGTAGTGTAATACTGAGTTATTACTGTATTATATCTATCTTATAAAGTTTAAGTAATGTAGCTTATTGTGTGGGATTAAACTTCGAATTTAATTTTATCAAAATCTTGAAAGTTTCACGTAGGTATATAAAACATATTCGATGAAATAGAAATTATTGGAAACAGATGTATAATTTTATATCTTAACCTTAACACCGCAATAAGCAAATTAAAACAAAACCACCTTTCTCCCCTTGCCACCTATCCAATAAGATTCATGAAAAAATTAAAAAAAAAATTTCTCTTCCTCTGCGTTTGAAACTTCAGCCTATAAAAGCTATAAAATGACAGTCTACCAGCTCTAAACACAATTTCAAAGTAAATACAACCTCATTTCAGATCGCCTATTTTCAAAGCAAATTGCATTATGTCAGTGCCAGTAAAACACAATGAGCAAAGACATTGCCTAACGTTGCATTATTCTCACATACAGTGCCAATCAATTCGTAGAACCGGCTTGAATAAAAGTCTAGCTATTCTTTCAGTCTAGATTGCCTGAGACTACAATTATATCTGTTATACCTATTGTTTTATTGTTCAATTTGTGTGTTAGATAAACCTAGTTGATTGCCGTACTAATGACCTTGTACAAACTGTAAAGTAAAAAGAGCCTTCAAAGTTGATCTAGTGATAAGTTAGATGTTTACTTGAGTCAAAAATTAAAAGTTCTAAAAAAAAAATTAACTAAAGTCTCTTCTTATAGGATGATCATAGTTTAAAGGTTAAAAAATAAACGTAACCAAATGACATTTAATAAAACTTAATTCTGAAATGTGCCAATACTCCTTTACCAATCTCTTCAGCTTATACAGAAATTATGATATGCAGACATTAAGTTAGTCCATAACTGGAAACTATTAAAATAAACATATAACCTTCTGACACATCGCAACATCTAAAGTTAATTAATACATAACCTTTCAGATGTCTAACCTTAGTAAATTAGTTAGAACTAACTTAATTTTTGTGACCAATAAACGTATAGGTTACAATTAAGTGTCACAAACCTTGAACAAATATGTTAGTTCTAATGAAAAAATCTACATCTTTTTAAGTCGTATTTTAGCCGACTTTAGAAACGTCGAGGTTCTTAATTTTATATTTTACTCTAATTCAAATTTTGGAAAAAAAATCCACCTACCAGTGGTGAAATGGGCATCAAAAACAAATTTAAATGACCCACTATTAATTACACTAAATTCGGTATAACATTTGTCTGAAACCTTGATCACAATAATAGTACAACCTGTACAACCTAATAAAAAAAATGTTAGGTAATTTGCATCGTACTTAGAAGTTGTTGACCCCGAGCTTTTAAACTAAACAAATGACGGTTGGAACATGATTCGAGTTCACCTCGGTTCGCAATCAAACTCTTTTCATGTGTAAAATGACAGTAGAAAGTTTTGAAAATCGAACAAGTGGAACGAATGGTAGGATTCAGTAACTGTGACTCAAGCTTGTATAGAAATAGAATGGCTAGACCTCACGTGGGAAGACATTAATTTATTCATTATTTATTAGTTATCTAAGGTTGACATTGCTAAATACATTGACTTACACATCTTGCCTAAATTAGCGCAGAATATTAACTATTTATTTATTCATTTTCTTCACATTTTAAAATACTTTAAAGCTAGGCTGAGTGGTATTTTCCATTGCCTTGCAATCATTGCAATTTAAAAGCCAGTTGGTTTATTTATGTAAGCTGTGTAGATGGTTGGTTAAATGTACGTATTATTTATATTTACCTTATTTTTACGTAATCATCACGTTTTTTTTTTTATAATTTTGAAGCATTATGTAAGTAACCAAATTTCTCTTTTCATATAATTATTTTATTTATAATTGCTTCCATTCTGATTACTCTGAAGTTTATATAAAATACGCAAAATTTACTTATCTACCTATAATTTTTTTTCATTACATCACATATTCGTAAAAGCACTGACATAATTTATTCTGACCACAAAAAGAGGTTGAATGTATCTTACATAAATAAAATCACTGTTCATTATAGCATTAAATATCGATTAATGTGCCAATAATAAAAGTTTAAAAAATAAAATCAAATAAAGAATTCTCACAAACCAATATTTTATTTATGTTCGGCCAATATTTTTCCTTTATATCGTACTAGCTGACCCGGCAGACTTCGTACTGCCTCAATCGATAAATAAAAGCCTAAACTTTTGTATTTAATTTTTTTAATTCCGAGCATTTTCACCGTTTAAACCTTCTCTGGACTTCCACAAATAACTCAATACCAAAATTAGCCAAATCGTTCCAGCCGTTTTCGAGTTTTAGCGAGACTAACGAACAGCAATTCATTTTTATATAGGTATATAGATTATTATATATTACTAAATTCGAAACACACACAACACCACAATTTTGAAATTAGAACATTATCCAATATGGCAATTGTTTCGGACTTGTTTCGGACAATATTGTCATTATATTTAATTTCTTTTGAACACGAAATTTCGTGAGCGAGACAAATAAAAATGTTCGTTTATTGAAACAACAGTCTCGTTATTGCTTAACCAGTAGCGAATATAATGTGATATTTAAATAAAAGTAAAATTGTGCTGTTGTTTTTTTATAATTATTATAATTAAATTCATAAATATGATCATCCATAAAAAAATCCTTTCAAAGCTAGAAATAGATCTGTTATTGAAATGACTCAGCCTCGAACTATGTAGATTAAATAAACTATAAAAACAAGAAGTTTAAGGACTTGCGATTGACTCAATGAAGATCAGATCGAAGGTTAAACTATTACCTACTGGCCTTAGTTTAATTAGAGTAAATATGTATGTATGTGTAGTCGATAAACACATGTTTAGCATATACTAAAAAGCTCTTAGCGTAGGAACTTTTATAATCAAGGTTTATGAATAAGAATTAGATATGAGTTTAATGGATTTAATTTACTATATAATTAACATAAATTTTAACTTTGGACAAACTTACTTACACGATGTCATGGGTTACATTATTTTTAGGCAATTAATCTACCAAGGGTTTACCAAAATGTTGATCAACGCAAAGATTTCCAGCCAACATCAACCATTGTGTACACAGCGTCCCCACATGTATGTATAGTAACAAACGTGACTGTTATTTCGAGAACTATCCAACATGCGTCGAACCAATTTACTTTAGCCGATCATGAATGTGAAAGGAGGACGAAACACATTGAAGCATGTAGGCTTCAATACTCAAGTTAATTGGACTGGGATGTGCAAAAATATTTGAAAATCTCTATATATGTTTATAAGGAATAGTCACAGTAATTGCTTTAAGCTATTTTACTGGGAAACTGTATACTTAAACATAACATCACATACCATCACGCCTGTATTCCCGAAGGGTTAGGCAGAGGTGTACCAATGTACACCCACAGTTCGCCGGTATGTTTAGGTCCCATGTAATAGGGGGCGAGCCTATTGCCACTAACCGGGCACAAATCCAAACTCCGACCTGCTACTGAGAATTTCATAGAAAAACCCAATAACACCTTGGTCGACTTGGGAATCGAACCCAAGACCTCAGCGTAGCAGTCGCGCTTAGCACCACTAGGCCAACGAGGCAATCTGTATACTTAAGTGTACCCAAAGGTAAGTACATCTATATCTAATGTCTTAGAAATTATTGAATTTAGTTCTAGAATATGCCAGAAGGTGTATAAAATTATCAAGCCAGTTTTTTTAATATACTCAATAATGATGTGATCTCTTACGACGATATTTTAGACAAATTAAGAATATCCTTTTATTATTAAAATTAGTTTGAAAAATCTTGACAGAAAAGTAGGCTTTTTTTAACACCATTTAATTAGTATTTCAATTGTTTATCGACAAAGCAGTTAACACACCAATTAGTTAATGTAACAAGAATCGGAACTTAAGGTTTTTTGTGAACCATAACTAGTACAATTAAATTCAGTTAAATCATTAATTATGTTACCGCTGTAATTTTACACAATTATGTAATGTAGAAGGGCTGTTAAGGATATCCGTGTTGTAATGTATGCAAATTACTATCAAAATGCGGTACTACATTGCAATACCCAAATACAGTGTGGAATTGAAAGTTAGGTTCAACTCGAAACCAAAGTTTTATATTTACTTTAAATAATTAAAAACTTTCCAGCACCTATAGGTATATAGGTGCTGGAAAGTAACTTGCCCAGGATGTGGCATAGTGATAGCGCATTGACTCTTAGTGAAACAAAAAGAGAAACCTTTTTTCGGCTATATTTAAGCTTTTATCTTTATTAAGTATTGGAACTTTTGTACCTATTGGAAATCCACAGTATGCTGTTGTCTCGATTAAGTTGGAGAGTCTTTCTCCTTATCCTTTACTAAGAACCAAGCAAGAACAAAGTCTTACAGGTATAAGTTAAAGCTCATCTAAAGGTCACTGTTACCCAATAACTAAGCAATGTAAGCAAATGTTTGTCCCTATACATAACCAGACAGGCTTACGTATTCAAAGTAAGTAAATACCAATAGATCTGCTAATACATAATGCTATCAATATACATTTAGCAATAAATAGTAATTAATAGACAGATAGAATTACTTTCACTGTGTACGTAGTTTACAGTAAGCAGTATATACTGTAGGCGTTATATGCGTATATAAGGCTGATACTGATGCTAAGGGGTAGGCAGTTTTAATATTATGTACTATTACATAATATTGTTTAATGATATGTAATAGGGGCGAACCGTCAACAATTATTTAAAGGTCATTGCCAAATTATGATAAAAAAAGTTTCATACGTTCAAACGTAGAATCTCCTTCCTTTTTAGATGATGGTTAAAATAACCTCAATCAGACAGACTCGTACCTCCCAAACAAACTTTTCGTTAATCAAACTTAACTAGTTTTGAAAACTAAGCGGCACATTTTTTAATTCATCTAAGCCTAAAATGCCACATAGAAACTGCATCTTACAGTTTTACAACAAACCCATTATCATTCAAGAACACATTACGATGATTAGTTAGCTCAGGAAACCTAAATACGTTTCTCTGAGTAAGATAAACTAAGATATTTCGAGTTCCATACAAATCTATTACAAGTTTGTTGGAGTATGAGTCAGCTGTGACGTCACGCTTGAAACAACCCTTTTATTGCTTGGAAAGTTACCTAAGAGTCTGTATAATACGTAAATGACTTTCAGGTGATATAACTTACGTGATTGATTACTAAAAATAAATAAATTGTGGTTTTATAGCTTCACTCGTCAAGAATAAAATTTAATTTAATAATTTTTGAGTAAATATGCGTCTGAAATGTTAACATTCTTAAGTTAAATATACCTAGTATCTATATTTTTCCTATAAGATTCGGTTTTGGCAATCTTGGGCAATAAAGTATGTGTTACTTTATTTTATCTCAAAACTAGTAGCAATTATTTCCTACAAACTTGTTCCTAAAGAACGTGGCCACAGATTCAAAGTAAGTTAAAAAAAAACTCTGGAAAGTTCCGTAAGGGTAAGATCACACTGAGTTAACTAAAAGTTTAAGAAGTCGTCAACAAGCGTCAAACACGAACGAGCGATGAGTCACAGGTATTGCATAAATTATTTAAGAAACTTTTTACGGTTTATGGTATAATAAAAAGAAGCTTTGTAAGATGTAAGTAAGTTCCTTAGTAAGAGTAACTTATTAAGAAATTATATTATTAACACTTTGAACTTCAAGAATAATTGCATAAAAATCTAGCTTTCAGTGAATAAAAAAAAATGTTTTTCACTACTAATTAAAACACTTTTCTTCGCAATAGTATATCGCGACATATAACTAAGAAATAACAAATAGACTATGGTTATTGACCTCTTAATTTCTCAATCAAATCCACCGCAACAGAGAACGATCAATATCAAAGAAACTAAATTTTTTTACAGAAAACAATTGTAAAATAGACTTACCCAAGCCGCACACAAAGCCGGCGACGAGTATAAAACTCTTCATATTTTTTTATTTAATTTATTTGAGGTAGTAAATAAATATCCACGTTTAACTGTTGGTACGTGCGTCGCCTTCCGAAGGTTGCTCCGTATTGCGAGCGGGCGACCCATTGTAACCGACGCAGGCGCAGCTTACCATATCTCATACGACTGTATACATTGCGACGAAAGTCAATGAAAGTTTCTTAAAATTATATTGACACTAGCTGTGCCCCGCGGTTTCACCCGCGCGAATGACAATTCATACACTATCTTTATAAATTATAGCCTATGTGTTATTCCGATGTATAAGCTACATTATTGTAGAGTTTCATTAAAATCCATTTAGTAGTTTTTACGTGAAAGAGTAACAAACATCCAAACAAACTTTCGCATTTATAATATTAGTAAGGATTGACTGATGTATATGTAGATAGATAATTATAGTATTTAGTGTATTAGTCTCGGTAGTTTTTGGGCAGTAATTATTTATTTTATTGGCGTTTGTGAGTAATGATTGGTGGTTGTCGTGAGGCAAAATTGGTTCTGCTATGTGATATTTGCTTTGACAGATTAATGGATAGTCACAATGTAAGCAGTATAGCAAGCAATATAGTTTAATCATTCAAAAGAGTAGAGTTATAGGAAATTGTACCTACTTAGACACTACAATTAGTATAATAATAATCCAGCCTATAAACGTCCCACTGCTGGGCACAGGCCTCTTCCCATATAGAGAAGGCACGAGCATTGATCACCGCGCTTGCTCTCTGCGGATTGGCCATTTCAGATCCCAATTTTGGAATCCAGGTTTCCTTACGATGTTTTCCTTCACCGTTTGTCAGAAGTGTCTTAGAATAATTAAGAAAGTACATGTAACTTTGAAAAAGCCACATTGGTATTTGCCTGGGTTCGAACCTGCAACCTTGTGCATACAAATCCGTTCATTGAACCGCTTGGCCACCACGACTTTAACAATTAGTATACTTTTAATTAATGTGATCCAATAACGTCACAGACATTTATTTTTAATGATTATAATTTATGCAACTTTAATTATAAATATTATTAAAGTAGTATATTGGAAAAAAATAATAAGGTAAAATCTGTAAAATTATTTTTTTGATAAACTTAAACATATCTTTACAAACACCTAATTTAATTTCAATGTTTTCACTCTAATTGATCGCATGCACTCTCATTACGGTGAGTGTATTAAGTCGCCAAGAAAAGTCACGACACTTACCTATAGTATTATACATACAAACATATATACCATAATATATGCATGTATGTCTGTATAGGCTGCCGAGGTGATCAGACGGTAGCCTCGGAAATGCCGACGTCACGGCCAATTTCATGGAATCAAGTGTCGTTTGGTTCATATAATCAATTTGAAGTACCTTATTATGTGCATTTATATGTTACGTGTATCCTGGATGGTTTGAATGTATAATTATAATAGAATTGTTGTAGGTGTTGATAGAGTGTTTAGCGTGCTTGAATTGTAAAGATTCATGATTTTGTGTTTTGTTCATGCTTTGTATTCTAGATTGAATTATACGAGTCATGTATATAGGTACCTTTTTTTGTTAGCGTGGGAAAATATTCAATAGGTTCCTGAACTAAAAAGGATTTACAACACCGGAGAATGTGAAACTTTTATCCTACTAAAACCAACCCATTGGTTTTCATCGGCACATTAAGAGAGCCTTCCTTTATTACCTTATAAAATATGTACAATACCTAGATACCATTCAATGATTTGATTCCCTATATCTTCTATCTGACTACCCCTACTTCTACCACCAAAAATTAAGAAGTTGGTTAACGAGTATCGAATTCTATTTATAGCACTGTGCAGAAGTTTTCCTAAAAATTATAACAGATTGACCTAATAACCTTTACCACGATGAAGAAACGGTAGACAAACTTGACGCCTTCAGAAAGATGACTGCCGTGTCCTTAATTAACTGAAGAAAACATTCTAATATATTGGTGTATATTTAGTTGGGCTAAATTCAGACTGCTATACGATATTTGTTAGGTATCTAATATAATAATAAGGAACCAGATTATGTACCTTTAATTCACGGCAAGAGTCCTACGTTTATTTAAACTGCCAATGCGCCAAAAGATTTCTGGTGTTTGAATATCCATGGGCAGAGGTTTCGACTTACCATCAGGATAGTAGATAATGCCATTATCTGAAAAGAGTTTATCTCTATGTATATTTTTATTATATAAAGAGGGAATGTTGTAAGGAAATGAGACACTTAAGCTACCAACACGGAACCTTGGTAGTTAAACATGAAAGAATCCAATAAAGGATACCGCTTTCAACAATTAAAAAAAAGTGTGTATACTTAACACTTCCTTACATAGGATAATATATATATATGATAAATAGAGCGAGGTCATTCTAGGTCACCGACGCGAGTCGCGACGACCCCGAGGCGTCAGGCATATCGGCAAAAGCTTGTAAATCACTTTTCTAACCTCAACATAACTTCTAGAATGCAATGAGGTCGGAAATAATAGTCTTTAATAAAAAATAGGGTCGACTAAGTTACGTTACCTTTTATTCCAATGTTAATTGGAAAGCTCTGACAGTAGATTGTTGTTTCTTCTATTTTTGCCGATAATTGTCAAAGCTGATACACAAAGTTTACCTACTTTGAAAAAGCTTATTTATACCTTTATTCAAGTAAAAATATAGCTCGTAAAATTTTAACTGAATTATCTCACACAGCTTGTTAATCCTTTTTTATTTTAGGGATAATAATGTTAAATAATCGTTATCCTTAACAGTATGTTTAAGCCAAAAATGGTAGAAAAATTCAAAATTGTTGAACAAAATTATGTTCGAAAATTCGACAGCATATTTACAGATGCAAAAATGAATGTTAATCTTTATTATCTTGCTGTGAAGGTTGTACAATATTTCCTACGAGCGAACATTACATTTTATTGCTAATTAAGTATTAAATGCTACCATTTATGTCTACAGATGTATTTTCGTCTGACAGCAAAAACATGGAGTCAAAATTATCTGTTCGAGTAATCACTATGTCATAATTTATGTGTTGGATGGTTTATAACTTTTAAAAAGTTTCATCTTAAATCTGCCTGTTTTTTTCCACAATATTTTGATGTGAAATTAATATAATATGCATTCCATTTCGGTCTTCTTTGATGTTTTTTGTACCGACCAGTGTGTTCTGAACAATTCATTTCAACATTCATTTAATGGTGAAATGAATTCACATGAAGAGAAGACCTGAACTCACTTGAATGATGCAGAATAGGCTTGTTGAAGTGTCTCAAGCAAATATCTATTTCACTAACTAATACTGAAATTTCTTAACTGAAAAACTAAAAACTTCACAAAACCTGAAAATAAAAAGAACTTCTCATTAAGTAAGATAACATAAAACATTACAATCTTGATGTACTCTACGCAAAAAGTCTACATTCAGTTTAGCAGCGAAAAAGATTTTAAGTTAAACAGTTACAATTTTTTTATTGTTAGTGTAGTGCTCTGAAAACTACAATAAAACTATTTGGAGAAATAGGAAATGACCGTGTTAAATAAAATGAAGGTCAAGCGAGTGCACTAAATACCTGCAGTTGCGTATCTATGTTACTACGGCTATTTAATTTTACATACGTAATTACTGTTAGCTTAACCGGTCGGAATAATCTATAATTGAATGTTTTTGTATGTATGGTGATTTCGAATACCTAGGTACGAGTGGTATATGTATTTGTGTTCAAACGTATTTAATTCAATTATAATTAAGGTAGGTACATCACTTCATTACAAAATAGAGTCAGCGCAGGTCACAGTTTGCAGTTAATAGTGGGGGGATTAAAATCCAGTGATGCATTCAAAGCTTGCAGTCAGGTCAGAAGTTTGAAATTCTCTATAATTACTTAGTTCATAACGAAAATAGGATAAACATCTCCTAAAGGTTCTAGTTAATTATTTATGTGATAAATTTGGAGAATGTCTGTAATAAACATTAGTAATTTCACTCGTTTCTTGCATCACCAACAAATTTCTTGCATGGTGACTGTTCGCATTGTTTTTGCTACAAACCACGTTGATTGTCTCTTGTTTTTCTGCCGCCCTGAGGACGTAATCTTGGTTATGTAACACTTTCTTTCTACCTCATTACCATAGTAATACTCAAGTAGTTTCCCTTAATGTCTGCCTTCAAGTACTTTCGTTTTCATACTCACAGAGTATAAACTGTGGAACGCGACCTTGCATGAAGAATAAACGAGTTTCGTACTCATTCAAGGTTTTAAGTTCAAATGAAACATTCTTTTGAAATACATTCACTATTTGAAGTTTATAACGAATTATTTTGAGTCATTGTTAAGTAGGATTTTCCTTATAAGTAGTTATGTCTTAGTACCAATCAATGGAGAAGCAAAGTTAACAATTACAAATTAAATTGATCCTAAATTAATATGTAAATTTCAATTCATTATTCGTTTCCGGATTTTTCCTTAAATACAAAAAAATGGTTAAATTCAATAACTGCGAAAATTTTGTGGAATTTAGATCTATAACGCCGAAGCCCGTGGTATGATCAGTAGAAGCTTATACAGTAACGCATTATAATTAAGCTTTACATGTGTTATGTAATCACTCAAAAAACCAATAACCCAAACATTTGACATAAACTTTCAACTGTCACACATTATACAATACAAATTACCGTAATATGTATATATATTACCGTAACATACCTATCGATCTAATTCAAGTGATAAGTACATTAAGCAACATTAGCAACAACAATTATAGTTGGGTAACGGCCTATCGAAACTGGTCTAGGATAGACTAGGCGCCGGACCCGGCGTCGCGTGTTCGAGAATTAGGCTGTAAGCATACGTGATGTTTGAGTCACGACGGTGGTGAAGAAAGGTAACAAAGGGATTAGAATTTGAAAAAGGATAAGGTTTACGATGTGTTAATTTAATTGCGACTGGTAGATAGGATTCTCTGGATTTTAAAAATATATAGTCTCGCATCAGGTCCGCCCATTTTCCACCAATCATATACCATTAGCTTGTCACTCATTGGCTAAAAAATGGCACATATACCTAATGCAACACTAACGACCCTAGTCTGCTTCTCCAAATAATTTCCATAAGACCATTTGGATATCTGTCTGTTAAGCATCAATATTGTGGTTTAATATTTCACACAAATATATAATTTAATTTCGTATTTACGAACATAAATATCACAAGATCTTAAACCTCTAAAGTCAAACCACACATTGTGTATTTAGCAATCATAATTACAATTCAGCTTTTAAATAAATGTGCTAAAACATCTAAACATATATTTAATGATAATCTGATAAACAAACCTTATATTAAAACTAAAATAATAAGTAAAAATCACGATAATTTAATGTCGAATCGTCAAATAGTTAACGTATTTCTGCAACATGTGACGGACGGCGATCAATATGTAGTTATTTCAAGGTTCCTATGTAGTGTAGGTTTTCATTGTAATTGGACACTATTTTAAATTCGAAGGACCGATATTTTGTCATGCCATTGCCATTCACCCATCGTTAAACCTGTCTCGAAGATCGTTTTAAGTTACATGAGTTTCCTGTCAATTTATGTACCTATTTTTACGAAGTGAGGGTTTAATTTTCAGCACATTCAAGCCCTATTAAGATCAAGAACTGCGATCCTGTTACTGAGAGTTTATTAAATACCACCTTAGTATCTATTATAATCTTAAAACAGGAAAAGGTTACTTGGAAAGGAGGAGTTTCTTAATTTACCAGCTTGTTTGTATGTTTTTTCACCTTATCTCCGGCAATTGTGATATTTGTGTGTTTGATAGGAATCTTTAATTTATACCCACTGAAGCCAGCACCCATACGAATTTCATAAAAACCAATTCAAACTTTAGGTTTTCTTTAATTTACCTCTGTATCTTACATTTATGTTTAATCAATTATTATTCGTCTTGTTTCTTTTATACCTTTATAAGCGCAACGCGCAACATCCTCACTTATGAAATAAGCCTTACAGGCGACAACCGCGATGACTGGTTGTCAAAGGAGGTTGCATCACATCGGTAGGATAATTGAACTGTGTTGTAACGCGCTGAGATAATGCTAGCTATTTACTGAACATTACTAACTTGACGGATAAAAACTTTATTAAATGCTAGTTCTTAATTGAAAACTTAACTTTATTAAATTTATAGCATGTTCAAAAACAATGCCAAAAACTACTAAGGAGTTATAACTTTTAAAAAACTAAATTTCAAAAAAGCAAAACCTCTGTTAGTATTCAGTAGAATGTGTCCAAGATTTGACTTGTGAACAAAACGATTGAGGAACTCTGTGCTGAAATTGAAATGACGATATATAATTAAATGTTTTTTTTTACAATACCAGCCTATAAACTTCCAACTGCTTGACACCGGCCTCTTCCCACATGAAAAAGAAACAAATCACATATCACACATTTTGATAATTTTACGAACACACAATCAATCGAAATTCATAAACTGTTAGTTGTTAAATGGACTAAAAAAACAATTTCACATCAGCTATTCCACTTAAGTTTACTTAGATCATAGATACCTAGTTAGTACGAAAGTATTTAAACATTAATTATAATTAGCCTCAATTACCGAGTTTTGCATCAAAATATTCAGTCGACAGCAACTAAACTGGTTTCTCAATTCAGTTTCATCATTGGAAAGTTTAACCTTAAAGGTAAGTTGATACAATAGTAGGCCTATGTAACTATGAAATTAATGTTTAGTCGTTTTAATATTTGCATTTTTATTACTGTAACTATGAAATGTAGAATGATTCATTGTGCGCGAAATTGTTTATGAGGCATTTTTATCAAATGTATGTGTCGTTAAGGGCAATAAAACAGTACTGACATTGCTTATTTTAACAAAGTTTTTTTTAGAAACGATGTCTATCAGATATTGCGCCATAAACGTCTGGAATAAACGCCCTTGATACTAAGTAGATATGTCGTATCACGTATGTTAACTAACACATGCTAAACTGTATGTAGAATCTAGGATGTATTCATATCCAAAAAGGTAAGGTATGTCATTCAACGAAAATCAAAGATTTAGTGATGAAATTCAGCACATCAATCATCTTTATGATTTGACTGAACTCACGGTTCCTTTCTAAATTCTATATATTCATCGAAACTATAAATCAACTTAAACATTTAGCTTTAGAATCAATGTGGCAATCAGTACTGAAATACGAACATCGCTCATCCACTCTATTTACGTGTTATTTGATGTTACTCAAAACCTAACCTTATTATTATAATAGTGCGTCTATATAATCTTCCTTTTCATTTTCGTAAACAAATATTTGTGAACTTATGTATTTAACATAGTTAAGGCTTAATCGCGGTGGTCCTATATATAATAATAATATCATGCAAGACCGAATTTTGTTCACGGTGGCTACCACATTGTATGACATTTATATTAAATGCATGCGAAAACAACTGGTGTTATTGGGTTTTTTCTATGAAATTCTCAGTAGCAGGTCGGAGTTTGGATCTGTGCCCGGTTAGTGGCAATAGGCTCGCCCCCTATTACATGAGACCTAAACATACCGGCGAACTGTGGGTGTACATTGGTACACCTCTGCCTAACCCTTCGGGGATACAGGCGTGATGGTATGTTATGTTATGAAAACACCTGCAAAAGCTAGCTAAATATTTCAATTACTTCCTAAATTAAATGCAGCATCCTCAAGCTACTGTTATTTTAACCTACCGCATTGTTTTAAATCCAAAATCTCTTTAGAGATCGCTATTAAAGATACCGTCAATCCGTTTTGCTTTTGTTTCTGACATTTGTAATTCAAATGTACACCGAACTATATTCTATTCTAAACACATCCACTTTCCATTTTGAACTGTTCATTGTTAGAGCTGAATTGTATTTTAGACTTTTGTTAGTGTTTTTAAACTTGTATAATTAGATGTTTTGAGGTTCTGAATAAATAAAAAGCTTTTTAGTTCTTCCAAACTTACAGAAAGCCGATATTTATATATATTTATATTTATAACGAACTAGCTGACTGTGTGTGAAATTTTATTTTCTTTCATAAAAACCTTGTCCATACAATAAGGAACATAACAAAAAAGAATTATACATTTTGATTCAGTCGTCTGGAATTCATTTTTATATTATTTGATTAGTGATTTTTAGGTTCTCAACCAACCAACATATTTATTTACAAGCTGTGCCCCAAGGTTACCCGCGCAAATGACAATTCATACACTATCTTTATAAATTATAGCCTATGTGCTATTCCGATCTATAAGCTACATTATTGTCAAGTTTCATTAAAATCTATTCAGTAGTTTATGCGTGAAAGAGTAACAAACATCCATACATCCAAACAAACTTTGGCATTTATAATATTAGTAAGGATATCTTGTATCACGTATAAGGTCTTACTCACAAAACAAATATGTGTATTTATTATCAAAGGCGAATAAGTTATAGCTTTATTAATGAACATTTGGCAAGCCTGAGTGCTAGCAACACAAAAATATCCAGTACATTGCACAACTGGCTCGCCTGTTGCCTCACGACAATTTGCTATACTTACACGTTTAGATAAATAACTAAGCACTTTAAAATAAAAGCTGTATGTCACGGCATTCGTGAATTTCATAACAATCGATTTAAAATCGATGTGTAGTCGATTTGTTTTTTGTTTTGTTAGATTTAATAAATGCATTCTTTACTAAAACGCGATTTTTTTCAAAATTATAGATTTGAAAGGTCTTGGTATATTTGTCGTTTTAACAGTTTTTTTTTAGTATTTAAACCTAGTAATTACCTTCTATATAGATTCCTTAGGAAAGGACCGCATTTTATTTATATAAACTCTGTTTTTTTGGATTTCATATAAAAAAGTCGTGAGTATGTAGGTCAAATATCTGTATTACGACAAGGGCAAAATATAGTATCGTGGTTTTAATAGTTCGGTTTTAGTACATAAAAATAAAAAGAAATAACGTTGATGAAAAATAAAAAATCGATTTACTTAGCCGTGATTGGAAAACCCCCAGCTTAATGAAATACCAAGAGGTTTAAATATTGTTGCTAAAGCCCTTCTCCAAGACAGCCTTTCAAAGGAATTCCAAAAAGTAAATCTTGAATACATAATATATTGTCACGCAGTATCGCGGACCGATAAATTATAATTAAAGATCAATATTTTTTACTTTACTTGATCTACCGTAAATGGAATTAAAGGATTGTTTCCTGCTGAATGATTCCAATTTAATGTAGTTTAAATAATATTTTTTTTTTTCAACAAAATATCCTTCCAATTTTTTTAAGTAAGCTAATAATGTTATAATGTTCGACGGGCCTGTTGGTCTAGTGGTTAGTGACCCTGACTGCTACTGGAGGTCGTGGGTTCGATTCCCACCCAGGACAAATGTTTGTGTGAGGAGCACGATCATTTGTTCTGGTTGTCTGGGTGTAATTTATCTATAATCATATCATATCATATGTATGTATTTAGAAATATATAAGTATGTTTATCAGTTGTCTGGTTACCATAACACAAGCTCTGCTTAGCTTGGGATCAAATAACCGTGTGTGAGTTGTCCCGGAATATTATTATTATTAATCTCATCTTAAAAGCCTGTAACATGCAACATCTTCAAGACATTAGGTTTTCGAGATATTCATGACCGATGTTATTCAATAACTCCTATTTTTTTTTAATATCGAATTGAGCTCAAGCAGTCCTTAAAAAAGACATATCTTTGACAGTTGTACCATAAATAAATATATACTAAAATATTTAATGTACCCGACATAGAAAACAAAAGAAATACTGTTATTTTATATCTGACACATAAATCAAAGTAATTAAATGGACTAAAACAAAAGAATGGTAGAACAACAATCAAAATAAACTCATTGTATTACTGCGCTCGTTAATCACAGAATCTAGATATATATCTAAAATACATTACGTCTTAATAACCATTTAGATACACTAGCGAGATCGTGATATTAATATTAAAATCGTATTTAGTCTCGATCCGCTTTTGTTGCAAAAAAGTAGCATAGTCTTTGGGTTTGTATACATTGATAAGTTTGGAAGATTTCCGTATGGGTATAAACCCATTGAATGAAAAGCTTTGAAGCTCTTACTATGATTGGTCGCCTGGATAACCATTCCAGAAATTTTATATAGAATCCTTTGTTTATGCAGCAGTACCTCGGGTAGCAATTTGACCTTGCGTCTGACCTCTCTGATGAGGGTAAAGAAATATATTTCTTAACTCTCATCTGTGTGTACTGATGCACTAAAAAATGTCCCGTAAAGAGGTACTTTTTCTGTTAAAGGACTTACCTTAGAAAGCACTTTTGATGCTGCGCCTGACTTCTCTGGTGAGAATAAAGAAATAGAGAGTACAACTGTGTTTTCGCACACATTGATGCACTAAGAAATGTCCCGTAAAGAGGTCTTTTTTCTGATAAAGGAAGTTGAAACCACCACAACATGATCGAAATACGGTCAGACAGATTCTGATATTATTGCAGTGCTATATTTTTTTGAGAAAGTATTTACTAACCTCTTAATGCACTTTTACTTTCTTTTTATTGATAAGATAAACAATGAAGTTTATTGGTTTCAAGACTTAATTTAGTATCCATTTCCGTAAATGTTACGGTTTTAATTACGTAAAACAGTGCTTAAAAATAATTTTGGCGAAATCGATTTTTAGATTGTTTATTTTAGTAAAATAGCTATTTAAATGTTTAAAAAAACTTTCATTCATATTTTACATATGAGGTTTTCTCTCCGAGGCCAATACTTCGAGCCACTGAACAAGGTCACTGAACCTGAATTGGTTCTCAGTGTATTTTTCATTTAACACCGTCTCCAACACAATGTGCTTTTTTATAGAAAATCTTTCAATTTACGAGTTACACACTATTTATTATTCAAGTAGAGAGCTTCCAGTGTCGATTCTCAGTACGTCCGGCGATCCCTGGGTGGTCTCACTTGCTACAGTCATTGTCGACAAGTCAATTTCTACACCATTACATGATATCCTTTCTACTAAGTTAGAAAAATGTTATAGTAACAAAGTTTTGGAAGAAATATTATTTAAATTTATAAATGAGGTTTTACAGTTTTGAATTTATAATAAGTAATAATTTCAATGCACCTATTGTGGCTTTAAATACGAGGCAGTATATGAAATGTTCAGACGTACTTAATAATTGAAAACCTAACTAGCCAAAATCTATAATAATCCAGCTTATAAACGTCCCACTGCTGGGCACAGGCCTCTTCCCATATGGAGAAGGCACGAGCATTGATCACCACGCTTGCTCTCTGCGGATTGGCGATTTCAGATACCAAATTTTGGAATCCAGGTTTCCTCACGATGTTTTCCTTCACCGTTTGTCAGAAGTGTCTTAGAATAATTAAGAAAGTACATATATCTTTGAAAAAGCCACATTGGTACTTGCCTGGGTTCAAACCTGCAACCTTGTGACAAATCCGTTCATTGAACCGCTAGGCCACCACGACATTTTTCCAAAAGCTATATTAAAACATAATTATCAGAAGCTCTCTGTTTCAATATCTATATAAACGATGTCAACATCAAAATGCTTTCTTAATTTAATCGTGTATTTTGTTCTCATAATTACTGCACCTCTCAAGTCCTACCCATAAAATTTACTTAGACATTCGTAATCCTATAAACACCTTGGTATTGATGTACGTACGTAAAGAGTTACCTAACATTGTCGGTATAGATTCAAACATTCCAGAAGCTTAAACATGTTTAAAAAACATATAATTTACAATTGTAAAATTTATTATTAATTTATTATTAAATTATATATTAAAATTTTACCAATTAGAAATTATATTGGCTTGCTTATATTGGCGATAGTTAGGTAAAAGGTCATGTAAATGTCAAGCGATTGTCAAATGTTACAAGACTTGAAGACACGCATGTCAAATGCCAAGCGAGCTAGCTTAGCATGAGAAAATTGGAATTTACGACCTTTTTTGATCATTTGATGAGATTCAAGTTGGGGCAAATGTTTCTAGTAGATCCTACATTGATTCAAAGATTGGCAACAGACATTTGCAGACTCACCAAATATTGAATCCAACTCGAGTATGTAATTTGGATATCTACTCGGATAATGTCTTCATTTAATAATTTACTACGAATAGATAGTCAACATTGAATATTATTGCTTAGACTTTTCAGACATTAATTTTATACTCAAAACCTTAATAATTGCAAAACTTTCTACTTTAATTTTGAATGTCAGACAGTAGGTCTGACATTTAAAACTTGTCATCTTATTTTCAGACATCTTTTCGTCTTTATAAATTTTAACTTTTATGAACTGTATAATAGGTAGGTATGCATTGCATTCCGTATGTAATTTTGTGTATGTAGACATTCCTGGTAATAGTTACTTAATAGAGGAAAGCTTATATTTCATCAAAGTTTAACTAACCATCAAGAAGGTCAGGTGCTGTCTGGCAAGCAGAAAATACTTTTTTTAGGGTCCATTCAGGGCTCCCACACATAATTTCGGATTTATCGCATCGCAAATATATGCGAGGTCGCGTCCCATTTCGAACTTTATTTAACTAGAAGTTCTTTCGATGCGGCGTCGCATCGCACATTTTTGTAGGAGCCCTTAAATCAGCAGTATCATATCATTATTTTCTACAGCTCTTTTTATTTCGTCGTATTACAACCTTAAACATGCAATTCCTGAAAATGTAGGAAAAGGGAAGGGATTCCTTGATTCACATCAGAAAACTACAGCGTATTTTAAAAAGTCTCTTCCATTATTTTTTTTTTGTGGGGAAAATAAAAAACAGTGTTTCGTTTATCTTAAAATGTATTTAACTTATTAAGTCTTACAATACAACTACGTTAAGTATCACTAGGGAGGCTTAAGACCTGGCTTTGGGGGCGGGCGCCGCGTCCTCGGTGTCCTTGTACCAGTCCTCGCTGTAAACAGATAAATGTTGGTTAGATTTCCGTTACTTAAAAGTTATATAAAATATTTTTAGACCATCTAGATAATCTAGATAAAAACAAATTAAACATAAGATGGTGGGCAGAAAACAATACATGATTTCTTATTTACTCATTACTTTTCCAAATAAAGTAAAATGCTTTAGGTATCAGTACTCTTTTTTACAATTTAATTTGATGAGTCTCCTACTTGGCCCAAACAAAGGCTAAAACAGAGCCCATTTCAAAATTTGATTACATAATTCACGTCTTTATTTCTGGTAAAAACCATTTTTACTGACTAACAAAAAGGTGGTTCTATTATTAAGAGACACATGTTGTACTCACCATCCGCGGACATTCTCAGGGGCATCACACCTCTGGGTCTCCTCGTTGTACACCTCACCAGCCTGGCAGCCGAGGTCACGGGGCTCCACGCCGTTCAGGCACACATAGAAGCGCTGGCAGTCGTTGGGGTGGGGGAACTTAGGGTGGGAGACGGCCTGGCCTGACTTGTCGACCAGCTGGTTGGCGGGGCACTCGAAGCCGTCCTTGGTCTTCTCTGGAAGGTGGGTGAGACCATTAGAATGGAGTATAGGTATATTATTATAGGGTATACAGGGTGTTACCAAGAGGGTACATTTATCCAAAAGGGGTAAAGAGTACATCTGGTGTAGAGGCAGTTTACAATACTGCATATCAGAAAGGCGATTATGCCACAAAGAGCAGCATGTATTCTTTTGTTTTCTCTTCTTTAAAAGTATTGTACTTTTAAACATTAAGAATAAAGATACTCTAAAGAAAAACCCCTATAGTATAATTATTTTATCTATGTAGACTAGGATATTAAAAGAAATAATGATTTCATTTTTTAATTTCTTTTCATGACAATTCGTCCTTATTAAAACCTCTGACCAAAATGACGTGACCATCCTTTAAGGTTGGTTTAAACATCTACAAAGTTCCACTTACTCTCTTGAACCTGGCATCCTTGTCTTCCCGCAGAGTCGGGCCACACGCAGGTGCCGGAGTACTCGTCGAAGTGGAGACCAGCGGTACACTTGACCTCAATGGACTCTCCCTCGATACAGTTGTAGAAGACGTTGCAGACCGACGGGTCGGGGTGGGCGAAGAAACCGTTGCGGCGGGGGCACTGGCTGTTGGGCTTGGCAGGTTCTACAAAGGAAATTGAGATATTTATTTAAAAGGTCATTGAAAAATAGTATGGTTGGTAAGTACAAAATATTGTACTGGTTGGAGTAAATTAAAAAAATGTATGGTACAAAAAGATTTTAATTTGCCGTATGTAATAATAGATTTTCGGTTTACATACTTTTTAGGTCGAAGTTGTATTGTATAATATTATTATGTGTGTGTGTACTATGTTTGTCCCACATCTTAAAGCCTAACATACCTTTTCGCTAGAGATTATTTAAAGAATTCCTTGAAGGCTAAACAATAAAAAATATGCTATTTGAAACTAGATCTAAATCTAGAATGTAAAACATTAGGAAATACTTAATGCCTGACCCTGAAATGATGAGTTGTATTATTCAACAATAAATTAAGCATAAATTGAGAGCCCAATAAAGACAGATTTAAAAGTAATAAATTGATGTGACCTATTGCATTTTTAAATTATCGTCACATCTGTAAACAGGTTGCATGAAACCATCCAATGTTAACTACTTTTGAAATTCGTATAATTTATGAAACTTTTTATTTCTCTTCAGAAGGTAGCACAAAATCCTTAAGGTACGGCCTTGAGCGTGTAACCTAGGAAACGACACCAATCAGGAAGTCCATTGGTTTTGGTGTCTTTCACTCAGTTATATCAAGAACTGTTTGTAGCTATTTATAATTATTAACGCCTATTATTCGCGGTAGTTCCGGATACGTAATGCTTAGGTCTTTGTCACGTTACTTAATAGTATCCGTTAGGAACATAAATTCGATTTGTTAGACTGCAATTGCGTACTGCATTGGTGACTCAAAAACGTTTCCTAACACGGCTAGCACGTGGCTTTGTGTCACAAAATACAATTATAGCCTAAATCTATCACATTAAACATTCATTCTTTCATTTATTTAACAATTCTTGACAAAGATAAAAACGTACAAAGGTACTGCTTATTTCTTGAAGAAATCTTTCAGCTTTATTTTAATTATTTCACTAAAAAGTCTCTAAAGTAATACATTGTGAGGTTGAACTTAGCATTCTAAATCAATCAGACAGTTCACATAGCGTTCAAAATACTCATTTTGATGCACATAACCCTCGACCATAAAAGCACACGACACTATACTCTAAATTCGAGTCACGAACTTTGAGCTGCTGCATTCCATACATTCTACGAAACCTTTGAGTAAGTTCATGTCTATTTATAATATTATTTTATTATATTAAGTAGTACATTTATAACAATTGCGACTCAACTATTTTGTAGAAAATTTTAACCGTCCACAAAAAGAGGAGGGTTTCAATTCGCCTGTTTTGTTCTTGGATATTTGCTATGGCGTATCATCAAGTGTGGATACCTCAGACCCTCCTCTATGCCTCTTTCTTACATTTATGTATTTTATCTTATCCCTTATTTGTTTTTTTTTTTACATTTATGGGTCACTAATAATTCAACATTTGACGCTCTTGTTGTGAGTAATAACATATTTTATCAATAAATCAAATCTATTCTCATAAAAAAAAACCAGACAGTGTTATTTACGAAACTCCTATACCTCGAACGCACATTATTAAAGTCTACAAATGTCTACCGGTTGGCCTAGAAAGTCAGCTGCGTGTAACCAACCCACTCGGTCAAAGGTAGACAGGATACCTTCACTTCACGAGAATGTAAGTGACCTCAGAATGACATTTGATCTAACTACACGTTTACACATGCGCCGGTAGTTTTCCTCACACGCAATATTGTTCCGAGAATTGTATTTATAGATGGTAAAATTTCCAGTAATATTTTTTATCGCTCAAATATTTTCAATAGAATACAAATATGCTCCAAATAACCACTATTTCTAAGGAGTCAGTAAATTCAGGTTTTTCATTCTGGCATAAAAATATCCTCTAAGTACATTCCTCATTATGCTTATAGCCTTTACTTTCTTGTCTAGGTATAATTTACTAATTAATAAAATGTTCCCTATGTAATACCTACTAGTGCGTAAAATTCCTAAGCCAAAAAAGGATCTACAACAGACACACAGTAGATTTTGCAAAACCAAAAGAGCATAGCACAATAACGATATCTTCCAAAAACAAAAGCGTATCAACTTACGGAGTTCAGTCCTGTCTCCACAGTCTACATTGAAGGGCTGGTCGCACTTGTTGATCTTCCTGATGGTGGGGTCGAAGACCAGGCCGTCGGGGCAAAGCTTGGTGGTGGCGACGCCGTCCACGCACTCGTAGAACTTGTCGCACTGGACAGAGTCCTCGTACTGCCCGTCCTTGTTGGGGCATTTGAATTGGGCACCTGGAGAGAACAGTGGGGTTAGATTTTGTGAAAAAAAAAACGGGTTGTAATCTTGGGAGATGGGTTTGTAATGTTACACGTCGCAAAAAACATTGATAATGTATGATAAATAAGTCAAGAATAAATGTAAAGCTAGAATACAATGAGACTCAAAAAATATTACAAAAAGTATTTTGGTATGCAGTTTTTTGGTGGCATCTAAATTCCTCCGCATAATTACAAAACTAACGAAAATTATAACGCACTTTAATTAGCAATTAAAAATTAGCAAACAAACGGTATTGCTTACTACTTGCCCCAGAACAATTAAGGCGTACTTTTTATATTCTAGAACTCGAGTAATAAATTAAAACGTCCAATTAAATTAGTTACGGAACCATTCGTCCGTAACGCCCGTCAGAGCAGGTTATTCCAAAAATCGGACCGGTTGATCAGTGAAAGCCGATTTAGGTAAATACGCCTGTTTTTTCCGTTCGCTTTAAGATAGAGTTTACATAAGTATGTTATATAAGCGACACACATTTGGCTGTTCTCGTCACCTGTCGATATATTACGATAGTGTTGTGATTGGTCGGCTTGTTGTGCAAATCTTTTTGCTTGCTCTTGCGTTTCTTTGGGCTGGTGACGAAAGGCTACCTTTATGTGGCGTAAGGATGTTGATTAGTATAGAACGTAGTAAAGGGATAAAATAAAGTTCTCAATTCATATCAAGATGATAAATGTAAATAAATATTGTTGGTTTACGAAAGTAGAAGTCAAGTTTCAACAATTCATTATTCATACAAATTATTATTGCGGTTCCATTAAAACAACATCGTTTTCTTTGATTTTTTCTTAAATAAATATTCAATTAGACATGCATTATATTGATTGAATAAATCTTTAAATAGTGAAAACATATTCATCAGTGATTCCTGAGTTCTTCATTAAGTCACTTTATTAGTATGAAAATTATTCAGTGACATTTATGGAACAGTTACTAATTAACAATTTAAATTGATTGTAATTGTCAAGGCCGTCTCAAATTAACATAATTAGTTATTCAATCTATTCATACATGTTTTTTGTGGTCCTGTCCTTTTAAGGAAAATTTATTTTTATCATATTATTTAACATAATTTAGATTACATTTTGCAAGCTTTTATAGTAATTTGAATTGTTTCTAGGTTAAACGACAAAAATACTGTTTTGGCTCCAAGGTTATCAATTCATCTTGTGATCTTTATTAATAATATCTTAAACAAATCTTATGAACATGGAGTATACATTTAACCGTTTATAACATGTAACTAAGAGATTTTAATAAGGTATTTGTAAGTATGACATTTTAACTTGATTTTTTAGCGAGTAACGCAGTGAAGGTTTAAGATAGATCATTCTAGACTTATATTTGTTTAGACTTATATTTTATATCGACAATATAATTTATTTAATTTGAAGCAGGTAATGGAACTATAAAATTTACTTGACATTTATGTGTAAAGCATGTTTTGTTAACAAAGTTTACATTTTTTTTTTATATTTTATTGTGCAACTATGCGTGAAACCTTAAATAACCATAAAATAAGTAAATACGTTGTTACTGCCATAGAACTTTGAATCAGTTGACATTCAAATTGTTAGACTACTGAAATATTGGAAAATTACAAATCTTATTATAATTTAATATCATTTCGGTCTCTAATAATTTAGTCAGCCATACAGCCTATTTAAACATTTCCCAACACTATGTATCTACATGTAACCTATCACACACCAACAAAAGCTCAAGATAATGTAACACATGATTATCGAGGGGTACGGCGAGCTGCGCACGCGCATGACGCAACGTTAGTGAAAGTGAGGCGACTTACGACACGATGCATCGCGCTGATGCATCGGGGGTCGAGATCACACTGACCTATCGCGGTATAAGTGTATATTTGAATTTGTATTTAAATTGTTTGTTGATCTGATGTGTTAGGAAGTAAAAGAATAATGTCGTTTTGAAGTTATATGATGCCTAATATTAGTGCTGGATTGATAAAAAATACTTTGTTATAAGGAAAGGTGCTTTACCGGTACTCTTTATCGGTACTCGGTACATCGGTAGACTGAATAATTTTCAAACGATAAGAAATGTTTAACAACTCAGTCATAATTGATGTTGTTGCAAAAAATATTTCATTTTTCCACTAACATTTCAAAATCTATGGGCATATATTTTCAATAATTAAACTCAGAACTTTCAGTTCTAAATAACACAGGAACAGGCCAGTCCATATACATGAAGTAGCTCTATGTACCAATAGTATTTCTAGCTGTTCATTTGTTTCTATATTTGACCTTGCTAGTGTGCATACAGCATTAGCTAGGTTTCAAGTTAGACGAGGTATAATGAATGCTTGTCACATGTGCATTTAGCCTTGAAATAACTGACATCGTATATTATTAAAACGTAGTTCATTTCAATCTATTGTACAGCCCTCAATTGCAGTTAATAGCCAACGAAGTAACCAAAAACACTTTGCAATTTGAAGTAACGAAATTCTACTAAAAAATACTCAAAAGTGTTTTGATTTATTAATAAAGAGTAAATGTAACTTAAATTGAACTAAACTTAATAATCAGTTAATAAATCGAAGATTTACAAACAAAATGAAGAAGCATTTTAATAGTCTACTTAGTATGAGAAGCCTTCAATGATTTATATAGAGACCATTAACGACTGTTCCTCGCTTACATTAATATAATTTACATAATTTAAACGCACATCAAGTCATGTTAAGTTAATCACTTAGCATTAAAAGAGCATTTATTCATGTACCAAAAATACATTAAACATCAGATCACGAACAAAAATCTAAAGTATTAAAAACAACATTAAAATAACTAAAGAAACGTGTATTAAGTGTCGTAAGAACTCCGTGCTTAGAGACATGATATCAAGCTTCTATTGAATTGTTCTTAGGCCGTGATAGTCACGCATTTTTCCTAAATACGGTACGGTAAGAGGCATAAAATAAATCCCTTTAATCAAATTAAGTAAGCCAACTCTTAGAAGCCCGAGTAGTTTTCTTAAATCGATAATAAGGAAACTCTTAAGTCTCCATTAATGTCTCTAAGTGCTAAATGTTCTTCACTACATATATTGATCATGATCATAAGTACCTAGTAATCAAAAACATCTTTACATGCAAGACAATCTTGATGTATTCCTGAATTTAATTGATCTGTTATCGACGAGAGATTAAAATAATATATTTATATTCGGTTGTATCTGAATCACGTTTCTCTCGGGTAGTGACAGGCATACGAAAATAACTTGAAGTTAAACAAGATATCCTAAACAGGTTTAAACTTTATTTGCCCATATATTAGCCACATGTATCCTGAATGGGAGGTGGTGTGAAATCTAAGTAGTCATCAAGTACCTCTTTAATTACTTTGACAAAATGTCAATAAGTCAGTAGGATTATGTGTCTTAAGATGAATATGTACCTACTTATAATTATGCAAAATTGATAGTACAAGTGATGACTGAACTAGGAAGAGATACATTTTAAAAGGGTGATACTATTCACATGTTTGAATATATAATGCTACTAGCTGTGTCCCGCGGTTTCACCCGCGTGAATACCTAGGTCCAGTTCCCGGTGCCTTTGTATATAATAACAGACAAATAATTAGCAATAAATTAAAAAAGCGACTATAATTTGAGATTTAAACTATCCTATCTCTCAAGTCGGATCGAACACACACATGGTGTGCGAATTTTATTATAATCGGTTAAGTGGTTTAGGAGTCCATTGAGGACAAACATTGTGACACGAGATTTATATATATTAAGATGTAGTAATCCCAAGTAAATATACTGACGTTTGTACACTTTAGATATCTTATACAGTATGTTATCATTTGATACAGTGTGATCAAAGGCTTGGTCCGAACAAATATACTAGCCATTTATCAACTAAATAAACCAGATTTAAGACCATCTATCAACTATTATAATACATTTTTTACTATAGGCCTACCTACCGATATTGTAGGCAACTAACAATAAATAAATTACAACACGACACGACAAACATAAAATCATAAAAATATCGTAACATGAACGTTTTCTCGTTTCAAAAGTACGATATTTGCGTAAATTTTAATATCGAGTTACAACAGAACAGCGCAATAGTTTCGTATGAACTTAACTTTTTACTAAAACTGTAAATGCTCGAAGTGAATGTCAATGTCGAGTTACTAAACGGTAAGTTAACGTGAATTTTGTTTATATTTAGTTCATTGTTGTGAAAAGGTTTTATTTGAAGCCATTTTAGTTAAATTATAGTTAGTGTTGAAATATTTTGTGGTTTGGTTTTGTATCGTATTTTATTTTTGGGTAACTGTCATCGCACTAATCATGCTTTTGGTGAAATCTTTAAAAATAATGAAGATCATAAGATTCGTCTTTGACAATAACTAATAATAAGATTTTTTTTAAATAGTTATTCCCCATCTTATCAGGTCGTACAACATTAACATTAAATTATTCAAAAGAGTATATATTATCAATCTAGATTTTACGGTAATTTATCCCAACATTTATTGAGTCTACTTAAGGATTCTTTGTTATTATTATATTAAGTACGATGTTCCTATTCACATGTCAAGGTCTACGAAAACTGTCCCAATATCCCAAATTCATATAAGGAGAAAAATCAATTAAAGTACATAGGTACATAGAGCACCTCATTTCATCGAACCCATACACAGCCCGCCTACTAATTTGTAGTTACTTATATACGCTAGTAAGGCTACCTAACGGAATATAAATAGGGAACTGAACTCGAAACTATGTGATCAGAATATAATAAGGTTTTATTTAAGATTAAAAAGTTGTTTGAATTTAAAAAAGGTTGACTTCAGCTGCATGTTTTTTTTTAATGTTACCTTTTGAATTCAGAACTGTGAAATATTTCATGCCAGTTAGTTATGAATAAATTGACATTTGAAATTTGACATTCAGAGTTTTGAAATAGGAACTTGACAATATTTAAATTAGGAACTTTATAAAAATCTCAAGTCGAGTATGATTCTTTATTTTTCTATCAAGCTCTATAGATCTATAATAAACTATGTTGTAAATTGGTTTAGATAGTCCTTTTCTGATTCATATCTGCAAACAACCTCACTCTTTGATAATTACTGATAAATATTATCCATCGGTGCACAAAATAAACGATGTAAGACACTTCTAGATCTACAGTTTTAACTTAAAAGGTAACTTAACTATAACTTTAAGCAAAGCTAAGCTAAATGTTGAAACTAGTATGCTAAATTTTTGTAGAGTACATGTTTTTCAAAATACTATATTATTATTTCTTTCTTACGTTTTCGAGAACAATTACATACAATTAGGTGTTCGTGAAATTAGGCAGGTCAACTTATTATATAACTACTTTGCAACATTACATAGCGTTTAGTAGGTATTGTTACGTGATAATAACACAGGAATTAATTGCGTTATGTCAAGTAAATACCTACTGTAGCCGTTTGTGTGTCAGTGGTTATGTTTGCATGGCAACTGAACTTAGTATAGGAGCAAGTAATATGTAATAAAAAAAATATATTTCACATAGTGTCAGAAAAAAGTAGCACTTAAGATTTTTTTCTGTTAAATGCTTCTTATAATATTTAAAAATCGTTACGTGTGTATTTTCAAAACTTGAAATAGTAATTATTTCATTGTACATATATTTATATAATCTATTAAATGTTACTCCATATTGAATGAAAAATAGTGTAAGCTTCACTGCGCTCGTTGATGTCTTTTGTATTGACCGATAAAGAAATCTTTGTACGAACTACGTGGCTGACACGCGTTGTGTAACTGGCCCAAATAAATGGGTCACACTTTGACATTTTGTTACTATTAATTCTTATTTGTGTTTTAAATTTAACGCGTTTAATATTTATAAGATTCAAAACTATGGCATTAGCATAAAAAATATTTTTTAAATAAAAATATTTAGCTACAATTTTATTATTTGAAACAATGCTTTTAACTTTTATCACACATTATCAATTTCTTTACTAACAAGGAACATTTACCATGTAACATATTGTCACTTAAATTAAAACTTATAATATGTATACTTACTCGCAAGTGCGGTGACTGCTGCCAGAACGATGAACACTTTCATGATGGCTTTTGATTAAAAAATACAATTATAAAAAAGTTTTAATGACTAGATTGTGGTCCGACCCCTGTGGCGACCCTGGCGAGACTGACGAACTCGGGCTTCGCGCGCGCCTTTTCTTCACCAGCGCACGCGCACGAACCGGTAAGACTTAGGCGTGATTTAACAAATTCTTCTATTAGTAAAACAATAATAATTTGTTATAAAATTACTTTGTCTACACTATAATCATCTGTATTGTTTACTTTATATCCAATCATCCAAGAATCTTGAGGATTATAAATTGTGTAAGTTATAAACTATTTGGAAAAGTTTTGTTCGCTTGCCTTTACGCTTTTAAATATCCTTGGAATTTCTTACTTTTCGTTCCATTCAATAATAAAGGACTCTTCAAAAATGCACTTTATATGTATGGTCATAAAAAGGACAGTTTCGATGACAAGATCCAAGGTCCCGTCGTTAATTAATTAATCAGATGTGTCTTAAGTATTCAAATAGTATGTAAACTTGATTCTTCTTCTTAAGTCTGTAACCCTGAAGGCAAAATTGAATGCCATTCTACTTTGTATGCTAATGTTTCATGGTTGGAAATCTTCCGATTTTTAGGTAATTTCCATTGACTTTATTCAAAACCCTCCGTAAAAAAATTATAAAAAAAAGAGAGATTCTTCCTAATTTTTTTTTTTTTTTTTTTTTTTTTTTTAATTTAAATCAAGTGCAATCTCACGGCGTACATGCGCGCATTTAGTATGCTTTTTAAGATATTTATTACTCTACGAAATGGTACTCAAAAATATAGATACATAACTAATATTGAATTCTTAATGTTGTAATTATTCTCAGAATGAGTGACATTAAAAATAACATCAACTGTTTTCCTTAACGCTGTAGATTGTAGAGGTCATGAGCCCTCTCTTTGATTTATCGGTAGAGTTACAAGTGCCTTTTTTGGGTTCCATACATACATCAAACATATTCACAAAACGAATAATACGATCTTATCCCAAACGGAACCTTTGGAAATGCACGTCCAATGACTCTACCACTTTGATTGTCGCAACGTCAACTTAATCGCAATGTTGACAAACCCTTGTAAAAATAATGAATAAAAAAATTCAAATCTACTGTTTTAACGTTAAGGCGCAGTTAATAATTCAATATTTGATTTGTACATGGCTGACCATCCATCCATCCAGTGCTAGAAGGTTAGTTCTGCGCCTTTTCACTCCGATCGTCCGATTGCAATCACAAAGAGTAAAGAAATAAAGAATACAACCCTCGCATAAATTGTATATCTAAAAAACCGTCTGTAAAAGTCCTTTAGACGTATTGCAGTCAGGAAGCTTTTTTATCAAAAATTACCCTTATTCTGTACTATAGACACATTTCCCTACTCGATATATAGGGTCCCGTTGAAATAGGCCACTGCTATCAGATTACACACGAAGAAACATATATTTTCTGACTTTTATATGCAAACGAAAGCTGAAATCCTATGTTTGTATAAACAAAATACTCTTTATG
This sequence comes from Autographa pulchrina, assembly GCA_905475315.1. NCBI lineage: Eukaryota > Metazoa > Arthropoda > Insecta > Lepidoptera > Noctuidae > Autographa > Autographa pulchrina. The sequence goes on from FR997764.1 coordinate 3,914,084, forward strand.
TAATTTAGTTATTTTGGTGGAAGTGACTCAGCCTTTGTTCAATGCTTCATTGTTAGTGCGTAGTCGCGGATTTCGAATCCATTGTTGAAAGTATGTCCTAACTTCTACAGCGTAATGTATTATATATATTTTGATATATGATGATATAATATTGTAGCAGTTTTGGAGGTTTTAAATGAATACTAATAATACATAAAAAATAGAAGCTTAAAAAAGTTAGCAGCTATGTGGAACGGTTATTATGCGCTAAAGCCTGATTATTATTTTCAGCCATTATCGTCAGGCAGTATCGTCAGGCAGGGCAAAGGCCTCCCTTTCTTTCCTCCAATTCTCCCGGTCTTGAGCTTGAGCTATTGTTGTCTATTGTTGTGAATGCTGAAAAGGATTCAAGTTCGTCCCGTCATCTCCTTCTGGGCCGGCCACGAGGTCCTTTGATGTTTTGTGGAGTCCACATTGTCGTCACTTTGGCCCAACAGTTGTCTAAAGCCTTACTTTAGACAATTATACATCAGCTCTAGAAGTAATAAAAGAGTTGTTACTTTTTGTAGGGTACAAGTCTATTCCCTAATGTTATTGAACGAATCAATATGTCGAAGTTTATTTAAATGGGTGCGAACGGACACCTTTATTCTTATTAATAAACAACTCGTGATGAAAATTTAAATACATTTTTACCGTTTTAAATATGCAAACTAAAATTAAATTAATGCAACATGGAGTACCTACCTTCATGTTAGAATGTATACAAATAAGTGTATTATATTTTTTATGCATAAAATGTCACCAAAAACGGTATTGAACAAGCCGCCGAATTGTCTAATAATACAATTATTATTCACCTCATAAACTATGACAAGATACTGTGCTACATACTAAATGGTAAGCACAGGTGTTAGGTGTTGTCAAACACATTTTGCCATAGGTCCTCATACAAAGCTTTAAATTGCTAATTAATACGCGTTAAGTCACGTAATTTTTTGTAGTGATCTAACTATTAATCTCAAAATCAAAATTCAAATGTTTTTATTTCAAGTAGGCCTTTTTAAGCTCTTTTAAAACGTTAAATTACTGACTCTAGTTGCAGGTTCCAAAATTTTATTCCAATGGAGAAGAACCGGCAAGAAACTCCATAGGTTACTCGTTTAAAAAAAAGGTTAACATCAATGTAACAAATACAATTATATAAAAAAAAATATACAAATATGCGACAACAGCGTAAATAGCAAAATGTCTAAAATCTAACTAATATATCAACCTAAACATTACCTTGCTTTAAAAAATAACGAACTATCTATCAGTGAAAGACTTGAAATTGAAATAACTATTCTTCTAAAGTCACAAACATTAACGTTACCTCTTTACTGAACAAATACTAAGTGTGGGTATAATTACCTTATCCGTAATGATTATGATATAATAATTATTATGGCGTAACATATAATAATATAAAAAAAATCTTCATTATTACACACAAATACTTTGAATTGAACACAACTCTATACAACAATGTTCAATACTTCAACTCGTGCTCCGCGTCAGAGTTCAAACGCGCGCCATTGCGCTGCGTCAAAAAATGGTTTATTCACAAAAACATATTATGGCCACCTTAAATTACGGAAAATCTGACGCAATCGCTCATATAATATTCCTTGCAATACCTCGCACTACTTACGCCATACAGGAACATAATTAAAAATATAAAGCATATAAAAAACCGGCCGAATTCGACAAATTAACTGTGCATTCCAAAATTCAGTCGCTGCGTACGACACGCATTTTAGTATGCACCTAATTTATTGCTGTATTGTATGCACGTACGCAAGACTTCGTATGAAAACTAATGTATACAAAATGATACGAAAAGAAAAAATCTGTAGGTTCTTGTATGTTAGATTGAAGTTAATTCATTGGAGTTGTATAAGGAATCTTAAGGGTTTAAGAGAATTTTTGTTTGTAACATCAATAAGCATCCTTTTTATGCATCAACTGAAGTTGTATATTTAATTTCAATTGCATTTCCGAAAGTTATTTTGTTTAGTTGTTTATTTATTTCTTAGGTGTTAAAACGCTATCGTTTAGAGAAGATTGGCCCGGGAAGGTTTCCGAGAAAGAACAGAAGTCCTTCAGAAATCAGACAGAGTTACTGGTATGTCTCAAATCTATTTACACAAACTACATACACATCATACAGAAACCGTTGATTATTTACTGTTTGAAATTTTGCGGTATGTATGTAGTTCATGATCGATTGTCTTGCTCTTGATTTTGATAGGTGCGATAAAATAAAGGAGCTCTATCTCAGATCAATGTTAAATTGAAAGTTTCATATTTGATTAGAATATTTTATCTTATGTACTTAGGTACTATAATAAAAATATATTTAGTAGGTTATATGTATAAGGTGGTACTAAAAAACCTACACGTACCTTCGTAAAACCGTGTATACAGATGACTTTGTTATAGTTATAAATATGAAATAAACAGTTAATCTCTACACATAAATAACAGCATTTTAACGGATAAAAAACCCATATAATCAATTACACATATCAATTACAAGACAATCGATATCAAAACTTTCGCATGTTTAATTATAAAAGTAGTTTATACATGTCCAAAATCTTTCAACAAGGCGGAAGTGCTTTAAAAAGTATTTGCCTTATATTGGTGTCTAAAAGGCATTACGTCACTACGAAATACGCATTCACTGTCGATTTAATGTTCATTTCGATACATTTATGACCATTTTACGTCAGTAGAACATACTATATTTACACCTTAAGATTTCCTTCGATTCTGCTCAAGTATCAGTAAATAACTATGAGTGATCTGGAATGTAAATGTATTTTAGTATAACATCTTTGTCGATCCCCGTGGTTGAGTGACGTACACACCGGTTTTCAAGGTGTCGCCAGCTGTGAGGTCCCGTGTTCCATTCCACATTTATTTAGATTAACCACTACCACTTATATAGGTACTAGTAATATGAAGTAGGCACGTAGTTAAGTAAAGCTAAAAAAAATAGTGATTGGGAAGTAAGAGCTGACTAACAATACCTCTGGTTACTCTTACTTAATTAACTTACTCCTAGGCTACATTTAAAATAACTAATGATCTATCAATCCATATCTTAAACTATAAAACAAAACGGATGTATAATTAGCTTCATAATCGCATCGTTACGCGCCAATCTGAGGGCATAGTGCTGCGCGTACGCACTTTCATACAATCTCCTTAACGTGGAGGATCACGTGACCTCGCCTTCCGATCTGTCTCTAGGGGATTGTTGTAACACTTGTCTGCAGATAATTATGAGTTATAGTGTATTTTATAAACTTGGGCCTGAAGCCGGTAGTTGTAGGTGTTTTTTGCTTCCGTGGTATTGGCTGGTTGGAATTTTCAGGGTTTTAAAGTTATTTCCTGAATAAAGATCTTGTCTAGAAGATTAATAGTTGAACGTATTTGGTGCTTTTGTTACATACCATTATATAATTAGAGATGGGATATGTATATAGACCTACCTAAACATTTCATAGAATAATATGAAACCGATCAGAAATGGGCCTTGCAATGTAAAATAATTTACGAAACTATACGTAGGTATGTAGATATGTTAGCGTAAAAGCACCATATTAACATACTATTGCCAAGCACAATAAGGAAAAACAAAACAAATGTTGCAATAAACATCAAATGTCCGAAATACTTACGTAATATAGTCCGTTACTTTTGTAGCTGACAAATTATTGGTTCAAATTATTAATTACTAGCTGTACCTGCGACTTCGTTCGCGTGGATGACGAAACTTATCAATGAGTTTTTAACCGCAAAATTAAGTTTGTTTTTTATTGTTTATACTTTTTCGGGATAAAAACTACCCAGTGTGGTGCCCAGGATAATAAAGAATAATTATACCAAGTTTCATCGTAATCGAACCGGTAGTTTTTGCGTGATACCTGAACAAACAGACGGACAGACAGACAAAAAAAAAATTTTTTTCACACTTTTGGGTTCTTTGTCGGTCTAGTAACACCCCCCGCGATTTATTTTTTGATATTTTCAGTGTACAGAATTTTCACTTTTACAGATTTATTATAAGTATAGATTAAACAAAAACTTATTTGTGATTTTATTATTTAACGTGGTTATTGGGCGGAACATATTATAGAATTGACAAAAATGGAGACGCAAGGGGTCCCCTAGGTCTTATCTCTTTAACATGGGGTAATTTACTTTAAAGATCTTACTTTGTGACTGTGCTTACCTAAGTGAGTTGTAATATTTATGATTTTTATAATCAGGATTGTATTTATAGTTGTAAGCCACTGCTCAGATTTAGTGGTCATGAGTACAAACCAACGCAGGCGAGAGCCTAGGGCTCAGGCCTCCATTTGGGTATGCCACTTTTATAAAAAAAATTGCCATCGTCGTCCATTCTTCTTCCAGTCAATATTACTTAATACAGAATTTGCCTCTCATTAACGCCTTTGCTTTTTACTTTTACTTGCTTTAATCTCCTGCTATCAACTTGCGTAAAAGCCCGATAAATTATATGTACGACCAGATACAAACACTATCTTATCCGAGACCATAAAAGTCGGAAATATGTATTTATAAGTATTTTCATTTCACTCGATTACGACACTTCAAATAAAATGAGACATTCAAGAAATGTTGTCGTCATGTCAGATAGCTAAAGTAGTTAATTTAGTATTTACTTTGACAGTGGCTAGGTAGACGCTAGGTCATCCTAGAAAGTTCGTGACAGCATGTCCATCTGTTTAATTTGTTGTAAAATAACCGCAACGTATCTAATGGTAGAAAATTGGTAAAAGTCATAGACTATAGGGACCATATAATCTATAGATAGCAGTATAATTGAATGGATTATGACGATCGAACTGCAACACAATTAGGTATCATGGAACAAGTATGGGGAAAAGTTGAGTATGAAGGCTTTGGGTGTAAATAGTAAGTCCTGATTTTATCCCCAGTTATGTATGTACTACTACCTACTCAGTTCCTTTTGAGATTTAAAGGCATTCTAATTATAGCGAAAGTGACTGTTGAAATATAGCATTTTTAATCTATTTTTTGTCCTGTGCCTACAATAAAAAAGCACCGAAATAAAACATCTCTAAATTAAATGAATAATTACTTAAATAGATTCGCACCTTAATTCGTTTTGTTACAGTTATAAATGTTATAATACAATTTGAAACGCTTTCTTTATGATAGTCTTAGATGTTCAAATCTCAAATCAGACGTTCCGTTTGATCGATGAATTTGTTATAATGATTACTTAGGTATCTGTAAATATACTTAATTGGCAAGTTTTTATCAGAATTAAAATATATATATACATACTTATATATATGTGAGATGATATAAATAACTTTATAAAATGACTGATGTAATGAAAATTGGCCAAGTCAAATGTTTTTGGTGGGATCAAAATTACCACGGAACCAACCAGCGACAAAGGCCCTTATCCATGACACATTCGGACGTACCAACCGATGCCAACACGGAACAAGCTATACCTACCTACCCAGTACCTACCTACAAAGTATCCAGATCGATAATTTCATCAGAACAACTTATTTGCATAAACGAAACCGGTCGGTCGACACGCTGATACATAGATAGATCACAGACAATAAGAATGACAGACAATGGCTTAAACTTTCACATTCTGATGCCACTTATCATTCGTGCAATCGAGAACTTTTAATTATATGTTTGATTTGAAGGTTGTTTGATGTGGGCTGGGTAGCGCATCCTGAGGTAAAACGCCAACGCAAAATGAATCTCTGTATACTTAGTGCCAATCTTGATAATTTATGGAGATTCATAAGTTTTGAAATATTTTTTTTATCATTTAAACACAAGTGGGGACCTTCTTCCACCAGACATTTAACAGACGAATAGATTTATATCTATTTAAAAAGACGTTACTAAAAATAGCTTGTTTGCATTTCGAGAACCTCAAGACTAGTGGTCAAGCTTTGATAAAACTTCAAATTAAACTTTAGATATCGATGCTCTGGATTCAGGAATGCCCGACCTCAAGCAAAACGTCTTAACTTTATTAAAAAAAATAACTTGACCTTTAGAACAGCGACTAAGATAAGAAAAGTAAAATTAAATATTCTGTTCAGCCAAAGAGAATGTCTGATAGTTCGTATTCAATAGATAGGCTGCAGAGATGAGTCTGAATGCAACGGTTGCATAATCACGCATAATAGCGTCGGAGTCAATTTCCTAAAGGTCACAAGTGTTATAAGCGTTATACGATATCGACAAAATTTTTACTAATATCTAGATGTTAAATATTTTTAGCTTTTTAGGTTTATTTAATCCACCACTGCCGATCGTTTTCCCAACTTTGTTGGGGTCGGCTTCCAGTCTCACCGGATTCAGCTGAATATCGTATTTTACATGGAGCGACTGCCTATCTGACCTCCACAACCATTTTACTAAGATATAATATAAAGATTTCAAACGATTTAAACTTTTATTTTCAAACAGTTTATATCCATTTCGCTTATTTTAATGACATTGCAACAACTTTTCATTTTTAATGGTAACAGGGAGATGAGGAGATGCGTGTTTCAAATATTTTAAGCACTTTTATATCTTTGTGATGATGATGGATATGCAAGTTTATTTTTCTTAAGCCATTAATTTGATAGCCAACAGCAATTTATTTAATCAACCAAATTCACTTAAGCGCAACAAATAAAAAAGCAAAAGCACCTTCATTAAAATCTAAAATATATTTCAGTTCTTTCTAACATAAAATCAAAAGGTACAGGTTACATTTCAACAACTATAATTATAACTATGTCATGTCCACAAGCTTTAAAGCCAATTCTTCTAGCTGACTATTCCTTGTCACTAACTCACTATTCTGCTTCACTAAAGTCCTAACTTTATCTTTCAAAACTAACACACTGTTTATCTTCTTTTTCATTTTTTCTCTATTACTTATATTTCTCTTATACTTCTTCAAATTGTCGGTGATGTACCATATTTTAGTGTTCCCCTCTTTCCCTCTTTGCGTCGTTGTTAATTTAAACATGGCTTTTTCGTTGTATATATTCGTGAGCATGTGTAGGACGTCCATGTAGGTTTCTTTAGCTAGAGTTTCGATGTATTTCGGGAAATGAGGCTGTACCATGTATTTGTCTATGTTGTATTTATGTACGTATTCGTGTTTCGTGTATGTGTCGGATATTTCGTCATGGATTATGTCGCAGTCTTCTTCGTCTTCTTGTGAGTCGCTGGAAAGATATTAAAATGATAGAAAAATATGGAAAGAAGGGGAGGCCTTTGCCCTGGGACAGTTGCTAATAGCTAAATTCTTGCTAGTAGCTAAATAATAAAAATAATCAAGAAGAAAGTATGTTTGGGCATTTTATGCTTACAATTTGTAGAAACAATCATGGAATTATCATATTTGATAACGGCACGAGAGATAATATTTCCGAAAACAGAATAACATGTAACATATTGCTTGACAAAGAACCTAAATATAACGAAATTTTCGTTTCAATAAACAATAATAGAATATCTGAAAAAAGCTTTAACACAGTACATAAAAATAATTAAATTTTCGTTAGGTTAATTATTATTGTTCCCTTACCTAAGAATTAAATCGTCACTAGTCTGAATCCCCTTATGTACACCATCTTTCAGTCCATTAATAATATTATCATTAACTACAAAACCCGTAACATTCCCGTCTTTCATATACACATCAAACACAGGCATCAGCATTTGTGCTTTAATATCAGCTGTTTGTACACCAACATCATGTGCTGTGCTCTCATAAACTTCATTGATATATTCTACATCATCGTCTTCAGTTACGTAATCTATATTACTTTCTTCTATAACTTGAGTATCATCAAAATCATTGTTTATTTCGTCATTTTCATCAACGATTTCTTGCGCGTCTATGTGTATTTCTCCATTTTGGTCAGCAATTTCTTGCTCATCAATATGTATTCCTTCATTCTCTTTAGTCACTTCTTGCGTATCATACAGAACTTCACTATTTTCTTCAATAAGATGTTCTTCATCAACATATTCTAGTATTTCAGTTTGTCCATCATTATCCTCAGTAACAACAGTTTCATAAGCTATATTGTCTATATAATTCTCTTCGCTTTCACTAACTTCGCCATCGTCTATAATTTCACTAAATTCGTTACTAACGTCGTGGGTATTATTGTCAGGATTATAATATTCTATAGTAAGGCTATATGTTTCTAATTCATTTTGTGCGTCGCTGTGTGCGTTTTCTTGTATGGCTTCCACTACTGAACTTTCTATAAGTTCCTCGCACGTCGCTTCAGTATTTATTCTGTTAAAAATAAGTAATCATTTAAGCAAAATGCTTATGTGTTCAAATATTTTTTTAACAATTGTTTGCAGGTTTCTGGCCTAGAACTAATAGGGCAACATAGCTGAATTCATAACTTTAACTAATTAATTACTTTCGTGCTTATTGGATTCAAATCATTTCAATCCAATAATAACTAAACCAAACTAAAAGTCAGATGCAAGAACAATAAAAAAAGACCTAATATTTCTATTTACCTATCATGGGTCACTGAAACACACTGGTCAGAAACCCATGGGTTTCTTCGTATTTCACATTTAACAGACTCCTGCAAATGCTTCACACTTTGTATTGTCTCATTGCTGATATTTCCAAAACATGTTTTTATTCTTTTCGAGCTATCCGGCGTTCCTACCTCGTTTGTTTTTGATCCTGCAAAAGTAAATAATAAATATTTTGGAACCGCACAGCTTGAGCTACTATCGAAATTGTTAAGTGGCCTGTTCTAGGCTCACGTAAAATAAAACTATTGATATTTTCAATTCTTCTTACTGGACGGCGTCAAGCACACGAGCAGTGTGCTTTACGGCGTCCACTTAAAGTGTAAAAAAATTAGAACGCACGTACTTCTCTTTAAGGGAGGAGTCTTCGTGCCTTCCATATCATCTAAGGACCGTCTTTGTTTAATTTTCCGAGCCGTTTCAGGATTGTCAATTGCTAAAATTAAAATCATTACATTTTAAACAACTTTAAAAAAGTTAAATGCAAATAATACAAGTAAAAGTCTGCATGATCATATTATTTTTTCTGCAATGCATTATAACTTACATAAAATTTACAATACAGTAATTACCAGCAATTTTTTCTGTTAACATCATGAGTCTGTCTTCGGTTATAACTCTCTCAATATTCCTGCTTTTCATATTCTTCTCTAGCGCGTAAAAGAATGGTCTGCTCATACTGAATCCCGTTTCCATTTCAACGTAAGCCCTGATTTTCATGACGTCGACTTTTAGTTTTAGTAGGTCCATTATCTGTTATAAATAATTAACGTGTTAATTATGTGATGTTAAATGACATCTCCAGGTATCTTTTTCCTAAAATCTCAATTGCAATATTCGTATTATGTTAGGCTTGCTTTCGTTTTTATAAAATCACAAATGTTGGGTATTGGCAAAAATTTCAAACTAGAGTCTGCAGCTAACCTGCATAATTTCTGTTTATTGACGCTTATAATTATGATAATAAGTATCTTACCAATTATTGCCATAATCATTTAAAAGTAAAGATTCCAAGCAATGCGAATGTTCGTTTTATGCGTGATAGAGTATAAACAATTAAACATCCTGCATCTTTACAAATCCTCCACATTTATATTATTATAAGAATCTGTTTATCCTTACCTCCTCTCTAATATGCGGCGGCAATCGCCTCCCATGTTGTAACTTATAAAATTCTTCTAAAGACAATTCGTGATCATGATGATTACATACATATACAACAGTTAGTTCCTTCTCGTTTGGTAAATGCCTTAACTTTATTTTGCAGGGACAGTTAGTCTTCATGTTAATGTTTCTGTAAGGAAATTTTACAGTAAGAAATAATAAATTTAGGCACATACATGACTTAAAAATTAGTTTGGCATCTCCAATAGGTAGTAGATAGATCCATAAGTAAAACTGTTTCAGTGCAAAATTAGTCAACGAAAAATAATATGAGTAATAAATAATCAGGTAGTATATGGAGTAAATGGTATAATATTATTATGATATTTAAACAAAAAAATCTATATATATTTTATTAGCTTGTCGAAAGTGCTCAATCTCTATAGACTACTACAGAGATACATTGCATTACACTATTTATCTACACTAATATTATAAAGAGGAAAGATTTGATTGTTTGTTTGTTTGTTTGTTTGTTTGTTTGAAATGAATAGGCTCCGAAACTACTTGACCGATTTAAAAAATTCTTTCACAGTTGGGAAGCTACACTATCTCCGGTGAACATAGGCTATATAAAATTTTCAAAAAAGTTAGGGATCCATACTAAAACTTCAATAATGTAAACCAAGGTGTGAAAAAATTACCAAAAATCTTTCTTACATCGCGTGCGCTGCGAAAACTATTGATTATAGAACAAAATAATGTACTACGTCTTTGTAGAACATAAAATTATCTACAAAAAGTGTCGCGACAGCATAAGTCTAACTATAACAGTTAGGTCACAATAAGAGATATTTTATTAAAAAAAATGTTATTGAAAGGACGCCGCTAGAAAAGGCTCTTTATTTGTTACTCGGTATTGATCCTTATCAAAATAAATTACTTCATAGTCAAGACTGCTTCAATACCTTTATGTAACTTTTTGAATTATTCACTTTGGACATTCCCTTCGAAAGATATCACGAGTTTAAAATATAAGAATTAGAAAAAAGTCGCGCGATTGTCGCTCACTCTGCTCGGCTAACTATGCGATTTAACCTTTTGAACGCCACGGTCGTGTATAGACGACCGTGGCGTTCAAAAGTTAAGCATCACTGAGGTACGGGAGTGTCTATACTAATATTATAAAGAGCGTAATAGTAGTAATAACACAGAAACCTTCAATCCTAACTTTTTAAAAATGTGTTAAATACCCGTGCGAAGCCGGGACGGGCCGCTAGTTTCTAATAAGTATATAAAAAACACTTATTTTTCGCACCTTTTCCTCAGTCCTTTCTTCTTATACTTCTCCTTATTCCTTAAATAAACACAATTGTACGTAAACGATTCGTGTTCGGTGTTAGGTTTGCGAGAGTCCGAACATTTGTAGTAGAAGCGCCATCGTTTGGCATTCTCATTTAGATATTGCACAAAGTCCTCTAGTGACCTAAACTTGTCGCCCGGCTTCACGAGTTTCTCGTCGTCATGTAGATATAAATCTTTGTGGTCTGTACAGTACTCACTGTAGGGGAGGAAGATTAGTGCTGAAATAAAAAATTACATACAAGTTTTTTCTTAAAAAAGGAAGTTTCATAATTCAACATGATCTTCAGACATTGTTTTCTAAAAGACATTTATTATGGTATTTTTATCTTTTTTTATTTTACTTAAACTTTTGAGATCCTGATCAAATACATGTGATTTAGTACTAGTACTTAAGTGACTGCTAAGTGAGGGGCTCGTGGCTAAGTGTAAGCCGTACGGTTTGACCGATAATACAGGTTAAGCCGCGCTCGCCGCGGTTGGTCCGTGGATGGGTGCCCATTAATAACATACCGAGACCCCTCCGTGTTTCGGAAAGCACATTAAACAGTAGGATCCGGCTGTCATACAATAGATCTTTGGCAGTCGTTAAGTCAATTCTGACAACCAGTCTTACTATGGGATACTGTGTTTCCCAGTAAAATGGATTGTGGAGGTCAGATAGGCAGTTGCTCCATGTAAAATACGGTATTCAGCTGAATCCGGTATGACTGGTAGCTGACCCCAACATAGTTGCGAAAAGGCTAGGGAGATGATGATGACTTAAGTGACTGCTAGTCGTATGATTAAGATTAAAATTTTGATAGTAATATAATTTTCTATACCTTTTTTAGCACTTGTCTTGCTTTCTTCACTACTTGTATTCATTTTGCTACATGAACTCCCTGATTCATCTAAATATCTGAAACAACATATTACTTATTTTACTTTTCGTGATATTTTCGTGTACATTCGTGATATTAAGGCTTTTCGTGTGCTTATTATAATAGCACTGTAATTAACATAACATACCATCACGCCTGTATCCCCGAAGGATTAGGCAGAGGTGTACCAATGTACACCCACAGTTCTCCGGTATGTTTAGGTCCCATGTAATAGGGGGTGAGCTTATTGCCACTAACTGGGCACAAATCCGAACTCCGACCTGCTACTGAGAATTTCATAAAAAAACCCAATAACACCTTGGTCGACTTGGGAATCGAACCCAAGACCTCTACCATAGCAGTCGCGCTTAGAGCCACTAGGCCAACGAGGCAGTTAATACAAAATATATTTTGAATTTAGACACTTTAATACGAAGCATGTGATTTGTATATGCAAGTAAATTGACTTATGTAGGTACCTAATTGACTGTTCATTTGCAGTGTTTGGTGAAATCTGGTAAGATTCTTCCTTGATATCAACATTCATTGCCACATCTTCTGCTGATTCATCCAAATAGCAGTGGTCTTCATTAAAGTGTTTATCAAAACCCATTTCTGAAAATAAATTAAAAGGATATTGCATTTAAATGTGTAAAGAAAAAGTTAATAGGCTTGAATATTTTACTAGTAATAGTAAACTGGCCTATAAACATCCCACTGCTGGACATAGGCCTCTTCCAATATAGAAAAAGGTCTACTACTCGGGCATTGATCACCAAGCTTTCATATTGGATTGGCGATTTCAGAATCAAATTATTGCAATCAAGTTTCACTCATAATGCTCTTCTTCACTGTATGCCAGTGGTATTTGGTTTGAATATTATAATACAGTTAAATATATAAAGTAGGAAGTTTCATACTAACCACAAAAATTGAAAAACTACTACACTGTATTGCCAACTCCTTTTTTTACCTGTTTTCAATCACTTCCAGCAAAATATGTCACAAACAAACTTGTAGTAATAATGCTCATAATAAAATGCTGCTATCCTGAACATGTACACCTGAAAATATAAAAAAAAATGATAAATAAAATTTACTTGGTCTCTAAAAATTGATATCTAAGCTCTAAGAAGTAGTGCCTAAACACTCCATGTGGTAGAGTTAATACAGCTACTAACTAAACGACTAAAATACATACAGTTATTCAGAATGAAGCCTAAATTCTTATTTACATCTCTTTACTTATTGTTTTATATAGGTTATGGTATTTAGAGTTTACTTTATTATCTAGTGTAAGTATGTAAAGCTGGTTAAGTTATAAAAATGAACTACACTTACCATCATAACCAAATAAACATAATTTAGGCATTTTTTTTATGAAATATTGATAAGACAAACAACTGTCCTTTCGTATTATTTAAAAATAAAACAATATTTATTGCAGCCTAGATATACCACAACTGGCCACAATAATTGTTGTCCATTGCTTCATTCTATATCGGAATATAAACAAAAAGAATAAAATAATCTACCATGCGTATTTAAACACAAAGATTTACGAAATTACGAAATAGCATAACAGGCAGATAACAAAAGTCGCTGTCCTGTCAGTGTCACTGTCACTCACATTGACTAATGACGTCACATCTTCCGTAGACTATCACTCTCATTATCAAAAACCTATTTCTACTGTAGTCAGTAAACAAAAAAGAGATAATGATATTTTACTCCATGTCAAAATAATCCATTTAGATAAACATAAAAAGGCTAAAGAACAACTTAAAAAACGAAGCACAGTCGTCTTCAAAACCTTTTATTTTTCCAATTGTGCTCATAATTCTTTTGTCATCACCATTTCAGCCTTAGTCAGTCAGGCACTGTTGACTGTTGAGTGAGTTGAGTCTCGTACAAAATGCCTCCTCTTTTTTTGCCATCCGTCTTGTTTCCTATTAACTATATGTATACCTACAACTTGGTCATTTTGGGCCGCTCGTGTCACTGACCCGCTGAACGTGCCTGCAACTGAAGCGAAATCGCATGGACGCGATTTCGCAAGCGTAGTAGCAAGACCACCTGCTGCTCCCCCTAGGAAGTCTGTGCCTGAAGTGGCTCCGAAGAGTACCGTCGATGATGGTTTCATCTTGGTCCAGAGGAGGAAGCGTCGTCATCGGACAGTCAAGAACGGCTGCGGCACGGCTCCTGTGGAGCCTAGTGTGCAGATAAGTGCAGCGAAACCGAATACTCCGGTGTACATCTCTCGCCTACACTACACCACCAAGGCGGAGGACATCGCTGAGTACGTGCGCCAAAAGATAACATACATGCCGAGAGTGCAGCTACTGGAGTCGCGCCGCAACGTCAATTTCAATGCGTTTGTGGTGCGAGTACCTTTATGTTACCTGCACCTGTCGATGGTAGAAGACTTTATGCCGGCTGGCGTGGTGTTCCGTCGCTTCCGCGGACAGATACTACTTGAACGTACATATTAAGGAAGTGTTTACTAACATAGGTTTAAGTCTATATACTAACACAAAATTTATTTATAAAATATGTATGTTAGTTTATAAGGTATATATCTATGGGCCTTAGTACCTGACAATAAAGGTTATTATTACAATAAAGATTATTATTTTAATGGTGCATAAAATATTAAATAGTCTTTTCAGTTTGTTTTTTCATACAATATATAAATTAATATGATTCCTATACAACATCGACAAAAAATGAGTTTACTCTAGTTAGAAAAAGTCACATGAGTATAATACATAAATTTTACTTAAGTACAATAAATTATTTTATTCCAATCTCGTTCGGCGACTGTTACTTTCGTAATAAAACTGTTATCGGACATCTTACGAGGAAGAACTGCTCTACCTAAAGAAGTTTAATTAGTTACCTACAAAACAGTCATGATATTATGGTAAACTAAGTCGTATACCTACATATCAGTGGTTTGTAATATTATATGTTTTTAGGTCACTACTGTTTGTTTACATAGCTTGTAGTAAATTACTAGCTGAACACCAATATTTAAGGTGAAAGTAGTAGTGTCAGCTTTCCGACCCCTTTACCACTCCGCCACGTGCCACCTATTGTGTTATATTTTTTTAGTTTTTTGACAATATGCAGGTAGTGCCAAAACCTTAATTAAACTGCAATCTGTGTTGTCTATGTTTTCCTGAAAAAGTGGAAATTATGACATATGTCACAAATGTCATCTGAAGTCAAAACAAAAAAAAAAGAAAATAAACATGTGAACATCTTGGCATTGTCGGCCACTTTCGTTGGGAGATAATTACAGAAGTCACAACATTTTGAAATCTCCAGTCCTTACCGTGAATCATGATCGTTGCTCTTCAGACTTTGGTTTTTTTCCGTGAATCTTTGCTGACTGCGTTGGACCGATTGCTTCGCCCTTACTACAAGCAGCTGACTTTAGCTTTTAGTAGGCATGGAGCAGTTTCTGAGGATGAGGAGGTGGACGAGCAGGTGTTTGCCGAGTTCGACGACGACAAGGGGGTTGTGTTTTACCCGCCAATGTACGCGCAGAGGTATGCGGCCGTCAGCGACTGTCTCATGGATGACCGGTGGAGCGGGAAGTTAGAAAAGGTATTATTACTTTAGTTACAAAAGAACAAATTAAATAATTAATAATGCTTAAAGGTAAAACCTTAAAAAAAACACTATTATAGGAGCACCTCTGAGAGGTACTTGAGGAACGACAAAAATCTTTTCAAATAAAATTGATCTACCTACTCCCTGAGATATTGTATAACAAACATAAAGTACAGTGAGAATATCTTAACTTTGCTGTAGAATACCGTAGTCCACCACCTCTGATCATATGCCTCTCCTAATCATGGCTGTATGCTCTGCGAATTGGTAGCTTTAAACATAATCATAATTTACATCTGTAATAGTCTGCACTGAACTTAGTTTATTATTTAGTCCAGATGACGATGAAGTAAATATTAAGAATTTAAAATAAAAATAAGACCATTAAACATTGTAGGTACAAATTTTTAGAGACAAAAAAACTATCTTACAATATTTAATATATTAAAAAAGGAAAGTAAATATTTAGTAACAGTATTCTTAAAAATAAGCTATTATTCTATTCTATGTAAAAGAAATGAATAAATAATGTTTATTTTCACAGGTTGTGGATTTTGGCTATCATGACATGAGTTTCGTCAAATACCTGAAGGAGGTTCCTGGCATCCGGTGCATTCTTGGCGTAGACATTGAGACCATTCCTCTGCGATGCTCGTCTGACCTTCTTGGTGGAGATGAATATGCTCCTAAGAGGGAAAGTCCACTGCAAGTCATTGTAAGTTTTATACTTTTTGAATTCATCAATTTATATTCTTCAATTTATCTTCTGTTAAGCAGTTTGGCAGAATTTTTGTAAACATGTTTTGTGTTGATTTTTGAATAAAGCATTAAAAAAAAAAAATATATATATATATAAAAAAATTGCTAAGTGAAATAAAATAAAGAAATGTTATGTTTCTCTTTCTATGAATAAAATTATGTTCTTAGGTCTGCTCATAAATAAATAAACTCAAGCTTTTATATATTATATATTTAGTAAAGGGACACTTGTAATTTTTTTTTCTTAATATATATCTGCAATCAGCCCTTGAGCTTCAATCAGATTTGTTAGACACTGGAATTGTAGTTTGGAGATTTTCCACACCCAGCGGTGTGTCATCTCAATAATAATATGTATCGGGATGTCATATTGACACTATTTCCTACTTGTATAATTAAAAACAAACAAAACTATTTTCTTCACAGTTATTCCAAGGCAATGCTGCAGATCCCGACTACCGTCTCATCGGCTGTGATGCAGTAATTGCCATTGAAATGATAGAACACATGCTACCCCATGACCTGGACCGACTAGTGCACACCGTATTTGGCTTCATCAAACCTTGGATTGTGATATTTACTACCCCAAACGCTGATTTCAATGTCCTATTCAAAGCTTTAGAGAAGAATGGATTGCGACGTTGGGATCACATGTTTGAGTGGACGAGGGAGCAGTTTCATGACTGGTAATATATTTAGTTTAGTAATACCATGTTTATAAGTGCCATATTTGTTTGCGCGGAAAAGCTCAATCTAATGCCGTAACCGTCTATACCAGACCTAATTGCTTTGCGCGAAAATGGCCTAACCAACTACTAATAGCAGTTGGCCACATTATGTGCCATTCAAAAATAAGCCTTAATGAGATACTGCAGTAAATATTTTCCTTTTGGCAATTGTTGTGTTTTTGTCTGTCTTGTAGGTGCAGTAACATAGTGGTGAGGTACCCACTGTACACAGTGACGTGTCAGGGCATTGGGCCCGGACCGCCGGGGACTCTACACTATGGCTGCTGCAGCCAACTGGCTCTGTTCGTATCCAAAGACTACCATAAACAACAGGACTTGCATCTTAATAGCTTGGCTTTGGTGACAAGTAAGTATTTCAATACTGATTTCATGTATTTTTAGTAGAATATCCTGTATGTAATTTCTTAATTAATTGAAAGCTAAATGCGCATTGCGCCGACCCTAAATGATTGGGAACATGGCAGGGAGATGATGATGATGCTGTATATAATTTCAAAATTTTATAATAAATATAAGGTGCTATAAAAATATCTGCCACGGTTTTAATGGGAGGTAGTATTGTGTTTATAGATTACAATAGTGAAGAACTTTCGTACCCCGGAACAGTTAATTGAATTTTAGAAAATAAAATTGTTAAATTAATATTGACTCTATTCTGCGTAACGTGGTTCACAAATTACGTGAATTCGGTGCGGAGCGGCAACAGCTTAGGACACGGGATGGTTTTATACTAATAAATCAATTCAAATTTATACGTTATTTTTTTTGTATGAAAAAAAAATATAATAAATAATCAATAATTTATCTATACTATTGTAATCTATAAACACAATACTACCTCCCATTAAAGCCGTGGCAGATGTTTTTATAGCACCTTATATATCATGAGTGTCATTAATAAACAATTAATGCTTTTTTTTATGAAAATGTGCTGCAACATAGGACTTCCTCTTTTATAATAGGTTAACATGTAATAACATGGATTCTATATTTTCAGCGCCAAGCCCTAATAACTATAGCGAAGTGTTTGAAGGCTGGGAAAGCGAGAACGAGGCCCGCAATGAAACCTTGCCTAATCAAACTAATGGGTAGGTTCTAGATTAAGCCTTATTTAACGGCACTTAGGCTAAAAATTCCTTTACATACTGTCATCATCTTATGATCAATTTCAATAAGCCAAATCTCACATTTCTGAGAGTAGGCTTATTTAAATAGAAATTAAGGAATCCTTTAAAAGGCCGTATGAGTACAAGCCAAACGACGTTTTTTAGCTGTTATCTATTTCTAGTATAACTCACACAATGAGCGTGAACTTTCGTACAAATAATGAACGTTTTGTGTAACATACTAACACGCGTCGGTAGTAAAAGACTGCCTTGTACATGCGTGCAAATATTCGTTCCAAAGTTTGCTCGCATTTCAATAACCATTGACTTTTTATTTGCTGGATTTAAGTCAAATGACTTTAACCCACGTCGACGGCACGACGTGGAGATATGTCGGACTTGCACTGACCAAAAACAACCCGGTCCCGTCCTCGCCTTTGCTGGAGCCGCAGGATCGCTAAGCATTCTCAGCGCAGCTCCGGCTGGCCTTGGTTCTAAAAGGACCCCTTCTAGATTCAATTACCATAGCCTAGCATAGTATACTTTACTTTCTCAACCATTCCAGCGCGGAATCTCTAACCGAACTCCTATACCCTCAAAAGCAGTCGCACATGACTCTTGTGATCTCCTCCACTCTCTGTACGCTACCCTCGTTCTCCGTGGACACCTACAGCTACCACGACAAGACGCTACAGTGTAACCTAGATATTGAAGTCGGCAAGAGTTTCTTGATGTTTGATAACGAACAGTATTTTGATGTGGTCATACCGAGGAGGAGAGTGTGTCACAAAGTTTATGAGATTGAAGATGTCTATAGCAGGTTTTAAATAAATAATTTTGCAGTATTGTTACCTATACTTTTTCATAATGTTAAATTGTGTATACTATAATTATTACTTGTAAATCTCATCTCATTAGTTAGGTGATTTGAGAAGTAATTGAATCAATTTGAAAAGTCTACCATGTTGGTGAAATCTGTTTTGTCGGTGTTCTGAGTACATTGAAATAGTTCATACAAACTCACGTATATGAAGTAGGTTTGAAGAATTCGGTCATTATCTTTGCCATTTAATAGTTTTTATTTTGTGTCCACTCATTTAGGCCACGCCCTCTAAAATAAGCCACACCCACAAAAGCTTATTCTAGAAAGTAAATGAGATTTTATTCACAGGTTAAACTGTACCACACTGCAAGTCAAGAAATTCTCGAAGACCACCCAGAATTTGATGGCTAAGAACAAAATAGACTCCTTAGTTCACACGAGGGAGGTGGTGGATGAGATACGTCACCTCACCAAGACTTTGAACTTTAACAAACTATCTCAGAACCAACATGGCGATGGCTCTCAGATCTGGTGTAATATCAACTGGGGAGAGAACGCGCCGTATTGGAATCAGTACTATAAGATTGTTAAAGAGTACAATTATCCGTTTGAGGTAACTTAAATTTTTTTTTTTTATTTAATACCTTTTTTACATCTATGACTAAAAAGATGTAAAGAGTATTCTTCCATATGCTAAAGCATAAACAAAAATATGTGTTCATTGCCTTAACAGCTTGCAAAAAATTGATAATTTTTGTGGTAAATATCTTTCATCTGTCATCATATTTTATTGCTCAATAGCTCATAATGGCCTTCTAATTAGGAGCTTATTGTTTCTATATCCCGTCATATTTAGTGTCTTATTGCTATTTCAGACCAAATCGGAAGAGGTTCGCATTCTCGACATAGTATCGGAGGAGATCAACCGGCTGGTTGACACGCAGTGCGACGAAGAGGTCTCTGTGGACGTCAATCGCCTGGAGATACCGATGACGCATCTCATGAATGTTGTGAAACCTATCACTGATGACGTCAACAGGGTCCGGTTAGTATCATACTATTAACAGATCGCATTGACCTAGTATCGGAGGAGATCAACCGGCTGGTTGACAAGCAGCGTTTTTTTTTCTCAAAATAAGGTGACCTAAAATGATAATATGTTTATAATAAAAATTTAAGGCAAATGTAAAGAAAAATGATTTTGATCATAAATACTTTTAAAAGACAAATAATCGTAGGTTCCCGTCGTTTTACTAGATAGTTTATGAGGCCACCTTCCGGCTCCATTGTCAAAACACTTCTATGGATGTCATATTGTGGTACATCATATGTCTCTGATTCCATAACACAAGTGCTATAGGTACTTTCTATGGGGTCAGAGCATGTAAGTAATTGTGTCCAAATTATCTAGGTAGGTATTAGAAAATAATAATAATAGAAAACTAAATATTTATACTTTTCCTTATATCCACAGAGACCTTCTCGAATGGAACGGCTATGAGATAGTGAACGACGTGGTGATTCACTCCCGACTAGTCGTCGACACGACGTCGGTGGTGACGCACGAGGAAGAGTGGCAGGACAACGACACCTTCTCTGACGTAAATGAACCCGATTAATATAATGTAGATGTAGTATTGTGCTGCCATAATGGGTAAGGGTACGTCCAGATCTGGCGGACGCGTACTAAATGTGTAGCTCGCGAGCTTTCGATGAGTATTGGTTAGATCTTGAACTGGAAATGCACGTAAGTAGCTCGCGAGTGGTTAGCAAACGGTTCGCGACCTGCGCCACACGTTCATCTGATGGTGATTCGGTGCGCGTTCGCCAGATCTGGACACACCCTAAGATGTTCAGAATGTATGTGCGCACGGGCATATTTAGCAGGTTATATCTTGTTAATTTCTACTTAGTTATTAAATCATAAGTTAAAAGTTAAATATTATTAATTTGTGTAGGGTCAATTTTGATAAGCATGTGAGAATTGATTGTTATTCTTTACGAAATTGTCTTATTTGAAATCTAACGTATTTCTAAATAATACATTATATAAGTAATCTCATTATAATTTCGATTTTGTATTTGCCTCAAAAATTTGTAATGCTCATTTAGGATGTCTACGTATTGTTAAGTATATTTCTCCACGTATGTGTGTAGAAAAGTCATTCTGTAGATCAGATCACCAGTGGACTTATACACAAATAGTAATTAGTTTGTTGTGTTTAAAATGTATAGCATCGCATTTACGTATTGAATTAGCTGTATCTTTTAAGTGTAGGTACTTATGGAAAAATATTTAGAATGATATTGTACCTGGTATGTTATATTCAATTGAATATTTTAATTTTACATATAAGTCCGACCGTATACGGACTGCTTGAAGCAGTACGACTGCTTCGAGCGGTCGACAATAAAACGAGCGGCTCAGATGAGCGTGCTACATGTTTTACTGCCTAACTGCTTGAGTCCGTGTACGGTCTTCCTAAAACCAAATTTATTAGTAAGTTAACTATGTATCTCATAAAATGTTAAGCTTAAGATTGATTAAAATTTTGTACTTTTATATTTTGTTGTTTGCTTCACCTTTCCATTTAATTTATTTAGTTAAGTGTAGTATAGAATACAACTCATGTTCAACTGCGGTAATATTTTCTTTTAAACGAACTTTTTCGTATTATGTGATTTTGTTTTCAGTGGGACACCACAGATGTTCATTCCACAACTCTGTCAGATGGCAGCACTATCGTACCGGACTATCATGGTTAGAAAATAATCTTGAAATATTGTTAATTTATTTATTTGGAGTGTTTCTCTCCCCTTAGGCATAAAGTAACGATTCTACGAGCAATAATGTTGATCACGTCACATCGCTGAGTCATGAGATTTATCAAAAAGAATTATGTATTATTTCTTAAAGTTTTACTCATTTATATCATCGTTAACGCTACTCGACGTCGTCAAGCATCACAAAGTAGAAACACGGATGTTGGCAACTAAGTAAATAAAAGATGTAATAATCATCGTACAGAATTTCAGCCATTTACCACAAGGAACTATTCTTGTTTTCTCAAATTTCCAACGCTCTATCATACGTCATGTTCCATGATAAAACCAACATAGGATTCTGTCCAAAAGGTCGTTGTCTCCGCCGTGCTTTAGACACTAAAGTCCGCAACCTAAGAACAATGCTATCGGCCGACGAAGACATTACTACAGAACTAGACAGGGTAGTCTGTCGGCTCATGAAGTTAGCGCTGCAGACCAGTAGAGGGCGCACCACGCCTCCGCCCACGCGGTGGATGCAGTGCAAGTTGCTGGACCTCCTGACTCTCACGGAAAAGGCGATTGGAAGACGCAAGAAGCATTTCATTGAGAGCTGCCCTGTTAAAGCTATTGAATTTGGTATGCGCTTTATTATTTATACAGTAGGCTAAATTATTATTAGGACTCTGAACTGTTTAAAAAGAAAAAAGAATTCGGATTTCATGTAAAGTTGTTTTAATTCACCCCCGGTATCCACGAAATTCTTTAGTAGTTACTTACATAATCGAAATATAATCGAAGGAACTCGCAGTCGTCATGTTTTCATCGTGTTTTCAGAAGTCCCTGAACCGAAGATACAGGTTGAAGTTGATCAAGACACCCGAGTGTGAGTTTTATTGCACCTACATAAATACATTAGTAGCCAAATAGGTACAAAGTATAAAATAAATTTAAAATTTCAGAAAAGAAATCGTCGATAAGTATCGGCACTTACTTCAGCCCGTAGGTAAGTAACATTCAAATATGAGGTATTTGTAGCATGTAGTGTAGGTACAATTTTAAACTGACCTACACATGTAAGTACAATGTTTATTGCATTTAGTTATTTTTTAACAGAGAAAACGACCAATACTGATGCGAAGAATGGTCCTGCTACTGAATTGGATGTAGAGGACGACTTCATGAGTACGACAAGTAATGAGTTCATGAAAGGTAAATGCCATCAACATTTAATGTCAGTTTTCAGTATATTGTAAACATGACCCTATATTTTCTTTTAGATTTCGAATACATCGAAGGAATCTCCCCAAGTCTAGTCATTCCCCAGCCTGTGTTTAGCTCAGAGGTCTTCGAGCCCCCACAGGTACCTCCAAAGGAAACGCCACTAGAAAGGACCAAAGCGTGGCTAGACGAAGATGTTGAAGTTGTCCCATATCCAAAACACGATGTGAATTACGAGAACATTAGTTCTGGGGACACCGACCACAGTGTCACCAACGCTAAACACAAACACAAGAAGTCAGGTAAAAAACATAAGACTACCAACAAAGAAATAAACGAAGTAGAAACGCCACTTTGTAAGTCATCGCAAAGTAAAAGTTCAAACACTAATTATAAAATTAAACGTGATGCAAAAAATAAGAAGAAGAACAGCGGTACTAAAATATCTAAGAAGATACTCAAAAAGAAGTCAAGTTACGGAAGTTTGGCTAAAAATGCTGGCGAGAAAAATTCGTCAACTGAGTATGAGACCTGCGTAGTGAAGTCTAATAAAACAAGTGAGGAAGTTCAGTGTTTAAACCTGGCTGTTACTAAACCGGCAAGTTCTTTTTTGTTTATTTATTTTGTCTAGGTTTGACCAGTAAAGTTCCGTTACTATTATCCGTTTTGACGACCTCCGTGGTCGAGTGGCGTACGCACCGGTTTCATGGTGTCGCTAGCTCTGAGGTCCCGGGTTCGATCCCCGGACGGGTCAATGTAGAAACCAACTTTTCAACATTGCCTCGGGTCGGGTGTATGTGGTACCTTCGTTGTTTCTGAATTCTATAACACAAGTGCTTTAGCTACTTACTTTGGGTTCAGAGCAATGTATGTGATGTTGTCCGCATTTATTTATTTATTGATTAAGGGGATGTCTAATAATGTTTATTGTTCTTAGATCCCAGAAAGCTTTATCGAACTTTGTCATCCAGAGCTAAACGCAGAAAAACCTTCAAAGGAACACAAAGTAACGAGTATTGAAGATGGATCAAGTAATATTGTGATTTCCAACCAAACAAGTTGTAATATATCAGCAACTGAGGACAGTTTCCTTATTGATATAGTTATGCAAGACTTTGAGGAGACTATAGCTCTACGTAGAACTATCGGTACAGATATAGAAGCAGCATCTGAAGTAGTAGAAAAAGATGTATTTGAGACCTCAAGCATGGATATTGATGAAAATTTATGTACTAAACACGAAGTTAGCACAGAAAATGTGCAGTCACAAACGATATTTCTTAGTGGTAAATATTTCCAATTTGCATAGCATCTTTGCTTTTTTTACAGGAAAAATAATGAATATTACTGTTTTCTTACTTTAGATATAAATGAACCAAGCACTTCAAAAGGAATTCGTCACAATATAAGCACTGATGTGCAATGCGGTCCGGACACCTTGGCGGCGTACCCAATGCTATCTGCGTCGACATCCTTGGTCAGGGTGCCACAAGTCTTTTCCACAGGCATTAAGATTCGTGATGTAGTTGCCGACGTCAAAGTAAAAGGGACTGATTTTGGCACTTCCACCCAAGATACTTGTAATCTTACAACCATAACGCCAAGACAGAGATCGGTTGGAATCAAAATAAAAGATTCTGACGTGAACATCTGCACTAAAACGGAATGTTCCACCATGACCATAACTCACCCGGTGCCCCAGCTGCATATGGCAGTTGCTGACTTTAAAGGTTCTCGCAGCCCACCTGTAAACAGTCTTGTGTCGTCCCCTGAAACAAAGCTATTGAAGCCAATATCTAGCACTTTGAAAATAGAGGATTCCGGTTCAGAATTTTGTGCGCCGAGTATCGCCAGCTCGTCAAAGACTCTCTCATATTTTATTAATGCATCAAAAAATACTAGCGACAATTTGATTGAGTGTTCTGTAAGCAAGGAGGGACAAATAATGGAAAAGAAAACTACCGTTAAGTTCTCTCGGCCGAGATTATGCTGTGGAGGAGTTCACGTTCACAGTTACAGAGAAAAACAAGTTTCTGAGGATATTGTCTATCAAGGAGAGTGGCAGCGGTGTAGGCCGAAGACTCTTGCACGGAAAAAGATTTATAATACGGTAAATTCAAGGAAAATGAGCGAAGCAGTTTTAAGAAAGAAGAAGGAAAGTTTAAAGGAAAAGAAAGTAACTTCCAAGGAGAAGGTTGCGGTAAAGAGAGTAGAGAAAAAAGAAAGTAAGACAGAGTCTAAAAAAAGCTCTCAAATGCGGATGGCTAGGCTTCTTAAAAACAAACAAGATACCGCATCTCGTGATCACATCAAGAAACCCCTCGTTAAAATAAACAGTAGTGTTATTAAACTGTCGGCAACTGCTTTGAAAATTCCTAGACCCGCTAAAACCGTCACCAAGGTAAATTAAACTTTTATTCCATGAATGCGCATCAAACAAAAACTTCTTTTCAAAATTTGTTTATGTTACAGGTCGCCTCAAAGATAGCAATGGGGTAAGTAAGGTATTCTTTATTAATATTTTTAATTTAATGCTACAGTCAACTTGTACGAGATAACAAATTTATCTGTTTTTAGTGCCATTACTTCTAATAATGCAAAATCAACTTTTACTGTAAAAAGACCTACAATAGTGCCTAATGTTACTGTCAAAAAAGATATTGAGAAACAAAAGCAAAAAAAGAGTTTTATACCATTATACTTGAAGAGAGCCCCAAATACTAACAAAAATAATTTAAATAAAAGTTTAGATTCTGCCAATGCTGCCATGAAAGAGGAAATAGACAAAATAGCTAATAAAATAGCACCTTTGGCAAGATCAAAAACAGATGAGATCAGGAAGGATTTACTAAAGTTTAGCGATGAAGTGCGTGAAAATATTAGTTACGTTGTATTTCGCAATGATATTCAAGAAACAAATGAATCTACTGACGATCAGAGTTCTGAAAACCCAAAAGATCATAAACAAATTATCGCGAAGCAATTAGAAAGTATGCTTAAGCGATCGCATAGCCCTCAATCCCTAAACAGTTCTACTTGCTCTTCCCCGAACAGTGTAGCTACAGTTAGACCAGCTGCTGCACGATGTAAAACTTACTCAAACAGGAGACACTCTTCATCATCTTACAAAAGTAGCCTAAATAATAGCGAATCTGATAATAATACTCCGACCAAAACCAAGAAAGTTGTCAAAAGGTGTAAAAGTGCAAAAAAGGACAGCAAAGATGTTGACAACAAAGAAAATATCCCAGAATCAACAAAAAACTTTGCCGCTAAAGACAAAGAGAAAATTATAAAGTTGCCATTCGTTGGTCGTCACAAGAGTGTCTATATAGCACAACTGAAAACTGAAAGCTCATCTACGGCAAACAATGTTCCAAGAAACAGGGCACAAATATCAAACAAATCTAGCATTAAAATACCTACACCACGAGACAACGACGAAAAACGAAGATCGACTAGCCCTACGTTGTCAAAGAAGAGGTCAATAAAATCTGATACTTCTTCAGTCTATGAGGACTATAACCAAAGTCAATCGGAATCGTATGGTAGTACAGAATCTGCAAACATGGTTCTGGTGCTGGAACAACCGCCTAAGCATGAAGTGGTTTCAGGGACGAAAAATAATTTACATATTTCATCTGCTGAGAATGCCGTCGTTAAAAGCGACAATAATTTAATAGCCGAGTGGGTACAAAATGCGAGTCTACACAGTCAAGCCAGCTGTATTCTAAATTCTATGAGGCAAATACTTGAAGACACACTAGACATAATTGTTAGTCCACACGAACACAAACTACGTCATATAGATTCTAAAACTGTAATTTTAAGTAGAGATGACGTTCAAAAGTTAAATGAAGATAGGCTAGTATCACCACGAAGTAAAGCAGTCATTAATACTGACGAAAACTTTAACAGTAGTTTTTTAGAGAACGATATAGAAAACGCTCTAAATCGGACATTTGATAATGTGCTCGGCGACGAATCGACGGTCAGTTTAAATGATACCAGGCTCAATGTGACTGACTTGGATTTACTTTCATTTAAATCTATAACATCAGTATCGAAATATTCTGAATATTTTTTGGCTGATAATGATTTTAATACCTCTCAACCAATAGAGCAAACTCAAGCACAGAATAAGAGTTCAGTGCAGGATATATATGAAAGGAAGGATTCTCATATGGTACAGGTACGTTTGGGGTTTGTATCATTATTAATTGTTAGTAAAATGTACTTTAGTATAAAAATGAAGGTTGTGTTGCACATTGAAGCTAAATTGCAGAACGCAGGGGGAGCTTTTGCAGTGCAGGCATTCAGTGGCTTCTCTATCAACGGTGAGCCGGTGGCAGGAGATCAGCCGGACTCTATCGCGCTCATTGATTCGGAGACGGGAAGTCTAACTTTAGACATAACAAGACAAGCTGTGAGTAACGAATTACGTTTATTAGTAGACTAGTGAGAAAACATATATCTTTTTATTCTTTATAGCACTGTCCTATTCATATGAACCCTAAATCTGATGAAAGACACTTTGTACACTTTCACAGTTTGTATTTACAGTTAGTACCACCTTATTCATGCATGTATTCATCGATAATTCTGACGGTTCTTATGTATTTGAATATAATATCATAAATATATTATATTATTCATGCATGTAGTTGTCCAAATATGTTATTGTTTATTGTCAAAATGCCTGCATTTAAATAGGATTAATTTCTGGTCATTGTGTTGTCACAGACATCGGAAGAACTTTTCATATCGGGTCGATCATCGGACAGTTACGAATCGTGTCTCATTGATGAAGATGCGGTCGTTCCAAATTGGTTGTTTCAAATTATCAGTCAGCAACAAGCTGTAAGTTTATTTTCACCTATGTCCTGTTTAAAAGTATAGTAACTCAACGTTGTCCCTTGTTTGAGCTCAGAAATATACGAAAGCAGAGGTAAAGTTAGTTTCGGCAGAATTAAGCGGCTGTATAAAGCGTTCTTTTTCAGGTTCCTCATTAAAAATAACAGTACAAAATGGTCGGATAGCACCAATTACGATACTTTTGTAGTCCTCTACTTACTTTGTACTCAGCAATATCAAGCAGTGCACACTACATACTGCTTGAACACTAGGTGGAAGACGATCCAGAGCCAGTCCTGCTCGCTCCCGTAGATGCGCCGCTGGCCGAACCGTTGTATGACGGAAACGGGAACGTCATAGAGCCGGCGATGGTCGGCGTGGGCGCCGGCGCGGGCGACGGCCGTGGCATGCACAGCGATCACTCGCAAGACAGCTCGGGTAGAGGCACTTCCCTAAGCTCCAGCGACACTTCCTCAGGCCCTCAAAGCGAAGTCAGCGTAAGTACAACAATTATTTTATCCAAAATCCTACGTGAATATTTTATTTCATCTGGTCTTCCTTTCTCAGGAATATGGTTACATTTCAGGCAATTCTGATTGATCCGTCAGCGTTTACGGCTCAGTTTGAACTGCTGCGAGATTCTGCGCCCAATACAGTGATAGTGCCGGTCGAAGCGAACCAAACCTCTTCATCGAGTCACACATACAGAATTGACGGTAAGCTACAAACGTCTTTAAAAATCCAATCACTTTTATCTACTGCCATAAACCTGAATGAACAATAGAGAATTGCCATATTAAGTCATTAAATATAAATAAAAATTAAACGAATTTAACTTTTATAATTTGAGGAAACCTGGTCATATTATTTAGTAAGCGCCTGTAGTGTCCCACTGCAAGGTAAAGGCCTCCCTTCCCTTTTTCTACTTATGTGTCTATTGCTACTGGGGTCCAGTTCAAACTTTGTTATAACTGGTAGTTATTCTCCGTATACAATTAGGCCTCCATCAAAGACAGTTTTTAGCTACAAGTTATTATCTGCTCACTTTTAAATTTAACTAAATAAATACCTTCTTATTTAGATGTCAACGGCACGTTGATCGGTGCCCGCGACAACCGCGCAGCTTTGAACGGAGCCAGTGACGTAGACGCAGACATCAGTTCGATAGACACGGATGTACCGGATTCCTCCGACAATTGAACATCGCTCAACCGCACTGCGAGGTGTATTTAGCTCAGTGCAAATTGATCAGGCGAAATTGTTGGCACGCGTACTCGACGCATATATTTATTATTATATACACTAAGGGAGATTTCGACTGCAAATATTTGCCGGTGAGAAAAGGGGGGTAAAAGGGAAATATCGTAGTCAAAAGGCTATGTTAATACTTGATAACCTCAAAATTTATGATGGCTTAAGTACTGTTCAGAATATGATTGACGATCAGTTTGCACAGTAGCTTACCTTAATCTTCCGGTGTGTAGAGGAATGCGTGTTTAGAAGTTTTAAGTGGCAATGGATCATTTTGAGGTAAAGGGTGAAATTACACGTTTTCTCGGAAATTACAGTGATGCCGCCTCGGCGCATTGTAGATATCGGCGTTCTAATAAATTATTTGTATCTCTACTCTGTTTATTATTTACTGTAGTTGGCTTTTATGCTTTAAGTTATAATTGAAAAATGACACACGCTCACACGCACTCAAATACTTGATTTTTTAGATTATAGTCCCTCTTTGTTAGAAATATAAATAAAAATGGATAGTAGGTAATTATAAGAAAAATAAGATTTTTATAGTTTCGTTCGAATGAACGGAATAAGCATTTGTTTATAATAGATATTTTTACATTATGCTAATTATCTGATAACGAAATTTGTAAGATAAATCATTTCAACCTTATTCATGATCAAAGTAAAATTGAAGTTAACGCTCTTGTAAACTCAAAAAACAAATTCCGCATAATGCTGTTTTATATCTTTATTGCTGGCTTCAACACTTAGACATGAGTTGATAGTAGTCCTGACTCTAGTCTAGTCGGGATCGAACCCGCGGCATTGCGCACAGTGATAGCTGTTAGCGTGATACCTTATATCACTCGACTATCCGTGCAGATTAAATAAATAATAAATAAATAAATGCGGACAAAATCACATACATTGCTCTGAACCCAAAGTAAGTTGCTAAAGCACTTGTAAACAACGAAGGTACCACAAACACCCAGTCCCGAGGAAATGTAGAAAAGTTTGTTTCTACATTGACTCGTCCGGGGATCGAACCCGGGACCTCGGAGCTAGCGACACCTTGAAACCGGTGCGTACGCCACTCGACCACGGAGGTCATCGAGATTAGAAGGGGAAAGGGACACAAAAACACAAGTTATCGAGGAAATGTCTTTTTTGCATTTATTCATATTGTACAATCTTATAATATGATTCATTCTGCAAAATTTTACAGGCGAGCAAGAATTCATATATAAAACAGTAGCTCTTTCGTATTGTACATAACCATTTTACCAGTATAGTGAAAACATGCGTATAGTTTTTTTAGTTTTAGGATAATAAATTACTTAAATACTAATTTTAAGTTTGGTTCTTTATTAATACAATATCAATAGGATTGCACTATCCTGTAAAGTTATTGGAACGTACCAAAAAACATTCTATGGTGCTTCTCTCGATGCCGATGAACTTTCTATGCTAAATATACAATTATAATTATAACGTTTTATATAAAACATGATTTTTGTGAAGCGAATACACAGATACAAGGCAGGCATGACATTTTGCACAAACTTTCTCACCTCACTTCAATAGTTAACAAGATACGAGACACGGTCAAAGATGCCTTGGAGAAGATCAACGGTATGTATACATATTACATTATATTAACAAAGGTCATGTCAGACAGTCAAAGTCTGCAAGATCGAGGGCAGCTGAACCGATTTCGCTAATACTCGAAAGATTGTGAATATCAGAATGACGGGTGTACCCTTGTTTTTTAAAAGCACATTGCTTTACACTTTACGCACATTCCGCATAATTATTGCTAGAAGATTGCTTTCATGTGTCTAGAATCACTATTTTTCGACATGAACCCGTCGTTGATATTCACGAAAGATTTTATTTCGTAGACGAGGGTACCTTTTGTATCGTAGGTACTATAATTTTTAATGTTGCCACATATTAATATCGCGAATAAATGGCTCGTACCTCGTTCTCGTACTATGTAGGAAGTGAGCTAAGAGAGTGTTTATATTTAGTTACAATTTATTTATTTTAACATTTTTTACACATTTGTTCATTAGCTGCTGCTGTCATATCACTGAATTATAGTATGTTTCTCTATTTTTAAACTTAAAATGGGGCTAATTGAGGATCACAGGCCTAATTACGAATATTGTTTTCTATTCTAGATTCTTTTTGTATTGTTTCACAGTATACTGAACTGATTGTGTTCAGTCTTTCGTATATATCTAATACTTACAATCGATTAGTCACAGTTTCTCCCTACCAACATTAAAGTTAATTTATTGCTATACCAGGTAGTTATCATTTTATGAATAAAAATGTCTGCTTTGCAAATTATGATTAGTCGAGTCATCGTTAAGTAGCCCCATTTTATTATCAATCATTTAGAACTTAAATCGCAGATTTAAATCGATTTCTACAGTGTTGTACATACTGAACAATAAAACGCATTAGAACAATTTAAATGCCACTTAATTGTAGTAGTTAAGTAACTATTACATCAAATATCCTCATTATTATTTTAAGGCAGTGAAACACCCAACTTAAATTCAAGGACAGTTGGGGACGAGATTACCTAGCTAACATTAACTAGTAACATATCACTAGACATTTTCACAGGCGACCTCTACACAACGGTCACTTTATATTTTACAATATTTACACATCTTATACACGTATGTTAGTGAAACATCGTCGTAATCAATACGAGGGAGTCACAAACACCAAAGCGGGACGCACTCGGTACTCTATACCACTCAGTCATCGAAAGTCCATCGGCTTGTTGTAGATATCATCCTAATAACACCCCGATTACAAATGACAGAACAAAAATACCCGTACGTCTATACAATAACAATATAAATATTTCTCATGAGTCAATCTTGTCAAATAATAAAACTACATAGAAGAAATCTAACACTCTGAAATCGAGGGCAACAAGTTTATATTCTGTAAGACACGCATTCCTTCGCGAATACTTTTAAAAAACAATTTTTATTTATTTCTTTTATTACGACTAATTAGCGTTGTAATTATAACATTAATAATATCAATTGTTCAAAACGATCGATTCACATACATATGTGTAGTTTTAAACGGAATTATGAAAACAAAGTACAGGTACTATAATAATGGACAATACTGCACAAAACACGATTCGCGTACCAGCTTAGACACTTTGTACTAATAACTATAACAGAGGTAAAATATAAAAGCTATCATATAACCCGTTCCTGCCCTTCGCAACAAACAACAACGATCAAAATATTGAGGGAGTAATATCCGAATCGACTAAAGGTATCTACTGTCAGATGAGCCGCGTGTTTGGAGACGACTTGCTTGTTCCATCTCTCGGTAAACTTTCCTACACGAACCTTTCCAGCTCCACTCATTCGGTAAAACAAAATAAATCAAACTGTAGCTATTGTTCCATCTCTCGGTAAACTTTCCTACACGAACCTTTCCAGCTCCACTCATTCGATAAAACAAAATAAATCAAACTGTAGCTATTGTTCCTTCTCTCGGTAAACTTTCCTACACGAACCTTTCCAGCTCCACTCATTCGATAAAACAAAATAAATCAAACTGTAGCTATTGTTCCTTATCTCGGTAAACTTTCCTACACGAACCTTTCCAGCTCCACTCATTCGGTAAAACAAAATAAATCAAACTGTAGCTATTGTTCCATCTCTCGGTAAACTTTCCTACACGAACCTTTCCAGCTCCACTCATTCGATAAAACAAAATAAATCAAACTGTAGCTATTGTTCCTTCTCTCGGTAAACTTTCCTACACGAACCTTTCCAGCTCCACTCATTCGATAAAACAAAATAAATCAAACTGTAGCTACTGTTCCTTATCTCGGTAAACTTTCCTACACGAACCTTTCCAGCTCCACTCATTCGATAAAACAAAATAAATCAAACTGTAGCTATTGTTCCTTCTCTCGGTAAACTTTCCTACACGAACCTTTCCAGCTCCACTCATTCGGTAAAACAAAATAAATCAAACTGTAGCTATCGGTCGGTATAATAAGTACTATAGATAGAAATCTTTAAATATTGTAACCAAACTTTGTGTAACAATCATATAGTTTCTTTACGAAATTCTGTATTTTAGGCAGTATTCCTTACAAGTAATGCTAATCTTTCTAAGCCGACACAGCATCTCCCGGTTATGCCAAACACGCGTCGCCCCTTAGAGAAATGAACAACACCCCTATGCAATCACACAGTTCTAATAATAATCCTCATTTTTTCATCATGACATGTTATCACAGAAAATTATGTATTTACAATTTTGTCGTACTAAAGTAACCTACATCATGCTTTGCAACGAATGTGTTTGATGGTGTTTAACGATTTCCTCTTTATCACAACTATTGTACTGAACTTCTTGACGTAAAAATTGAGTGAATTGATAAAAGAATTGTATGAATTTGTTGAATTAAGTAATATATTTCTATACTATAAAAGCTATACTGGCTTATCTATGAATTGTGTTGGTACAGTAGTCGTAATAAAGATTATTGCTAACAAGTGACTAGTATGACAATGGCATGAAGTAGTATCAAGTGGGATTAGGACGAATATCGGATTTATTTTATACGGTACAGTCGTAGGCAGAATTGGTTTCACCGCTTTGGTGTAGTTGATTTAATTTTTGTTCTTAAATTATTAATGACTGTTCTTTAAGTTGCAAACCAATTCTGATGTAGAGTGTACAAACATATTTCGATTTTGTGCCTGGTGACATAAATACGTTAGTTGGTATTGATTTATTTGAAATAATCGGTCATTAACATTATAAAGTTGGAAATGAAATATTTAATCTATAAGTAACTGCTTTTTGTATTGTCGCTCATAGCTTAATAAATAATGTAAATAACAGATTATTTATTTCTTAACAAATCGTTGCATCAGAGACTATTACAATGTCAATGAG
Source organism: Autographa pulchrina (assembly GCA_905475315.1). Taxonomy (NCBI): domain Eukaryota; kingdom Metazoa; phylum Arthropoda; class Insecta; order Lepidoptera; family Noctuidae; genus Autographa; species Autographa pulchrina. The sequence continues at coordinate 3,948,129 of FR997764.1, forward strand.
TGCACAATTGTTGCACAGTGGGAGTATCTCGTTTATCCTTAGTATAATAATTATTATAGTCAACAAAACTTTGGCTCATCTTTAATTTACTCCCTAAATGTTACTTTGAGGTATATATTAAGAGTTAACTCACAAAGCAACGAGATACTCCCACTCCTTATAAAACAGCTTTTTCATAAACATTACAAGTTCGTAGCTCTATCGTTTGTAGCATTACAATATACAAACCAGGCGACAAAATCTTTTAAACAATACTCAGTACACGATTTAACAATTTAGGTATTCATTTAATGCAGAAATATATTTTCAAAGTTTACACACAATTCATCTTTATTTAGTTTTAATCGTATTTAAATTTAAATAACGTAGGTATAAAGCACTTGGGGGAAGGACAGCAAATTCAATAAAAAATGTTTAATTATTTATTTAGTATATATTAACTAAGTAAAAATTATTCGCTATGTAAATATTTTATACAATACTAGTATTAATTTGTCTGACGATGAATCGCAAGTGTTCTCCCAACGTGTAACTTGAATACGAAACGGCCGCGGGCGGGGTCGGGACCGCCCGGCCCGCGCCCTCGCCACGCGATATAACGTAGACTTTACGTAGTGCAAATTTAATATAGAAAGTTTACTTTTACAATACAGACTAGTAATTTCATTTTATGTAAAAATCCTAGCGCAAACGAGTCGTCCGGCACCGTCTCATACCTCGATCGCCCTAACCGTAATACAAATCAAGGAGTAAAATTTTAGCGAATTAAAAATTAAATTTTCCAAAACTTCGTAAATACTAGAATTCGGAGGCGGGCCGCGGCGGGCCGGAAGCGACGTCCGAACCGCTGAGCAACGGGAGTCGTCTATGTACACACGGTCGGCGAGTATAAAACGAGATCGTTCGTGTCGCGGCGGGTCGCGGCGCGGTCGCGGTCAGCAGGAGTGCGCGGCGCGCGCGCGGCGGCGCCGCTAGCACCAGTCGTCCTCGTCCGAGTCGGAGTGGCGCGCGCGCGGCTTGTAGCCGTTGGGCAGGCGCGGCGCGGGCGCGGGCGACGGCAGCGCGCGCGCGCCCGCGCCCCCCGCGCCCCCCGCGCCCCCGCCGCGCCCCAGCGCCAGCGCCGCCTCGTAGCTCAGCGGCGCCTCGTACGCGCGCGCCGCGCCCCACTCCGCCTCGTAGCCCCGGCCGCGTCTGCACACGCCCAGTATTAAGCCATCCTCACACGGCACTTGTTTCGATGCTATATTGCAAGCGGGGGCACCAGTCACCACAATACAGTAAAAGCATTGAACATAAACGTACCCAAAATATGATGGATTAAAAACGAAAAATTCTAATTCTACAAATATTAATCTTACATACGCAAAGGATGTGGCAGAAAACTTAGAACCTGACTACAGAATATTTCAGGGGAACCTGCCAAGCTCAAACTTTAGCCTGTATTAAAGACAAGGACTAGCATTTCAAATAGGATAGATTGTAATCAAATGGTCCAAAAATAGCAAACTACTGCATTATTACTGATCTTCACACTAGCTTTTAAGCATATTCGTTACATTATAGTATTTTGTATGGGCTACCTACTTAAATGTAACTTAAATGTTAAATTGTTCCTACCAAAAGCGTCATTAATCATTATAACAGCGCAATAAATATTGCTGCGAACAAGCCTAATCCGTAATAACAGGACGTTAAGGCTCTCGTCCTAGTCTAAGATCTGCTTTATTGTCAAGTATCAGTAGCCATCTACTTACCTCTCTCTAGATCTATAATCTCGGTGTATCAGTCTTTCAACTTCTCGGCCGTACTCGTACTCGTCATGTTGAGGCTCTAGCGGTTCTCGAACCGCATGCCTCAGAGATAACTGTAAAAAGTTCTAAATCACTACCTAACACCTCAAGAAATTCAAACATTACCATAAGTAATTATGAAAATACTCTTAAGAGCACTTTAAATCCCACTGACTCTTTGCATTACAGCTCAGCTCTATCTTGTATAGATAGAGCAACCGCCACTGTTGTCTATTTTTAGCATAGGTGTTGAGATTTTATCCTGATTAGATTTTTTTTGAGACTCTTATAACCTAAGATACAAATATGAGCTTCCTTGAACTCTGTGACAAAGTACTCACGTGCGAGGGGCTGTGGCTGATTCTGGTGAAGGGTGGCTGCTGCTTGACCTGTAGCGTGGACGGCTTGGTGGGCGTGGGAGGCAGCTGCCGGCCGCGGCCGCGGCGCGCGCCCTCGCGCTCCCACGAGCGGTCGCGCCACTCCCGCCACTCGCGGTCCCGCTCCCGATCCCGCTCACCTATCGGGGCCCAAACTGCTCTCTGAATGATTTGATATTCTAACCCCCTACCAACTAATACACTTAGGCGATGATGATAACTATGATACATAACAGGACGTTCGAATTAAATCAAGGAAAATAACGGGGTCATAATCAAAGTATATACTTAGTCAGATTAACAATTGTGCAAACAATTTTCTTGTGGATGTCCACCATGCTCTCCGTCTACACTCACGCCGCTTTCATACATCTACAGACGTGCAAAGCCGGATCTCGTACACATCAATTAACTAATAATTTTAGACACATGGCTATGCCAGCAAAGGGTCTTACGGGTCTAAAATTTTAAAAATTTTGTTTGCCAATTCCAATTTTGAATCAGACCCTTTGCTTTACAATAATTAACATTTATTAGAATTAATTGCGCCGTGAAAATTTTGAAAATAATTAAGTTGAAGCTCATGGCTACGTTTTTTTAATTCACGCGAGATTTCATATATTATTAAAGTGAAGGCTTATTTGCTCTAACACACATCGTACCAAGATTGTTCTTATGTAACATCGGAATAAGACGTGACCGTAACGTTCCTGTTCTTGACTTAAAACTAAATGTGTCGTATTAAGTAAATTCCGTGATGAAAGTCAGTGTGGTATGTGAGGTCCGTGGTGTGTGGCGAGTGGATCTCACCGTAGGTGTGGTGTGGCGGGCTGGGCGACCGCGAGGGCTGGCTCAGGCTGGTCGTGGGGTGCGGCGCCCTCCACTCCTTCCCTGCTGTCAGGAATACCTTCATGTACCTTCCACCACCGTTTACCCTAAGCCCCTCGGACTACCTACTATCTTTATTTCCTTACTCACAAAGGTGACTCTAAAAGTTTTGGGTGTCTGTTATACGTGGTTCCAAATGTAAAGGATTCATGGACACGGGTTGGAGCGACTAGGAAGAGGTTTTTGGTTGATTAGCTGTGTGTCCAAAGTTGTGACTACGGTTGAAGGAAAATCTAGAGAATAATGCTTTGATACAATAGGTAAAAGTTGTTCAATACAGTAAGAAACAAATTCTTTCGATGTATCTATAGCCGACTACTGGCGAGAATACAAAAATAAATTCAAAACCTCAAGCTTTTGCATGCTGCATGATTCATGTGATCTTGTTGAAGACTGAAGTGCATGCGTCGCAGGCCCTCGGTTGCGAGGCGCCCATGATTAAAGCAGTTATGTGCAAATAGGAGCAGATATATCTTGGTTGGGCACCAATGTTTTAGCATGCAGCAGGCAAATTAATTCCATAACTTTATGGTAGGTATGTTACAGGCCAATTTGTATAATTTTACATAATATAATGGTTTATAAGGTCATTTCGCGGCTCGTTCTATTGCCAATCTGTAATGTACTTATATCTAATATTATGTGTGGCCTGATGATTAAAATATAAGTGATACCGCTAACAATTACGTCATGAGTATAATTAAAGAGCAGTTATAAACCATAGCTAAATAGCTACAAGTATAAAATATGTATGTTACAAGACTAGCCTTATGAAAATGTTTAATTTACAGCTAGATTTTACAATCTAAGTATCTAAGTTCATGAACTTATCAATTTGCAGCGTTGGCTTCGCTCGCTGATTACCTTATAACTACATCTACGAAAAACATGAATATCTACAACTACTGTTAAGCTAGACTTCACATCTTCTTACAAAACTTTCAGAGTACCTTCATGAGAAGAAAAATGTTTGCAAAACTGTTTGAATCGGTTAATTGAAGCTAAATAAAATATATATTTGGTATATAAACTGTAAATGTCTCAATATGAATAAATAATACTACAGGAATAACATAAGAGATAATAAATACTTATTTAATAGCATATAAATAGCTAGATTAAAAACTGTAATATTATTATATAGTTTTATAGATATATCAAATGCTTATAGATCGAATCTTCAAATCTTCAAAAATTGCATCAGCATTAAGCTTTTACAGTAGGCAAATCTGTTGATACTATTAAAAAAAAATCCACACAGCTAAGAACTAATTAGATCATGAAAAACTTGTCAATGGCTATCACCAGATTTGCCTTAGTTTACAGTTAGTAGATGGTTAGCTTAGTTAGCGGGTCGGAATGATCGCTTACCATGCGGGTGGTAGTAGTGCGGCGCGCGGTGCGTGCGGCCGTGGCGCTGGTGCTCGTGCTTCACGATCTCGACGACGTTGCTGACGGTGTCCGAGAACCCGATATCGTGATGGTAACCTCCGTAGTGGCCACGTCTTCTCGGGCTGGGCGTTCGTCTGTGAAGCGAATCATACTCAATATCCAAAAAAACAATCGTTGTTACTGCCATGCATGTTACCATGTTACCACTCATGCAACACCGAGAAAGTCGGGGAGTGAAAGTTAGTCCTGAAGAAAGTACATTCGGTTAGTAGAATATGTGTATCTAGCACATACCATTGTTCACTACGATAACTTTGAGATCAATTGATTCTTCTTCGATGACACTATAAAAATAAAAACGAAATAACAACTAAACAATAAAACAAACAAAAAGTGATGTTTATATTTTGGTATTTTATTTTACCTTAAACTGGAAGATCTTCCGTGGTGGCCATTTTGGTACGTATGATGCGCTTGTAATCGTCCCTCGTCCAATGACTCCATTGAAGCGTGGTGAGATCCTTGCAGTTCCAATACCTACAAGGTACACCGCATTAGATGCCATACGAGAAGTAATAAGGCAAGCGTGTTCAGTGCAAGCTAGGATTATGATATTGTTTATTAGACTTACTGTCCCATATTTACAAAATCTTTGTTCGATAAATTATCAAGTCATGCACACAAAATGTTGCAAATCATGCATCAGTCCGTGCTTGTGCAATATTATAGTTAACTACTTACCAAACTGTTTAAGATATCTATTTAAGACAAACTAGAAACATGCTAGGTTTATTTGAGACAGCATGCAATGTGATCCGGTTAAGAACGACATGTCCTGGTGTCATGTAGGATATTATGACTGTATGTTAGTAAGTATGTCTTGATAGTGAAAGTGCTATGTCTAAAGAAAACTTCAAATAGTCATCCCTAATGACAAAGAAGTCGAATTAAAAACCATTCCCTATAATTCGAGAAAATAGAAAAGACAAACGTACTACAAGATTGACATAAAACAATCATCTATTACTGAAATTGTTTACCTAAACATCAAACAACCATCTGTAACTTTAAATTGTACAATTAATACTTTGTACATCACATATTATCTTGTTAACTATGAGCCTAAGGCCCTAAGTTACTTTGTTTACCACAATAAACCTAAAAATGATTAACATTAATGGCTAAGTTTAAACAACAAACATTATAATAACCCTACGAGTCTTTGTTAGTTTACACCCAAAACAAAAGTTCGAACACAAATATACAACACCGACTATCTATGACAAGTAGTAATGCATCGATGTGTTATTACTAAAGGGACACCCATTAGCGATACACAGATAGAGGCGTTACGTTTTGACCAACATCATGTACTAGGTATGTGTATACATATGCCAATTGGTTCTTTACTCATAAGGTTCACAAGAATTTTGTTCGTGGAGATGATATTGGTGGGAACATCGATTGCACTAGACAATGGCTATCATGGCTCTGGCTGATCAGGTTTACAACAGTAATGATCGAGACAACATAATCACCGTTTCATTTAAGGTATTCACCTTTTTATTGTTCCTGAAACAAAAGAAAACATGTTTTATGGTCTTGAATGAAGTAACATACACTAACGAATTTTTGAATTTATTAATTAAAGATTAAGTACTGCTTAATTTAATTAAATACTTAAGATACTTATTACTTTTTACAATCTTCTTACAGTTTTGAAATATAATGTAAATAGTATGTGACTCACTTGAGCGACTTTCTGTTGCCGCGGCGGGCGAGGTTGGCCAGCAGATGCGGGTCGTCGTGCGCGTCGCCGGGCGGCTCGTGGCTGAGCGAGCCGGCGCGCGAGCCGGGGCCCAGCCCCGCCGCCACGTCCATCAAGCAGTTAAACAGTGACGCCTTCTACACACGACCAACGTCACGCACCCCCCACACACGCACACTTGCGCATGCTCATGTCACACAGCGCCCATACTCACTAACGGCTAAAGCCTACATGAGTTTGCGCAAACATCCCATACATCATGTCCATGCTGGAGTTCTCTTTAAACTGTGTATGTGTGTGTCGCTTGTGTTAGAGAACCGACGAGACATAAAACCGAATCAAAAATGTACCTATGTATTGTAGTGTTAGTGAGGAATTCGGCTACAGGTATCTGAGAAAGCAACTATCACACGTTAGTTGTATCATGTTAGAGTCAATTTTGTTCAGTTCATGTCGGTGAAACCGTGAAAGAGCTGAAATTACAAAGCATCTTGTTTCGGGTGCTAGATATATAAAATCATGTGCGACAAAGTTGAAGCCAGAGGCGGAGGTTGCAAGTTCACGTTTGCATTATAATAATATTATCATAAAATCAATACAAGTTCGACAGAGTACTCTTGTTCTCCAGCATGCGCAGACTTGAGAATTATGATTGTTATTTTAATAAATTCTTATGCTAAAAGTATAAACATTACAGGAGGCAAATAAGAGCGTAGGTAGCAAGAAAGCGTAATATTTTGACGTTTCTTATATCACCAGGCTTCTAAAATGGTAGATATCGATTGAGCCAAAATGTAATTGAAAGTAAATTTAACGATAACAAAAGCGACGGAATGAAATCAAATCACGTGAATACTCTTAAATAGTTCACCATGCAGGCTACCTAAATATTATAAATTATATGGATCACAATAACTTTTAAATGCATAGTGAGAGTTCAAATGGGTATATTGTCTAGAAAGTAGCATGTTGCAAAGGGAATCACACATTGGTCAGACAAACAATCTACGGTAGGATCTATCTACGAGACACTGTATCAAAAAAGTATAACACACACATTCATATTTCTACGTATTTTGCAACTATAGGACAGGTATTATCATGTTGTGGTTTACGAAGCCCTGACGGACACTTGACAGACAAACAAGTGCCTGACCGGCGCGAGTTTGCCAAACTATTGCGGTATCAAGTGCGTCACTATGTACTAAGTCTAAATTGTTTGATTAATTCAAATGTCTAAGCTACGTTTATTATGTTGGTTGATTTATCTTGTGACCATCTATTTAGTCTATTGGCCATGGTGTTTTATTTAATGATTTTATTAAAATAAATTTATTCAAACACAATGCGAGAAGAAACTTATGATAAAGAAAAATATCTAGAATAGTGCAAGAAAAAAGTATTTAAAGTTTCGTTCCGTATAATATTTTAATACTACCGGCTGAATGGCCGTAGGGCTATTCTCGTTGAATGCCTGAAAAGTAAACCACCAATGTAGTCGACTCGTTAGAGTCGATTTCAACTAAAGTGATTCTGTATTGTTGTACTCTTTGTTATACAGAGATTTGTATCGGGAGCCAATCACGAGTGATGCTTAACACAGGATCAAATTAATATCAATAAACTCAAATGTTTTAATACATTATGGTACTGTACACAACAATACAACCACAGGTAGACAACACAATCAACTCTATTAAACTAACTATAATGTTCCAAATTGTAATCTAATGTGGGGAATTATAGGGGGCCATCAACAAAAACTACTTGTAAACGTGTAGTATTACCTACCCACGTAAGTTACATTTGGCTCAAAGTGTACATACGAGTATATACAATACATATTGGCAGATACCACACGAATTTACTCTGGCTTCATAAAGATCTACATAAGATACTATAATATTTATAATCACGACAATTTCCATTTATACAAAAATACAAGTGTTTGTAAAAGTTAAGAGGTGCAGTAGCATGGGTGTACTTACCGGAACGCCCTGCTGCTTGAACCTGGTGGACCGCCAGCTCTCCAGGATGAGCAGTCCTGCGTATATCTTGCCGACGGTCAGCTTGCCGGCGTTCAGGACGTCGTTCCGAGGCACCAACAAGTCGAGCATCTTCTTCGCTTGTAAGGGCCATATGTGGGTGATTGTTTCCCTTAGTTCCTCGTCTGCTTGGTCCATTTCCTCGGCTGAAAATGTGCAGTAATCCAAATTAGCTAAATGCTTATCATTTTCACCAGTATATTTGTTCAAAAGAGGTATTAGTAAACTATAGGAGAGAAAAATACTGAAGTAAAAAGTCATACTTACGAGATCTCATTTTGATGTTTAAATTTTCTCGTATTAAGGCAAATAGTGTTGTTGTAAAATTAACTTTCCCCTCATCGTCTAGCGGCATATTCATTCTAATAAGCTTCTTATATGCTAGTCTATTTGGACATTTGTTGCCAAACCCCAAAGGCGGATCCATATTCTTCAACATATCATACATTTCTGTATAATGGATCTTACCCCTGAAAATGAGAAGAAGATAGGTTTATCATCTGATCAACATTTGACAGAAGTTGTAAATATTTGTGGTGTTTAAGGAAATAATACTAACGTGGCGTTTGGGTCGTACTCTGCCCATATTCTAACAAATTCATCAAGATGATGTGCGCCGAGGATGGACGAGTCCCTCGTTAGATAGTCAAAGTTATCCATAATGACGGCAACGAACAAATTCAACATCTGGAAGATTGTAAGCGTGGAGCATAAATAAAATGTTAGAAAAATGGTTATTTGGTTAAATTATCAGCGGCCGTATTACAAGTTTTAAAGGCAACAGTTTCCAAAGCTAAGGAGATGGCACTGTCTAGATGAATCCATCATTTTTCGCTTATAAAATCATGGTTATAAAACGTCATAATACGGCCTCAGTTTTGTTCATTTCCATACTGAAGTATACTTACAAGAAACGAACAGAAGAATATAAAAGATACGAAGTAAGCGTAGGCGAGCGTACTTCCACATTCTTCGTTGGTGGCCTTTCCTGCTGCTATGTCGCACTTGGCGGGCTTCCGACAAGCCAACATTATGTTTGGCCACGACTCTCCCGTTGCGCATCTAAACACACAGTGGCTCACAGCGACCATATCGCGTTCAAAAAACAATCAACAATTCAAAAAACTGTTAATGCAATGAACAACACTATTGTTAATACAAAAAGGAATAAGGAAGTATTAAGATAAATATAATATTCAATGATTTGTATATCAAGTTGATGGGATAGTAAACATTCGGTTAGCAACTCGTTTGAACAGTCTTTCACAACTAACAGTGATGATGAGGATGATATAACTGTTGACAGTTGAAGTGCATGCATGAAACGTGCTTGATGATACACAAATGAAATCATTCTAAAGTACTCCCATATCTCCAGTGAAAAGTGTATTTGTAAATCTACGGGTTGTAGCCTTTAGCTAGATTGCTTCGAGTTGAATTCATTGAAGCAGTCTAAATGGTGTTTTGATAAATGTTTGTATTTGTCTATTTAAAATGTTTAAGTATATTCTCAGGTAGGAGTAAGTTGTACTCAATGTTCCTTACCTGAACAGTAGCATGAGTGCTTGAATGAAGCTTCGAAAATTGTTGTGTCTGTTCATGTCAGACTCTGGTGTTAAGTCTATATTGCCAAACACCTGTGTCCAAGCAGATACATCACAGAAAATCAACTTTGTTTGCAAATTAAAACGCGTAGCCCGAGGCCTATGCTCTACCCCAAAAACAAACAGTCTACCTAATGACGTATCTATAACTAGCACTAGGGATACGACAAGACATCATCTCAAACAAGGTACCAAACTATCTAGATATACAAACATAAGAAGCATCTCAAAGTTCAGGACACCAATCAGGAATATTGTCACCACTAAGGTACGTCTAAATCTACGTTTCAAATTTATGAATATACATATTGATGATAATAGTATTGCCAATGATAATGATAGTAAGTACATATGTAACACTGATAGTAGAGACAGATTTTCGGCAGTGGCCGCAAGACTAAGAACAACTACTCTCGTTTGTACTCTCACCGAAATAGTAGCAAGAGTGCCGCCACGAAAGATTGGAAGTTGTTATGCCTGTTGATGGCATCATCTGGATCATATTGTATGTTTCCGAAAACCTGTCATTAGAAACTTATCAATACTGTTTTTGTTTATTGTTTAATCCAATCTTAAAATGTACTCACTACTCATAAGTGTTATGAGTCCGTCTAAGGTGAATTCAATCCATTCATCTTAGATTGGCTTATTAATTTTAAATTTTATTGTTAATTTCTACAAAACTAAATACATTTACATTTTGGAACAACAATTGGAACTAGGAGTAAGGTTGACAATATTCGGAACTAAAATTATGTTAGTTTTTGTCTATCATTAATACTATGTTAAATGGGTTAGGTACACAAAAATGTTTTCTAAGCATGTTATAGGAATACTAACGAGTACCTAATGTTTTATTCTGACTAGCCCCTTTAAAAATAATCTAAAATACGAGGGGAGAACGAACAAATATTTGTAAAGGATAAGAACTCACAATATTGTTAGAGCCCATGTCCTAGCAATTAAACTAATCTATCCTATTTCTATAAACCCTAACACTACTAACTATAATAAAAAAGAAAACATGTTAATTATCAAAATCTAGATCACTAAAAACTGGTTATTCATTTATAAATCTATGAAACTATTATTTTGAAATTCTACTAAATATTACCCCCAAAAGTATCCCTATCAATAAAACCTTACAAATATCAATAATCTTAAATTTAAATTCAAGGGAACATTAGTAAAAATATATTAGTAATTAGTAATTTCATGAGGCAGAAAAAGGTTGAAATGAAACAGACCTGCATCCCAATGATGGCATAGATGAAGAATAGCATCGCGATGAGAAGGCACACGTAGGGTAAGGCTTTAAAACTCTGCACGAACGTCCAGAGCAGTATCCGAATGGTGTAGCCCTGTCTAAGCAGCTTGATCAGTCGCGCGGCTCGGAACAGGCGTAGGAAACCGACGTTGAATGTGTTCTCCTGCGAATTTTAGCTATTTTACTACGTGTTCTAATATTGTGATGAAAAATGTTTGTGTTATAAAATGGTAAGTGAAAAGTTATTTATATGAGGTAACAATTTTTAGTTTTTTAGTATTCATTTGGGTTTTATTTGCGATCAACACGATTCGAGTTTTAAATTATCTCGAACTTTTGTGACATGTCGTAATCTCTTACCATTTCTAGCCACTCATAATAATATAGCATTAATGAATTCATGATAGCTGTGATGAAGAAGATCCACCGTAGATTATACCCGTCCTCTATTTACTTCACACACGCGTAGTTGTTACTTTTACCTTCCATTTTTCTTTAAACGTTGAGATGACACAACTATTTGTTTTGCAAATAAAACCCCAATGAGTACAAATTATTTGGAAAATTAGTTAAAATATGGAATATCATGTCAAAAACGCCAATTTCATAAGTTTGGTAGAAGCTGATAATTCAGCCAAACATACTTCAATAACTAGGATTTTAGAGTTAAACTAATGACAATGGTTAAAATGCTATTTTGTAAGATAAGAAAAGATCTAGATTAAAAACACATAACGAAATAAATAAAATAAAAACTGTTATAAATAATGGAAATGAAAGAATATATCGTAATGAATATCATCATCAACACACACAGCTACGCCTTTTTACGGTATTTATTATAGTAAAATCAAATACTTCTGAGGACTATGTAAAAATATATAATTATGTAATATTATAAAATCTAGCAATATATTAGCGACATAAGTTATAATTTTCTAGGTATTTATATTATTAACACACAAGTTTATAATTTTCATAATATCTAAAACAACCCCAAAAAATAACGATTGATCCCTAACAAACAACCGTACGTAATCAATAAACTACAAAACTTCTATACATCCTAGTAATCTAAGATAATATTTTCTAGCACTACTAAATATAGGAACATCGTCCTAGAATGTTAGTCTATAACCATCGACCAATCCGTTACAAAAATCTAAGATTCCTAGCAATAAAGTTTGTATGTTACCTGCTGACAGGATATGTCAGCACAGTTTTCAGCGAGGTCAGTCTGTAATCAGGATAGATCCTTTATCTCTGTCATCGAAATAATCATCAAAATAAAGTAATTGCCAGCAGCAAAGAAGGATCGAGTAAAGGCAGAAACAAAATTAGTGTAATCAAGTGTAGAAGCTGAGAGATTATGGTGAACGTAAGGCTGTGATACTTACGCCAAACTCCATTATGAGGGCGTCAATTATACTTCCAATGACCGTTATGAAATCGAACGTATTCCAAGGGTCTTTGAAAAAATTCTGGAAATAGAGTGATATGTTAGCAAGTATTCTGAAAAATAATAAAAACTTATTCAAAATTTTAATTATACGAGTACATTATTAGGAAAACTGTATACAAATGTACACTTTCCATTCATAGACTGTTTGATTGTTGACAGGGGACTTTATTAAGGAAAGGAATGAGGATATCTCTCTTCAATTTTAAATCTATGCAAATACATAAAAATATGTTATTTATAAATCTAAGTAAAGTTAATGCTAATTAAAACCTAGTATGTCATATTAAAAAAGCGTAATCTCTTAAATTCTCTATTAAAATGAGTTCTAAATTGAAATATATTCAAGTCAATATTGAATATTAATAGCTAGTCTAAATATTTATAAAATAATGAGTGTGTTGTGTTAGGCGCACACGAACAAATTATATTGCACATTCCATATGCATTAATATTATTTGCAATACATTCCGCAGCACAATTAATTAGTATCTAGAAATTCAATAAATCATTATCACTCAGTTTCATACCTAAGAATAATGTTTGTCTTTACATACCCATGGCTTCTCGCATATTCTCAAAAACAAAGCTATCATAATATATTTATCAAATATTATAATATAAATTTTATATTAATTATGTAATATATAAAAATTCAATGTGTGTCAAATTCTTACCGTACACCCAAAGGCGATCAGCTTCAGAACGGTCTCGAGAAGGAAGAAGGTCGTAAAGACGAGGTTCATGAATGTTAACGTGTCCATGAGTAGTGGTGGAGCCTCGTGAAACTACCACAAAATCAATACCATCTTTTTAAACCTTAACTCAATAATTATTAAAATAATTGAAGCTAAATGCAAGATCAGTACATTACCTCTTTTTCTCAAAGAGTAGATTTATACCATTTGTTTTGAAACGTTTTTGTTCTAGCATTTAGCTTTGAATGATTAAAATTATTTTTATCTAGCCGATATTATAATCTAATAAAACAATGTTTTGTCGTTAACATTTATCTTTTGTAGAAGTGAGTGTGTTAGTATTTGTGTTATGTTTCCATATTGTCGATGAGTATCATGTACTGAGATGTAGTTGCGAGACTTGTGGCTTAGGGTGCACGTGCAGCATGCTGTTCCGAATGTACAAACATGCGATTAGGTGTTTATGACAGACAACATTTATTACAGGAAACAAATAGTAAACAAGATTATACTGACCTTTGACACTGCAGAGCTCCACCAGATACCAGACCATGATATGCCATACTCACCTTGGAAAACTCTCGGCAAGTATTGATTGGTCAATTCGGAAGAAAAACATTAAAACGCGTGTAATCACATACAATAGTGCTACATGCAGCAGGAGAAGAAGCCATGCTTTACAATTATTGCAAATAAACGTTTACAATAATAATCGTCATCAGAGAGAAACAAGTACTGGATACTCGGGAAGGGATAATAAATACACGGCTGGAAATAATCCCATACAGTCATGTAAATAGATAAAACAATCACGTTAATAGCAGAAAGAGTACATTTGTACCTATCGTATTTTATTTATATTTCATTATGTACTGTACTGTGTCGGTCGATACTTTGTGTTTGTGTACTTACTTTGACACCATAAGCGATGATTTTCAACACCGTTTCCACAGAAAACATTCCAGTAAACCCCATATTCGAATACTTGAGGACATCCGCGTAGATGTCATTTTGATTATAGTACTGCCATTTGTGATGAAGTGCCGGACGTTATCGATAAACCCATGGCGAGGAAAATACATAATTGTTACTTTATAAATTACCTCATCCGTTATATGGATTAGTATTTCAATGTGAATCACAAATTGCAAGATGTATGGAATCATGTTATTTAGTAGATTAGTCATGTTACGATTGTGGTAACGGTCATTTTATATAAATATTAGATAAGAAGGATAGATATAATAAAGGAATCAATGACAAGAGTTTGGTAAGGATATGTGCGAAAACATTATAAAGTATAGTTAGACTAACACAAACTTAGACAGGGTCACAGAGAAAGTAAAGCTAACATATTTATAAATACAGAACATAAAAATTTAATAGATATAATTACATACATAGATACAACTAAATAGACAATAAATAATATAAAGTGTTATAATTTAGACCACGCTTTTTCTCCCGGTATTGTTAAATTTTGTCTCGATTAGAAATTTGATCAATTTCGTCAATTTTCCAATAAATATACAAAGCAGCCCATAGCCACCAAAGATCACGCCTGGCAGTAGGCCATTCCACCAAGCATGCACAATATCCACATAAAGACAATTAAGAATAGGTCTTAAATAAGATCATGCAACACGAACAACATATATGGCCCATGCCACGTCCTATCTGTACCCAGAGATCGTTGTGCATTCACAAGCACGAATAACCGAATAAAATGTTTGTGTATCTTGTGCCATAAATGTGCTGGAAGGACAGGTATATCGTGCAGTAAACACCGATACATACATATTAATGAATAGCAAGCGAGGAACGAAGGGAGTACTCAACAAAACACAGGACAAAATAAAATAATATTTGGTACACTTGACGGGATAGGCTCGGTAATAATTTTAAATACGGCGCATTCCGATGCAGTGTATACTGACGCCGATAGTACAGTGGTATCGTAAACACTTGTATGTTGTTGTGTGTATGTGTGTGTTGTGGTTTTTGAAAACATTTATTTAGGCAGTACTAATGTTACGCCAATAATGTTGATATCATGTCATCTAGGTAAATAATCCTTAACATTAAAAAAGACATTTCACAACTAACAAAATAATTATTCTAAAGGTTCTATCAGGTGCCAACATATATTCGACGCATGAGGACAAAGGTTACGTCTTATTTTATGCCAGACTAGAGAGCTTACGACTTACATTGGCTTGCTCTCTAGAATGGCAGTGCAGGCTTCAGTGAAGTCGAGGACTGGTTGCTAATCTAGTTCGTCACTGTCAGTGCCTTGTGATACAGGCTAGGGTCTTCAGCAACTACCTTAAATAAGTGATCATTTTCTACTTTTCACATTTAGTGCTTCGTTTGTTACGTATGTTGTTTGTATGATCACTCTTTGAACAAGTGTTTGTACTTAGTATAGACTATAGACTATAGAATATAGGTATATAATTAACCTATGTTAAAATTAGATAACATTAATATTAAGGGACTTATGAGTATTATTATTCTAGGGCACACGGAAGCTGGTGGTACATACCTTCATCATGAGTAACAATGTGTTGAGGACGATGAGCGTCATGATGAAGTACTCGAAGGGCGTAGAGACGACTATTCTCCACACTTTGTACTTAAAACTTGCCCTTTTGCTTGGCATATACCTCTCGAGAGGTCGCGCTTCTATCGTGAAGTCTATACACGATTTCTGGAAAACAGAAGAACGAAATGTTTCAAATAGGGGACTTAACGGTTATGACTGCCTATGGTTTTGAAAAGTGAAATTATGTCTTAAATTGTGGGCATTTTGGGTCGCAAAAGTTGAGACCTGATACTTAATAATGGTATGAAAGTGGATCTCACCTGATTCTTATCAATTTCACCATCTTGTAACTCAGCTTCACCCTGCTCTTGAAATGTGATAATAATCAGAGCTACGAATATGTTAACAAAGAAGAAAGGAAACACCACGAAGTAAACTATATAAAATATGGACATTTCTATTCGAAAATTTTGTATGGGTCCCCGGTCTTCGTACGTGGCGGCCATTGAGTTTTGTAACACTCTGTAAACAAAAGATTGTGTTATTATCAAAATATACACCATGGCAAAAGAAGAACAATAATTATCGGCAAATTGATCAATTCCAAATATATTATTTTTGATAAGATTTTATAATGCTTAAGTAATCTGTTTTAAAATGTTTAAGCTTTAATTACACACAGTGAAAAATATATAATTTGATGAAAGCTAATAATTGTCAATCAGACGATTTATAGTAGGACTATGGCTCTAGGACGTCTCAGCAAGCTAAGCCTATAGTATCGAATAATAAAATCGACTTGTTTCCGTACCTGGGCGAAGGTCTTTTATAGTCAGTGAACGAAGATCGTAAAGGACGAAATGAAAGATGACATATCGAAAAAAGTCCTTAGTTGAGTTAATAAAAAGAGATTTATACTCACTGTGGCCATCCCTCCCCGGTCTGCACGGCGAACAGCGTGAGCATGGCGACGGCGACGTTGTCGTAGTGGAAGGACTGCGTCGTCCACGTGCGCTGGCTCACGCGCGGCAGCAAGGTGTTGGACTCGTACACGAAATACGACCCTCTGTTACACGGAATAAAGGTTTTATTACTATGTGTTAGGACGATGTGAAATTTGAAATAGATGAGCTCATATAATATATTGGTAATTTCTATAAAACTCCTTCCAGGTATAGGCTAAGGCATCATTTTGGTCACCATTGCAACCAATCTTTGCAAAAATTTAAATCCTGAATTGTATATGTAAGAAGGCACATTAAACATAGTAAAAGTATAATAGAACAGAGGTATAATAAAGTAAGAAATATAAAGTAATACTCACTGGCAGTCTTCAAATGTATTCTTACTGATATCGTTGCAGTGAAAAAATTTACCATTAAAAAGTTGAACTGCAATTACAGCGAATATGAATTGAAACAATATGTACACAATGAGAATGTTAATGACGTTTTTCAAAGAGTTCACAACACAGTCAAACACTGCTTTTAACTTTGGAACTCGTTTTATAGTTTTCAATGGTCTGAGCACTCGTAACACTCTTAACGATTTTATTGTGGACAGATTCTGCCCCGCCCCTTTTTTCACGCCTCTGTAACAATCAAACACATCGAGATTAGTTACCTATCCACATAGTATGAAGTTAACATAAAGATTTTGGCATCTCTAAGAATGTAAGTATACAAGAATAAGCTCCTCGCACAAATAGACAATTAAGAAAAATACTTTTTATTTACCATAGTTAAAGCTTAACACCAAAGACAATTAAAATAGTATATGTTACTGTTACCAAATTACAATATAACACAAAAAAATCAGAAGCACGATTAATAAAATATAATTTGTCACGTACCCGATCTCAAATCCGAAGCTAACAAGGGCGCATATAACGACGGCGGCATCCATGATGTTCCACAGGTCGCGGAGATACGCGCCCGGGTGGAACAGGATGCCGAGGTCGACGATCTTCAGCAGCATCTCCACCGTGAACACGCCCGTGAACGCGTAGTCGAAGTAGTTCAGGACTTTGTTCCTGGGTACATAGATATGGATTTAGTCTATATATTGATGAAGAGTTATCAGTGGCTGGTAAAGGATAAGGGATGCTTGATGAACTTGCTTGTCAAGGTCAAGTAAAACAGGCGATAAAATTGCTTGACGAACATGTAATGTTAGACAAGCAGCTTGATCATTTACCAGGCGCTTTAGATAATAATGGCGTTTTGGTTGAAGATGAGTTTTTGGGTTTTGATGATAAATGTTAGAAATAGGCAGTTTAATAAATAACACATGGATGGAGCTGATGTTAAGGAGGAATCCAAATCTGTTGGTCTAAAACAATTTATGGATGAAGAAGAAAAAGTTAAGCATGTTAATGGTTTTGTAATAAACGTAGAGATATTTATACTGACCTGTCACTCTCTTCCACTACGGGGTCTTCAGCCGCTAAAGCCGCAGAACTCATACATATAACTACCATGATAAAAAAATCAAAATATCTTAAATTTACAACCCAGTGTGCGCCTCGCCTAATTCTGTAAAGAAAAATGTCTCAAATCAATCAAAAATAAACATAAAAAATATTATGTTCCTAATTCAATAAATTGTACTGGATAATTAACATGCAAAAAACACCTTTATTTATCATAACTGTATAACAAGTTAAGATGGATTTCTTGAGGTTTTAAGGCACCTATGTAATCGTAATTCAATTGTTTAAGTTCTATCAGGTAGTATTTTGGTCAACTTACGGATTAGTAGGTGACAAAATAAACATGGACGAATATGGCAGCATTGGTTTTGGTCCATCTGGTATCTCCTCATCATCTTCTTTTTTGGCCTCTTCTTTCTTTTTGTTCTGAAATATTACACGTTCCAGTTAATCTATGTTCCCTATATTATTTGTCAAGTCTAGTTTTCATCTATCTACTTTTTTTTCACTGGCTATATTTTCCAAATAAATCCAAATACACTACGCTAGTTTCCAATTAGAAATTTTCATGATGATGTCTTTTGTAGCAAATGATTTCTATTATGACCTATTAAATAATTGACGATTAACGTTACACATTATTAATAGTTCAACATTTAGATTTCAAGTAAATAATACGGAAGCCAATACTGATGAATGTGATGTTAATATTAACATGCGTGTCAAAAATTGTACAAGTTAATCAAAAGAAAGTTCTACTAAACCAAAAGAAAAAAGACAGTGGAAAGAAATAATGTATAATACTTCATGAATCAGTATGTATTGTTGATGAATCAAGTAGCCACCTAATTTAAGTTAACGTAAAATTTTAAGTTAATTGACATCCATTAGCCATCTAGATAAAATTCATAAAGATTTTATAAAAACACCTATCATGACATTCTGCTCACAAAAGCGACATCGACCCGTCTAGCGTACTTAAAATATTGTTGATACTGAAGTCATGGACAACACACACATAGAATATAACAGCACATTAGGTAGCGTGCAGAGTCATGCAGTGTTAAGAGAAGCTGCGGAATGAATCCGTGGTAGTATATTATGAAACAGCGAAAGTTAATAATATCAACAATATTTTAAGTCGTCGACACCAATACATTTTGAAGCATAGCTTAGCCATTGCCGAGCTTATTTTACCTTCCTACTCGTCGGCGATGAGGGACTTAAGTCTACTCCAGTTGGAGAGCCGTCCACCGCGTGTAATGCACCCATCTCTTTCTCCAATTCCTAATTATCCGGAATAACGTATGAAATACAAATTTTGTTGCAATTAACAGCTTAAACCAATCCGCACAACCGCTTGAAAGTAAATGCTTATGGAAGAGTGGTTGAACATGCTATGGTTTTGAAACTGTGATACTATCGACTAACTCCAAAGCATCAGAGGATGAATTCTAGATACAATAGACAAATAGAAGCTGGTGCTTACTTGGAGTTGTTTTTCCTTGTCTTCCTCAACTTGTTCCTCTTCTGCCGCTGTCAATTCCTGTAAATACAGATTTGCAACATTTACACGACAAAGCAGCGTTTGATTTACAGGGGCGCGATAAAACACCAAGTTGGCAAATATATTTTGTGTAGTACAACATCATACATCAAAATTTGCATTACTTTAACTCAAGTTAAAAGTCGACAAAATAAAAATACACTCAAGACAAAGTAACGCAAAACGGAGTTCTGTCGGTACACCATACCTGGGCGTTAGCCAGATTGTCGACAGCGATGGCAAGGAACACGTTTAGCAGGGTGTAGTTGCCGAACAGCACGAGGATGACGAAGTACAACGAGTAGATCATGCCTCTCTGGATACCTCCCTGAGACTGGATGCCATCATACATCACTTCATTCCAATCTTCTCCTGTTAGGATCTGAAATAAAGATAGCATTGTAATCAGATTTCAACCGACTTCAAAAAGAGTAGGTTCTCAATTCGTCTGTACTTTTCGTTTCTTTTTTTTATTGCTATGTTTACGGCAATCGTGGACCGATTACAAAAACTCTTTTTTTTCATTGATATGGTCATACCTCAGAAGTGGTCCCGTTTCATTTTTACATTTATGTGCATTCAATTATAAAATAAATAAATAAATGCGGACAACATCATATACATTGCTCTGAACCCAAAGTAAGTAGCTGAAGCACTTGTGTTATGGAATTCAGAAACAACGAAGGTACCACAAACACCCAGACCCGGGACAATGAAGAAAAGTTGGTTTCTACATTGACCCGTCCGGGGATCGAACCCGAGCCCTCAGAGCTAGCGACACCATGAAACCGGTGCGTTCGCCACTCGACCACGGAGGTCGTCAAAAAATTATTAATTATTCTTATAGAAAAAAAATGTTTCTTAAGCAGTCATCAGTACGATTAGACTTAGTTGGACATTCATGTATAGGATTTTGAAAATTTAATACAAGTGTCAGATAAAAGGAATCGGATAAAATATATTTTTAAGCCTTTAGAACTAGCAAATTAAATAATATTAATAGTTACCTGGAAGACAGTTAGCAACGCGATAGGAAAGGTGTTGAAATTGGTCGGCGGCGTGCCATCCTCGAAGTTGAACTGTCCACCGAACAGCTGCATGCCGAGCAATGCGAAGATGAGAATGAACAAGAAGAGAAGGAACAGCAGCGAGATGATGGATCTCATTGAGTTGAGGAGAGATATCACCAGGTTGCGAAGTGATGACCAATATTTTGTGACCTGGAAGTAAAGGAACACATGGTTATTAACATTAAAAAAAAACTAAATTAACACCGCCACCGAACTGAACGACCACCTTTATTTGTCCTACGTAACTGTTGTCCAACATGTGACATTGTACATGTCATCCTATGGGTCATACGAAGTAGGCGGGACGAGCTTGACTCCTTTGATAAGGACTGGTTTACCATAGCCCTTACCAGACAGAAATTGAAGGAGGGCAGAGAGGGTTCGCTCTACAGTGACACAGAAATGGTAGAGAAAAAAAAGAGATCATCAAGATACATTTTTTTTTCTAGTTCTTAAATTTGAATACTAAATAAGATAGAACTTTAAAAAAAATGTATTTTCTTACCTTGAATATCCTCAGCAGTCTTAGAGCTCTTAGTACAGAGAGACCAAAGGAGCCGCCCTTGACCTCTGACCAGACGACCTCGAAGATGGAGCCGGATATAACCACGCAGTCGAACCGGTTGAACGACGACTCGAAGTATATCCGGGGGCCAAGCGCGTACATCTTCACCCACATCTCCATCATGAACAACCCCAGGAACACAAATTCGGCGTAGTCTGTGGATAATGATGTTATTTATTACATTGTTAATATTTGGATGTATATTTGCTATACCTATATATTTTTGGAATACTAAAAAGTATATGAAGATATTTCAACCAATAATATATCCTAAAGTTATGAACATCAACATTTTAAAGATGGTAGTATAATTTGTGAATCTTTGTTTTTTTTTCCAATAAACAAAAGTTCCATAAGTCTTAGAAAATGCAGTTATAACAAGAGCAGGATAAATACGTGTATATTTATCCTGATTTTGTTAAAACTGCTTGCAGTTTAAGGTTATTACATAAACATATTAATCACGTTGGGTTGACGACATAGCCAAGGTAATGGGAACCACTTGGATGAGCATCAGCCCGGAATCACCCAGCAGTGGGTGATTCCAGGCTGATATGAATATGAACATGATGTTTGTTTAAAAACTTACATAAAAACGAAGTCAGCCACTTCGGTTGTCTATAATGCTCTACAGCGACGCATATCGTGTTGAAGAGCACCAAGACAATGACGAACCAGTAGAACCACTGCGTCTTCACAGTGTGCCTGATCCAGAACCGAAACCTCTTTTCGGCTCTCCAGAAGTCTGCACACTTGCCGGCTGAACGCGCCTTGCTTTTCAGAAAACCTGTTGTGAGAAAACACACGTTAGTTAAAGACCAAAATTGAAATTGCCGTTGATTTTGCAATTGATAGACTCACTTCAAATAGCGCTAAACTCGTTTATTATAATGTTTTTAAAACGGGAATTTTGTTGCTGAAAGCTCGAATTTAATGGTAGCAAGATCGCGTGTTAATGAATTCATGTTAGTAACCGATTATTGGCTATTTAAAGGGTCTGTTTATTGCATGATCAACGGCATTTGCATTTTACTAAAGGAATCGGGTTTGACATCCAGCTAATTGTTTATTAATTCTAGCATTTACGCACGTAACGATAGCAGACCTACTACACCAGAGTAATTTGCGATACAATTACCCTTGAGGTACTCTAAGCTGATTATAGATCGTTAAGTTTTATAACCCGCAGTAATTGGACGGTATAGAAACGGCATCGAAATTCAATCGGGGTCGCAATCCGATACATCGCTCGTATAAATCACTAACAACCCTCTTCTGGGATTACCGTCATGTACCCCAGAAAAATATGAGTCACGTTTTGTGGTAACCTTTGGTGAAGCTGACGATACACAAGCGTGGGTGTGGGTGGTGGAGGTAGCAGACCTAAAGGTAGAAGAATAGCGAGGGATATTACAGAGGGAATTAAGACGTCTGTACGCTTAGAAGACGAATTCATAATTACATCAATACCATGTAATTTCTTTCAAATAAATTTTGTTAGGTACACGTACAAACGTTTTCGTGTTCGGGTAACATAAGGGTAACTATTCCTAAAACTATGACTAGTCTATTTGACTACTGTAGAAGATGAAAAGGAATATTCTACCAGCATCACGCTTGATCCCATACCTTGCTTTTTCTTTGGAACTGTAAACAACCAACACACAAATAGAGTACGAATACGCAATGAATGAATGAAATAAAATAAAGAAAAAAGTTATCGAAAAATATCATGCAACATTCAAAAATGTATTATATAAAATTACACCAAAAGAACTGGATAGTATTTGAATGATAATAAATGGGGCTAATGTCCTAAAAGATATACCTGACCAGATTGAAAATTATTATCGACAAAGAAAAAAGGTAAATGATTGTAAAGAAAAATTTCATGCTTCTAAGAATTAGTTCCTGGTTTGATAAACAAGAGTTATTATTAGAAAGTTTGATAGTTAATTTGTTTTAGGTATACACACAACACGACACTCAGATTACGGAATTTAAACATTCGAGAAGGCGTAGGATCGTGATACTGACCGTCATCACCGCAGTCTTCATCCTGTTCTTCCTCTTCTGTGTCTGTGCTTTTACTTTTACCAAGGTTTTTTAACTTCTTTTTGGCCGCTGCTCTTCTCCGCGCTAAGGAAAAATAATTATATTCACATTGATTATAAATCCATTCATCAACCAATCATCATACAGAAACATTCGCATTTTTCTTTAACTGAAACCAATTAATGTTTCTGTCCATATTGAGCATAAATTTAGTATGTTAAAATCTAGATGGAATATTGGAGGAAGAAAGTTAAATGATTTCTATTTTGTATTCTAGTTTCGAGTTGGATGAGCATGGTATAAATTCTTATTAGAACTACTAAGGACACTTAAAATGCTCAGTTTCGAGTTGGATGACAATACATTCTGATTAGAATTATCATTGTTAAAATGCTCACCTTCTATTATGTGCATTTTTTCTTCTTCTGTTGTTCTTTCTTCTGCTAATATTACCTCCTCTGTAAAAAAGTATATTATTAAACGTTTTAATACTTTATCATCGCTGCCATACCACCGTACCACCATACATTTGAGTAGGAAAACCAACTAAGCTACAGAACTTTACATTTTAGAGAATTTATTTTTTGACTTACCTGCTTTACATATCCACTCAACGTAACCATTGAGTTCTCTCTCGAGTTGCTGCTGTCTTCTTAATTTAAGAAATTCTTGTCTATTTTCTACTTTCTCTCTTTCTTTAGCGAATTCACTGCAAATGTAATTATATGGGTAAACTACGCTAGCACTAAAGGTAGTACAGGTTTACATTCTGCTGATACACTAGGTACTTTGTAAGTAGCATATACAACAATTGTAATGGATTAGGACTATTTCTATTAAGTTAGCATCGTAAAACATCATATTTTTATAGCACACATACTTCTACATTTAAAAACTGTAAAACAACTAGCGATAGATTTCGAAGTAAATATTGTTTTATCTTTAAAGAATTCATGTTCAAAACTTTTTCAACACATATCTAGCTTTCATAGTTAGCATAACTTTAGCTCCCACAATCAAAGTTCAAAAGACCTGCTTCAGTAATCCAGTTGAGATAGGCATTGAAGTCCGCATTAAACATTTGACGAGCTCTTTCCTTAACGAACTGAGCCCTTCGTTCAACACGACCCCTCTCATTAGAGAACTCTCTGTGTTAAATATCAAAATAATAGAAACAAAAGAAGGCAGTAGTAAATATCTCAAAGTGTGTCAACTTACCCGCTAAGAACACCGAGAACTAAGTTGAGCATAAAGAATGAACCCAATACTATGAGAGGCACAAAGTAAATCCAGTTAAACGCACTACCTAATGCGTCATTAGTCTGAAACAAAATTAATAGTTTGAAAGACCTCATCATTGATAAGAAGTGGTCGATGAAACATATCATTTTCAACTCCAGATCTCATCTATAATTTCAAAGGCAATCTCAATACCTATCGCGTAATAAGTAAAAAGATAAAATAAAATTTTAAATCTGATCCCCAGTTTCTAAAGAACCGATAGACGGATAGACCAATAAATACATGATAATAATGATATAATAAGTCAAATATTTAGTGAAATACTATGACAGTATCTTAGGGCATCTCACTCTGTCTCCAGGCTTCCAGAAACTGGAGTAAAACTGTTCATGTTTACAAGAGATGAGGAATGTAGTGGTAAGGTTACATACCCAATAGAGGATGGCCGTCCAGCCCTCCATGGTGATGCACTGGAAGACGGTGAGCATAGCGAAGCCGATATTGTCGAAGGACGTGATGCCCCGGTTCGGCCCCTCCCACTTCTCTAGGCACGTGCTTTTCTCGTACTCGCACACGTTGGCCCCGAACGGCGCCAGGCTCGAGTTGTCCGCGTTGCACGGTGTCGCACTATCACCCTCATTTACTATTTCACCTGGTTGAATTAAAACAATATTAGTGTCAATGAAGAAACAACAACTAAGACATGCTATTGCGATCATCGTCTGCCTTTTCACAT
This sequence comes from Autographa pulchrina, assembly GCA_905475315.1. Lineage (NCBI taxonomy): Eukaryota > Metazoa > Arthropoda > Insecta > Lepidoptera > Noctuidae > Autographa > Autographa pulchrina. The sequence continues at coordinate 3,973,607 of FR997764.1, forward strand.
TTGTGGCTAGCATTAATCCCACTGTTGGCCATACAGCGAAGTATTTAGAACTTCAATACGTATCGACTCATACAACTGTACCGTGTCCAGCTGCTATAGGATATAGGGGGCTAACTGAGTGTTGTGACGCGGGAATATTGGGCGCATTTGATAGAAAGTCCTGCTAAGTACCTAATTCAAAATATTCGCTGGCATTAAAGACTTTAAAGTTTACCATATCTATTAATAAATAATTAAGATTAGCTAGGGACTTATTACAATGAATATCAAGATATGGGGCGAGCTTTGCTTTAAACATGGTTAATTTATTTCAATATAAAATGTTTAAAGGATATTTCCGCTTATTAAGTTGATAAAATCTATGATTTAGGTACTTAGAAAGTTTTCAGTACTGTTTTAAATGCAACGTAAACAGTAGTTTCCGAAGGCAACTGTAATTAACTTTATAACCTGTAATTAAAACGTTGGAAATTTACGAACTCCTGTTGTAACATTTTGAAGTTTAGCCGTTAATTTGAATTTCCACATGCAATGGTGTCGCAATAGTTCCTTAGTTTGTTTGTGACTGCATGTTACGGTCCCGGTCGTTAGAACTTTAACTGGGTTGCTATTGTTTATGTAAGGTTTTGTGATTTAAAGTTTAGCGGCAATCGATCTAAACTGAGGTAACGTTAAATTTAAATTAAGATTTAAATTATTATTAACCACTTGGTTAGGTACAGGAAATTGATTTTGTATGTGCAAAAACTAATTTGTTGTACTTAAAACTGCATTGAGAAAATTGTCGTTAGTATGTTTAGCAATGGGATATAAATATAAAGGAGGTAGATATATCGGCTAAAATTCAAAATGCAAGAGATAAAAAAAGGAAAAGATCCTAAAAACATGTTTAAGTTTCTTCATCCTAAATAAAATATAGGTATTCCTAGAGGAAACATAGTTATGAAATTTTTATACTTACTAATATCTTCTAAATTATAACAAGTCTTATGCAGCGCCCCTGAGTAGAACTCGAGGCCGATAATAGCGAAGATGACTATCGCGAAAAGCACCAAGAGGCCGATCTGCAGCAGCGGCGCCATAGCCTTTATAATGGACTTCAGGACGACTTGCAGACCTACACGAAAATGGGTTTTATTTTCATGGTGCAATAGAGCTCATATTGCAATGAATGCCCTGTAATTTATAAACTTTTTAGTTGGTTCATTTGTTGTATTTTCAACTTGTTGGTTTAATATGGATATGTAGTTTTAAAGAAAGCCAATTCATGCAGGTTTTACAGTTAGTAGGTGGTAGTTTTGTATCGTAATATAAGTTTACTTATTAGTTGATTACATAGGGACAATTCAACGTAAAAGTTAAGAATTCCTCTAAAATAGGTGAAGTACGATGACGGTTATGCTCTAAAAAGGCATTTTTGAGTACAATTCGCATTCACATTTAAGTTGGGAATGTTTAATTACAATTGATATTTTGATTAAAAGACAAGCAATTCAATAAAGCGGGAACTTAGAAAGTCAGAAAAGAATAGTTTAAAAATTACAGGGCAAAAATGTTGATGATTAAATAAAATTTTGAAGAAGACTTGATGGTACTTTAAAATCAATTAATATTCTTGATATTGTAACATAGATAAAAGTTGAGATAATTACCAAATATGTCGTTTATTTCTCGACGTTAGTGGCTATTGTATCGATGACAACATTAGAAGAAAGAGTCAATAAAGTAATACAAGAAACAGATCTTCTGACTAAATGCCATATATCTAAATATGAAAGTTAACTATTTATTTAAAAGACATCGTAACAATGGTAACGTAACAAAATCAAATAGATATCGTGCAAAATGAAAGAACTGTTGCATAATTTTTAAACTAAATGGCGCCAAACGCTATTCCATTTTCAAATTTCGCACGTGCAGTACTCAATATTTGTGCACTTTTTTTTTCATTCAGCCAGTTACTTTTTTCTATACAGCCGATGTTAAGCTTATTCAGCCATAATTACAACTTAAACCGGTGTTCTTTCTATAAAAATTATGCATCAGTGTTACTAGTGGAACTACTATACGATTAACTAATCTATGAATGTTCTAGAACTCACTAGGAACGCCCGATACTAATTTAAGGGGCCTCAGCACCCTAATGGCACGCAAGGTCCTGAAGTCGACGTCGGCTGGCGCGATCGGCAGCTGCGTGATGATACTGCCAAACACATATCACTCGATACTATAGCTTGAACTAGCAACTAGCTGAACAAAATGCTACGGAAGACTGTGCTTTTGTTAAACTATTATGATATTATGAATACAAAACTATTGGTCGGATATTATTTAAAAAAAACAAGTAAATTATTGAATAAAAATGATTGTTGAACGTAAAATAAATATCAAACACAACGTAAGTTTCAAAGCACAGCCTTAATTGTATGTAAAAAATTACTACAATCTAAATATCGTGTATCTAATTAGTTAGAATGTTATATGCTAAGTAATCTTGTTAATTTTACGCATTTTAATCTAAATACACCATATTTATTCACACCTAAAACCATATTATATCTAATTTCTTACGTATTAGCTTTTATATTTGATGTAAACCTACACAATACACAAAATGTATAGCAAATCTTTACTATTATGCAACACGTAGCTTTAAAACATTAAACATTTTCAATAAATCACATATTAATTAAAATTCACACATTTTCTAATCTATGTTAAGTATGTCAATAAACATGTCGAGAATACGAAGCTACGTTTTTGTTTACTAATAATTAAAAATTCTATTTTCGATAACTAGCTGTAGTTCTACATTCAAAAAAGTTTCAAAATTCGAAAACATCTAGCGAGTAACGTCTATAACAAATAAGGTAGAGGTATTATGTGAACTTTTCGCCAATTACTGTGAATTACTTGGTATCCGCGAGACGAGCTTGAGCGGTCGGAGCACTCTGAACGAGCGCAGCATCCGCAGGTCAACGTCCACGTTGTATTCGGCGAATATCGTCATCGACCTAGTTTTTGTTATCGAATATTCAATAATGTCAAGCCTTTTTGTGTTTGACAAAACCTATTGTCCTACGTTTTGATTTTGAACCAATTGTGTGGCCTAATGGTTTGATGATTAGAATTTTTGTAATTTAGATTACATGGTTCACTGGAAGCAGCCTCGATGACTTTTGTATACAAAACCATCTTTCGAGGTTGCTTTTATTAGCGAACAATAGTGATATCAAGATAAGAGTTATGTAAAGAGAGTGCTTGATTCTTTTTTTTTTCTTCACCTCCAACAAGCCCTCAATCTTTACAAAGCTCTGCTCATATCTTAAGAATATTTATTACTATGTTATTATTTAAAACAAATGAAAAACAACTCACCCAGTTACTACAACGAAAAAATCCATGATGTTCCAAACGTTCCTAAGATACGATCCCTTGTGTAAAACAAAACCTAAGGCTAAGATTTTTAACGACGCTTCTACACAAAATATTCCTAAAAAGTACGCCTCGGTCTTTTCCTGTAACAATGGAAATATTATTAAGTACCTAAAACATGCATATTATTATTATTTGCAGACATAATAATATCAAAACATACACAAGGATTATACTGTCATTATTTATACTGCTACCTAAGTTCTTGATTTGTACTTTTTAATTTATTATTTGATTCACAATTATATTATAATGCAAAATGAATGCGTTTTATTGAAATCCCAGTCCCGGGACCCGGGTTATCCATAAATAAGTAGAAGGTTCCTATAAACATAAAATATGAATAGGTAGCAGAGTATATAGAAGACTAAACCCAGAAAATTCGCTGAGCTAAGACAATAATTACCAGCTGTATTTATGGACAGTTCTGTATGGTAAATTGCATTCTATAACCATAGAAATAAGGTTGTATTTACCAGATTCTGTGCTAAGATGGTCTTATCGCCGTTGGGCAAATGCTCCTCCAGCGCCAGCACCACGCAGTTGGCGATGATGGTAAGCAGCACCGCGTACTCAAAGGGCGGCCACTCAATGATGAACTTTGTGTACCTGGAAATAGAGTTTATATTCCATTAATAAATAATCTTTGACAAAAAAATCTGAATAAGGTAGTTGGGTTGGACTGGATTCAAAAACTGGAAATGTCAAAAGCTTTTATTCCACAATAAATGATTGTAAGGCTGGATTGATTGAGAGACAAATACTTAATACCAAAGTACATATTTTTATAATAATTAAAAAGAAAATTGTTGAACATATTATCATCATATCAGAACATCGTCTTCATTAGTTATCTACTAGTCTTCGTTATCATACTAAGACAACTTTATAATGACAAGCTTAACTTTCTCCTACAGTTTATAAAGCGACACAACGGAAGATTATCGTATTACCTTTCTATTACCGGCTATAATAGCGATGTCGTTACACGATCAGTGTACAAGGCGTGCAATGGATAATGAATTTAACGATACAACTAGCGCGTATATTAAAGTGTATAACATTAAATCATACTGAACATGATATTAAAAAGAACATATCTTATACGTAATATTTTATGTCCAAAGCAGTCAAATTAAATTAAAGAGTTTCCAAACGAATAAAATGTATCAATAACAATATAATAAAGTTATTTGGTTTAAATAAAATTATATAATTTCAGCTTTTCAATATTAATACACGAAATTTTACTCATAAAGTTACGAAATTATTGTTCATCCTTTTTTAAAGTTTAATGCAAAAACAAACGCGTTTAAATATTCATTACTATTAATTCATTACACAAAATTTTAGTATCACACATACTAACTATTGAAATGTACCTACTACTACACGAACATTTTTGTTCACATGCCCGTTGTTTTTACAACGGGGTGTAGTAATATTACAAACTATAAACAAGGTTATAAATGGCGCGTGAAAAAAACAAACATATCTTAATATCGTTTGTTTTGATCTCGTCAATATTTAGTAAACTATATGATTGTTATTATTTTAGCATAAACTATCTCACTGCAGGGCAAAAGGGTTCCTCTTTCTACATGTTTCTGTATTTACTGTAAAGTACAACACAGCTTATTACATAAAATGCCCTTGTCGTAAGTTATAAGCACTAACTTTTTATATCTAAAACGTTTCCCATGACTCGTCACTCGATACACACAACTACACACTTTCTTAAAACTCTCTCAGGTGTGAAAAGTTGCACAACTTAAAAAGGTTTACACTGCTGTCGAACAAAAGAGAGGCTTTCGCTGCACTCTCCTATTTTATGCTACGTTGAGCATCTAGTAACACATGACTGGTAAAGTTTTCGCGATTTGTGAACGTGGAAACGATTCGAGGAAGTTTAAATTTGTTATGATATGCTTTGCGTCTTAAAATATTTATTCTTTTCATGCCTCTCACAACAAGGAAGGTTGGCAGTCAGCTCTGCATACTTTTTTCTTGCTTTCGCGATAATAAATAAATAAATAAATGCGGACAACATCACATACATTGCTCTGAACCCAAAGCAAGTAGCTATTTTAGGACTTGTGTTATGGAATTCAGAAACAACGAAGGTACCACAAACACCCAGACCCGAGGCAATGTAGAATAGTGAGTTTCTACATTGACCCGTCCGGGGATCGAACCCGGGACCTCAGAGCTAGCGACACCTTGAAAACCGGTGCGTACGCCACTCGACCACGGAGGTCGTCAGATTAATAGTGATGGCGATTCAAGGTACGACTTCTTTTTGTTTCTAGGATTTAAATCTTTTCGATTTGAAATATTGTCTGATAGTTGATACATAACAGCTTATAACACACAAAAAAAATTAATTGCGTGTCATATGAAAACAACTACCCTGGATTAGCAAATGTAAATGCTTTTACACTACAGTCCGAGTTTGAAAGATTATTCCTAGATAAGAATTGTCCAGACAGCAAGTATTTCTAAGCAGTAAGCTAAAAGACGACCCGGTCTCCCCTTCTAAACAAGCAACAAATTAGTCTACTTAAACAAGGATAAACGGAGCCAGGAAATGCATAAAAATGCCGGTCCTCCTGCTAATCAAGTAGGTATATTCCTTGCCCGTCCTACATACATAACTTAAAGCTAGCATCGTGAACTTGTTCCGTACTTCCGTGCCGACACGGAAATATTTCAAATGCGACTTGTTCCAAAATTAAATGTCTGATGCCTTCGACGCTACGGCTTGTCTTTCGTCGTTTGAATTATTATTATTCTTTTGTTTACTTGTGTTTGTAAATGTGTTTTTTGTTATTGTTTTCTTTGTACATTTAAAGGTTTTTTTATTATCTATTCTATTAGTTTTCATATGAATACAATGATTGTTGTTCATAGTTTTGCCTCTTTATCTATGTTTCAATCAAAATCTTGTACCTAAATACTTAGTCTGTATGTCTACCTAAAAACATGTTATTTCAAAAATGTCATAAAATCTAGTTTTGTTTTAATATCGTGCATGGAAAAGACCAAAAAGATTTATAGTATTCTAATGAATCAACTCAAATACGACTGCGAGTTTCAGTTAGACAGTCACATTTTTACTCATAAGTCTATCATAAAATTTAGTTCTTATCTATTCTATACTTATAATAAATCTGTAGAAGTGAAAATTCTGTACATTAAAAATATCAAAAAATAAATGGCGGGGGGTGTTACTAGAATGACACCGAACCAAAAAGTGTGAAAAAAAAAAATTTTTGTCTGTCTGTCTGTCTGTTTGTTCAGGTATCACGCAAAAACTACCGGTTCGATTACGATGAAACTTGGTATAATTATTCTTTATTATCCTGGGCACCACACTGGGTAGTTTTTATCCCGGAAAAGTATAAACAATAAAAAACAAACTTAATTTTGCGGTTAAAAACTCATTGATAAGTTTCGTCATCCACGCGAACGAAGTCGCAGGCACAGCTAGTTACTACATAATACTTAACAATTTCAAAACCAATAACGAACCTGACCTAAATGGAACAGGTCCCAACACAATCTCTTTTGTTATCAAATTACGTATGCGTAGTGTAAGAGTTCGCTTGTTTACAAAATGCATAAAGGGGCAAACAAGGTGTCCGTTTAATATGTATTAGTGGGGTCCTCCCTTCTTGATAAGTTCAGACCAGATGTTGCGCGGATAAGTCGTAATATGAACACGACTGTGCACTGGATGCATGAATTTAGTTTTCGTGGCTTGTTGCCCATTGGATGAATTAATTTAAGGTTTTGATCCATGTAAGGATGGTGATTTTCTTGGGTCTTGGGATTTGGATACCTTTTAGATGTAAAGTAGGTGATTATTGAGTCTAATTTCATGAAGTTTTTGGCTTGATAGATCCATCTAGTCCAATGTCTTAATTATCATAAATTCCTATTTAATAGGCATATAATTAAAATTTTATATTTTAAATCTAAAATAGTTTCAAAAATGTATGGGGTATGTTTTTGGTACCAAAAAAGATAGGTTATTAATAGTACGTCATATAAAATATTGACATTTTAATTATTGCTTTTATTTTCAGTAATACTGCTGTCAACAACAAAGAAAACTCATTAAAAAACGGTTGACATCAGTTAAAAAAAAACAATTTTAATTTATTTACGATCACATGAATTGCCAGCTACGTGTCTGCATCGAATGCCAAACTTTGTCGCGGTGAATAATTCTTAATTATCTTTTGAAAACATTCACTACTTTTGTTTGGTCGATGAAACTTATTTTAAACTACACACGATATTACCACGAAAGGTGTATAACTTAAACAGTGAATAAATAATAAATGTTGTTATGAAATGTAAAAAACTAGTTTTCGTTTGCTGTAAAAAGAATGTAAAACCTATTTTATGACAGTAGGCAATAATATGTAATATGTTTATCATACAAGATTTTTTTAATCTTTTAGTTCGTTTCGAATATTACTTTAATCCATAACTTCACAATTTACCTCTTTATGTTTAGTGTAAATTAAAGTCTTATGGAATAGACATGATAACCCATGAAAAAGATTTAATTTTTTTGTTAAACCGGTCTTTAATTTATAAAGACTAGGAAAATCCTATTTTTAAAGTAAAAAACATAGTCACACAATATACTACCAGATTGCTTAGGCTTCTAAAAAGCACAATATTTTCGCTGTCCGATGCCGGTTGTTAGATCAGATACGTTTTGGAGATAAGGCACCAGGTTAGCCGAACACAGGAAAATACTATAATACTATACTAGGCAAAGATACTGAGGCCAATGACCTGCTTTAACAGAGTTAAAATCTACTGCGTTAAGTTCGATTCTTTTGTTCCAATGGAAATAGTGAGGCACTTTTAATTAGGTTAACTGGTTTGACCTATATATAATCGATTTAACGTTTACTATGATTAATCCTTGTTTTATTTGGATTTATTGTGTGCATTGCTGATTATTAAGGAGTGATAAACAATATAAAATTAAAATAGGTCTTATAAATTCGCTAGCGATATTTTTTTGTAAAAATAGTAAACTATAAATTTTAAAAATATAATTATGATACCTTTTTCAAAACTAAAGTGAACATTACGCCTAATTTGAAAATGCCTAGATAGCAAATTATAAATGTAAATTAATGAATTAAATTAACACATACGCGAAGTGCATCCTATACAAGTTAGTCCTATGAAATACTATAGATTAATAATCGTGTCATTGAAATGTATTAAACGTTATGAACAAGCGGGGATTTTAAGCACAGGTATTTAAAAGGAGATCCCTACAAAATATTAACTGTTATGGTTATAACAGTAAAAAAAAAAACTTATATTTAAAATATGTAGGTATTGGTACTAACCTCCGAATAGGATTTTCGTCGGCAAATATAAAGAGTGAGCTGGGCCCTGGAGTAGCGGGCTGGTGCGCGCCGCCCATGGTATCAGCTGGCGCCGCGCGAGCCTGCGCCCCCGCCGCCTCCTGCGCTGCCGCCAACCTGGAACGTGAGGGGGGAACGTGAATAACAAGCTCCTGTGTGGTATGGGCGCCTGGTACTTGGTGGGGCTAGAGTTATACATAATAATAAAAAAGACAACAACATTTCAGGAGGAGAGCAACGTTTGAATTTAATGGAAGTTGGTTATAAGTTGACAAAAGAACAGATAAATTTAACGAGAACATATTAAATTTTCGTAGCAGTTCATAGGGTTCGTATACCTAATGGATATAAAGCATATGCAATTCTTCGGTTTTAATCAGTTTGATCTCCATCATATTGACATCGAACTGTTAATGTCGACCAAATCATACATAAATACGACATCGCTTATTCGCTGTCTAAAAAAAGATGATACCATAAAAAAATATGTATTAGCTTTATTATTCATGTTTTATATTTGGAGTTTAGTCTTACTTACTAAGTAAAGGTTAATAGGACTGTAGGTAAATATTTTAAAAATAATTTAAATATTGTATAGAAGTATTTATTTCAAATAAATTACTTTCTAAAATTCAATTCCTCATAACCAAATAATTTAATCAAGAAGCTAGCTTTATCAGTTTGTATTATATCGTCCGGCCATAGCGTGTCACAGTTACATTATAGTTCTGTGCATGACTAGGAAGGCTCTGGCGGTTAATGATATCATTATCAATTAAACTCCAATGTCCCGCTAAATATGAAACTATGTTTAATATTAATAGTTTCGCTTAACTATTGTTTAAGGCATCGTGTTTCTATGTTAATTTCTAGATTAACTTTCATGTGAAATGTGCTGCTTTTGTTTTACGTGTTGTGCTTTTTTTTTCAGTGAACTTTGTACACTGGATTATTTAATTAATATGGAATTAGGTGTTTCTAAAGAACATAACGTTTAAAAGGTATGTAAAATTGAAAAACATAAGAGTTTTACAATAGATCCTTACATTTTAACCGTACTTGATATTTAATTTCCGTCTTTACCTTGTATTTTTTTTCATTTATTCGAAATTGTGTCTAATAGTAGAATAATCGTCATTCAATATTCATATTAAAATAAATTAATTGATTTCTAAAAATCCTTCAAAGTTTGCCGTAAACACGCATTAGCAACCGGACTAACTAACTTTCTTTACAATGGTAATTGTATTACAACTGACACACAATATGTTACGTGTGTACCAAAATTGAATAGACATGCAGAATGTAGGGCAATACATATGAACACGTGGTTGTACGTACGAACGTTCTCCGTACATTAGATTAATTAATACGCAACTTTTCTATCAGTGCTGCCATCTGAAGGGAACATTGGATTTGGGAGAAAAAAGAAATATGGAAACATTATACTCGTTCGCGGCAATCTCGTTGTGCTTAACCTAATTAATGCGAAGAACAGATTAGTGATAGTAGATAAATAAAATATCATTGTCATTTTTATTTCCTTTAGATAATGATTAGGTTCCTATAAGAAAGTTTTTGTATGTGAGATAGACAAAAAATCCTTGAAGGAACTGCATTGGCTTAAAGTCGTTTTTTTTTTATTTTTTATTGTATGTGATCCTTGTGAAACCACCGCACAAAATCTACTAGGTAAGAAGTTTTGCTCACGGATTATACAAGCGACGGACTTAACTGACAATTCTTATAGGGTCCATCTTTACCACCTACAAAGCAAGGATAGGCCATTATTTTGTCACATCGATCGGCGGTCAGTAAAGGTGAAAAATGATTCAGCCATCAAGCGTATCCTTAGCCCAGTTTATGATGCGTTCATCAGTCCCCTATCCCGCGTCCCTTGTTCATGTAACCCTACAGATCTAGGTCACTAAGAATAACTTGGCGAACATTCGGAATTATGTGAGGTAGTAATTAATGGATTCCAAGTAACCACATGCTTTGCCAATGCCATATACTTAGGCGATGTAAACGGTTTTAATTGGAGTAAAAGGTATGGAACATTAAATGTACTCATATTTACTGCATTGTGTTTTAAAAGCTCTAATAAAATTTTAATAGCACCCTATGGTGTTTTTTATATCACCACGCGTTTGTTTTCCGTGAGGTGAGCAGTTGAAGTAAGCTGTACTGTATAAGTGCATACCCATATGACGTTGGACTGTGTAAATTGTATTGTGATCGGGGCAAGCTTAATAGCTATTATTGTGTCAAATACGGAAATATTTTTCAAATAACTGGTACTTTAAAGAAAAGTAGGAAACTCCCCGATCGTCCAAACAAACAATACTCCATACTTATAACACGAACAGATCAATCAGCTACCTAATGTTATGAAAACTTAATACAGTTTTGATGAAAGAATAGACACCCGAAAACAGCACCGACACAATAGCGCGGCACGAGGCTGACGCGGCACGAGGTAAAGGGGGGAGGAGGGACTAAGGGGAAAGGGGGTAAAGGGGGGTTAGAAAGGGAGGTCGAGTGATCGGCCGCGACTAAGGACATCGGCACATCTTGCCCTTCGCCCGCCTCATTAGCCAGCACACTCGAGTTATTGTCGTCTGGATATGAGAATAGGGTAGTGGGAATGTCGGTCTTATGTTACTGCTGTTTGAGCAGTGAGCTTTAGAAGCTGCCTTTTCATTTGATAGTTGCGCGTTTGGCTTGGTGCGGATGTTTGTAATGTTGTGCGCTAGATGGCGCTAGCAGTCGACGATTTTGTTTTACAAAGAAAATAAGTTATGAAGTAACTTTAGAAAAATTTTGATAATATTATTAAAACACGGCACGGCAATATTGAATTTAGTAAAGCATCTTTATGTATAAATCTTCTTTCTTATTGTATCTCCTAACGCAAAGAAAGGGGTATCATATTCAGTAATAAATAACTGATGTTATAAAAAGCTGTTTACAAATCTATTCACCAAAACAAAATAAGGCTCAACGGACTTTCCCATACAAGAACCACGTCGTTTACACCCTCCCATGGCTTGTCACGTATCATGCCGTTTATGACATAATCTCTGTCTTATTAGCTTACATGCAACGTGACGTAAATCTAGGCAGGCGACAATACCATGACAGTGCGTGCTTTGCCTCCTAACTCAATTAGGCTAAACAGCCCAATACAAATAATATGGAGATAGGACTAGCCTGCTTTGGATATAAACTACAGCTAAGGAGAAAGAATTTAGTAGTCTTGGTTAGCCGTCGTGATTTTTTGAAAAGTTAATTTTTTTTAGCAAGTAACAGATTTTAATACCATCATTTGTAAGTGAATGTGTTAAATGTTTCGTTTGTTGATATGTTAATTCATAATTATCGATAACAATAATACAATTATTTGGTAGAATCAATTTATAAGATCACCGAAGCGCGCTAAAAGTACACTTCAATGCAAAAAACTGACTATACTTTTTACAGTTAGTTTATTTAGAAAGATATAACACTTCATTATGAAAATGTAAATACAAATGTGTACTATTAATTTAAATAAAATAATATTGTAGTAACACATATTGAACTGTTACATTAATTATGTTTTGCTTATAACATGTAATTAAAAAAGCTACACCTAAGGTCATTGAACGTTACACCCTATTCTGAAATATCTAGAATAAAGACTAGTTTTTCTATGTACTCGTATTATAATATAAACCGCAATGGGTCTACATGATATCGACACTGAGTTAATATGTGTGCGTAAGACCTAATCAATATTTACATACACTCGTTTTTTCGTGACGTTATAATAACGATTAATTGTATTTGTTCATTGGTTGACGCCGTGTTTAATGCAACCTCATTGGTTAATAATCCATTCAGATAGATTTGTTATATTCAGTAATCTCGTGCGTGCACATTAAAATACTAACGTTATTTGTGATTCAAAAGATCGAAGGAATAAAAACTTTTCATAAGTTATAGTTAATTATACGTATAATTAAATTTTAACCAATTATAGGTGTTTAAAGATATCTCAAAATATACACAGGTATACATTTTTTTAAATCAATTTTTATATATGTATTTTCGTATACCTTTTTAATGATAAATTTATGCAATCTACTTAGTGCCCTTGTAATATAACCTCATTCAGCTGTTTACGTTGTTGTCGCATATTTTAAAATCAGTGTAATCTTAACATCGATGTTAACCTTTTTTTTTAAAGAGTAACCTATGGACCACTTTGGAACCGAGAAACTAGAGTCAGTAGATTTAACGTAACGTTTCTTAAGCGCCTTTTTTGGTTTATAAGAAATAAAAATATTTTGATTTTTGATTTTGATTTCAACCTTGATATTATGGGAATTATTCTGTTCATACTCTCAGACAAAATATATAGGTACATTTCTCTTTACAAAATTTAAATCGTTACATAGAAATATAACTAATTATTTAGTAACCCCAAGCAACGAAGAAATCAGGAGTTGTGACAATGGCGTGAGAGGCCGAGTTTTTGCTAAGACCACACTTTAGGAGTATCCTCGACACCAATTCTTCTGGCCGATAAGTGTGGCTAAAGTAAATTGGGCTTCAGAGTAACTTCAAAGACGAAAATTGTAAATTAAAAATCACTAATTACTGACACCGGTGCTAATATAAAAGTATTTCAAAAAGGTGTGTGTAAGGAAGTCTCATAATTTTATGCAGCTATAAAAATTTATGGACACAGGTCTATACCTGTGTACTTAATATATATGTATCATCTGTTTTGATATCTACTAAAAAAGTAAGTGAAAATAGCAGCATACTAAAAATACCTCTGATACTGTACAGGTAGCTCTAAAGAGCCCTGTTAACGGACAAATTTGCTTGACAAATTTGTTGTGTCAAGCTTTACGTTTTTATCAAACAATAGCTTAAACGATCAAACCAAATATCAAACAAATTTGTCACCGGGCGTAGCGTCCTCCATGACGCCAACACAACGAGTGAGATCTTTCTTGACAAACGCCGCCAAACGTTCACGTTCAAACCTGCTTGTCAAATTCCACATCAATCGAGATTTTCATCAAAAGCGACAAACACGTAGATTGTTTGACACAGGCCTCAAACACAGCTGTACACTATCATATAATTTGACAAACACGTAAAATTTGACGAACAATTTGATCGTTTACAGGGCACTTAAAGATATTCTTCTATTCTTCAGTTAATATCTACCTAAATAATATAGGTAGAACGCATAAGAATATCTGTGAACGAACACAGGCAGTAGGTAGGTACAGAAGATATCATCCTATTCTACATATAACCATATTCAATGTGATAAACCGTTTAAATGTTAGTCTTTTTTATAATATAGTAACGTACAAAATATAAAACAACAAATCTGACCACTATCTAACACAATCTAAAAATATATCTTTTAAAGGTTAACTCGTCGGTTGACAAACAAAACTATTCGTATTATTTACTCTTAGAAATATGAAATTTACTCACGACATTTGTCCACCACACTCCATTCACGACTAACACTGACCTATCTTCATTTGTTAACTTAACTCTGTAATCTGTATTTAATTAGGAATGCTCATTACACTAAACATGATTGTTTACTTTCGATAGTGACACTAGTTAAACTAATTATTTTTAAATACCCTCAAAGTCTTAGTCGTATAAGAGATAAAAAAAAAATTAGGATACCCACGCTTATTTTTAAATGTATGCACTAACAGGTACATCAAATCTTGTTGTGCAGTAAACAGATCGACTGCCATTTTGATTAAAATATTATGGGTAAGCTGAAATAAGCTATAATGAAAATTGTTTTTTTTTGCTTTACGGCTTGTAAATAAATCTATGTATCAATAATTGATTCAGATATTTGAATAAGTGACACATGAAGTAGGGTTCAATTAAAAACGTTATTCTATTAACCAAAAAAACATCTGAATAATAGTAAAAAATACTTAGAATTTGGCACTACCCCGACAGCAAGTCTAGACGAATAAGTAACAGGTCATCTTGGCAATATGCACGATTTTATTAATCTACACAATTGTACAATATTCCTTTTAACTAATACGGCAATGCGTACATATCATATCATTACAAGAATACTTACAATATTTCTTTGCGAATCGAGGTCAGATCATACCTCCTATATCAAGTACATATAAGATTTTGTGCCAACTTGTACAGACTTAAGATAAGGCTTTTATGGCTACACTAGCCATGATTTAGCCAAGTTTCGTATATTCAAGGATTTACAATGAGTTATATTTGGCCACTTTCCATTTTGTCAATTCAACGCAACATTTTGGCAAAGCGGTCACTCCGTGTAATTGAATAATTTATGTTGGTACCGCATTGGTCGGTGAGAACCGGCGAATGTTTGTTTAATATTTAATCGGGAACTGTTTTAGATGTATTAATTTCCTTTTTTTGTGAGCATAGAATATTGGACTTTGTATGTATGAACAAAGGGTATGATTTTCTAAATATATTTAGAGATAAATTCACCTCAGTGTTTGTTCTTACTTGAATTAAAGTCATATATCAGATAACTTATCTCCTAGCTAACTAGCAGATCCTGGACGTAAACATAAAGAAAAAAGAAGGGGAAGGCCCTGAACAACTCTAGAATGTAACAAAAGTTTACGACAATATGTAGATACTCTTGCATAGCTAAAAAAAAAACAAAAAAAAACAATACTTTGACCTCTGGAAAGGTAAGTGGAAGGGCCTTTGTCCTTAATTGCAACCACTTAATAATAGGTTTTTGTCTCCTAATGATGATAAATATAAATAAGACTTCATTTATAACGATACAAATAAAGCTCATATTCTATATTTCGCCTATCAATAATATAACCTAACGAATATTTTCACTATATCATACCTAAAGTTAACAATTTATAGCCATCAATCTTCGAAGAAAATAACATAGTAAAGGTCAGTGACCTGCGATCATCGCGATTACTATACTAAAATAAGCAAGGGTACCGATTTGCATCTGATTAAACATACACTATGCTACCAAGGGCATTTAAGGGTTTATTATTACTCAGCGAGGTAAATATAGTAATGTATTAACTGCAAGAAGTAATATAAAAACTGGCCAAGTGCGAGTCGGACTCGCGCACGAAGGGTTCCGTACCACCGTCGTATGAGAGCCCCCCTTAAATATTCATTTTATGTAGTTTTTAGTATTTGTTGTTGTAGCGGCAACGGAAATACATCATTTGTGAAAATTTCAGCTTTCTAGCTATCACGGTTTATGAGATACAGCCTGGAGACAGACAGACGGACAGACATACAGCGGAGTCTTAGTAATAGGGTCCCGTTTTACCCTTTGGGTACGGAACCCTAAAAATTATCAAAGTATTGTTTATGGTATTAATGGTGTCTAAGTAGTAACTAGTTACTTATCCTGTGGCTCAATTTAACCCTAATTAAACCAGATTCTATTTAAATACAGACCGTATTTAAATGTAAAGTAGCCCTTTGTAGCGGCATGAAATATGATATGCACACTCGTATGGACGTTTATTTTATCTCCCCATAACAATAATTATATAAACTCTAAACCCTTAATTATAATGATCGAAAGTGTTACATCTATGTATGCGATGGATGCAAAGTTGCATGAAATAAGGATTTAATATACTGAAAAATAGATGCCGTGAATGATTACCGAAATATTTTTAAGGCTTGGATTTTATTAAAAAGTATTTTATGTATTACAGCTTTGCTTGTCAAATTATCTGTTTCAAATTGTTTAAATTTAGACTTTTCTCTTTGTGTTGCAACAAGGTTGCAACTTACGAAGTGTGTGCTGTTATCCCGCCAAAGTCAATAAAATAAGGCATGAGCAGTTTGCAAGGGAAGCTGTCACATATTATCTATGCTTCATATTTTTTGATAATAACTAATAAGTTTACTTACTTAAAAGCTAATTAACACCAAATTGATGCAAAATGTTGTTTTAATATAATGATAACGATAAGATAATACACAGTGCGATAATAAGTGATGAGGTATAACAGCGTTAATTACTTACTACATTATTTTTATTCCGTATATTGGTGTACTGTCTCGTATTTACTTGTAAATAGATGATTATTTATACCTTTATCTAGAACATTGTATAAAAAGTTTAAGTTTATACAGTATTCAAAACTCCACCTCGATACATCGACACATATCACAACTCATAATGAAATGAAGTGCCTATATATCCACTGTAAACAAACGCAAGCAATAAAAACTTAACGACTCAAACACCAAACAAAAACGTTCTTAACTTCAAAAAAAGTGACCTATCTCGACACGACACTGACAAATTATAATATTTCGTACACCATAGGGTTTTCCCGGTTGCTATTAACATAACAGGCGACCTCGTAGCCTATAGCCTTATTCTTATATATAGGCAGAAAAAAATCTCTGGGAGTCTTCCAAGGCGCCTTGCTATCTGGTTTTTTCGATGGCGTAGACGAGACGGCGCCGCCGCCCGCCGCTCGGGCGCCGAACAGAATTAGGCCACCTCTCAATGCTTTAACCTCTGCTTCATTTTGGCTCCAGAACCAGTGAACTCGTTCGGGTTCAACTTTATAGTTTTGGATTAAATTATGTAATGGTTATAAGCTTGCCTGGATTTGGGTTAAGTTTTATTCCAGTTCATATTAATTTGATTGATTAAATAAATTAAGATATTTTGTAAACGTAAGCCACCAATTATATTTGAGTCAGGCCTGTTGTTTTGAATTTCGAAAAATAAATCTTTCGATATCTGATGAATCGAGATGCATCTAAATTGATTTAGCAATGTGGTCTCTGCCTATTTAAGGTTATTTTTTGACACTTGGGCTTTAAATTATATCTTAATTTATACATTCCCTAAAATATATTTTTAGGTAGAATATTGAGTAATTTTAATTAGGTAGGATAATAATGCACGTTCCTACTAAAAATGTTATTTGTTTCCTGGTTAGGAGGTTGTAACCTGGGATTGTCTCTTCATTTATCAAAAGATATTACGATAACCCTTCTGCCTGTAAGTTATGCGACGTAGCACCTATACGTTTAACTGCACTGTATGATACCTTATCGCCGCTCATAATGTTTGCTTGCAAGCCTAAAGCACACCATTCCGTACCTTATACAAAAGAGATAGAACTCAAATTACTGTGGTCCACATCGTAAATGATACTGTATAACAATGTTCGCTGGAGTTGAAAGGTTAACCCATTTGGAAGGGCTTAATTTGATAAACCGTTCAGTGCAGCGCTTATCGTGTAAGTTTTTCAAGCATTATTTAAATAACTTCAACAGGTAACCGCATTGGCCAATAAATAATAAATACTTTATGTTTTGGCCACAATTACTGTATAAATGCAAGTTGAGCTGGGATTATTGAGTGTTATAATTAATACAATTAATTGATGGATTGGACGGACATTTAATTGCTTGCTTTACGGGTGGGTGTTCGCTCTCATGTTGATATTAATTGAGTAATATGCACAAGCGGTAACACAACTACATTTACTTTACACGTTTATCTGTTTCAGTTTATCGTTTAATTATCGCTTTTGGATAAAGTGACATGCTATTGTAGTACTCATCAGATGAATTAACCTCTTATATTGATAAATTAAGAATAATACTTTTAAGTGTTTTTACTGTGTATTAATAATACTTTGAAATAATTATTATATTGTGACGAAGTGTAAAGAACATTGTTGGTTAGCGCGCTTTGGTTTTTAAAATTTAATAAATGTTTTGTGGTTTCAGAGTTCATGGATTGTAAATTAAGTAGATCTTAAGGTGAATTAATTTTAGGAAATAAACTATTTATTAAGATATTGTAAATTAAGTGTTAAATATAATTTATTTTCGTTAACGTCTTGTGTACTAGCTTTAAGAAGCTAGACTAGCTAGACTTTAGACTAAGGTCTAAAGTCTCTTTTATCACATAAATGCCTGAGAAAAAAATTATATAACCTGTAAAACAAGATAACGTTTACCTCCAATAAAGACAAGATACCACCCAAACGGGAATCCATAACCAACAACAAAAACACGATCAAAATATTTGTCCGCAAATCTGGGATAATGAACGAGTACCTACACCTATGTGATGACGTCACACTGCAGCGTCTGGAATGTACCCAGTTTGTCCTGCGAGTCCTTGGGCAGGCGAGCCAGGCGGAGGCGGAGGCGACGGCGCGACGCCATGGCTTTACGCCACTATGACGATATAAGTCGCCACCCAGTCCCGGGGATATTACAGTACCGCATTCTGACAGAGATTTTACTGTCATTGGTAGATGGTAATTTTGTTTAGTGTGGGCGTTTGTTATATGTATAGCATGGTTTATTGCTGGGATTGTGAATGGATGGAAAGAGAGGGAAATCTCCTGTATTGGAGTGATAATGGCATCGAATAATATGCTTATTACGATACGTGTACTTTTTATTTGAATGATTGTCATTTTTGAATAATAGTAAGTTATTTTTTTAACTTTCAGTCATAATTGTTGACAAGGACATTCGATGATTCTCCTGAGACACGATTTCATAACTTAGTTGGATTATAAAGTACCTATTAAAGACAACATTATTATGTTTGCGCACGAATTTAAAAATTTAGTTATATATATTTTTAGTGTGATCAGTGAGCTAGCCTAAAATTAGTTATTTAGCCTTTATAGAACTTAAAGTTCATTGCTAAATCTAGGTCACGTTTCACGTGTCTTAATTCTATAAATAAAACCGAATTTGATTCTATCTCATGAGTATAATGATTTAAGGTGAAAGTACATCAAGAAGTAATGTAAATAAATAAAAGTAAAATTAATACTATGGTATTTATATTTCAATAAAATAAAAGTATATTTTTTGTTCATGGAATTTTGGAATATTTATTAAATATTTAATAATGAGGGCTAGTAACACCTGACCTCCGGTGTTCTGATTTCCGCTATGAATGATTTATTTAATTATGTCAGTTTTTTTTTTTTAACTGTTCACTGTCACTATGAAAAGGACCTTTATAAAGATAGTTCAATATTTAATTAGATTCGATTCGGATTTTTATTTTAAAAGCCGTAGTAGGTTAGTGGGTATTTATTCTATTATTTTTTAAATAGAAGACTTCTATATACCAATAACTTTATCTGTTTGGACAGAATAAACTGTTAAACAATATGTAAATTAGTTACATAATTGAGTGTTCAACAGTATTAATTAACAATGCGACATTTTCACCTGCAACACATTGAACTCATTCAAAAGTTATGGCGGACGTGATTTGCGTTGCAACAGCGGAGTGCAATAAACAAGATTTTACTGGTTACTGTCAAGTATTGAATTTCATTAAATTTATTAAATGGTCAGGATTTTTATCGCAATTCTGAAATTATTGGAATGAACAAAGCAAATACGTCTTTACAAATAAATTGTAATTGATAAAAATAATATGAAGAATGCTTTGCAAAACAATTACTGTATGCATTGTGCATCTGCTAAATACATTAAAAATTGCATTGGCCAAAGAATAACCGCCTGGGTTAATCTGATTTTAATCTTGTTACACAATTTATTACCGCAAAATAATAGTAAAAAAGTTAGTAAACAATTCACTATTGACGTTTAAACAGATTACCTCAGCGTCCATTCTGAATCTTAACAGCATAAGTGAGTTACATGGCTATTAGGGCGCTTACACAAAATAACGAGGCTATCCGATGTGCAACAAGCTTTACAACTCGATACGGCCGGCGCGGCGGTGTTACCCAGTTGGGCGTAAGTAACTTAGTTACCATGGTTAGCCGCGCCTCGTATTTATAGATGGGGAGCCGGCACACGGTATGGATGGAGTTATGTCGATTATGGAGTTGTTGAGATACGATTTTCATTGAAAATGGCAGAAATATTTGTTAAGCGTATTGTCTCATTATTGTGCAAAATTGAAAATAATTTTTAATTGAATTAAAAAAAATAGATAGAAATCTTGAGCTTGCTATCTGTGGGTTAAAAAATGTGTATTCTGTTAGAAGTTAATAGAAAAAATACGAATAAATTTTGCAAGAAGATATGATTTCTGTAATATTTAGTACTTTTTGCACGTTGTAAGACAAAGGCGGAATTAATACCTGAAGGTTGTTTGTTATTTATGTAATAATTTAAATAATGTTTCCGATGGCTTAACCATTGAATTTAATAAATACCTTTCCTCAACAAACGCGCGTAAAACAAATTTCTTTTCCTAATAATGTTGTTAACACTATTACAATGTAGTTTTAATTAATGTCATTGAAGGTCAATTAGAAGGCTATAGAGCCAACTGATTGGCTGTATCGGAAGCCAACCGTCAACTGTAAACAAAGGGACAGTCAACCTTAATTGTGTATCGAGTGCGTAGCATTGTAGGCCTCGTAGCAACAACGTAGCACTTGTAATCGTAGCTCGAAATATAGTTTACTTGAGGTAGATAATTATAATTACTGTAATTATTACGTTGGTTGTGTGAATATAACCTCATTGAATATATATGAACTATTGAAGTTATACAATAATATTATATCAAAAATGTAAAATCAATATTATGGTCAAACCGAAGGGTAAAACCAGACTTTCCCTACGTTACGTGGGGAGGAATCCCCATTCAAAACTGTTTTTACTTCATTGTGCCCACTACTTCTTTATGTAATTGGACCAAAATATATCCTTAGATGACTTCAGCTAGTAGAAATAATTTGACTAAAGCATTTAGCAGACTATGTTATATTTTAGTTGTAGGTAGCATAACGTTTTAACTAAGGGGCCGGTATAAAAAAAATTAGCCATACGCTGACGGATATCCTCATCTTTCCAAAATTTTTTTTTTTTTAATAACCTACGTCAGATCCCACTGCTGGGCAAAAGCCTCCCCCTCCTTCCTCCAAACCTGTCTGTCTTTTGCGATATCAGGCCACGTTGTTAGCTATTTTAATAGTTCATATTATGTAGCCTCTGAATAACAGCTGAATAAAATACTCTTAAATTCATGCTTAATGATAAACCGAAGCTAAAAGCCAAGTTTAAAGTATGTCACGGAAACAATGTAGAAGTGGTTGGATAATAATATATTTACGCTGTATAAGGGTGAGCTGGGGTTATTTTAGTGCATGTAGTCCGTGGAAATACACTTTATTATGCATTGAAAGCATGCCTCTGGGTAGTGTTCAATTAGGCGTAAACTCCCCCTCATTAATGAGAATTAAATGGAAATTATTCATGTGTTTTTATTTCTACTCGTCTTCGTGTTTTAAAAGAATGGTTTCTTAGAATGTTTAAGTATTGTCTACGTATTCTTGATTTACTGAAAACACGAACATGAACTCGTGTTTGAGCGAAAATGTATTAGATATTTTCCTATTTATTTGTCTAGTGTAAGGTGTCGTGGTGGCCTAGCGGTTCAATGAACGGATTTGTATGCACAAGGTTGCAGGTTCGAACCCAGGCAAATACCAATGTGGCTTTTTCAAACTTATATGTACTTTCTTAATTATTCTAAGACACTTCTGACAAACGGTGAAGGAAAACATCGTGAGGAAACCTGGATTCCAAAATTTGGGATCTGAAATCGCCAATCCGCAGAGAGCAAGCGTGGTGATCAATGCTCGTGCCTTCTCTATATGGGAAGAGGCCTGTGCCCAGCAGTGGGACGTTTAAAGGCTGGATTATTATTATTTGTCTAGTGGAACATGACATCACAACTCTTAACATCCCATCGTAAATAAAAGAAACACTCATTAGCAGCTCTGCCAAAACAATTGAGAGACTAGTTTACAGCTTTAGTACTAAAATCGTGATAGTAAAGTAGGGATATAATATAAGTGGTATAAGAAATGAAGGCCGAATTACATGAGGCGTTGTAATGTAGGGGGTAATGACCGCTCTGAATGTAGCGAAGACTGCGCGGCGCCGCTCCGTGGAACACTGTAATATGGAGCTTGGCTTCAACTTGGGAATCCTTCGTGAAGGAAATGTTAAAGAATGATGTTATATAAAACTTATGGTGTATATATTTCAAAATAAAAGCAAGAAAAATGCATAAATTTATATGTGTAAAACGCTCTGAGAAGGAACGACTAAATTCCCTTTTTTAGTAATAAATTAATAATGATAATATTGTAATAGCACTGTTAAATTTAGGTCACACATAAAAACAGTAAAACTGATATAGTAAAAGTAATTATGTTTTTTTCTTCTCAATGTTAGATTAGCAATAAATTCACTATAGCTGTTAAAATGCACTACTCTAAAATATTTACTCCTGGCTCGCCCCGGTTTCGAACGGATTCAAATTCAAAGCATTTACGTATGCTTATTTATTATTTCCTTTTATAAAATTTTTGTCTAATAATTGCTATAAGAAAAATACAAAAAATATACATTGGATTTGGTGCAGTCGTTCGGAATTCAAATTTATATATACCTAAAGATAAATGCCATTAACAAACCCCAAAAATGGGAGGGAAGGTGTATTAAATCTCAACGAAAATGAACATTCTAATTTAGGTGAAATTCAATTTTTGTCCGCCGTAGGAAATGGTTAAATTTTAAATTACCAAATACATCTTAATTATAATTATTATCCAAATCCTGTGCGACGCACGTCAAACGTTATAATGAACCTTACTGCGTTGGAAATAAAGTCAATTTTGAATTGCAACATGTTATCATCAATGATGTACGTGGTCATTCGGATATCTCGCAATGGAAAACGGAGTTAGGTTTCATATTTTTTATTTAGGTAAATTGTTTATAGTATGCGTCACTACTATCATTTCCAAACTGAAGGCGGAACATCAAAGTTTTTCAAAGAAAAAAATGAATTATAAGGGATGTAATATTCTTCCTTAAACAATACATCTACACTAATATTATAAAGAGGAAAACTTTGTTTGTTTGTAATGAATAGGCTCAAAAACTACTGGACCGATTTTAAAAATTCTTTCACCATTCGAAAGCTACATTATCCACGAGTAACATAGGCTAAATTTTATTTTGGAAAAATCCAAAATAAATCCAATGGTCCACGCGGGCGGAGCCGCGGGCGACCGCTAGTAATAAATAAATAGATGCCAACATATTATGTAGAATGATGTTATTTTTAATTTATTTTATTTAACCAAATGTCTTAGTCATTACCGTTGATTGCTCTTGCATAGGTAATGGAACAGTCTAAGCTGAGTCTAGACTGACAGTCTTCGTAGTATCGTTTGCATCGACTTTACATTACGAGGGGGAGACGAACCACTAATAAATGTTTTGCTTTGAGTCTTGGTGTTCTAAAATAGATAGTAGTTTTGATAGAAAACTATCATATATTATAGATGTTATAATGGGTAAATTTGTAATTAAAATTTTAAGCATTTGACCCTAAAATTTATATTCCTTTAAAACAAATTCACACTTAGACGGACCTGTTGGTCTAGCGGTTAGTGACCCTGACTGCTATACCGGAGGTCGTGGGTTCGATTCCCACCGAGGACAAATGTTTGTGTGATGAGCACGATCATTTGTTCTGTGTCTGGGTGTAATTTATCTATAATATGTATGTATTTAGAAATATAATAATAATATTCCGGGACAACTCACACACGGTTATCTGATCCCAAGCTAAGCAGAGCTTGTGTTATGGTAACCAGACAACTGATAAACATACTTATATATTTCTAAATACATACATATTATAGATAAATTACACCCAGACTACCAGAACAAATGATCATGTTCATCACACAAACATTTGTCCTGGGTGGGAATCGAACCCACGACCTCCGGTATAGCAGTCAGGGTCACTAACCACTAGACCAACAGGCCCGTCAATATATAAGTATGTTTATCAGTTGTCTGGTTACCATAACACAAGCTCTGCTTAGCTTGGGATCAGATAACCGTGTGTGAGATGTCCCGGAATATTATATTATATACAAGTAACGAGGATTCACGAAATCGTGCTTTCAGATTATAATAAGATCATAGTTATTATCTCGTTCCTTCTCTAAATGGGAAGAGGCCTGTGCCCAGGAGTCGGACGTATATAGGCCGGTTTATTATTATTTATTATAGTTCTTACAAATATTTTGGACTACATATACGATTGAAATGACCAACATGGCATACTAGTATTTATAGACCATTGTACACGATCCAATCATAATCATATCTCCAAACATTGTTCCAGTAAGATAATAAGTAACATTATATATGTAACGTAAACGTCGTTAGTTTTACGTTAAGTTGCCATTAGTGAATGGCCGCTGGCATTGGCAGGCGACTTATTGCCGGTTGGCACGCCAGCCGGGCTTGTAAACACGTCGCCATGGAGGCAACAGCATCTGCAATGCAAACTAATACTCTGGCAAAATCGGACTTATGTTGCCAAAAATATTTTTTTTGTTTTACGTGAATGGCTTTGATAGATTGTTTATCGTTGTCATAGATTTTTTAACACAAATACATGACTCTGTTAACATTTAATTTTAAAATAAAATATATGAAGAAAAAATGACATAAGCAGTTAAACCCTTGAACATTGATCTCACTGCTATGCTAATGATTTTTGTTAGTTTTATAAATAATGTTTTCGTTTGAGTATACAAATTATTAAATAAAAAATGTAAATCAACAAAATTGGCTATCGATCGATGCTTCATCTAAATTTGAGCTTATGTGTGATAGCAATTTGACATTCGATCATCCAAAGGACAATGACAGATCTCCATAGTAACTTAGGCCCAATATTTTTTTTTTTCACCGACAGTGTAAATTCTCACGTTTTTTTGTGTAGTTTAATGTCAGAAGCTTTTCTGTGTTTTCCACTTTTGCATAGAACTTCACAAAAAGAAATTATTCAGTCTTTTATAAGCCAGAAACAAAATGATTACTTATAAAAAAACATTCTTGGTGAAGTTCTGGATAATAACTTAACATTTTTTAAGAAGTTAGAAATGTATACTTAAATTGTTGTAGGTAAAAGCTTTGTGTCCGCGTGAATTTATTGAGTGGGCCGAAATCTGACATTGTCCTTTACATTTCATTCAAAATTCGATGCTACATTCGAAACTCAAACACCACTAATCCGTTATACACCAAAAGCATATTTGATATTCGAACTACGAATTACCTAATTCAAAATCCGAACGTATCACAACCGCCAATCAATCAGGTGCACAAAAACTCATTGCTGCGTTCAACTGAGTTGTCTGACAAAACGGGACGCGACGCGAGGTATCGACGTCGTCGGATATGGAGCAATTTCCCGCCAAAAATGACCGTTACAGAGCTGCCACCGATACCGTTCAGGTACTGGCGATATTGACTGCGAGTGTCCAGCTGCGGATTATACAAACGAAATTCGATTTCATTTGAATTTGGAAATCAGATGGTGTAGTCGGTTGTAATGAAAGTGAGAGCATAATGTTGATTGAGTGATTATGTTTAGTATGCAGTTTGGAGACAGTAATTGATGTTGTTGTATAGTCAAAATTAAGATATTCGACATAATGTTATCATAAACGTTATACATTTCGGTCAACGTTTGACAATACATTCAACTATAAACGCTCTTTTTACGTACTACAATAATCGTCCTCCATATATAAAAAAAATTATAAGCTAAATAATAATAATATTCCGGGACAACTCACACACGGTTATCTGATCTCTAAGCTAAGCAGAGCTTGTGTTATGGTAACCAGACGACTGATAAACATACTTATACATTTCTAAATACATACATTTTATAGATAAACTAGCTGATCCCCGCAACTTCGTCCGCGTCAATTTCTGTTATTATGACCGCGATTCAGAAGTTAAAAAAAAAGCATTTCTGCGTAAATGATAATTTTAGTTAATATTATATTGATAAAACTCTGTAGCAAATAATTGGCAATAATGCATTAATTTCGACCAAATGATTACCTTAAAAAAGGTTATAGTGAGTCAATCTTAAAAGATAGACATATACTGTCGCAGACATTTTTTTAGATCATTTAAAGAGGAACAATTCTTTTATACGTATATTTTGGGTAACTCGAACCGTTTACGCAGCGCACGCAACGGAAGCTTTCAAGTATGAATATTTTTCCCCGTTTTTGTGACATTTTTCACTGCTGCTTAGCTCCTATTGGTCGCAGCGTAATGTTATATATCCTAAAGCCTTCCTCGATAAATGGACTATCTAACACAAAAATATTTTTTCAATTCTAACCAGTAGTTCCTGAGATTAGCGCGTTCAACCAAACAAACAAACAAACTCTTCAGCTTTATAACATTATATATAATATATATATATATATTAGTATAGATTACACCCAGACAACCAGAACAAATGATCGTGCTCATCACACAAACATTTGTCCTGGGTGGGAATCGAACCCACGACCTCTGGTATAGCAGTCAGGGTCACTAACCACTAGACCAACAGGCCCATCAAATAGTTAGAAATGTAGGCAGCTGTTACATATATTTAACCTACATTATAGCACATTCGAGAAAATTCGCTTCATCAGCTGACACTGCGTCACAGCGCCAAGTGGCAGCCGAGGCAAAGTGGATTACAGTACTCAGTGGCGACTCAAGTGTCCATGTACGTCACACCATGTTTACTTAACACAATACTTCTTGAACACTGTGCGTTACTGTACTGTTGTTTGATGTGCACTTTTGTGTGACATTGTACCAAGGTTAGGACTTGCGTCTATAAACTTAGTGTCTTATTGTCCTTTACTTCGTTTAGTCATAGTGCAAAGATTCCAAAACTATTATGAAGGGAATTTCATCTGGAAATGTTTTACAAACATATTTACATAAATAAACTAATTACTGAAACTGAATTGACAAGTAAAACTTGACCTAGTCTGTTACATGAGTAAACTGCAATTCTCGATGAAGCAAATTATTAAAAAGTCTTAATCATTAATATATTTATCGGACTTACCCTATCTATTTACTTCTATTTACTGTAACTGAATTGACCAGTAAAAAAATTACCTAGTCTGCTACATGAGTAAACTGCAATTCTCGATGAAGCAAATGATTAAGAAGTCTTAATCATTTGCTATGATATATTTTTTGAGTACTAACCCTATCTATTTACTTAGCAGACTAAAACAGGGGACTTCAACTAACTATTAATATAATATAATGTTAAAATAATATAAATTTTAAGCTATACAATACATCAATACATAGATATATCAGTGGAATAATATGGAACATAATTACTGTATGTAATTTAATTGTCAATGGCAAACCATCAGCTGTTCAGTTGCGTCACAGCGCCCTTCAGCTCAAGTGTTATCGTCCATACGTCATACCGTAGATTCTACTGAATTATATTCAATGGAAAATTGTTATTAATGCTGTTTTCGATTTCAATATAATTCCAGCCTATTAACGTCCCACTACTGGGCACAGGCCTCTTCCCTTATAGAGAAGGAACGAGCATTGATCACCACGCTTGCTCAATTGCGGATTGGCGATTTCAGATCCTAATTTTGGAATCCAGGTTTCCTCACGATATTTTCCTTCATTGTTTGTCAGAAGTGTTTTAGAATAATAAAGAAAGTACATATAACTTTGAAAAGTTACATTGGTACTTGCCCGGGTTTGAACCTGCAACCTCGTGCATACAAATCCGTTCATTGAACCGCTAGGCCACCACGACACCGATTTCAATGCGTTCTAAAAATGTAAATTTAATATTTACCCGGTATGATCAACTTAAATAAAAATCAACATTTTTGCATTTTTTGCCTATTTCAAAATAAGGAAGTGATTTCACGAATGGATCAATCTTGTTATCACATGCCTACATGCCAATACCCCTGGTTCAAAATTGTGAATAGTTCAGTCAAATTCCTTCTTGCTTTATGATAAATGCATACTTACCATACATAAAAGGCTATTTACAATAATAATGTTTCCTGTAAATGCGGCACTTTAAACTGAAGTTCTGTCATTAATTTGTTTACACATCGACGTTATAGAAAACGGTCAACATCGTTAAATAATTAATTTGTTTTCGTACTTCGAGGGGAATGGCGTGTTCCTTGATGCAATTACTCAACGATACTGTGTGTTCATACAAAATAGTTTGTAAACAAAGTACAGTATCATTAAGGCCGCATTCAGACGGTCTGCTTAAAGAGTCGGTAACGACTGCTGTGGCGACTGCATGGCTAACTATAGGGCCGGACTCCACCAAACGTTTTTTTACTACCAATAGGAATTCGCATTCCTATTGGTTACTAAAAAAAACTTCTTCACTACGTTCGTCTCGTCTCCAGTTTGGTGGAGTCCAGCCCTAAGACTTCTAGCGATGCATCGAGCGGCCAACAAAACAAAAGCTAGCGATAAAAGGCGCACATGATGCGACTGCGGTCGACTGCTCTAGCAGTTCGTGCAACCTGAACGGTTTGACAGGCCAGACACAGTAATGCAGGGGTTTTAAACATTTATGGAAACAAGGCGCGCCAGTTTTACGCTGTGAGCGATAGTTGTGTAATAGGTATGCAATTAGTTTATTTTTTATTCAGAGTAATGGCCTCTAGTGTTGGTGTTTGTTTTGGTGTTGGTATGGTGTTTGTCTATTAATGTCTACACTATCGATTTTCAATTTTAAACTTAAGAATAAATGATGTGGACTTCCTTACTGTCAAGTGTTTTGAAATTGGCGACTAACTTTATTACAATTTAGATATAAAACTATATTATTAACATTAACATAGTCTGAAAAAATTACAATTAAGTTTTGCGTATATTTTTCCCATACTAAGCCATGCAACTTTTATTTTAAAAATTATGTTTTATCTACGTTTAATTCGACTAATTTTCAATGAATTAAATGAAATTGATAGCATCATTGTTAAATGCGTTAGATTATACCGGGTCAGTAATTACGAGAGAAAGTGGGGCGTGACGAGTTAGACCATTACTTGCAGCTATAGGGGAGGATTCATACGCTGACTGCATCAACAATGTTCATAAATACATTATTACGCAAATAACCATTTATTATTAACTGCAACTGTACTAAGTGAGACTTTTTTATTAGAGAGAATTTTTAATGATAATTGTTTACGCGTAGTGTAATTTGTCGATTAATAATGGGGTAGATGACTGGTTACTGGACGAAATCGACTTGGCAGGCTATTTAAATATAAAAAAATAGACACGCAATTTATTAACAAATGAGTACAAAACTAAGGGTAATCCTACCATAAATATGAATGTTTATATGTATTGGATTTAGTTTGTCATCAATTTACAAAAAATATTTGATTCAATATATTTGTCTTAAATGTTTTTGCATATTATTATTAATATTGCATTGCAATGCAATTAATAAAGCAGTCCCAGAAAAACAGTCGTACTAAAGTTGTAATTAATAAATGACCTTACAGTAGTTGATGACAAAACAAACATTTTGTTATTCAAATCGATCGTTAGGCACTTGTTTCAGTTACTAGCCATATACAATTCACAGCTTGTGACGTGTGAAATATCGACGTGTATGTTACTAATGTGCCATAATTACACTAAGGGGTGAATTCACCAGTTATGTTAGGAACTAAGTTTCTACATTTCAAATCGCGTTTGGACTGTTTTAACTGTGTTTACTACAATGTGGGACACACATTTCTTGACTGTATAATGCATATTGTAAAATGACGACACTTTCAAATATATTCCTAGTGACAGTTATAAAATTTATTCGGTTAACTAATAACCTTTGATTATATAATGTCTAGATGGACTGTCGAGTGCGCGCAGACCCGTCAAAAAATTACAACCAAATTTGGTTGTTAAGTACTTTCCCGCAATTCCCGCCAACCAGTACAGATCGTGCCGCTTTCGTGTCACTACGTTTTACGCGCTCTAAGGAATAACCACATAACAGCGATAAGATGACAGTATGTGCTTTTAAAGTGTGCCGGAATTATAAAGGAAGGCTAAAAAATACCAAACACATCACCTATCACCGTAGACAAGACACCAAGAAACTTCATATTTATTTTAGTTTTTTTATGATTACCAAATTACGCCATATTTTATCAGTGTTGCCAGTTTCTGTTTCTTATTCTCCCATTTTTTAGGGTAAATTTTTTGGTTTATCATTACGTTTATAAAATTTCGTTGATGTACTTCGAACGATCGCCTGTAATTAAAACTCATTCCTAATTAACGAGATGTGATCTTTCATTTCAAATTTCAAAATCCTAACTGCTCAAAATATTGTACTAACTTAGTTGATTTAATACTCCATTCAAACACACAAATCTATTTTTTTTTAATTATTTAAAAAAGTAACTACTTAATAAAAATACACTTAAACTGAATAATACCACATAAGTACATAAAACTAAAATATTTTTCATTATTATAAATTAGTCTTTATTTAATGTGATTTATGGGAGAATTTGTAATAGCTGGTAACACACACTTGAAATTGTGGTCTTGTTTTTTTTTATGATTGTAGGGCGACGCTCCATCTAGACATTATATAATCAAAGCTAATAACATAACATATAACATACCATCACGCCTGTATTCCCCGAAGGGTTAGGTAGAGGTGTACCAATGTACACCCACAGTTCGCCGGTATGTTTTAGGTCCCATGTAATAGGGGGCGAGCCTATTGCCACTAACCGGGCGCAAATCCAAACTCCGACCTGCTACTGAGAATTTCATAGAAAAACCCAATAACACAACATAGGTTGACTAATATAGGTAAATATTATTTATTTCCGGAATAGTCTTATGACCAACTATTGAAACGTCAATCAGTTTTAAGTTGCTGTTAAACCCTGTCTCTGTCACTTTAAGCTAAAAAATAGTGACAGATATACATTGAAATAAAAAGTAATTTGAGTTTTAGTATTCTGAAGTAAACCTTTCAACAACTTCCATATTTATCTGACGGGCCTGTTGGTCTAGTGGTTAGTGACCCTGACTGCTATACCGGGGGTCGTGGGTTCGATTCCCACCCAGGACAAATGTTTGTGTGATGAGCACGATCATTTGTTCTGGTCTGGGTGTAATTTATCTATAATATGTATGTATTTATAAATATATAAGTATGTTTAACAGTTGTCTGGTTACCATAACACAAGCTCTGCTTAGCTTGGGATCAGATAACCGTGTGTGAGTTGTCCCGGAATATTATTATTATTATTATTTATTTTACTCCCACATAGATAACTGAAATAGTTATAAAATGCTAGTCTAACACTATTATTAAGGTGTTAAAAAATAAAACGAATTTGTTTATAAAACCCGTTTGTGGATTGCTGTTCACATTTTAATCGTTCGCCGATTAATACGGATTCAGTAAACGAATAATTCAACTGAGGGAAAAATTGTTACCGGAATGTGAAAGTTCAGCTTGTGGCATTTGATAGAGATAGCTTTTGATTTTTATCGTTATATTAGCAATATTTTTATTAAAAACTAGCTGGCTTAAAAAACGTTTTTAGGTGCGTATTTTAATGTTTTTAAATTTTAGTACACGAATTTTATTTTGGGGAAAAATAGTTTTGTTTTCGATGTATGTTTGTATGTTTATCACAGATTAGAATTAAATTTTATGTTGTATATTTGTATTATGTGATAAAATTGAATGTCTAACCAATTTTCGGTGCAAATTATTATGTAAAATATTTTTGTATAACTCTAGACAAACGTCATATTTAAAACCGATGCTGAAAGAAGTGTCAGTAAATATGAAATTATTATGGTAAAAAAAAACAATATTTATTTCAAACTAGTAGGTATAAGTTTTTTTTTTCATACTACTTATTCGATTACTATCCTGCCCTTTAAACATTTAATTAAATCAAAACGATACTAATAATATGATAAGTGTTTCTAAGAAACCAGTATAATATCCACGTAAGTACCCAGTTCAAGGCCGCCGATAGGAATGGTGCTCAAAGCGGTCAGCCTCTATTATGTTCTATGACGATGAAATTGACGTGATTATGTCATCATTCTATGTTATTAGTAGTCTAGGAAACAATATAATTGATTGTTTAATTAATTAATGAAAATCTTATTTCCAGTTTTTTTTTAGATTTGTGAATTCCATTTGTTATAGACGGAAAACTATGATGTGAACTAGTTAGAATTAAATCTCGGGTGTTTGAAGCTATGTAAAAAGTCCATTGTACTCTAATTTCCAAAATATCTTATTATATAAGACTCTACATTCAACGTAGCTAGACTGTGTTCTTAAATCATTATTCTATTTTATTCTTCAGTATATATCATCTAAGTAATCTGTATTACGTTCCACATAAAGTTCAAACTGTACATAACATGAGGAACAAGCGCTGAGCCACCACGTGTACCAACCCGGGTAGTTGCGTTAAAATAAATATTAGTAGCGTATTTCGGAACGCAGGTTTTCACTGAGGCAACGGCACGCGAGTGCGAGCAAGATAGCACGAGATGAGATCACGGGAGCGAGCGAGATGACACGAGCTTATCCGATCGATAGCCGCAGCCGCAGAGTGCCGCGCGTGACGTCACACGGCCGTCTCGTCATCTTTGACTCTGTTCAAAGAATTGTCACTATATTTTTGTATAGAATGAGCGCCATTAACAGTGCGATATGAAAACGGACTATCCTTGTATGGAATTCTGGTATTTTACGCCTTTTGTAGTCAGTGATATACGTACGTCAATGATTCACGGTAAACTATTAGTCAATGGTGATTCAAACTTCGTTCTCAGTATGACTCAAAATGTTAGACTTAATCATTTTTTTGACCAAGTCGAATGATTCACGCAACCTCTGCATACAGCGTTACCGCCTTAATGTCCCAAGGAAAGCTTACATTTGAACCTCTCATGGCCATCTCATGCGTTTGTACTAGTTGAATAAGATGTAACACAATACCTTATTTATTGAAAAAAACAACCATAATATATCTTTTTACAATTAAGTATCATGGTCCCATAACCATCAGTATATCAATTCAAATCTGAGTCTAAATATTTATTTCGTCACTATTAATAACATAATGCAACAATCAAAGGATAGCCCAATGATTAATTTACACGCCTACGTACTCGTAGCTGCCTACGAGCTACGCCGTAGCACTCCACATTCGCGCCGGTTACCGCACTGAAATATTTTGTTTCCTAGTATTGGCTACTGAATATTGTAGGCATGGAAGTACATACGTGTTCTAATGTGGAAATTGAATTCGTAGCATAAAGTATAGAAAGCGAAGGCTCTATTATTGCGTCATTTAGGTCGTCCAGCATACGATAGTAGTTTAATGGTGTGACAAGGCCGTTAGCATTCCTTTGTAACACGCTTCGGAAATAGGAAACGGTGAATGTATTCTTACACTCTAATTAGAGTGGTTGCATTTAATTCGAGTTCTAATTGTATCGGTTAGAGTTCCAAGTTTACGCTGTACGTTTCTGAGTACACTTATAAATGGACGGTCGATTTACATCAATGGAAACGACGAATTACAAAACTGAACCTTACTACTTTGAGATAAAGGTGTTATGGTTTTATGACTTATTACTGATCCACATATTATTACAATATCTAAATGATAATTAAACCCGTAATTAATTAAAAAAACTCAATACCTCTTAGCTTTATATTCTGAAAAATAATGCTAGTAAATAATATCATACACTCCAACTAAAGAACCCATATGTTTTTTTATATGAATCACAGCAATCTTATGCCGCAAATATCTAAGTTTGATATGTGACCAGTTTCTGCTACTATTTATAGATATTACAAGGTCGATCCTACTTCAGGCACACCTCAAGCAGTTAGCCCCGTTACAAACCAATTCTTGTGTATAGGTACAGTGAACATCAAATGATTTCCAATATAACTGAGAAAATTAATTAACATTATACTCTGACGAAAAAGCTTTGAAAATATTAGTACCTGACTGGGAATTAAATTCTAACCGTTGAATAAAAAATATTTTTATCAATTAACAATATGATTTATTTTCACAAGTCTTTTAAGTACGTTTAATTATAATTGAGAAGCCAAACCTGGCTCTAGAAGTACAAAATTTGGAAATTTATGTAACTATAACAAGTTGATGATGGTTGAACGTAACTATACAAAGTAGAGTAAGCATTGCTTTATTAATACAAAACGCATATTTGATAAAATACACAATAGGGATAAGGTCCTGTTTATCGAGGAAATCTAAAACAAATCAAAAAGGTCTGATACCAAACACGATAGAAAAAAAATCATCCACCCTTAATACAGAACGTATTGACTGCGCAGGTACATACACACACAATACGGATGATACCATAAGTTTAATTTTTGAACGCGTCCGGCCCGAGCCGCATAAACCTCTTAACATACGATAGGGGGCGCTCCCTCACGCATTTTAATTGGACCGTGTTAATATTATAGACGATGTAATTCTCCAATTTGTAGAGTCGACTCGGGTGCGCTTGTTTCTGCTTGAATGGTTTGTTTTTGTTTTGGAAATTCAATGTGAAGTGCGGTTGGAGGTTAGTTTGATTGATGGTATACCGTTATAATTTACTAAGTATTTTTTTTTTAGTTTTTTTGACAAGCGAACAAGTGACCTTCAAAATCTCTATAAAACTCACATACTAATTCATGTAACATTTATAGGTCGGCTCATTTATATTTGACGGGAAATACTTGGTTACACGACCCAATAATTATTAAATAAAGAAAACGTCTTATCATCCTGTACTAGGTATAAGATTTTTTAAAATAAATGTACACGGTTTAAATACAAGCTATCTACTCCGCGCGCCGCGCTTTCTAATATTATATTGAGGTCAGCTTACAGTTCCATCAAAATCAGCTGAATACTGGACCACGTATCCTGGAACTCTAAGATCATTTACTGGAAAAAACAGTATTTAGAAAGGACTATAACTATTACAAGCTAATTATTAAACGTCATAATACGACCAGTAACTTGGCGTGCTAACAGTTTTAAGAAACAAACCTCCTTGGATAAGCGAGGCATTAATGAGAGCTGTTTATACAACGATTTCCTCATTTACGTGAAGAAAAATAATACACGCAATCGCATGACGAGAACCGACTTCGATATTTGGTCATTTAAAACATCAGATAGCGGGAGAAGGAAAATGGTTTTGTCAGGTGTAAACTGAATTAATACAACCTAATTAATGCTGAAACTGTGGTGTTATATTCCTATTGGTGATGGTTGGTGTTATTTGTGTGAATTTAGTGATATTTCGTTTATAGTTGATATTTATCGTACAGTCAAGTGGTCCCTAAAAATTGGTAATTGTAACTAAATAATGCCTTGTGAGTCTGCTTGCGGCAAAGGCTGGTGTAACTTCGTCGAAATGACAAGCTTTTAAAGGTGCATAAGTTTGTGTTAATGCCCTTTACATAATTTTATAAAGCCTTTAGATTCACATTGCAATAGAATGTAATTTTTTGGGTGTTTTTGTCATTTGGTTACCTTGGAGATTAAGTTACCTTTTTAATTTTATAACGGATTTTTAACTTTTTCATTTTGATGTCCATAACTGATTAACAGTATAAACATTGCGGGCCTATTGGTCTAGTGGTTAGTGACCCTGACTGCTATACCGGAGGTCGTGGGTTCGATTCCCACCCAGGACAAATCTTTGTGTGATGAGCACGATCATTTGTTTTGTGTCTGGGTGTAATTTATCTATAATATGTATGTATTTAGAAATATATAAGTAAGTTTATCAGTTGTCTGGTTACCATAACACAAGCTCTGCTTAGCTTGGGATCAGATAACCGTGTGTGAGTTGTCCCGGAATATTATTATTTTTGCATTCTATAATATGTTGTATAAACACAAAAGAGTAGGTAAACTAGTTCCACAATTTCTTTATACTAAAACAACTTAGCTGATGAGTTTTTAAATGGCTATGATAATTAATATTCCCGTGAGGCTTTTAATTAATGTGCTAACTAGAAGCGCAGGCGGAAATATGTGATAACAGTGCAGAACGTGTTCGAGAGTGTCCCGTGGGCTGTTATTATGATACCATAAAGGTTACTTCCTGGTTTTATAGTTTATAGAAAATTATTTAATGAAGCTTGTGTTTTCTAACCGACTGATTTCAAGGTCTAGTTTTACTGTACTGTGTGCCTGAATTTGAACTTTTTTGTTAGATATCATGCATGATAATGTCAAAGGACGAATAGAAATGGAAAAATACAGTCATCTGCTCTGCTTTTTATGTGAAAGAGTTCTGATATCTGGTCACCACATTAAAAAGTTTTGAATGTAAATTGCGAGTGATTTTACTATTTAAACATACTAATAATTATTGACATGATGACATAAATAAAAAAGAAGAACTCCGTGCTTCTAAAATATATGAATTAAATGGTGTTTATATACACATTGTAAGGTGAATAAATGGTGTCAAGGATAATATAATAATGAAAGCCATAAGAGCTGAAATAAAGAATCGGAGATTTTTTTTTTAAATAAACAGTATTAAATAGATAAAATATGTAACGCAGAAAGGACATCATTTACAAAGAAAAAATAGGAATGAGAGGAAATGTAATTTCTCTCACCAATTTTGAAACCAAAATAAAAATTGAGATATCTGTTACACACTTTAACTAATACACGTATCAACTATAATGAAAATTCAACGATATTTCTTTAGAATTTGGAAAATAACATGGAGCTATCTAAAATACTTGTTGTTATGGCGGCCGGCACGCCATCAGGTGATTATGTACGGTTTTAAAGTCGAAGCAAATGTGAACAACGAACGTATAAAATTAAGTTTAAACTAAGGACGACGCGACATACGGCCCTGAAGGTTGTTTAAGATTGATCAAAATATGAAATGAATTTTCATTTCAAACTTAAGATTTTTTTCCTATTTATTAAATGTATATGGTAGAATTAACTATCCATTTTAATATTACAATCAAATAAAAACGTAAAAAAAATCAAATAAAAACGTCTAAATACATACATTCGTTTGAGAACTACAAGCCAAAGACAAGATCCTGTATTGTTGTAAAAAAAAACGAGGTTTTTGTTGTCGTTGTTTAAGGCAGTATCACAACATAACATATATATGCAATACCAGTTTATCTAATGGAATTGGGGTATTGCAGGACAATGAAAGAATTCAAATACAAACTGTGATCAAGCTAATTTCCCAAAGTCAAACCCCAAGACAGGTTTGTTGTACTTAGGAATAAAAACATTGTGTGTCGAACATAAAAAAGGAGGAGGTCCTTTTTGAAAGTCGGCAAAAATATGTTTCTTAAGTTAACTATCCAGGCGGACATGTAGAAATAAAATAAACGCTTATATCAACAAACACAATAAGCTTCTCTGCGTCACGTAGTCGGTTAAAAAGCACAAACATGGAAAGGAAAAAAGGGACGCGTTGCCCTTCAGTGTAAAAAGTTACAAAATAAATAATAATGAATTTTTAATAACAATTGTGTAGTGTCAACAAGTATGATATATGTGATAACGAAGCTCGCCTCGTAATTGATAGATATTGACGTTGACGTGACGTCTGTACTGAACGTCAATGATCGGTCAATAAAAACATAGCCTTTTATGTCGCTGTAAACTGTGTAGTAAAGTAATGTAATTAATAGGACAGTTGTAGGAGCGATGGTTATGAAATATATTCTTGTAGGTTTGAATAAGTTGTAAAGGCCATGTCTTCAAGACAAACAATTGCGAATCATACACTTTTAGAGAGCTTTTTGGCTGTTTGGGGTCACTTATACCATAGCATTAGGAATTGTATTGTAGTATTTGTTTGTTCTTGTATTAGATTTAAGTATTGAATTGTAAATAAAGACACAAAATAGCATTAGGTAACTGAACAACTACTTATGATGTTTATCAAAGTTCACAATGATAACTAAAAATAAAACATCAAAAAAAGGGTGGACCGTCGATCGCGTATTTTAAAGTTTGTACAAAGTCTTTTTCTCGACTATGCACATTTCTACAATGAAATACCTTAAAATTAACTAGCTCCTAGTTCCTAGCTCCTAGCTCAATAATCCTTGATGCAAATGCAATGGCACAGGAGAAATTGTTTTTGCTATAAATAAAAAATAAAATATGTGAAAATATTTTAAACAGAGTAGTAGAGTAGGAGGGGCTCGTGGCTAAGTGTAAGCCGTATGGTTTGACCGATAATACAGGTTAAACCGCGCTCGCCGCGGTTGGTCCGTGGATGGGTGACCATTTCCGAACATATCGAGACCCCTCCGTGCCTCGGATAGCACGTTAAGCCGTATGTCCCGACTGTCATACTATCTTTGGCAGTCGTTAAGTCAATTCTGACAACCAGTCTTACCATGGGATACTGTGTTAATACCTAGTAAAATGGGTTGTGGAGGTCAGATAGGCAGTCGCTCCATGTAAAATACGGTATTCAGCTGAATCCGATAAGACTGGAAGCCGACCCCAACATAGTCGGGAAAAGGCTTGGGAGATGGATTTTAAACAAAGTAGTCTATGTCGGTGAGACTGAAGGATAGTATTCTGATTTTTACCTTTAAACCAATTAAAAAATAATTGCAAATTATAATGATGACCGTCAAATTGTCGTAGCAAAGGTCGACGTTCTGTAGAACATTTACCGGCTGTTGATACCGGTTTAGGTACATGAGAAGGTTACAGACCAACCGATCAATACTTTGCCAATAAATAGGCGAAGGCTGTTGCAGAATCGACAAAGACATCAGTGAGCAATTAAATAACGGGGCTTAGCGAGGCTTTCATATACATTCACGTGTAACACGTTACATGTGCCTATAGTGTGTGTGTGTGTAGCAAATTGAAAAATTAGAACTTTATTTTAGTTATAGGTATGGTGGAACCGCCTGTATGTGTATTTAGCAGACTCCCAGTTTACAATTTGTCTTGAATATTTTAAATTAAATCACAAACTTGTTCTATATAATCGTACCGGAATAATAAGTATTTATAGGTATGTCCAATATACAAACTAATCAAAATAGTATCCAATGAGGTGAATGCAATCAAATAACATGAGTTCCTTTTCGTAATGGAATCGTCTACAAATATGGACCAATTTACAACCTATACATCAGCCACTTTAAAGAAATAATGAACGTGCTTTAGGATTATGAACCTTAATTCAATGACTAACAGTTCAGTTTCCATCACATTCAAATTACTTTTAGGCCCTTTTCGGTAATATTTGTCATTCTAAAATGAACTTAAACACATGTTGTCAAAGTTGATAATTGCGTAATTAGTAATAACGTTTAATTCTCTTTCCATATTGGCTTTAGTATAGTCCAATTTACAACTAAAATAATTCTTACAAAAAAATCGACTTCAAAATAAGTCTTATATCGTTTTCTTATGGATCCCAATATCATAACTGGACCAAATTATCATTATCATTATCTAAATCAGTTCATCCAGTCGAAAGTTCTAAGGTAACAAACATAAAAAAATACAGTCGAATGGAGTACCTCCTCCTTTTTGAAGTCGGTTAAATATGTCACACTAATACAATAGCGTCAAACTCCAAGTGATTTGGCACTGAGCAAATGTTTGATCCAATGTTTGTTGAAACGTTGAGCCGAGTTTGAGCTAGATGCGATTGACAATAAACTTCGGCGCTAGTGAATTGGGCTTGATCTTGGCAACACCTAATTAATGTTTGACTTAGTTATTACGATATAGAGCACTTAGAATTAGATTGGACTTAAACACGTGTAAAGTTGCACTATATTATTTTATATGTGATGTGTTATATGTGATATTTATATTTTTTATATTCTGTGCTGATCACAGAACATAAAAAAATATAATTATGAGTATGAAAGTATTAGATTGCCATCAAGCGTTCAAGCTGTTTATTGAGAGAAAATGGTTGATCATGCGCTTAAAACTAGAGATTTTTATATCAGTTGAGCTACCTACGTAAATTTGGGGCTTCCTATATCCTCAAAAAAACCGAATCGCGGAACAGTTATAGTACGAAATACATGGGAATTTAAATTGGAGTAGTGTTCCCTGTATTACCCCATTTGGATAAGAACCGACGGACTTAGTGTGTGTAAAATAAAGTTAAGAAACTGAAGAAACTGCCTCATTGGCCTAGTGGGTCTAAGCGCGACTGCTACGCTAGAGGTCTTGGGTTCGATTCCCAAGTCGACCAAGGTGTTATTGGGTTTTCTATGAAATTCTCAGTAGCAGGTCGGAGTTTGGATTTGTGCCCGGTTAGTGGCAATAGGCTCGCCCCCGATTACATGGGACCTAAACATACCGGCGAACTGTGGGTGTACATTGGTACTCCTCTGCCTAACCCTTCGGGGATACAGGCGTGATGGTATGTTATGTTATGTTTAAAATAAAGTTCAAAACATTTTGGTTACCAAACGTGCTCAAACCTTAGAACTATATATAATGTACTGAACTACCAATCATGTATATTCTAAAATGTTCTTTACATCTAGTTAACTCATATTTTATCGAGCTATTAACTATAAACGTCATAGTCAAGCATTATCGTAATAAGCCCATGACGTCACCGACCTATCAGTTAGTACGTTTAACGATGCTATCATCAAGTACTAGGATTTGTTATTACTTAACACAACTGTTCGAGTTTATAGCTATTGTATTAAATGTTGAAGCAGTCGGAAATAAATGTATTTAACAGCAAAAGGAAAAGTTTCCAAAAATGAGTTGTATATAATTGTTAACCGACTTCAAAAAAGGAGGAGGTACTCAATTCGACTGTTTATATATTTTTTTTGTTACCTCAGACCTTTCCTTTACCTAGTCAGGTACACCGATTTTGATGATTCTTTTTTTTATTTGAAAGTGAAGAAGTGGCCCAGTTTTGACAGTGAGATCCATAAGAAAACCATATAAGACTTATTTTGAAGTTTTTTTTTTCTGTTAGAATTATAAGTTATCTTGACTATATTCAGATTTCTGTTGGCCTTGGGTATAAGTCAGTAATCCATATTATTTAGTTTTCGAATTCTACTTATGACATAGCTCAATAAAAAAGAGCCAATGAGAGCATAGAGAACATGATAAAAATTTAGCCCGCTCGACCGTTCTCCTTCTTTGCCTTTTAGACTGTTTATTTTATACTCTTGGAAGTAAATAGATATATTTTTTGTATATTATAAAAGTTTTAATTAGAACTCTAAACACGGTGATTTATTTATACTTTTAATACACAATATGAACAATTGCGGATTCAACGCCTGAAAATTTACCTTCATATCTCTGACGAGTTACCAAAATAAGGTACCTAGTTGGAATGTCTTCTAACATCAATCAAAGTCATCATCATCTTCCGAGCCTTTTCCCAACTATGTTGGGGTCGGCTACCAGTCTTACCGGATTCAGCTGAATACCGTATTTTACATGGAGCGACTGCCTATCTGACCTCTACAACCCATTTTACTGGGAAACACCGTATCCCATAGTAAGACTGGTTGTCAGAATTGACTTAACGACTGCCAAAGATCTATGTATGACAGCCGGGACCTACTGTTTAACGTGCTTTCCGAAACACGGAGGAGTCTCGGTATGTTATAAATGGTCACCCCATCCACGGAGCAACCGCGGCGAGCGCGGCTTAACCTGTATTATCGGTCAAACCGTACGGCTTACACTTAGCCACGAGCCCCTCAGTTAAAGTATCATATAAAAAAACGTAGGACGTCTAAACTAGACTTTCAAAAGAACTAAACTTTCAACCTATTACCGTACAGTTTGCAGGCGATTTTTCTTAGTATAATGTCAGTACGTAATATCACACGATGCCCACGCGTGGGTTACCACAGCTGAAGCTACTTTAATTCAATCGATTCTAATACGTCTTTGTGAGTATTTATAGATTCTTTGTTCCTGTGATGTGAAAGAATGTGTAATGCAGTGATAAATGGTATTAGTTTGATTGGTTATTATTAAGTAAATAAATTATATATTACTTGTGTAAAAACTTGTTACCGGGAAATGGAAACAGCATTTTTTGCAGTTTTTGAAAAACCGGAGTTTATTATCTGTTGCCCGTAACAAGACAAGTAAAACGTAAAAAAAAACGATTCCAATGATTAAATCAGCTACAAAGAAAGTATATTTTTATACTCGCGGTACCACAATATTATGCATTTGCTAAAAAACTACCTTTCTATCGTCATACCAAATACTTTCTTTATTTACCTACAACACATCTCATAAACAAAAAAAAAAAACAAAAGCCAATCGCCACCTTCGCAGCAAGTTTCCATCCAGGGTAAACTTAGACACACGATCAATGATAGTTGACGTCACAACTACGTAGGTAACATACCTATGCAACCTTACAATCTATTTGCGGCTGCACACTGCCTTATGGAACTCACGCTGCCTTATTCACGTGCCGCACAATATAATTGACCAGAAGGCCGTAGTAAAAGTGCGTGTTGGCCCTGCATTAGCGTTTCGAGACAAACTACAACTTTTTCAATCCCTGTTTTGAATTATTTGGGTCAATTATTGTTGAATGTTTTTACTTGGTGCAAGGTAATCGATGTTTTTTTTTCATTTTTAGTAAAGTTAAACATACAATAACGTGTTTGAGTAGCAAAAGTTGTTAAAGTATTAACCCACCTCTTGTTTATATTAAGTAAATAATGTTTAAAATGCAATGAACGTCAAACAAAAATAACATATACACATAATAATTAAGAGACAGCTCAACTTGTCAATTTCTGTTTTTTCCATTTTCTGCATGTACCTAATGTTCTTATAGCATATTTTGTAGAGTAACTATAAAATCTGATTTTTTTCTGTGCTTGAATCGATTAGTACCGTCACAAAGGG
Organism: Autographa pulchrina; assembly: GCA_905475315.1. NCBI lineage: Eukaryota > Metazoa > Arthropoda > Insecta > Lepidoptera > Noctuidae > Autographa > Autographa pulchrina. The sequence continues at coordinate 4,017,375 of FR997764.1, forward strand.
TTAAAAAAAGTTTAAATTCACAGTCCGTCAACATTAAAAGACTACGCTCAGTTTATCTAAGAAGATCTCTTCCAAAAAAAAGAATAATATCATGATATGTGTACAACATAACCAAACAAACAGATAAATCTGGGAATCTATTCTGATTTCAGACTACAGACGCTTCATCAATGCATCAGTCGCGGATCTAAGTTTAATTGAAAGCGCAATTTATGCAAATAGAACCTCCGACTCATCCCAGGGCGTGTAATCCGGGATATCGTTCGATAATTGTTCTATCCGACCATCTGCTGTTTATATTAGAATACTAGACTTACTCGTACATTGACTGTGGGGATGTTAGATAGGCTGTTATTGGGAAGGAGGTGAGAATTATTTGAATGTTAGGTCTCTTATAATAATATTGTATGTTTCTTGTTGTTTAGTGTTCAAATTTTGTGTCAGTTGAAGATAAAAAGTTTTGATGTATTTTATTAGAGACTGACCTTGAAGATTTTAATTTGAATTTTTCCCCATGCAATTGAAAAAGTGAACTTATGTAAGTTTTCAATGTTTGCTAGACTTTAATAGATGTTTATTACAGTCAAGCAAAAATTTGCAGCTTACTAGTTTCTTTTTAAGCAACTGTTTAACGACACAAAACTCTAAGTAATGAAGTATTATACAAATAAACCATGTATAAAACGTAGTACATTGCAATGAAAAAAGTATAAAAATAGTCTTGCTGATACAATAATGAACTCACAGTAATTTATCAGCTGTCAACGAGTTCAAAACATCAGCAATCACTGATAAAGCCAACAACGTTATAAACACACTACACATGTATAACGTATATATATACCAACATCAAAACACGTTTATCCATCGGCCCATCTACAATATCAAGCCCCTATCAATTGACTCCAGTTATCTAGTGACCGACAATCAGTGCAATGAGTACATCGAACATACACTTGACTGTAAATCGATTGCACAGTTCATATTGTCCTTAATCGGTTGGTGCTACGGTGCTACGGCGTAATCGGATTACGTAGCCCCACGCGCTTGTAGATTGATAGATGATGGGCGTAGTAAAGAATTTAAAAAGGAATTCCATTGGGCCCTAACGTGTCCCATCTCTACATTGACTGGGACATAGGCTGTCAGTTAACTGTCAACTGTTGCGGCGTTTACGTTTTCATAATTCGATGAAATTGTCTTATGATTAATAAATTAAATAAGGGCTATAGCCATGCCGTAAAAAGCATGAATAACATTAAGAGTAAGATTTAAAGTGTAGAAAAAACCAGTTCATATACAATCAAAACGACTAAAATATGGTGCGAATATAGTACTACGGTACAGTCACGAACAAAAATATGTATACACATAGCGAAATTGTAAAACATATTTAGCGAGAAGTTGTGCTAAAACTAACAAAGAAAAATATGTACATGATTAAGGAAGTTTTCAATGATTTCTTCATAACACATTGTACAATATAAATCTAGAATTGAAGTAAAAAAATATTGAAATTGGAGAGTGTATACATATTTTTGTTCGTGACTGTACACTGTTATGAAAAAACAAAAAATGCTGGTTTGTTGTAAAATGCTTCACATTTTAATTGACGCTCGTTGGCCACTAAAAATAAAAATATGCCGCATAAAACTGAACGAATATTTTCTATAAAAATATATTTCATTGATGTACATTTAAATCTGAATAGTTTGTAGATTACTTTTATATTGCATATTTTTTTCAGTGATGACTGTTAAAAGTGTGAAAGGTAGTATATCTCATGTAGGTAATAATAATAATCCAGCCTATAAACGTCCCACTGCTTGGCACAGGCCTCTTCCCATATAGAGAAGGCACGAGCATTGATTACCACTTTTGCTCTCTGCGGATTGGCGATTTCACATCCCAAATTTTGGAATCCAGTTTTCCTCACGATGTTTTCCTTCACAGTTTGTCAGAAGTGTCTTAGAATAGTTAAGAAAGTACATATAACTTTGAAAAAGCCACATTGGTACTTGCCTGGGTTCGAACCTGCAACCTTGTGCATACAAATCCGTTCATTGAACCGCTAGGCCACCACGACCTACGTCTCATGTAGGTAATCCCAGTTAAATACTGCTAAAATTATAGTGCCGTCAATATTGGCTGAAATTTCTCATATTCACTAATATCGTGAGAGGCTTCTTGTACCTAAACTCGTTAATCTCTAAAATATCACTCAGGAAATGTTCATGTTAGCCAGATTCATGGCAAATATATACAAGTACAATCCTTTTTTATAACGAAAATAAAATAAAATCATTAGTTGTTTTCGCAAAACATGAAAAGCACATGGACATACTCACGGTAAACAGCTAGTTATTAAAATAAAGGCTGTGGGCACATTGTTGCAACCAACTCCATTAGCACCAAACAGAATTTCCAAATATAATTTAGTGCAGTTCGTTTTAGTCTGTCAACTAAAACGCTGCTATTATGCATGTTGATGGAGAATGAGCTTTTAGGATCAATTAGCTCTTGGTATCTAAATTAGACTATGAGTACCTATTAATAGTCTAATTTAGTATATATATCTAATATGTATGATGGATATCTGTTTATTTAAGGTTACTTTTTATAAGTAACTATTGTTGTGCGTGTTCTGTGTACGGTAAGATAAATAAAGGAAACGTGACTTCAATGAAATAAGTATCTTTATTTATGAATTTATGTACCTACGTAGTTAGTCATACTTCGTTATGACTAACTAGGCAGGGCGATGTAACGTAAGCGACTGGCGAGCCGATCGCCCGCGCTTCCATAATTCGTCAAGAATGCAACTCAGCAAATCGCGGTTACTAAGCCGCCACACTATATTCTCATCCTAGATTAGGTTCTCTTTTCGAAGAAAATAATTATAGTATTTACTTCTTGACAACAATTTTAGTATGGCATATTGTGTTACCCAGTAAAATAAGATGCTGAGGTCAAATAGGCAAAATACGGTATTCAACTGAATCTGGTGAGACTGGAAGCCGACCAACATAATTTGAGAAAAAGGCGAGGAATTTTTCATACAACTAGTCGATTCAACTTCTTTGAAATAAATTAATAGCCGTCACGTTTCTGGAGCAAAGAAGCAGTAATTACTGTTTACAGGATAATACTTAGAGGTAATTGTGGAAATAACCTGTATTACACGTTGAACGAGCGCCGCAGGAAGAGACTGAAGTGGTCAATTCGCGGCAGGAAATCTCAGGCTTAATTTATTGCTTTTAAAACTGTTGTGTTGTTCGCTAAACAACAATAGCACGATCCTTAATCATGGGATACGTTTAGAGAAAAACAATATAATTACGTGTACTTACGTAAATGAATGATAAACAAAATTGTCGGAACGTTATTTAACATTATCAATACATATTGTTTTACTTAGGGCCAAAAGATCATTTGACGGGCCTGTTGGTCTAGTGGTTAGTGACCCTGACTGCTATACCGGAGGTCGTGGGTTCGATTCCTACCCAGGACAAATGTTTGTGTGATGAGCACGATCATTTGTTCTGGTTGTCTGGGTGTAATTTATCTATAATATGTATGTATTTAGAAATATATAAGTATGTTTATCAGTTGTCTGGTTACCATAACACAAGCTCTGCTTAGCTTGGGATCAGATAACCGTGTGTGAGTTGTCCCGGAATATTATTGTTATTATTATCAGTAAAATCTAGTGAAATGCTAATTAACTTTAAGCAGTTCTTAAATGTGTATCTGTCGCTAATTTACTGCTTAGAGTGACAGAGACAGCACGAGACTGAACGGCGACCTTAAACTGATTGAATAGTATTCGGCCATGGGCCTTCTGTTTTTTGAGTTACCTAACATATAATTGACTTTATTATGTTGTTTTAAATAAGACCTAACCCACATCGTGCCTTATATTAGACTTTATTCAATCGTCTCGTTATCAATAAAATCTCTCTATCACTTAAAGGTTTGCTGGTAGAAAACTCAATTTCGAGTCAAGCTCGTTTTTGCAAATGCAAAATTATTGTATTTCATTTATATAAATTGTTTATGAGTACAATAAAAGATAAGAACAAAGTTAAAACATTTCGGAAAAGACCAGGAAGAAATAAAAACAAATGAATGCCACAGTAAATTGTCCCATAATCCTCGAACACTCGATGCTATACATATTTACACGGTGGAACAAACAAGTTCGAAGTAGGTCGCGGTGTAAGCAACTTTGCATTCGCAGGAAAAAACCGCTTACTTTGCAAATCATCGTTGCAACGATAGTATCTGCATACTTCGGTTATTATCGACAACTTCTCATAAGTTTTGTATAGAAAGTTTGAAGTTTACGAGTTTGTTGATCATACTCATTGAACCACAGAAGTTTTGTGTATATCGTTTATTTGAAGATAAGTATACCTTGTACACAACAGGTGAAAGAGAAAGTAGAAGTTTTTTGAACTAGAGATAATTACGAGATATTGTGCTAAGATTAAGGAATTGATATTAACATAAAAACCTTGATAGAAACTTTCAAAAATCACAAATAAAAACATTTCAAGTCTGATTTCAGCGCATCGAGACTTCTTTTTACACGACTGCCCAAAAAGGAGTGTTATGTTTTCAGGGTTCATGTATGTATGTATGTAGGTATGTATGTATGTATGTATGTATGTTTCTTTATTCCACCATAACTTCTAAAAGGCTTGACCGATTTCAATGTTTGTGGTATCATTAGAAGCTTTGAGTTATCCCGAGTGACATAGGCTATGTGGACATTAAAAAATGGTCAAGTGTGAGTCGAAATCGCCTGCAAAGGGTTCCGAACGAATTTTTTTTTTGAGTTGTGTCATGCTTTTTTGTTGTTCACTAAAAGGTATTAAATAAAAAAATTATAATTAAAAATTAAAAAACACGCCTGCCATGTAAAAAAAATTAAAAACAAGTCAAATATTTGCAGTCGGGGTCGGTTACTTGGAACAATTCATTACAGGTCCCCCGACTGCAAATATTTGACTTGTTTTTAATTTTTTTTACATGGCAGGCGTGTTTTTTAATTTTCAATTATAATTTTTTTTTTACTAATGGTCTGGTCGGTGAATATGAATCTTAGAATTTGACTTCTATAATAATATATTGAATTGGTTAATATTTTTAGTTGTTTTTTTGTGCCTTTTTAAGCAATGAATCGCTCAATAAACCATATTGGAGTTCTTCAGAAATTATCTTAAAATGTCGTATTTTTGCTTTACGCAGGTATCATATATAGACATAATTATTTAATATATGCTGTATTAAATAAAATATACTTTTCGCTAATACTAATATTTTCTAATTAATTTATTAATCTACATATTTGTAACCGAACGCAATTTATTTGCGTATGAATGGCGCATAGCTTACACGTGGAGGTTCTGTTTCTGGAGCGGCCGCAGCGTGGGAGGCGCAGGATTAATATGGCTAAATGAACCGAAATGCAGTAAAATATAGGAATGTCGTGCTTTATATGGTGTCCTGAAAGACAGAAATATGTACGGGATATTGGTATTTGCGTTTGATTTGGTTTAAAATTCATCATTTATATGTATAATCTATATCAAAAAAATAAATGGCGGGGGGTGTTACTAGACTGACAAGGAACCCAAAAGTGTGAAAAAAAATTTTTTTGTCTGTCTGTTTGTTCAGGTATCACGCAAAAACTACCGGTTCGATTACGATGAAACTTGGTATAATTATTCTTTATTATCCTGGGCACCAGACTGTGTAATTTTTATCCCGGAAAAGCATAAACAATAAAAAACAAACCTAATTTTGCGGTTAAAAACTCATTGATAAGTTTCGTCATCCACGCGAACGAAGTCGCAGGCACAGCTAGTATTTTAATAAATACAGGAATGAATATGGGTAGGCACTAAGTTTATGTGAGTTTTAAGGACTGGTTGTTATATAAACCTTTGTGTGTGTTCAGTCAAAAGTGACTTACGCAATCGCAGAGCAGAATTATATTAAAATGACGTATGTGTGTACGATCTTTTTTTCAAAAGAAATTGATTCAGATGAATAGCATTATACTGAACGGCTGTAAAGGAAAATATATAGCGGGAAACCTTGATTAAAAAATAAGTAATTTTAATTCCAAACAAGAGAGAGCATGGGGATCAATGATCGTTTCTTCTCTACAGCGAAAAGCTACCACGTTAAAGCCATCGGCTTTTTTAGAACAAATTTCTTCTTTATTCCATTATTATCTAATATAAATAAAAACAATTTGAGAATGATTTTGTACAGATGAAAGTTATTGAACTACTAAAGTCAATGAATCGTCAATAGTATTTTTTAAACTTGAAACAACAACATAAGTACTTACTTAAATTATAATATCTCACGAAAAGGTTTACGTTTTACGTGAAATCAAAGTCTTTGATAACGGAGTCAATGCACGCAAGTACGAGTACTTTGATCGTGGCCTCGCATACGATTTTACAGAAAAGTGAAAATAAATATAAATAGTGTGTTAATGACACAACTCTATATGTATACGTATATAACATGCGTTTTAGACACATATTGTGAAAAAAAAAGTAGGAAACGTTCTGGCAAAGTGCTGCTTAAATTTAAAATAATTAAATTAATATATGCTGGTTAAATAAAACAGTAAGAATACATTCAAGAAAAAAGTTTAAAATATTTTTATTTAATTAATTTTGCTCAGTTTATAACTTACGATATTCAAAAAATGGGCAAGAGGATGATGGCAAATAAAGATTTCCGTCCAATGACACCTCCAACACAAAAGTACCTACTTTGAGAGACTGGATATAAAAACGGTTTGAGCCTGACTCAATGCAAATTTTCCACCTCAACAAATTGTCATGAGAATACCTATAAAAATCAACTCACAACCGCACCGCGACGATCAAAACACTTCAATTTATATCAAATTGGTTTCGTAGTGAGTTACGATTACATTAGTTGACTACAAAGTGACCGCCAATGAACCGGTCACACTCACAACTCTCTGATCGGTCACATCCTGATTGTCACTGACGCTGTCATTATCTCAGTGTTCCGATGCGCAGGGGACACGCGATTCTTAGTAGTTAGGACGATGAATTTAGGTTAGTGAAGAGTTACAGAACGGCCGCTAAGTAAATGCGTTCCTGACACGTCGTGGTAAACAGAGGAAATAATAATAATAATATTCCGGGAGGATTCACACACGGTTATCTGATCCCAAGCTAAGCAGAGCTTGTGTTTTGGTAACCAGACAACTGATAAACATACTTATATATTTCTAAATACATACATATTATAGATAAATTACACCCAGACAACCAGAACAAATGATCGTGTTCATCACACAAACATTTGTTCTGGGTGGGAATCGAACCCACGACCTCCGGTATAGCAGTCAGGGTCACTAACCACTAGACCAACAGGCCCGTCATAAATTTTATTTTTAAATTGAAATAATTTAAATTTGTCTAAGAATCTACTACTAAAAAATTACTCTCATTTATTTGTACTAAAAACGAATAATATCGTTTAAAATTCTATTACTATGCTAGGTTACGATAAGTAATATAACACAGTTTTTTTTACTCAAATAAGTCAAGACCAACTGACATGGGTCAGGAACGCATTATCTCAGCAGCCGAAGAGTTGGCGTCCCGCTGCAAAATGCAGGTCAAAGGAGTGTAGTGTATACTATCTTGTTAAATATAGATTTTTTTTATGTTTTATCTCGTGACTTGCATATTAATTTTAAAACCTATGGGGGATGATCTAAAATTCTGAATATTTGCGATGAATTCTAATTTTTTATTTATTTAAATGTTGTTTCGTCAATCAACAAATATTTCTTTGAAATAATAATAACGAAAAGATAGTAAACTTATTAAAATTCCTACTTTATAGAGCAGTATAGCGACTATTCAAGAATGTTGGAGTGTTTAAAAAAAAGTTATGTGTAGTAAAAAACTATGGAAAGACATTGAAAGTTACGTAGAACAAATTTAGATTAAAAATAAATGTTAAATAGTTCAACGCCGTAATGCACCTTTTAACCTATTTCCTCGTAAACTACGTCAAGTGAGACAGTAGACGGCTCGGAGTCAGCGCGCCGTATTTCGTGGAAACTACGAGAATGAGCGAGACAAGAACATCTATCCGACCTGCTCTCTTACTATCAAACCTATGCACATTCAGTTTCTGATTTTACATAGCTTCGGCACCTAACGACTACAGTAAAATGTAATAAATATGAGAAATGTATAAAAATAATCTATATGCGAAATGAATTGAGGTGGACTAATTATAATACTGACTGATACAATTATTTAAAATGTATATTTATAATTGTAAAGTTCCTTATTATAAATATACAATAATATAATCATGCAGTACGCCAATGTTTGCAGTAACATTTTAATTGAATTCGTAATGAGGTCATTTAATTAAAATTTTCGTTGTAAGCGTACAGTTACAGGTGATTCATTGGATCACTTCGTTGAATTGAATGTATTAAGATAAATTTAACTACAAATTAAAACAGTACCTTTTAAAAATATTATTTGCGAGTGCGTTAAATGAAATATCTGTTTATTAACAGGGTTTAATTAAATAGTTCAACGACTTCCATATAGTCACACAAGTCAAACTTCTACAACTTGCATCAAAAACTGATAGTGTGAAAGATTTTTTTAATATTCATTTCCTCGATAATTACGTTTAACCGACATAAAGAAAAGAGAAAGGTTCTAATGTGAATAGCGTATTTTTTTTTGCTGGGTATTTGGTTCGATTCTTAATACTATTTTCCTTTACGGGGCTGTCTCGACGGACGTAATATTTTGTTTATAATTTTTAGAAGAAGTTGGAAGTCGTCCCAAGTATTAAATGGTTCAGAGGTTCTTTTTACGGGAAAAACAGACAATTTATTGTAGTAGAGCTACTTGTAAGGAGTGTTAGAGTAGATGAACTTAATTCATGAAAAGCAGCTTTAGGTTTATATGACAAAATGCAGTAGCAGAAACCAAATAGTACTTAAAATAACTTTTATTAACCTCTATTCTACATTTCGATATAATAATTAAACAGCTTAGATTCATACTTTCCCTTTTTCTGAGTACTGCACAGATCTCCAATTTCTTGCAAGAGCAAGACACACACGGTCTCAATCATAAACTACAGTACTCAAACGCATGAAGTACCAAGAACTCCAAGAATTGACTTACTAACACAAAGCATTGACCTTACAAATTAATACACGAACGGATCCATAATTTAGGCGAAATCATAGACATAATCAATGGACCGATAAACGAGCGTATCTCGACTTTGTCTACAGACAATATAGCACTTAACTGACCCAATTTCTAAAGCTTGCATCTTGTCCTAATTCCGATGTGGGCTAAAATGTGATTTCAGTTGGCCAGCATTTCTACTGAATATCAAAATAGCTTTGATGGAGAATTTATAAATTGTGATGTATATTTGTGGGTTTGCTGACTAGATGCTTTTATTGGGATCAGGTTAATTGATCACCTTACAATTGAAATAAAGCTACTTTTTACGGATTTTGGCGCAGTTTATTTTAGATTTTAGGTCCCGACGTTTCGACACCTTTGCAGGTATCATGGTCACGGGCAGACTCGTCGACGTTGACGGGCCTGTTGGTCTAGTGGTTAGTGACCCTGACTGCTATACCGGAGGTCGTGGGTTCGATTCCCACCCAGGACAAATGTTTGTGTGATGAGCACGATCATTTGTTCTGGATGTCTGGGTGTAATTTATCTATCATATGTATGTATTTAGAAATATATAACTATTTTTATCAGTTGTCTGGTTACCATAACACAAGCTCTGCTTAGCTTGGGACCAGATAACCGTGTGTGAGTTGTCCCGGAATATTTTATTTCAATGTCTAACATTCGTGTAAACCTAAGAAACCAACAATACAATTGTTAAATATAAATTCTAATAAGGATATGTATTTCTGTATTGGTATGGCAGTGAAAAGAGTAAGCTACTGTAAAGGCTTTTTTACATTTGTAGGATAATATACAAAAGTAATTTTGTGGGGGGCTTGCATTGTATGATTTCCTTGATTTGAACTTTTATCAGTGAATGCATTATTTGCTCCCAAAAAAAAAAATTTATACCACCAATCCAGTTTAATGAAAATTTCGATTATAATTGCTGAAATAACTCTTACAGCTATAAAATTCGTGCAAGCTACATAATAAATATTTATTTATTCATGACATGTGTCAGAAAGTAAAAAACACTACTCGAATACTCGAATATTACGTCAAACCAGGATGTTTACGCAGTATATGGGTAATAAATATCCAGAATTTTATGAGAATGCAGTTACGCTATTATTTCGTTATCTGAAAAACGAGTAGATATATGGACTGTAAAATATTAAACAAGAAAAAAATACGATCTATTGCAGCGTCATAAAGACTTTTAACTAATCCTACTAATATTATAAATGTGAAAGTTTGTGAGAATGGATGTGTGGATGTTTGTTACTCTTTCACGGAAAAACTACTGAATGGATTTTAATGAAACTTTACAATATTGTAGCTTATACATCGGAATAACACATAGGCTATAATTTATAAAGATAGTGTAAGAATTGTCATTCACGCGGGTGAAACCGCGGGGCACAGCTAGTTTGGTATAATATGAACACTATAATACTATGCCGATGGCGGGACGAGCTTGACTCTTTTTCCTTATTAAGGCCAACAATAGCCCAGGACCGGGAGAATTGGAAGAAGGAAAGGGAGGCCTTTGCCCTGCAGTGGGACGGTAACGGCCAAAAAATAATAATAACAATAAAACTATGCCATAGGAAGACTTTTAACACTTATATAGTTTTCCTTTTCTTTTGATGAATTTTAGTTAACATTACTTGCAACAGTTGATAAGAGAGTAACATTAAAATTTTACTTATTAAATGGGTTTTTAGAACTATCAGTTTTAGTCGAAAGAGAATTAAAATTCTACATTAGGTAGTGCAGAACACAGATGTAACTTCAATAAAAACTTCGATAAAATTTACCAGACGAATAATGATATATTAAACCACAGTTCGGTGCAAGCACTGATTTTCACAGCGCCTTTATTGTGTTAGCCTTAAGGTTCATTATCGTTATGCTTTGTATCTTACTTCAATATAATTTGTATGACTCTTTCAGATACTACAAGTACGAATGAGGTCAAAGACTATCCTTGTTAAGTTTCTTCATTGATAGAATTCCCAAATTAATAAAGTAAAAATTTGATAAAAAATTGTTTTTAAATATTATGTAAAAATCGAACGTCTCGAATGTCGAACTAATCTGATGTCTATATTACTCGAAATTTAATCAATAGAATAATAATTACTCTGCCGTAGTCCTGTAGACTTGATAAAGCTCGAATGGCCAAATAAATAGAAGGAAGTTGCTTTTTAGTATACTGTTGCATTTTGGAAGGCAAAATACCTCAATGTTTTTGAGTTACAACTATGTATGAAAATATTAGCTTCCTGCTATTTATTTAAACCTACACAACATACACAGCGTTACGCCTATTATATTACATTGGTCAAAGACAAAAAAAAATTGTCTGAAACTCTTTTAAATTGTAGTGTTTATCGGTCTTATTGTCCTATACTCAGTTATATAAACAAGACGGATTAAATCTTGTATAGGAATTAGTTATCGAGACAAAAAAGTACCGGCACCTACCCAGATAAAATGTTGGAAACATAGCTTCAAAAAAGAGAGGAGGAAGTTAAATATTTGTTTATAGTGTTCCCACGTTATGTATGTTATAAAATAATAGCTTTTATGTGGAGCGGTATAAGGTCGATATTTCTACAAAAAAATCTTACGTTTATCAAAAGTTACTCACATTATACTTTCACGGTGTTCTTTATGTAATAAAAATTAATAAGAAGCGGTTGTTAAAATGATCAAAAAAAAAATACGAACAAAAATCTCATGACTTAATTTTACTATGAACATATTCCAATTTCGACGTAAAATTGTCGTATTTTGTAGGGTTATCGTAGTGAAAGACGAGTTACTATGAGTTTCCTTGAATACAGCGTACCGTGTGCTTCAGTCGTCGCTTGCTCTTTTCGTTTCGGTTCGGTTTACCGCCATCTTAAACGAAACTTAGAAATGTTTTTCGGAGTAACATGAAGTTAGCTTCAATTTAAATGGTTCAAAATTATATATGTAAAGTATTTTTTTGATATTTTACATTTATGTAATGTTGAATGAACGATAATGTACTGGTTAGTAATTAAGTTATATGTTGATAATTTAATTTTGATAATTAAGATCTGTTTTACATGAGGGCCCACTTGATTGATATTAGTCGAGTTGAGTAATGTTTTCTAAATGGGTGTAAAACACTTAGTCACGTAGCAGTACATAACCTATATTGTCAGTGAGAAATGTAACAAAGTAGAAATGGTGTTTCTAATTAAATTAATCAAACTTAAAATGGTTAAGTAATGACTTTACTGCTAGTAACCTCCACGCAATTGTGACGAACACAACATAATTAATCGACCTAGACAAAGATGTAAATACAAATACACTTTCATCCACTGATGTAGCGAACAGACGTCTAAGTTATTGGCTTAGAGTGATAAAAACACCTACGCGGTATTCCTCGCGAAAATGGCACGGCACGAAGCCTTACAAGCTATCACTCACCAGAGTTAGGGGCATGGGCGCGGCGCGAGTCAGCAGCCACCGCACTCCTTTAACTAAATGAATCCACGACCATATACTGCTCCGAAGCTCGCCATCGCTTAATAAATCCACCGAACATTAGCTAAAGACTCAAGAAGATGGTCGCCCTCGCCGCCGCCGTTGTTGCTAGGTGCAGATCAATTGCCAGCCCTTGTAGGTTACATGAATGAAACCTACACATTTTCGGTGCGTCATAGCTATCATATCGCCCGTACACGACGCGGACTTTTCAAATGCCACGATACTATTACAATTACAGAATATTTTGTAAACTGCTCCAAAACTCAGTCGATTGAACGTGAACGTTTCGTTTTGGATTTGGCACGTAAGAGGGGCGGAGGGTTAGTGTAGAGCCTGACGTGTCAGTGTCGTGTGTCGAGCGAGTCGTAGACGGTGGTGGCGGAAGGTCGGGGAAGCCGGGCCGTCGGCTGGGGCGCGAGCCCGGGCTCCGCTGACGTCAGCGACGGCTCGGCGCCGAGCGGCGGTGCTCACCACCGGCCTGCCAATTATTATTTTATGTACACGAACGGCGCGAAACAAAAGGCGGCGACGGCGACGGCGGGGCGCGGGCGGAGAGCGCTCGCCGCAGGAGCGACTCCCGGCGCCATCTAGCGGGGCGCGCGGCGACCACTCGCGCCTACTCCTTTCGGTCTGCGGACGATCGAATCGAGACGGAACCTCCGCGCTGACCGACCCTCACTGGCTAACCGGACTCCGGTAACACTGTCACTGATCGGGAGTAGCGTGGAGCGTGGATGGGGGGTTACGTCGGTACGCTGCGGGCTGGGGTCACGTTTTCAAAATACCATCACTGATGCATACCGTCGTCAGAGCGTGGCTGCGTGTGATGGTGGCGGTCGGGTAGGCCATGCTGTCAGGCGGCGCGGGATAGGCGCGGGCCGGGCATGGCGGGCTCCTGCTCGACACTGCGGTGCGGGCGTCCGCGGCGCGCGCTGCACGCCACTGACCCGCGCACCGCCCGCGCCCGCCGCCGCCGCCGCCGCTGCGCGCGCACGCCCGCACCGCCGGCGGCCGCACCGCGCCGACCGAGCCTTCGGCCTCCGGCCTGCAGCCGCGTGCACCGGCACCACACCGCACACCGCCCACGCAACACAACACACGCTACCTATCGATTGTACACTTTGATTCTGCACCTTATGAAAGGTCGGCACTGTGCATTCTCACCTGGACCCAGATTGACAAGTGTAAATAAACCGGACGCGCTGACAGATTGACGTAACGTAACTCTCAATTACTAGTGTTATTGGGCTTCTGTATAGTCTCTTTTATGAAATACATGAACCATTTGAATTTTAGTAAAATTTGTTCTCATATATGGACCGTTAAGAGCTTAAATCATTGATTCATACTTACGGTCCATGCACGTAGACTAGGTGTAAATGCCGGGAGCCAGTATGCTTGCAGCGAGACGCTTCGTCGCCGCGTCGTCAAAATTTTACGACTTTCCTCGAGTGTGCTAACCCAAACAGATTCTATCTGGCACAATACGATGCAGGATTTCCTTCCTCTTAGCTACCGAGCTCCTCGTCGTCTAATATACATAGATAACCGCTTATTTTACTTGGTTATCTTATTAATAATGTTGTTTTCATGTCAAAGAGTCTATAACTTATTATTTAACAATTTAATACGACTACTGATTCCTAAAGAATTAAGATTTCATACTGCTTTAGAAATTCTCCAAAATAACAATCACGATCTTTTTTTTATTATATATACAAAATCTGGAGATTATTGAGTCAACACTAAAATAGCATAGGTGAATTTTAGTTTTCCAGCTTAACACTTTTCTCCTTATCAAGTTACTTCTAAGTCTATGCACACTTGCAATTCTCCAGAAATCTTTTCAGTTCCATTCCCGAGTCAGCAAATATTTTACGTGTATGAAATCATTCGCCAACAAATAATATTTTAAAAATTATTGTGTAGTAGATAAAAGGTCTTCGTAAATGGCCTGATCACAACAGTACAATATAGAACTGGCTTCTTCTCTTAACCAGAAGAGCTCTAAACTTTTGGTATTATACACGAGCTTAGCGCAGGCTGACATACTAACAGACAAAAATACACGCAACGAAAAGTTGCATTTAGTTAGTACACGACAATCTTTGTTGTACCTACTTATCTCAGTAGACAAGTAGGTACAACAAAGATTGTCATGCATTTCAGCATATAAGCACAGTTACTTATATTCGGAAATCACGTAAAAAATACTGATGCCTTCTTGTATGGAGAGCAAGTTTCTGACCACTAGTGTTTATCTATCCAACCTGCGATTGGATTCGTAAGTGTAAGGTACCGATCTTCAAATTTGGACTGTCGAGACATATTAGGATGTTTGCCAAGAAAGAAGAGTGCTTTATAATCGATATTGACAATGAGAGCAGTATCAAAACAACATATAGAACTTTAAAAATATTCAACAAATCGTCACAAATTATACCTATAAATTATATTTATAAAGTAGGTTTAAAAAAAAAGATAAAGAAAGAATAAGAATTATATTCGTTTAGGAGCTACGATGCCACAGACGGACAAACTTAACACGACCCCCTTTTCTTCAGAGAAAAACAATAGCAACCACGCCTAACAAAATACATGACTCGCATCTGAATCACCTAATACACAAAACAAATTAGTTCAGTTCTATGAAGCACTTATGTAATTAAACTATATCCAAGAAACTGTAAACCGAAAGCCAGTATCCGAGAAACTGAGTCATTGTGATACCACTGCCAACAAATTGTTCGGGGAAACTCTGGGCCTTACGAGGTTTTTGATGTAAAGAACTACGTGAATGTCATTAATGATCGATGGGTGCACTCATTTGTTTGTAAGACATAAGGCAGAAATGAGGTTTTAAGCTTTAGTCATTGCACTTTTACTTGTGAATAATTAAGTTTAAGCTGTGAAGGTAGAAATCGCATTAGTTATTTTTGTTTACTTCTGACTTTACAACAATGTCGGGTTTTTTGCAAAATTTACAACTCCAAAACGTGTTGAGCGTTTTTCATATATACATTGATATTAGCCAGAATGTAATTTAGGTATGAAGAGGAAAGTTTTACCGTTGACAATTACTTTAGGATTGACAATTACTTAAGACCGTGAAGAATTAGCAACCAATGAGTGTAGTTCATCTAAAGGTGAATTTTAATGAAATTCAATTCAAATATACCTGGAACTAGAGTCAGTAATTTAACGTTTTAAAAGAGCTTAAAAAGGCCTACTTGAAATAAAAATATTTTGATTTTGATTTTGATTCAACCAAACCAAAAATATTACTCTCTTATAACCAACATGTTAATGTTTTCTTACTTTTCACCTTTTTTTTCTTAGCCTATACTTTCCCACTGCTGGGCAAAGGCCTTCCCACTTTCCACCTGGTTTAGTCAAATTTACATGTAATAGTTTCATGTATTAATATTATAACATTCTCAGTATTAGCTGTGACCTAAAAAGCTTAGTATATTGTACATCGTAACTAGAGGAAGAACAACGTCGGGCGTATCAATCACTTATCGTCGGAGACTTTGCCGTGTAAGTTTTGTGGTTTACCTACGTTATGCCTAAGTTGGCTTGTAGTGCATTTGTATAGTGCTTTAAGTATTTAATATATTATGTTTACTACATCTGCTTTAGGCAATTATAAAAGTGTTCCTGAAAACCATTTTTTATAATAGTTTCTTAGCTTGTCTTCTTGCCATACCTATCCTTACAGAAATGTTATATGAAGTAAAGGGTTTAGGTACTGGTTAGTTTACTATTTACAAAGAATAAGATAATTACTAGTATACTATATATGTCAAAAATTTAAAATAATATTTAAGATATGCAAAAAATATTACGAAATATCCTAGACCCCTGCAAAAGAAATGTCGTGTATTTGAGTTAATGAAATATCTAATTTCTAGATTGTTCTAGAGTAGTTGAAAAAAACTGCATCAATGACCAATACAATTCCTACCATGTTATGTAATATTTAACAAACAACACACAAATATCAAACCCTTCCAACCACCCCTATTGTTTATTATCTTCGAACTCGAGTGACAAAGTTAGGCGACATTGCAGTTCACGGCAAGCTTCGTCTCACTGCAATCTAATCTCCAGTACACGTGGCTTTGAAAACGATAGATATACTACATATATGCTACTGTTGTTTACAACGCATGTCGTTATTAAGACTGAGTTACAGTATATTTTATCTACATCTGCTTGTTTTGTTTACAAGAATATCGTTTAATTATTAGTCAAATATTATGGATGTTTCAATTGCTTCATTAGCTAGACTAGTTTAGTATAAAAGTAAAGGATTATAAATTGATAAATAGGTATTTTTTTTATCCCCCATTGGGCACTGTCACATGTTTTATTTACCAAACAAAAGTTTAGTCCACTCTTAGTTTGCTCAAAATCTGCCTAGCCTTTTCCCAACTATGTTGGGGTCGGCTGCCAGTCTTACCGGATTCAGCTGAATACCGTATTTTAAATTGAGCGACTGCCTATCCGACATCCACAACCCATTTAGTTTGTTCAAGATACTTCTGTATTTTCTATAAATCCTAACTGCAATTCAAATTGCCAAGAAAAACAGATCTGTAAAAAGGTAACTACCGTAGCTCAGCCCAATAAAGTCAAAAATGTAAGTCAGGTGACTTATATCATCATAGCTACATGCGCCTTATCTTAATTATAAATGATCACCTCACACCCTACACCCTTACTTACACGTCATGTACCTTACCGAGTACCTTACCATAAACCTTACCGTATGTTACATGTAAACAGTAGAGGACGAAACATCATCGTCGCACCTTTTGTCGCAGCATTGAATATTGTATGACAATGAAGACGCCTCGGCTGCGCTCACAAGCCCGAATAATTCCTACGTCGTGAGCGCCTTTTTGGCTGGATTCAACTGTACAGTATGAAGTGTGGTCTTGTTTAAGTTGAATATATTAGGCCACTTTGATAGAGCAGAAGACAGCAATAATAATGTAATATCGATTGTTTTAGAAATTATTTTTAATGGGCATTTATGTAATTATATGCGCTTTACAGTGTTTATGTGTAGTTTGAAGAACTTTTTCAAATCCTTTTTTTAAAGTACATCATACAGATAATTACTGTAGTAATTGCTACGAATGTCTACGATAATTGCTACGGCGTAAACTTGTCACTCGGTCTGCGGGCTAATATGTTTATCACTATGTTAATTATATCATTGCATTAGTTGAAATTAATTATGATTAATAATTATATATTAGAATTATAAACTAAAAGAACTATTATCTCTGTTGAAACAATTTGAGATGCTGAATCTGACGCATGAAATAAACGTAAAACGTATCTATTATTGTAATAGCTACCCGACTATAATTATGATATTATTAAATTAATATTTTACAATTATATCTATCTAACTGTCATACTGGTAAGTACATTATAATAATACCAGCCTATAAACGTCCCACCGCTGTGCACAGGCCTCATCCCATATACGCTTGTTCGATTGCGGATAAAGTAAGCATATAAAACAAAATAATACGAAGACATAAAGCACCGTGTCGTTGATTGTTAACAACACACAGGACAAATATGTTAAAGTGCATCGCAAAGACAATATTTGCTGGGTCGGGCCCGAAGCTGGCAACTTACGGCTATTACGATGAAGCCATGCAAGCGGCGTTAACTGCATCGCCTCGACATGTACCTCGTATTTGTATATTATAATGTACTAGCTGTACCCGCGACGTTGTTCGCTTATATACCTATCATTCATCTTTATGAATAAATATTTGACTGTGATATAGAGGGCCACTAACACGAACTGCCTACTGCCGAGTAAATTTTGTCACAAATGTTGCTGTTTGTATAAATTCTCAAAATAAAAAAGTACCATCGTCATAATTATATAATTAGCTTAATAATCGTTAGTAGAATGCCAATTATCGTAAAATGGTCCCACTAACCCCACCCACTCAGACGATTCAAGCAAATGTAAATAGCAGACTCGGGCCCCAGGACATTTACGCCTGAATCACTTTACGGTATATGCCATGCACGTTTGTTCCTCCATGATCAGCAATGAGGAACAAACTTACCTACGGAGATTAGTAAATACAAACACTAAATAATTGTAATTGTAAGTTTATAATTATATCGGTTGAGAAAAAATTCACGATTAAAGATGTCGTTTATTGCAACTAAAAATACAACAAAATGTTACAAATATTTTTTTACTTAAAAAAGATACGTTAGTAAAACACAAAAAGAGTTAGCTCTACTGAAATTTGAACTTGGGTATCAAAAAATTCAAACTTATATAAGAAAAAGGACGCATGAAAAAAAATACAAACATTAACAACTGGATTTGAACTTGCAGCAAGATCACTCATTTCCAATCGTTCAACCACCAACCTGTTTACTTCGATAGCTAGTTCACTAAAATATAGGTACTAATCAAATTGAAGATTGCTATGGCTACCTCAATCTGCCATGGTTACCCTCTTGTTTATCTGTCAATAATGCCAATTTATGTGTGCAGTTGAGAAAATGATTTTGGAAATTTAAAGCTTCACCCCTTATCAGCTAGATTCAATAGCATGTTTCAACATAGCTAACAACCATCTACGATTTCTTGAAAACAACCTCTCAATTTTTTACACCATTCGATTAAGTAGTTTATGTTTGATACTGTAACCTGAAATCTGACCCCTGGCAAAAGAGAGTTGTAATGCAAGTACTGTACTGAATTGCGTGTTGTAATATTTTACTTCTTGAACTCACTAAATTAATCATATCTTTTGATAGAGTTAACCGATTTCGATGAAACAAAAACTAAGTTATACCTCAAGTTGTGTATAATTTTTGTATATAAACATTGTCTGCATTGAATTCGTAGATTTTACGTGATGCGTGCACAAACAAACATATAAACAGACAAACAGACAAACAGACAAACAGACAAAAATTTCAAAAATTATGGAAATGGGTTCTGTTAGTTATCCTTTAACACGCTGGCTATTTTTTTTTTCAATTTCTTCAATGTACAAAAATGACTTTTCTACAGATTTATTATATGTATAGATGTGAGTAACAGTTTGCTCTCAATTCATTTTAGTATGGGTTTCTGTTCAACGAAATAAACATTGTGTGCACTGGTAAACATAATTTAGTAAAAAAAAAGGATTTTCTTGGCTATCATAAACTATACACAATGCTACTTTAACTATTGTCATATGCTACAACTTTTTAAATTAAATATGATATATACTGGTGGGAAAATAAAATTAAGATGATTCTAGAAAAAAAAAACGTTTCCGCTTGTTAAATGTATGACTTCTTTCTATTCAATATAACTCAATCACCTATACTTGTTTTTCAAACACACGATACTGTCTTCTCCCCCGTGAAATATAACCATCAGTATCGGAAACGTAACAAAAATTGTATTACAGCTACTAAAAATAAACTGTCAAAATAACCTATATGTATGATAATACAAAATATTCTGCAAGCGAATATTCCCGCGAAATACATTATGTCGCTGGCGCTGCTCATTTCGTTGCAACCGCTTCTTTATTGGCCCTCACCCTTCCCTGGCAAAGAACTGTAGTAAGTTCTGTCGACCTAGTTATACGTCGACAGCTTTTAAATGTATGGCACGGGGATAACTGATACTCGGATGGATGGTACAAAAATTATGGATTTGTGAAATTAATTTGGTGTGATTGGTAAATAGATTCTGAGAGTTGTGGGTTTAAGTAATAGCTTTCTATGTAAGGTTACTTGGATAACTTTGAATATCTTTATAAGCATTAAAAAAGTTAAAAATAAATGTGACAGCATAAACATTCGGGACAGCAAGCAAAGGCTAGATTGTGTTATGTTTATTGATCTACATCCCAAAAGTTATGTGCCACGTAAACTACTCACTTACAAGGAAACAACACAACAAGGTGTTATGTGTTTCAGGATGAAAAAAAAAGAAGAAATAATATTTGATGCATCATACAAACAAAATGAAACTTTTTCTAAAATAGTTTTAGTTTTTAATACACTATCATATAGTAGATAATAACCATTTAATTATAAGTCACAAACAAACTTTCAAACACATACACGTGTTTTACATGACCTAACTAATTCTCTGTTGTTGTCAAAACTTAATAAAATAGTTATTTATTTGTTATTCAATACCGCTACGGAAAAAGGAAAATTATAGCACTAGATAGATTTTCTGGCGTAAACAAACCCATCAAAATTGGAAAAACACCCACTAGAGTTAGAACTTGTATGAACTAATCGTTACGTGTAAGTTTTCTTTTAAAATAAGTCAATCTAGCGATTTCTAGTGTAACTGAAATTTAACATCTGTGAAACTTTCAAACATTTATCTGCTATGTTATACTGAAAAATTGCATGATTCTACCAAAAGCTGAAGTTTTATGTACATATTATAAGGGTGCGTCCAGATCTGCAACGAACGAGCATTACACGAGCAGCTCGCGAGCTGCTCTTGAGCCGCTCGCGAGCATGCCGCGAACGTACTAGTGTCAATAACGCCGTCCGCCAGACGTGCGCGCGCCGCTTGTGGCATGCTCTCGAGCGGCTCGCGGCATGCTCGCGAGCTGCTTGTGTAATGCTCGTTCGTTAGATCTAGACGCATCGATATCCTGCTTACGTCCAAATGGTATGCATTCAAACATCACAAAGTTAGTAGAATGGCTGAAGTAGTAGTAGTAGTACCGAATGGTCAAATTTTTCCTCAATGTATTTTCCCAAACGTGTTGAAGTTTTAGTCAATCAAAAGGTGTGTACGAGACACTTCGGACCCATTTAACGAAGTGACTAAACAACGAGCACTCTTCGAACGAACTACAGGCTTCCAAACGCTTCGTTTGATCGAAAAATTGCATCGGGACCTAAATCCCGGTCTAGCAAAGGTACTTGACCAGCGGAACGCCGGCGCTGGCTAAAGTAGAGCGGGTCACAAACGGGCCCGTTATGCTACGTTTACACGGCGACTTTTGTTGTGATACAAGTCTTCTGCCTTTTTTAGCCTTTTACCAAGCTAACTTGTGTTCAGGTTTTAGTCTCACTAGGTGTACCTCAATTTACATCGACTGACTGCCGTTTTGACCTTCATAAATCATTTTACTGGGTAATACAGTATCGCATAATGGTGTAATGGAATGGTTGTCGCAATTAAGACTTAACATCTGTAATCGAATTCAAAATCAACGTATCGCGGTCCAGAGTAACAGCTGAGCGAACGAATTGAACGAGCGTTGGACACAAAGTTCATCCTGTGACACTTTCTTTGTAGAGTCATCTGTGTTTCGCAAAAATGTCCAACACTCACAGTCTCCTGTTCACACACGACCACTCGGTGTATAGTACCGAGTGTATAGTGTCTCGTGTCTCAGTGTATACATAGCGTTAGACTCAGGCCTTGCTTGCACGATTAAAAGGGGTCCCAGTTTACATTACACGGAGCTTAAAAGATTTTTTCAGTGAAAAAAGACGCGTTTGAATAAATCGACTTTATAAGGCTTGCATGTTAGGAAACAAGCTGTTAATGACGAAAATTTATATTGAAAACTGTATTTTAAACGAAAGTTGAAGAAATAAATGGAAAGGCAGAATAACAAGTGAAGTGGTGCAAAAATGTTTTTTTCTAATTATTATGCTCGCTACAAATATCGCATATTCTGCACATTTTACATGCATTAAGATCAATGAATAAATACATTGTAGAATGCGCTTGAATTTTTTATTTATATTTTCAAACCATCTATTTTTATTATCTTCCCTATTTCTTTTACAGCTACAACACCACTTTCACACACCTCGACACTATTTTACTAAACTAGCTCGAGTAGGAAGCATTTGTTTCTGTCAGGATAGTGTCATCCTTAAATAGCACTTACATTATATTCGTAGTACTCTTTTGATGAACTAGATCCTAAGTTTTTTGAAAAAATTCCACATAGGAATATCAAAAATAGTTTTTTTAATTCACTTCTGCAAATATTACTTCTTATCAATGCCAAGAGGATACCAGCATTAATTAATTATTAGAAGTTTGCAAAACTACCTTAATATGGTACCTGTGTTTAGTCTGCAACTCATTTCTCTACTAAATCGAGAGTAGAGTAGTACAGTTCATAAATTCGAGCGAATATAAAATTATTTTATATTTTATTAGATTCAACAAAAAAAAACGAAACATTTTGTACCTCACAATGCTGCGTTATATTGCAATCTTTGCAATTCATTACACCGCGTCTCTAGAAACGACTTACAACAATAGGTACAAAACCCGCAATGTATTCACAACATGGGACTACAATCGAAACACGTAAATATTGCGCGTCCGTGTTTCGGAGATCCGTGTCCGAATATTGCACTTTACGAACTCTTTGTTCGTGTAGGCTCGCTATTGGACTGCTAGGGTTCCGCAGTGTTGCTTTGTTCGTACGTTTGCAATCTTGCGAGTTTTGTTTCTAACTTCAGAGGAGCTCAGTAAATATTTTCGTGAGACGGTAATTACCTGTTTTCTAGCGTTTCTGTTTTGCTTAGTGTGGAGAGAATGCTTGAAGAAACTCGCGTGTTTTATTAACCGACTAGAAAAGGAGGAAGTTCTCAAATTGAATTTTTTGTGTATGTTTTTTAACCAATATCTCAAGCTTCGCATGGTTGATCGCGTTCAGAACTTATAATTTTCATTGACACAGATTCGATCCACTCGATCGTTTGTATATACATTAATTATATACTTACATTACATAGCTATGTAATCATATCATTTATTTTTATACTACACTTTTTCATTTATTTTTATATGCTACGGAATTCAACAATTTATTTTCATATAATATCAGCACTCCATCCTATAAAACTCACAAACCAAATAAAAACTTCCATCGTTCCCTACCCATGGCAGCAGAATATGTAGAATACACGTACACATTGATATAGGCTCACTATAGGGTATCGCTCCATGCGCCGCTAGCGAATAATACGCACCTGACCTATTTAAAGGATACTATTAAGGTCACTGTCAATCCTTCTAGGGCATTCTCACTTTCACGGAACTGCAGCCCTATTTATAAATACGCTTTAACGGGAAAATAAACAAACATTTTTGTTTACATGAAGCTGAATTGCTTTATTTTTATACTCTCTTTGATCCGTTTATTTATGAGAAGTTAAGGATAGGTTAGTAATGATTTTATAAGGGTTGCAATTTTGTATTATATTAGCATAGATTTTACTTAAAATAAAGGGAATTTTGTATAGTTTTATTAAGGCGTAACCATGTATAAATCAATCTCTTTTCACCACGTAAAATGCAATTTCACGTCTAATATGGTCTCATGACTGTCATTTCCAGCCGTATCCCGTATTTTTACGTACCTATTGCCAGTACTTATTCCAAATGTCTAATAATTATTAATAGTATTAAAGCAACAGTCAACAAACAATATACACGATCATTCCCACAAAACAAACTCGCGCTCGTCAGCTTTTTCTTACCGAGCACTGTCTTCGCATAAAGTATTCCAACGTATAGCTTGTACGTTGCCGTTGCAAGCTCACAGTTTTGTTTTTATTAACCCAGTTCATAGTACACACAGTTTACAGTGCTACTGGAAATATTGTTGCCGTTTGTTTTCCGCTCAAGAGAATTACAATAGAACGGGCTAATGGACGTACCAAGTATATTGGAACTGTTATTGTTTATTTATATATAAAGTTCGTGGTGGCCTAGAAAGTTCGTGGTGGCCTAGAAAGTTCGTGGTGGCCTAGCGGTTCAATGAACGGAATTGTATGCACGAGGTTGCAGGTTCGAACCCAGGCAAGTACCAATGTGGCTTTTTCAAAGTTATATGTACTTTCTTAATTATTCTAAGACACTTCTGACAAACGGTGAAGGAAAACATCGTGAGGAAACAGAAGACTAGACTGAATCCAATGGTGGCAAATACGGAATAATTGTGCTTTTAGGAAAAAAACTAACTTATTTATGTACCTACTATATCTACAAAACGCTATATGTATGTAGTTAGTAGCCCTAGATCTTACAAAAAACATTAGGTACGCTGTAGAAATGTGTGAAAAGCAGAGCTTTGCTTAGAGACATAAAAATGTTTCTTTGTAAAGAACACACACAGCAGTGTCTTATTGCAAGAAGCCTTTGGAGTCAACAAGAATACACTACATTGTCCGCCTTATATTAAACAAAGAAAATTATTTTTAGAGTCTACAGTCTGTTTACAGGAACTGCGAACACGAGACTTGCAGTCGGTACAAGACTTTAAGCTACGACTCCATGGTCAAATGTAGATTTCTATGGCACATGGACTTATTGCAGCAGTTCGACAGTTTCAAGGGGTTGACAATACAAAGAGCGATCGGCAGCTCGAGTAGTCCGTGTACTTTGATCACTAAGTAACTGCTCGAGCAATACAAGGGAGGTTTTAAATTTAAAATTGATACACATTTAAGAGGAAAGGGGAGTCGACTTTTCTCCATACAAACGTTCTCGTCTGTTTTCTCGCTGGTTTCTGAACTTAGGGCTATGATTTTTTGCAGTAATATAAATATGAACTAGATCTGTGCCCCTATTTTTTTCTGTTTTAAAATAAGTTATATTTAAAGAAACTAGAACCTTCTAAAAAGTGCCGATTTTGACCGCAGTTTTCAGAGGCGTTTTTTTTTCAAATTTGGCAACTTATTGAAAAAAGGAAAAAATAGAGGCACAGATTATTCTTTTCTTATAAAGTATATGAAATATCTTTAAAATTGGTTAAGAATTGGGGGAGAAAATAGACGAGAGCCAAACCTCGATTTTTCGTCAGTTTTTCGGTCTGAGCTGCAGTTGTCCTTATCGCACGAATTAGATGGCGGGGGGAATTAGAGCGACAGCAATACTTTCTTCAAAAACCGAATTTTCAAAACTATGTCCGCTCCCCTTTCCTCTTAAGTATTCTACATTATATCTTTCTTTGTTGTTGCAATTCACAGTAGTCATACACGTACTACATTGTTGGCTATACTGCAAAATATTATGCCAACTGTT
This sequence comes from Autographa pulchrina, assembly GCA_905475315.1. Classification (NCBI taxonomy): domain Eukaryota; kingdom Metazoa; phylum Arthropoda; class Insecta; order Lepidoptera; family Noctuidae; genus Autographa; species Autographa pulchrina. The sequence continues at coordinate 4,043,250 of FR997764.1, forward strand.
TATACGAAGATGATTTAATAATGAGGCATCGTATCTATGCGATAATGTGCCCCGTTCAGTAATGCTTGCAAACGTTCGAGAATTAGTAATTCATGTAAGTGAAGCAGCATTAATCATTATTATTAATAGTTAGTGTGTTGATACTGTATACTGTTTAACAATGAATTATGTAATTTGCTTAATAAATATACAAAATGGTCATTAAATTTTTATCTAACCCGCGAACTTATTTTTTTCATGCATTTACAACACTCAATAAAATACAACGAAATTATCAAGTCTCTGTTTTTTATCATTAAATAGGATAAATTCTTAGATTTTCCGCGTTGTCTTTTAAACAGCTTTAAATCAACAAAGAACAAAAAAAGTGTTTTTTCCTCGTGTCTTAATAAATATAACTGCAATTTACAAAATGTGTAACAATGTACATATTTTGAACTGTAAGGTTCAACAAATTCACAAAAACTTTGACCTCATCGATACTAATCCATTACACAACAGGAGTTAACAACTCCGATCCTGTGGGAAAAGCGATGGTTGTCACGCGAGCCATGCGTATCTACTCCATTACGCAAATTGTTCGCAATAATTAGTTGATTCAAACTAAGGTAAATATGTTTGCATGAATAAAACATTAATGCATACAAGAACATAAATTAATTCTTCATGACATCCCAGGTGGAGTATTCAGCACGACAGTTTTGAAAGCTGCAAACAAAATTCGCTTAATAATTGCAACTACAATAACGTTATGATTATAGGCATCGTTATTCAGTTATAATTTGCGCAATATCGAATTGTCCACTAATAAATAAGAAGAATTTTAAACACGAGTGTATGCGAGGCCTAATAATCCTAACACGGAGAAAATTATGGACCACTACGTGATTTGGTGAAAATAATTATGAAAATACTAAAAAAATATGGTCTATGGTTGGCACAAATTTACGAATTGTCGACAGCTTATAATATGTCTAGATTGATAATAAATCAGGTTTGTTAACAATCAAACGTTGACATAATAATATATATTTTACGACTGTTTTCCCCAAATTGGTAGCAGTAGATATCGTCTGTTCAATGGAATTGGGGCCCAGTCTATTGCCATACATAGGCACAATGCCAAATAACCCAGTCTTTGAATAACTAAGAAATAACGCAGACGCTGAAACATCTTATTTAGTCATGTCTGGAAATCTAGACATAGTCTAACATATGTGGATCAGGCTAATATACATTTTTTTTGTTAGATATACACTATATTGTTGTGTCATAGTTATTACTAGACGACTTTCACAATTATTTTTTACGAATCCCATTTCTAGAGAAAAATATTTTTGGTTCTAAAACACTGGACTAGTTTCAAACTTAAACGGATTCATGAGCTTTACCTAATTTTTAAAAGCTAATCATATAAGTAACAGAAATCACCAGTTACACTCAATTTATCTCTCACCTAAATTGTACGCATTTACGTACAAATATGTACTGTAGGTACATACAAAATATGTGTGAACAAATTGAATGAAAAAATACCATCTCCTTAGCTTGCATTTAGTATTGTTCGCAATCCCCAACCTCCCTCGATAGTTGACAACCATTTACAGCGGTCACGAAGCATATTATTGTATGAAATTAAATTATAACTTGTGTTTACCTTCCGCTAACACAATATCCTGCCAATTACAAAGTTCACGTGATCTAGAGTGCAGTTATTGACAATGTCCTATATTTTATTACTTAGTCAAAGCGTAACCTGGTTAAAAGCAACACAACAGATTTTAAACGTGTGTTTGACTTCTTACGAAGCTTGATCGACAATTGGTATTTTATATTATCAAATATTTACTACATGAGAAGAGGCGTTTGTCCAGCAGTGGGACATGTATAGGGCGTTATTATATTGTTATAAAAAAAATATGAAATTTTTCGAAAAATATTACAGTAATCAATGAAGATTTTTCTAATTAAAACTTTTAGTTTATATATTATAATAGCCAAACGTATTAAGCAAAAGTTAGTAACTAATTGCAAAATATCTCCACTAATCTTGAATTAAAAAAACCCCTCAACTTTAATACAAAATAAATATCGATAAGATATTTATTTTGATAACACACACAACTCACATAAAACACAGTTTCATCTACAGAAAATTTTCAGTGAATGCTTTCATAAAATAAATAAAAGAAAATACACATAAAACCGCAAAATAATAAACCTATTTAATTTACAAAGTCATAAACCCACATATATACCTATACTATGTATAGTATAGTCCCGTCAATCGCAAAGTTCAAGTACGGGGGGATGCAGTTGTTGGTCCTGCGGCGCCGGCTGACCTACTGACCGGGGTCGATGACCCCTGCAACCCCGTGCAACTGTGCAACTCGGACAGACGCGCCGTTGTTTATTTAGGATTTACTGGTATTACCGTGTATTGGGACGGCCCTTTTTACTGTGTTTAAGCATGTTAATAGATGTGAAATGCATGTAGTGTGATTGAGTGATTCTGTATTGTAATAAAATTACCTTAAAAATAGTTTTTATAAAATAAGTTTATAAAAAATCGTCTGAAGAAGCATATTATGATAAAAGTCAATAGGAAATTCGTCTTTTTTTTTAATAATTTGAACACGGAAAATCCCACTATTCAAACTAAAAAAATTGGGTGCGTTCTTATCACGTACAAATATCGAGTATAATCTACTTTTAATAGTGAAATAATTACTATTTCCACCCTCACAAGACACGATGAAAATAAAATATTAAAATACTACAAGAATATTTGTAAAACGTTAACAGGTCAAACGTAAAAAAAGCTAGCCGTGGAATATGGGTCAGCCAACGACTAGCCGTCGCTACTATGTTCCAATCGTTGAATGTTCAAGTTAAAACTTAACTTTGCTTTAAATGGCCCTTATCTACGTTTACCTGGTAAATTGCAGCCTTTAATATTATACGTCATATGTTAAATATGAAACTATGAGAATAAATTGTTATGCCGAGGGCCAATCACATGATTGGCCCTCGAAGCGATCGTGAGTGGACGCTTTTAATTGTATTTGCTATTTTTTTGTAGCTTTGTATAAAATCACTTACGATTTATAGGAGGCAAACAGATTAAAATGGCTTGTCAACTAGATAGTTTATTAAACTAAAATAAAAACATTAATAGATTCTTACAAACAGCCTCGTATTTCTTATGAGAAGAGGCCGTTACCCAGCAGTGGAAATAACAGGCCGATATTACAACTATATTATCTGTATTATAAAGATGTTACAATTATATCACTACATAAGCATAGACCATAAAAATAAACATAACATCAGCTCATTTTGTACGTACACAAGTAAAGTATAAGCCTTCAGATTGAAAGGCAGCGTGGCCTGACACGGCTGCAATTGACCCGTATCCTTAGAAAACTCTGGAGGCTAAACAATAGACGGTGCAGGCTAGCTACAGTACAGCCTTACTAGGCTTCGGTATAAAAATGCACTGAGATACTCTCGAGGTTTTATTACATTTTATAGAAATAAGTAATACAGAAATGCTTTTTGTATGTTATTTTGTAACATATCCAAGTATTAATTTGGCCATGAAAATAGGTATGAATTTGGTGTATGGTGGATTATAAAAATCATATTTATGCCTTTTAGAGATACACTCAGGATATACAGATGACCAGTTATCTAATTGTTACACTGAAACTGCCTATTGTCTGACCGACTCAATTACCGCATGAAAACAATTTATAGTACCAATATTGTGTAATAAATCACATAATATTTTTATTTAGGTTAAATAAATTCAGTAAGCTAGCCTACGTGCCAGTCTTCCTTCCAAAGGAGGGTGAAGAGACTGAGACTTCAATCTGTTACCAACAAAACATCTTACGAGGTTATTATTTCATGTAGCTTATTTTATAGATATAAAACTAAGCTGCATAACATCGCAAAGGTGTCAATAACCCCGACATTCACACATTTGCCGGCTCTTCAAACGTCAAAGACTACCTCACTAACTACAGCGGTTCCATCTCAAATTAAGGGGCGCTGCATTGCGCTGCGTGTGGCTGCACTGCTCTATTCAGAGTAGTGATGTTGACCGCATCATGTACGATGCAAAGAGGTCGGCTACCGGTCGCTGGGAAATCACAGACCTATTTAAATGCATGCAGACTCTATTTTTGAATCTGATATTGGTCTGTGTATTTTTGTACAATAGAGATCTTTGGGTTATGTTTTGCGATGTAACCTTTTGAAAAATCTGTGTAATTTATATTATTTGCTTACCTTAATTCGAACAACTGCACTGGCTTAATTTTTATGGTTAAACAAATGAAGAAAGTAGTCACCACAGAAGGGTTGATTGAACTATTACATCCAGATGAAGAAAGTTTTTCAAACGACACCCCATCTCAAAAATGAACTTAAAATCACACTGCTTTTAAAGTAACAAATCTATATATCAAATGAAATGAATCGAATTTCTGCATACATACTACACAATATTGCTTTAGTGTACCAATTCACTCGCACTGAGTGCAAGCCATTTGCATTGAACGATCCTTTGACTGTAGAAGCCTCGTACTGTACCTTCTACTACAGCCGTCCCTCAGTCATCCCCCTTAGAGTGTAAATAAATAAAGTATAGCGCCTAATAGAGTATGATCGTAGAGTTGTACTTTCAAAACAGAGCGCGTTGTTTTAACTATCTTAATTTTACTCTCACAATAATATAATATAGTATAATATTCCGGGACAACTCACACACGGTTATCTGATCCCAAACTAAGCAGAGCTTGAACTATGGTAACCAGACAACTGATACGCATACTTAAATATTTCTAAATACATACATATTATTAAAATAATAAACCCAGACACAGAACAAATTTTAATGATCATGCTCATCACACAAACATTTGTCCTGGGTGGGAATCGAACCCACGACCTCCGGTACAGCATTCAGGGCCACTGACCACTAGACCAACAGGCCCGTCAAAAATATAGGAACCATTGATATTTTCGTAAAAATGTCTGTCGTCGCACAGAAAATAAACCTGTAAACGGGCGTAGTACTCGGCATGGCGGGCTACTAGCGATGCGTGCTCTCTATACCTTCTTTGTACTAAGGTATCGCCCCTATAACATTCAATTTATTCAATGAACAAAGCAACATGAACTCGCGCTAATAAAATATGTAACTACTAATACAGGCAAGTGAATTAGCAGCGTTTTTAACGAGAGGTAGGCATATAGGTTAATTCTATTTTGTTTTTTCCTTTTTTATAATGACTATTGAATGTAATGTTATCATGACTTTTTATTTTTATGCATAATTTGACATTTATAATATTATTTATGTATAACTTGACTAATTTAAATAAAATTTTACACTAATTTATTAAGGTACTATTTGATGTTAATGTAAAGAATGAGTACACTAAGAATGTTTTTATTTAACGCAGGTAAACAACAAAACTTTATAAATATTGTACACCTTATAGGTATGTTACATTGTAACTAAAATTACAACTACAACATCTCAATCAATTGACATGTAACAAACAATAAATGATTTGAATTTGAATTTGAATTAATTATTAACTTGTTTTCTTTGTAACTACGAAGGCAATAAAGGGACATTAGTCATATTTTATTATACATGTGAGCTAACATTTAAATTGTATTTGACTGTATCAATATTACAGATAGCATAAGTTATATTGCATAATAAGCAAACATTCCTATGACAAATGATTTTAGGTAAAAAGAAAATAAAGAAAATTAATTACAGTCACATACGAAGACGTCAGTTAATTGCGACTATTACATCCTGGAATTCAAATCCAATTTATTTAGAACAGAAAATAATTACACCAATCAAATTGAGTTCTTTATTCTTCTTTGCAGAAGACAAACAACTCCATAGGCACACTAATAAATTAACAACTATGTGTTACTATGGGCAGGACCTGAATTAAGCCCCAAGAGTGCTATCGAACTCAAATTTCCCCAATGACAGTTCCTCGTGGACTTTTACGTTGCATTTATCAAGGAGTTTATAACACTACGGAGAATTTTACAGCCTTAAATTTCCTTCAGAAAAACTAGTTACAATTTTATCGATGTGTAAACGAAGGGTCAACGTATGTGTTTGTTTATTTGTTGGATTGGAACACAGAAAGATATAGATATCACGACTGGGACTGATATATATATTTTTTTTTTGTGATATATAAGAGTTCTTATCTATAGTCCACTACAAAACTACCAAAGTATTTAGATCGTTCGTTGTTTCTTTATTTTTTGGCCGAATATGTGCCATTGTTAAATTTAAATTGAAAGAAACCCCCGACAAATAGTAATTTGCTGATAACTTTCAAAATGCTATGAGATTTTTTCATAAATTATAGTTCAGAACCATTTCGAAACATCAGTTTTTACAAACAAAAAAACACATAATAATCAGTCAATACGTTTAGGATGATGCAACAGATAGACACATAGTCACGTCAATTTTACAACACCCCTCTTTTTGCGACGACTTTTTGAAGTGTGCATTACACTCCAGCCGACACAAAGCAAAAACTTGATGACCCAGTGTCGCTGCATCGTTCCGACTTTCAATTGTTTTAAGTTTCATTTCCTTTGTAAAACTCTTTCGTTATCATAACGAGTGGAGAATATAATTACTTTGTTTATTTATCGTATTAGCGTAGTGTTTTGTTTTTAATTAGTTGGCTAAGTTGGTATATTAAAGGAATGTTTTTAATTTAGAAGTATGATGATGTTTTTTTAATATATTATCATGTAAGGGAAAACTTCGGCTGTTTTGAGATGAAGCTTAAGGTAGACGAACTCAAAAGTTCAGGCGGACCGTCTCTTATTTATAATCATAAAATAAAATTTATTTTATTGGTTTTATAAAAAAAAAAAAGTGAATAAACAATGAAGTCAAGATGTTTCCATAAAATTATTTACGATACGTTATGTTTTTGATAGTAACTCTTGTAACTTGCTATAGTATAATAACTAGCTGTACCCGCGACGTTGTTCGCTTATATACCTATCATTCATCTTTATGAATAAATATTTGACTGTGATATAGAGGGCCACTAACACGAACTGCCTACTGCCGAGTAAATTTTGTCAAAAATGTTGCTGTTTGTATAAAGTCTCAAAATAAAAAAGTACCATCGTCATAATTATATAATTAGCTTACCTCTAAAAATTTTAAGGATTGGTTTTGATGCTACTTTGTTTAAAAATTTTAGATTTATCTTCCAAGTCCAGAACCGTGAGAAAAAATTATAATTTTCATGGTGGCTTTCGATGTCAATGTCCAAAATATGTCTACCTTGTGCAGTTTTGAACTGACTCTTTTATATATGTAGTATGTTTTCTCTTTTGTGCTTTACCCAGTTGGTTACAATAATTGAAGGTCAATGTTTTGGTATTGAGTCTACTGGCAGCGCCAACTCTGAGTTAAAGTGAAAGCAGCTGTCGCTCTAGGCAGTAAATGGCAAAGGGCACCCAAAAACCGAATCCATAAAAACAAATTAGTCCATTTTTTATGCTATAGTTCTCGTTGGTACCGTAGTCCCTAGTGAGACTACAGGACGCGAGGTTTTGGTGCGAAACCTCGAAATTGAACTACGCCGTTAAATTGAGAGTGGATATCAGATAGGCAGTGACTGACATGAGACTCATGAAACTGAAAGAGGAGGTAGTTACAAAAAGTTGACGTACGGTTTGAGAGGCGCAGTGGCAGAATTACCAAAACCGTGTTTAAAATTATTTGTTTGGAAAGATTAAGTAATAGCTGTCCAAGGACAATCTCATTCTACCCTGATTAAAGTCAGAGGCTGTATCCTGTACAATTCGCTTTATTAAGTGTAAGGTGCAGCATAAGGTGATGGGCTTAAATACCGTACGTATATATTTTATAATGTAGAGAATGCGATAGAAAGTTTATTTTATTTAGGGTTTTGGCCCAACCTTCCGGTAATAGGGTACAAAAACTTTATGAAATTTAAACACATAAATAAAATATCATGTACGCATAAAAACCTACATGAGAAGCAAGCTACCTTTTAAAGAATATTAAAGAGGTAGTACATACTAAAGATTGTGTGATAAAAATATCATTGGGTTTTTGGGTAAAAGAAAATAAATAACAAATACAAAAAGATCTTGTCCATGGAATATAATATAGATGACCAATAGAAAACATTACACATTATGTTGGAAAAATAGTTTAAAAGTGGATTAAAGTTTTTAACCAACTATAAAGTGATCTATGGGGAAGCTTACGTTTTCAAGTCAGAAGCGAATGCGTAAATTTCCAAGCAAATGGCCAGGACATTTACGCCTGAATCACTTTACGGTACATGCCATGCACGTTTGTACCTCCATGATCAGCAATGAGGAAAAAAACTTACCTACGGAGATTAGTAAATACAAACACTAAATAATTGTAAGTTTATTTAACGGTTGAGAAAAAATTCACGACTTAAAGATGTCGTTTATTGCGACTAAAAATACAACAAAATGTTACAAATATTTTTTTACTTAAAAAAGATACGTTAGTAAAACACAAAAAGAGTTATCTCTACTGAGATTTGAACTTGGGTATCAAAAAATTCAAACTTATATAAGAAAATGGACGCATGAAAAAAAATACAAACATTAACAACCGGATTTGAACTTGCAGCAACATCACTCATTTCCAATCGTTCAACCGCCAAGCTGTTTACCTCGATAGCTAGTTCACTAAAATATAGGTTCTAATCAAATTGAAGATTGCTATGGCTACCTCAGTCTGCCATGGTTACCCTCTTGTTTATCTTTTGATCTGTCAATAATGCCAATTTATGTGTGCAGTTGAGAAAATGATTTTGGAAATTTAAAGCTCCTCCCCTTATCAGCTAGATTCAATAGCATGTTTCAACATAGCTAACAACCATCTACGATTTCTTGAAAACCACCTCTCAATTTTTTACACCATTCGATTAAGTAGTTTATGTTTGAATACTGTAACATGAAATCTGACCCCCGGCAAAAGACAGTTGTAATGCAAGTACTGTACTGAATTGCGTGTTGTAATATTTTACTTCTTGAACTCACTAAATTAATTATATCTTTTGATAGAGTGAACCGATTTCGATGAAACAAAAACTAAGTTATACCTCAAGTTGTGTATAATTTTTGTATATAAACATTGTCTGCATTCAATTCGTAGATTTTACGTGATGCGTGCACAAACAAACATATAAACAGACAAACAGACAAACAGACAAAAATTTCAAAAATGATGGAAATGGGTTCTCTTAGTTATCCTTTAACACGCTGGCTATTTTTTTTTTCAATTTCATCAATGTACAAAAATGACTTTTCTACAGATTTATTATATGTAATAGATATAGTAGCTTTAATTCCTTTAATTATTACGTACAAACCGAAATTTGCGATAGTTCTAGTTGTAAGGTAAATTATTTAGTGACCGTAGTGATTACATTTTATGTGACAAAATGCACGGCCGTAATATAAATAAACGGACACGACGCGGCACAATAAAGGCCAAATTAATGCTGTGTTATAGTAGGAATGTTATATTGTAGGTTACTATTATAAATACTACGAAGTGGGCTGCGGATTTTTATATTAACATAGTAATAATTTTAACATAGAAGTAAATATATTATAATAAAAAAAAATACCTATATTTCTAAAGTTTTATGTGTAAATATGTAAAGTCGTACGTCTTTATGATTAAATGCGAATGTGATCTCAAAAGTATATCATAATAATAAAGTTATATGTCAAGAAGGTACGTCAAAATTTCTTGGTCTGACAATTGACCAAAAGCTAGACTGGAAAGAGCACACGGTTAATCTAACTAAAAGAATTAGTTCATCTGCATATGGCCTTTATAAGCTTTCTCCGGTTATAGACACTAACGCAATTATAACGGCATACCACGGCACTGTAGGCTCAATTTTGAGATATGGAGTTATTTTCTGGGGGAATTCCACCAATAAAGAACTCGTATTCAAGGCGCAGAAGAGATGTCTAAGGGCAATGTTTGGATTAAAAACCACAGATTCGTGTAAACCATATTTCATCAAACACAAAATATTAACCCTCCCCGCGCTGTATATATTTGAAGTTGCAGTATTTGTCAAATCCAAATTTGTTCCCTAAGCTTTCAGAGACCAACAACCGTAGTCGAAGGGACGAACATAGATTGTGCGTAAGAAGGTCTAAATCGGCTTTAATGCACAAAAGTGTATTCTGCATGGCGCCAATTATATTTAATCGCATACCGCGCCCCATTATTGATCTCAATCTTGTTTTATTTAAGAAGCACCTCAAATCGTTCTTGATTAATAGAGCATTCTATAATATCTCTGAGTTTATAACAGAAAAAATATAATATGCCTAATTTTAAGTTTGATTTATATTGAGTCTATAATATTAAGTTTAGTTTATTTGTTATCTCTTGTTTCACAATTAAGAGAAATTTGTTTAATTTTATTATGTATAAAAAACATTTAGCTGTAACCTCAAATTTTTTTTCTCTTTTTATTTAAATTTTGTACACCATTCTCTGGTCAATGATGACGGACAACTATTTAATTATATCTTTATGTACTCATTGTTATACAAAATAAATATTTCTTATTCTTTTCTTATTTCTTATTCTAAAATTATGAAATCCAAAAAACTAAATAAAAAAAATCTCTACTAAATACAGTTGTTATTTAACATGGTTCAAAATTTAAAAAAATATTATTTCATTATAATAATATTCTTTAAACGGTGTCAAACACTCACAAAAACGCAACACAACAACCTTTCAAACACACAAACCATTCCCTTCAACAATTAAACCCAAAATAAATTTTCACATAAAAATATTTTATGCTACGTTTATATATCGCGACCAATTAACGTTGTGCTAATCTGTGGTATTTATTCTGTAAGCCGTCGGGTGCAGGTGCGTCAAACCATTGGTCAACCGTAATCCTCTGATTTACCGAACACCCGGTAATAGTTGTAACGCTTTTTTGATCGCCCCTTCACTACAGGTTATTGCTTTATTATGTGGTTTTAAAAATGGAAAAATTGGTTGAAGCAATTGGTGTTTAACTTTTGTTTATTTTTAGGGGGTCATTTGAGATATATTTTTGAAAGTAGTTTGAGCGGTTAAATATTGCTTTAGTAAACAATTAATTTAACAATAGTGTTACAATATTACACTCACTAAAACAGAAAAGCTAAATATAAATTGTTTTTGTAGTAACTGACACATATTTTTGTTCTAGATGAACATCCAAAAACCAAGTCAATAACGCTAGTATCATTGTTTCAAATGACGCGATAGTTAAATATCCAAAAAAAAAACAAACACATAATTATAACAAAACAGTTTAGATTATATCGCGCCAACCAAACTTTTCACCTAATTACTTAGGCTGTATTAATATAGGGAAAGCGGCATAAAAATAGGTCATATATTGGCGAAAGAGAGAGACAGAAAATAGTGCAACAAATTGTGGTATGGCGGTGTCTCTTTCTCGCGCCGGAAATCAATAATGGCATCTCGCCACGTGGAGGCAGGAAGCGAAGTCTGCTCCATTTACACTGGCCGAACGTGGTGAACGAACGACTTCACGAGCCTCCATTATTACAGAATTGAATCCGACCGTCTTCTGTTTTGGACTCCAAATGGAAATTGAATTTCCAATCGATAGCATCGAATGGAATGTTGGACCGATAGGCCTTTGTCGGTGTTGCGGTAATTGACCGAATGTTGATTCAATGTTTCTACAATGTAGACGAAACGTTACATGTATAATTGTAGAGTCTACCAGTCTCATCTCTATTTCATAAATAAACCACAAATAAATTACTGCTTTATAAGCATTATAAATAAGCATCTCTTAATTTTAGATAATGCGTAGAACTCGTAACAAAAAGGAGGGCAGATAAGCCTTACACGAGTCGAACCCTACGACAATTTTGGCCACCGTCTGACTGAGACTTGTAGAGACATCTAGCGGCAATTAACGAAGAGAAAGGTTCTTATCTACGTACGAACCTTTGAACCCTACCCTCTGAGAGTTGTGAAGTTAGAACACTTGTACACCGCAAAAAGGTTTTCACTAGATGGCTCTGGCGGCACTTGAACCTGGTTCCTCATCCGTACATGTTGTAAGGTAGAACCCTCTAGCGGTACAAAATGGTTTTGTTTATGTACTTGTCCATTGCGGGACGCTAGGTGGCGCTCTTGTAAAATTCCAGTTCCAATTTTCTCCGCAGGGCGCTGAGGGTGTAATACTAGTTCCAAATTTTCCCGTTAGGGTCACTCGTATTTGATGGATAAACATGACAGATGGCGTTGTAGGACTTTTAGTTCCAGTTTTTCCCGTTACGAGTTAAAGGTCAAAGAGTCGTCAGTTGGGGTCGGTGTGAGTCATAGTTTGAGGCTTTTCCGCTATAAAGACATTGCAAGTGGCGCCACAGGTCTTTTAAGGATCAAAAACAAAGAGGTTTCGATGTGAACCGGTAGAGGGTGACGACGAGTAATATAGAAATAAATTGTGCCCTGAAATGAAGAGAGGTCAAGTCGAAACTTTATGAAAAGAAAACTTTTATAGATATAGTAAGAGCCGAAGTAAAACTCATTACCAAACCAAGCAGACAAATCAAAATAACCTTTCCATAATTTAGAGCATATTATTTTGCATGTAATGTTTAAATTTCTATTATTTTTGGTGAGAAAAGACATCAAACTGTATTTACGTATGTAAATGGGGGGTCGCCGTGAACCTAGCGTCCTTTGTAAACTTATGCTAATATAAGGGGGAAACGTGGAGAGAATAAAAGGAATTAATTTGAATTGCATGGTGAGTTAAACGTTACGAAAACGTTACATTTGGTAAAAGTAACTGGTCAATTTTGTCTTCTATTACTCATTTATTTAAAAATATCGTGATATTTAGCACCATTTTTGAGGGTCGTCGCTCATCTTGCTATTTGCAAACTACGATCCATTGATTGCGCATAAAAGCGCAAAAAAATAGAAAGGAGATTAAAATGAACTGAAATTGCATTTCCACCCCAACCATCAATAAAACATTTAACATTTCATAGAAATGAATGAAAAGACGGGCACGTTAAAATGAACTGATTTCAATGAAAACAAAATACCTAATTGCTTGAGTGCGCTTGAAAGAAACAAGCACTGAAAACATTTTACTGTAAACATAAAATATTTTGAATTTTCCTTGAATTTAGAATTGCCATTTACCGTTTTCTAAATATAGGTGCTATTTAAAAGTGTATTGATTTTTTTATGTTACAAGCTTAAGCGTCCTAGCGGACCATTTCCATTTATAGACGAACAAAAGCCCCAATCGTATTTTTAGCCAGGGCCCTCGGCTAAAAATATGATTGGGTTGTTCACAGTCCTATGTCAAACGTTTGAAAATATTAATTCATTATTGAACGTGATTTAAGATTCCTGAACAGGAAATAACGTTGCAGCAAAAAGAGCTTTGAAGATTTCAAGATTATTTAGATGAGCTCGTGACCTGTTCGTGTAATGCTCGTTCGGTGCGCGTTCGGTAGATCTGGACGCACCCTAACAAGTGTTAAACGGATTTTTTTTAATTAAGAAAACTTATTGAGGTTCTTAAACTTTATGATTGGAGAAGAATAAATTTACTTTAAGCTACTTTAAAACAATGACTTGAAGTTCTGCCATTGCGTAGCACTTCTTAAACGTCAAACACATAGTACGACCGAGTAGGATGTTCGCTTCAGGAAAACTTACTTACTCTATGGATGTGCGGAACCGATACATCTATACTAATATTATAAAGCTGAAGAGTTTGTTTGTTTGTTTGGTTGAACGCGCTAATCTCAGGAACTACTGGTTAGAATTGAAAAAATCTTTTTGTGTTAGATAGTCCATTTATCGAGGAAGGCTTTAGGATATATAACATTACGCTGCGATCAATAGGAGCTAAGCAGCAGTGAAAAATGTCACAAAAACGGGGAAAAATATTCATACTTGAAAGCTTCCGTTGCGTGCGCTGCGTAAACGGTTCGAGCTACCCAAAATATATGTATGAAAGAATTGTTCCTCTTTAAATGATCTAAAAAAATGTCTGCGACAGTATATGTCTATCTTTTAAGATTGACTCACTATAACCTTTTTTAAGGTAATCATTTGGTCGAAATTAATGCATTATTGCCAATTATTTTCTACAGAGTTTTATCAACATAATATTAACTAAAATTATCATTTACGGAGAAATACTTTTTTTTTTAAACTTCTTAATCGCGGTCATAATAACAGAAATTGACGCGGACGAAGTCGCGGGGATCAGCTAGTGCAAATATAAAACTGGAACTAGGAGGCATCCGAGTGCTATGTGGTTAAGAAAAAGTAATGTCGCGGCCATGTATATGGCATAGTGGTGCACACCCAATAGGAAAGACACAGCGCAAACGGGCCACCGATCACAGCCAGTATGGCCAGCAACAGCGACACACATATTGTATATGCACACGAGCAGCCCATAGGTGCCACTCGCTGAGCTAACAAATATATACAGTATGTAAAAATACCACGACGAAAAATAAGGTAGGTAGATTCCTGCGGGTCCGACTTGGCCATCTTGGCGTCCGTCTATCATCCACGTTGAAGAAAAATTATGTCACTTGCCAGATAGCGGTGGCGATGGTCGGTGGCCCGTTTGCGCCGAGCCCAAAAGGAAATACATAAAATAATACAATACTCATAACTCACATGATATCGCCCAACTTGAGCCTGGTGTGTATGAGCGCGCAGGTCTTGTGGTCCTGCGCGGCGAGCGCGGCCCGGCGCCGGCGCATGGGCCGTGGCGAGGCCGGCGGGGAGTCGTCGGCCGCGCCTGCCGCATAGCGGCGCACGCCCGGCGAGCTGCCGCGCCGCCGCACGGACGCGTGCCGCCCGCCCACGCCGCCCAGCATCCTGGAACAATCATGAAAAATATATAAATAAAAAAGACATTCATACACAGTCATACATACATGCCTATGTAAGCGACTTGCTTAAATATTGCCTTAGTTACTTTTTTTGCTTATATTCCTTGAGTATTGTATTAGTAGCTTCATGTAAAATAGGGGATTTAGATGAATCCAGTAAGACTGGAATCTGACCCCGACATAGTTTGACACACACATACACATACAGTGCTCTGAGCTGAAAGTAAGTAGTCAAACCACTTATGTTATAATAAATAAATAAATCTGGACAACATCACATAATATATTGCTCTTAGCTCATACTAAGTAGCCAAAGCACTTGTGTTGTGGAATCAGAGACAACAAAGTTATCAGATATAGAGATGTTTTCACCCATCCACAGGACAGAGAAGAGAGAGATAAAGGCCTTTTCCCTGTTTAAGGACAATACGGGCTAATTAGTTTAGATTTATTTATCTAGGATATTAGTTCCTGCTATACGGTGGCCTACATCATCAACGATCTCGTAATGCTATTTCATTTTGTTGGCCCAAACCTATCAACCAATCAATGATGTTATGAAATTAATAGTTTTATCAGTACTAAAATCACACACAAGAATCCGTGCACTAAACCAATAGGCCACTGTGATTACTCCCCTTACTATGTATAGATTTTGTCATCACCCATCAAAGTATCTTTAAAAGCGGCCGTTAAAAGCCGCCTTTATTACGCCGTATCTCATTTCCCCTAAATTCGTATTTTCGATGTTGGTTTACTCTCAGATCAGATAATAGAAAACGTCAAAGGAATAATGGTATGCCGCTGACATTTATAGGTCACGTCAATGTTTAATGGCTAATAACAAACCCCTGAGACCTCCTACACCAACGATACAACGGTATTTAAAATACAGTGCCTGAAAGGTTTCAATCGAATTTTATTCTTGGAATTTTGTTTTGTTACGTATCCATTGTTTTCCAAAAAACGAAGGAGCCAGAGATGATAAAGTACAACATTAGTTTTATTAAGTAAAGTTTTTTTGGTTTAATTAAATAATATTCGATGACAAAAATCGAGATCGGCATTTGTTTTCCATGTACCTAATTATAGAGCAAAAAAAATGCTCGTTCCAAATTATAAATAGTTTCAAGTACGTATCGGGATGCAACAGGCGATAATGAGTCCACATATCGTGAACAGCCGTGCTATTCTGTAACATTATTTTCATGTCTCGACAGCGGAATCCGCGGTGAGATGTCAAATACGTATTCTCGAATTTGAATTCTAAGTCAAGGCCAATTGGGTTCACTTTTGAAGTGAGCTTTATTGTCACTTCACTGTCACTTCACTTTCACCTGTCACCGAAATTATTAACAGAATAGACATACAGATCTGCCAAAAAGACGTGCGTTTCTGAATCAACAGGTTTATCAACGCGGGAGCATTCTAAGGAACAGGTCTAAGAGTAATACTCGCTAATTTACCCTTCGTGTATATTAAAACTATCATCTTGGACTATCGAATCAATCCTTACGTAATTTACATAATAATAATAATCCGGCCTATAAACGTCCCACTGCTGGGCACAGGTCTCTTCCCATATAGAGAAGGCATGAGCATTGAACACGACGCTTGCCGGTTGGCGATTTCAGATCCCAAATTTTTGAATCCACGTTTCCTCACGATTATTTCCTTCACCGTTTGTCAGAAGTGTCTTAGAATATTTAAGAAAGTACATATAACGTTGAAAAAGCCACATTGGTACTTTCCTGGGTTTGAACCTGCAACCTTGTACATACAAATCCGTTCATTGAACCGCTAGGCCACCACAACATTTACATGATATAATAATAATAATTTACATATTATTATGCTAATAAAGAAAAACATAAATGTAAACCCATTATCTGCTTATAAACTTGTTACATTTAGGCATTTAGGATGTCATACAAAAGGTGTAGAGAGTAAATCCTCTGTAGAGTTGCATTAAGTATAGTGACTGGACCTTAGTCCGGGCTGTTGCCGAGTGATAGCATTGTACTCGTATAAAACTGGCTTTGGAGCATTGTTCCGATATTTCGTTTGTTGTAAAGGCTTTGATACATTGTTCTATATTTTACGGAGTTTGTTTGTAATTGAATATATAGGTAGATATGTTTGTTTAGTTCAGACTGAATTAATTATATAGGTATGTTCTTAATAAATTTATTTATGGAGCTTAATATTTTAGTTTCATACTATATAATGAATGAAGAACGATTGACGAAAAAATTGCATAAGGCGAGTGTGAATGAAAAAGGCCCGGTCGAGAAAACCGTAAACCGAAGAGCATGTATGAAGGAAATAATGAAAGTGGACGAAGCGAAACAAGTGTGTAAGGATCGTAGCAAGTGCCTCTGCCTACAAGGGAAAGAGGCGTGATTATGTGTATGTGTGTGCATACTTATAGCAAGACAACTAAATAAAATACATGATTTCAACTGTCTATTTTACCTTAATTGATTTAGCCAAATCTGAAATCCTGGTCCTTTCATTTACAAGAACCACTCATTAGTAGGTAATCAGATATATGTACTTCCAGTCTTTCATCTACATATAAAAAAACATCAATTTAATTATTTTTTTCAAAAAAATCGGAAAAATCATCTCATTAAAATATACCTTTAGATTTTTATTTCGACCATCATGCTTAGATACATTTTGGTTCCTGGGTCAGTTAATTTGTTTTGTACTTTTTAACCACAGGGTTTATTATTGTACCGGCAAATCCACACCTGCGGCATTATTTAAGTTATAATTACAACCAAAAGGTGTTTAATAAATCCGCGTTAAAATATTGTCAGCTGTTGACCTTTGAAACAAAGGACTACCAAACATGCCTCTATCTATTTGAGATAAAGACTCATACACTCACACTGTCGTGTAAACTTTTAGGATTAACTACGAATAAATTAAGTTGGATAAATAAATTACAATAATTCTAGCAATAGGTACAATTTTTTCTAAACTTAGGCACTAACGGGTTAAAACTAGGTACATTATTTACGAAATCACAAATATGAACGAGTAGCTTTTAGAATTGTTTATATATGTGGTTATATATGATCGTGAGACATAGACGCGGCAGAATTAAAATTATTATAAAACTGTGACTGCGTCATGAGCTCATTATTTCAGGACCTTTTTATGCGGGATGAGAAACTAATGATTTTAACCCACGACGACTGCACGAAGTGGGGTTGCATCGACTAAAGAACCTGGTCCCGTCCTCGCCTCTTCTGGAACCACGGGATCACTAAGCATCTAGCTCTATTATTTGAAGACCAATGCCATGCTCGAGTCTAGTTGACCATCTGGGGTAGTATCAAGAGGGTTAAGCCAGCGATTGTTCTAAATTCGAAGAATTGAATAGTCCTTTTATCCTTAAATTGGAGAGTAGAGCCAATGTTTTATTAGCGAGTAGAATAAAATATTGCCTATTTATATCATAACCTAATCCTTTGTGTCCTTAATGATCTAGCCTTTAAGAACAACAAAATGGAAGAGGTTTAACGAATATTTACCTAAAAAGGTGGAATCTTTTATAAGGGTCAGGACGTTAAATTAAGGATATCTTTATTAGTTTTATCTTTGTTTTATCGTCAATAAATCTTAAGGTTGCTATCGGCCACTAGTCTTTCGGCTAATGGTGCCTTAAGGCTGTGTCTACCCTTGATTTATATTCAGCGGGTGGAGATTAGCAATTGTAAGAAAATACGAAAATAAATTAAATTCTTCGTATTTAGTTATCTCATGCTTAAGGCGATGTTAATTGGTAATTTACGTTACTTACTATGTTGTGTAAAAGCAATCATGCGATTTTAATAAGATCATATTTTTTATTACACCTAGTATAACAGACAACATGGCTTTCAAATTGACAGAAGAAGATAACTATGAATACCTTATGTAAACATCCCGTATGTTATAATATTGAAGACCTACTATTAGTATGCTTTAAAAAGGTCAGCGCTTGACATTTACTGTATTGATAATAGACTAAAACTAAGGCCACACACGGAGACACATACGGAGCGGTGCGTGTAGTAACGACCTTAGTGTTAGAAACTCTTAGAATTTTATATCTGAAAAAAGCATGTCGATTTTGAAAAAAAAACAGGTTTTATTTGATAGCCCAATTATAGACGCTATTTACAACACGAAACACGACTTTTTCAAAAAACAAGGTGATGAAATCACCCGGGCACATCTTAAGTCAAATTTAAAAACTCGGACCTGGGCTCTCTTATCGTCTCTTTTCTTCAGCTATTTTCCTACTACTCGCCAAACTCACTAAGATTAACTTTTATTACATTTCTTAGATGAATAAAAAAATAATCTCATCTCGAGAATCAATCTTCTGTACATTAAATACGCAATATAAAACGGTATATAAAGCCATTAATTTCAATAAACAAGGGAGGAAAATATTTACGACATTTATTAACATAAAATCTCCCTCGTTTTATTAGCGACTTCAATGTTATTTTCCACTATTCATTTTCTTGAGCAATGGGCATTGACTACAGGTTGAGAGGAAAATATGGCCTTTGACTGCTTTTCAAACTACATTTTTCCTTTCGGAAGATTTGAATTTCTGCAAGTTTCGTGTACTTCAAATTCCTGCTAATTGAGGATTTTAAAGCCGTACATTCAGTCAAACAAATTAGTGCTAGCACAAGAATTTCATGTCACTTTTTGCAATATATGCAAGTAGCTATTAAGAATTTGATGTGGTAATCAAAGATCGTTTCTTCTCTGTATAGGAAAAGCTCATATATGCCATTCTATTGACTTTCATAAACTTGCCACTGTGCTAAACTGTCAAATTATATAAGGTAAGGCGAAAAAGGTAGCCAAAATATTATTTTTTACTATTCCCAAAAACTTGTTTAAAAGCGTGATTTTTATTCAAATTTACAATCTAATAACTGTCATCCCAAAATCTCATGAACAATTAAACAAGTATTCATCTAAAGTTTTTGTAATAATTGCGAACAAAGTTAGTAGCATCTCGAATAATATAATAAGGGCTATTTGTTGGCACTAACGTACCGTGGAGTCGCCGAAATTGCTCCAAAAGTTTCCATGGCAGTTATGATTCTATGAAGTAATTTGTCATTTACAGTTATAAATAATTAAGTAATTTTACATAATACAAAACAGCGGGTCTGCAATGTTATAATTGAAAGAATATTACTAAAACTTGATGTGATACAGACAGTTCCGAATAAAATACTTGTATAATTTACTTTTAAATTTAAAGTAGGAAATACAGCATAGGCTTTTGAGAAAAGGTAATTTCTAATAACTGTTAGATTGCGTCAATATTCGATGGAATCAATAACATATTCTTACTTTTAGTTAAGATCAACAACAACGACTCTGGTACGTTAAAACCCTTCTAAGAGGATACTTATATCTAACAAAACAACTGATATTATTGATGTCAAGGTCGTTCAAGTGGCATTCTGCATACCCATACTTTATTTTTATTATATTCACCTTGCAAGGAAAATCAGCAAAAAATATAAAATCCGTGATATAATGCTGTCAGCTTTTTGCACTATTCGTCTCGCGAGATGCCATAAAAATGATTCCTTTTTCAAACGCAACATCTTTCTTTTTCCCTCCAACTATAAATCGAAGCCTTGCGGCCAGACATAAACTGGATTAAATAATGTATATGAAGGTGTAAATTATTATCTGAAATGAAAATACGGGCCAGTAGAAAGTTTCATTTTATATGTTATCTTTGAAAGAAAGTATAATTCTTTAGATTTGTTCGCAGTGATTAATGGGATGATATTGATTTCATTAGCTACTCTATCGCACAGAAAACACATTTAATACAAAACACACAAAAAAAAAATGAGCCCTCAGCAACGAGATGAAGCAGTGTATATCATCAAAAGAAAAATGCCTCCACAAAACACTACCTATTCCAAAGTACAAGTACAGTCAACCGCGTAACTTCCAACCCACTAATGCCCACATTATTTTTCTGACAAAACATTCGTCCGAACTACGAGCAACAAAGTAGGAGACACAATCCCAGGGGATCAAAGTCTATCAGGAAACTTATTTAATTTGCAGCCTGTACCAACAAACTGATTACAGTTCAGTGTTTACGTATTTTTAGTTCGAGTGTATTAACTTTTGAGGAGGTCGCGAGATTTTGATCAGTTTGTGGTAGAAGGGTTTTCTGTCTTCGTTTTGAATTCATATATTTTTTTGATTATATATTTTAGTTTCAATAGCTTTACTCCGACTCCGACCTTTTTTAAGTAGATATAGCAGATAGATAAAGCGAAAAGTTGAGGGAAGCATTTTCTCACCAAGGAGACAAAATAAAAAAAAAGTATTACAGAACAATTTACGGTTTCATGAAGTCTTTTCGCTCACTTCTTATATTTAGTTTTAATATCTTTATTAAAATGTCTGCAAAGAATGAAATGTATCATCATTGTCTTTTATTTTCATCTACGGCGTTACATTATATATCGCAACAAACTTACCACCTACCTAGGCCCTAGCGCAAGCGAGGAAGCTTCTCGGAGAACTAGTTTTAACCGCATTTCGGCACTTAGCCTCGAACAATGAACTTAGTGCTGGCTTACAGCCACTCCGCTAGACGGCTTCTGATAAGTTGATTGCACCTGCAAGCCTACAATCTTTGGTGAAGGCTTTTATAAGTGTTATTTTCAGTTGAAGGTTAGATACGTCCAATAAAACTTGAAATTTCAACCGTATTGCAGACAAGAGGGTTTATAGCTAGTAAAAATTATGTCATCATTTTTTTTATTATATTTCTTATTCTCTTGTGTTGTACAGACATATTTTTTTATTATTAAGAACCCTATAGAGATGGCTTCTTATTCTTTTTTCGGTCAGTTATTATTTTTAAAGTTCTGAACGCGATGTGAAATATTTTTAATTTTACTTTTGCACCTATTAGAATATGTTGTTGATACATTATATACTAATAAATAATTATAATTCGTTACCAAATAGCAGGTGTGCGGTTGTGTGTGTGACTACCACACAACTATACACCTACAACCACCAACCCCAAAATGACAGACTGCTTGCGACCACGGCCGGTGTAACCCGGTCGAAACGTCAAGCCCCAAAAAAGGTATTTATGCATGTACGCGCTTATTTCCGTGAATTATCTATATACATAAAAGAAAGTCGTGTTAGTTACACCATTTATAACTAAAGAACGGCTGGACCGATATGGCTGAAAATTGGTGGGGAGGTAGCTTTGAGCCAGGAGACGGACATAGGATACTTTTGTACATTTAAAAAAAAAAAAAACAATTAGGTAGTAGGTAGG
Organism: Autographa pulchrina; assembly: GCA_905475315.1. Lineage (NCBI taxonomy): Eukaryota > Metazoa > Arthropoda > Insecta > Lepidoptera > Noctuidae > Autographa > Autographa pulchrina. The sequence goes on from FR997764.1 coordinate 4,065,658, forward strand.
TAGGTAGGTAGTAGGTAGGTAGGTAGTAGGTAGGTAGTAGGTAGGTAGTAGGTAGGTAGGTAGGTAGGTAGTAGGTAGGTAGGTAGTAGGTAGGTAGGTAGTAGGTAGGTAGGTAGTAGGTAGGTAGGTAGTAGGTAGGTAGGTAGGTAGTAGGTAGGTAGGTAGTAGGTAGGTAGGTAGTAGGTAGGTAGGTAGTAGGTAGGTAGGTAGTAGGTAGGTAGTAGGTAGGTAGTAGGTAGGTAGTAGGTAGGTAGGTAGTAGGTAGGTAGTAGGTAGGTAGTAGGTAGGTAGGTAGTAGGTAGGTAGTAGGTAGGTAGTAGGTAGGTAGTAGGTAGAAAAAATTGCATTGCAACGCATGCCGGGTACAGCTAGTATTACTATAAACATGCAGCGCGATAGTTTAAAAATTTATAACCCCAAAATGATTTTCTTCTCTTATCGATTACATGCTTAGCATTACTCTTTGATGAATATTAATTATTACATGTGACTATATCCATGCCCGTCTCAAAAAAGGTCCACAAGTCAAGTGAAACCGACCTCACAAGATTTACATAATTGTAAAATACTGATAGCTATAACTCTCATACATGATAGAAAACTCGAGAACAATAGTCTTGAGCAAACAAGTGTAGGGTCCGATGAACTAAAGGGTCTTGTACCCGCATTCGGACACGGTGTATAAAAACAAGAGATAGTGATGCGAGGGTGTGACGGATAGCTTTGTAAACGGTGTCGGAGTGAAAAGTATTGTGGGTCCTGCTTTTATTTGAGTTTGAGGTGGTATGTGTGGTTATAGATGGTTGTACTTCTTTTTACACGACTGCCCAAAAAGGAGTGTTATGTTTTCAGGGTTCATGTATGTATGTATGTATGTATGTATGTATGTATGTATGTATGTATGTATGTATGTATGTATGTATGTTTGTGAGTTTCTTTATTCCACCATAACTTCTAAAAGGCTTGACCGATTTCAATGTTTGTGGTATCATTAGAAGCTTTGAGATATCCCGAGTGACATAGGCTATGTGGACATTAAAAAATGGTCAAGTGTGAGTCGAAATCGCCTGCAAAGGGTTCCGAACGATATTTTTTTTTGTGTTGTGTCATGTATTTTTGTTGTTCACTAAAAGGTATTAAATAAAAAAATTATACGTTGCGCGTTTTTTTTAATTTTTTTAATTATATTTTTTTTTTGACGATTGTGGTTTTTTATTTATTTTAAAAGCAATATTTATTTTTAATTTTTCTTTCTTCTTTTCTTTCTTTCTTTCAATAAAATAAATAAAAACAATATTTCATTTAGATACGAACGAAAAAATCACGTTGAATATGAAACAAAATGTAACTAGATGTACAAACCTAAAGGGGTCTTTTATATATACAAGATAAGGTATCGTTATATTATACCGATCGATAAATTTATGTACGTATTACCGAACTCAAATAAAATAAAATTAGCGAAGTTCACCAAACATTTTCGTTGACCTAATTCTAATTTGTTACAAAACCTCAATCTACTTATAATTCAAAGAGATTTCAGCCAAAATAAATTCCTTCCTCATTACAAATTATATAAAAGCAAAACAAATCTACCAGGAGCGAAGTTTTCTAAGGAGTCTGAAAGTTATGAAAGCACGCACAATTATGAGAACATTGAAAAATGTAGGACCAAGTTGTTGAAATACAGGGACAAACAATAAATGAGTAGGATCTATTGTTGTGAAACACAACCTTTATGAAAGGTAAGCACAATTAGGAATCAGTTGAGGACTTATTTATGTTTATTATCACACTCTTTTCATTTGAAAGAATTAGTAATTAACACGACGTAATAATTATTTTGGGAGATCGTGCGCTGTGGCGTTCCTTGGGGGAGGCCTATGTCCAGCAGTGGACTGCAACACGCTGATATGATGATATGATGAATTATTATTTAAATCAATACTCATTGGTGTTTCGTTAGGTAGGAGAAAAACCTGTGTGAAATTTTGAGTGAGAATTGAAATCACAGAGATTTTGTGTATGATATACACAATGACTATGAAATTAGGTATTTGCTAATTCAGTACAGCAGTAGGTACAATTATTTATTGATTTGCAATTACTACTATTTTAAAGTAATTTAATATGATCACCAAAATTTGATATCCAATCCAAACTTCTTGCGCTAGAACATGACTTATTTATTTTTTCTCATTACTTCTACAAAGGCGTTCCGGAGATATGTCTACGAACAGCTACTTCAAATTTTCAAAATATTTTTTTACTTTTATCCACTTGGGAATCCAACACACTGTAACGATTTGAGATATTACTAAACCCAAATTAAATTTACGAAATAGTATTAATATATCTCAGAGAAAGGTCTAGAAAATAGGGTACCTCTCGAGATATTATGTCGATGACAACTTTAGTCTGACAAGGGTCTAACTCTCATTATGATTTCAGTAAGCATCCTCAAAAATATTGTTGGATATATCAGAATTTCATAGTATTTATCACTAGTTGCTTTAGTAAAGTATATTTATTGCATCCTTGCTTAAATTATTATACTGGTTTGATTATTTTACCTGCAAAAAAACTGGATTGAACTTGGCTTCACACACTGTCGTGTCTTCTTGTGTAGATTCGGTATACAAATTCGCGAATACGAATTATGTATGTAATTAAGATTTGTTGTAAGTGTATCACCGGGGTCGTGTGGCGTACATAATGATTTTCAAGGTTGTCAGCTATGAGGTACCGGGTTCGATCTCCAGACGGGTCAATGTGAAAAACTTATTCTCGACATTGTCTCAGATTTCATAACATAAGTGTTTGAGTTACTTACTTTCAAAGTACTGAATGTGAGGTTGTCCAAATTTATTTATTTATTCATAATTTCAGGTTATAAGCTAAACGGGTTTCTAAATACTGAGGTAAATTGGGGCCTATCTACTCTTAAATAATTGCAATTGTATGTAAATATAGAGCATATAGTTTAGACGTTAAATGCTTGCTGCGGTCGGTTACGTTAATGACTCGCTCACGAGAACGACTGCTTCAATTTTGAGAAATTTATTTAGAGAGAAATTTGTACCATTCAATGTATGAAAATTTCAGAAGAGTCTTGTTTTGAAAGAAAATGTTTGATCAAATTTCATTTGAATAACAGGACCTAATTAATAGCTTAATCGAAGCCAGCGCTTCAGTAATATTCAATGTTTTTAAGGCCAGAGTTATGAAGATTGAATTTTACAGCTCCTTCTAATAATATTGGGTTTAACTCAACCTTGATAATTGAACAGATAATTACGTCATGTTTGATATTCATTATACGATATACTCAATATCTTTTTTTATACTGTAAAAAAGGTTTTAACGTATCGAAAAATTATATCTTGTTGGTTGTAAGAAATACAGTGTTTCCCAACAGTTTCGATTTATGACATCTTAATATTACTTCACAAACATTACTAGAACAAGTAAGAGACAAGGCGCGACTCAAAAATAGGGCGCTCCATTCATGAAGTTTCCAAAGACCAATGCCGAGAGAATCGTTGCAACTTTGATGAGCTCCAGTCCACGAAATACTGTCGTTTGTTTTAAGACTTTAATCAAAACAACTGAGTTGCTATGGTTACGATTTTAACAGATTACGTCACGAGTTTGGTAAGGTAATCTACTTTTGCAAAAGGCACCGTGGTTTTTTTTAGTCGCCTTATGCATGTAGGTATCACATTTGCATGCATGTATCATGAGAGAAATATATAATTAAATATCTGAAATATTTAATTATATATTTCTCTCATATTGGTTTCTTAGGTTTAAGCGAATGTAAGGGACTGAAATAAAACTACTTTTTACGGATTATGTCTCAGTCTGTCCGTGATCATGACACCTGCAAAAGTGACGAAACGACGGGACCTAAAATAAAAAAAAAACCGCGACATATTCCGTAAAAGTATTTTAATTCAAAATTTTCTATCTTTTTTGGGCTTTTACGTTATCGCTATTTGCTATGACGATAAACAATAAATATAGGTATAACTTACATGAAGCGGTACATAATAACCACTTGTTCAATCAACCAATCTTTATTATTTAACTAATTTATACTGTAAAAGTCTAGAAAGTTCTTAGTAGTATTCATTTTGTCGCTCTAGATTACAGTCGAACCCAACAGCCAAAAACCGATTGACAGATACAGATGAACACGGTAACCATTGAAATTGCTTTGTAATTTAATACCCACAGCCTTCCCACTGCGAAGGTTCGTGGTCTCACGAATTCAGGCTTGAGTTATGACAGTATTTATCTTTACGCTCGAGGGCGGAGATTATTGTAACTGCTATCAATATTAATAGCATTATGTTTAAACTTTTGTTTCGAGGTAATGATTTGTTGGTGGAAATTTTGTAAGTATTATTTATTTTAATGTATTTTATGAATGTCAGATTAAACGTCTCAGAAATCAAGTCGTTTATAGTAATCTAGACACACGGCAGTGTGTCCGCCAAGTTCGAGCAAAAAAAAGCGACACACCGGCCGTGGGTTATATTACACGAACCATTTCGGGCCAATTTCGACCACCCTATAACTCAAAACATATTTTATCTACGCATATGAAATTTCGAGTGTCTGTTGACATCCCCTTAATTGTCTAGAATACAAAATTTCATTTTTCTACCTATAGCAGTTCTTGAGATATTGACGTCAGAAAATCGTTATTTTTACTATACACTCACTGACTCACTGACTCACTGACTCATCAAAAACCTAGACCACTTCCAATGGTCGTACTGACTTGAAATTTGGCATGGAGATAGGTCTTAAGGTCAAAGTAAAGGGAAAAATCTGAAAACGACCAAGTGTGGGTTAGTTTTAAAAATAGCGAAGGTGTAACCTTTGTGTAAACTTTGTTCTACTATGAAGTCGTAATGAACTAAATGGGTCTATCTTCCAATGGTCCTACCGACCTGAAATTTGGCTTGAAGGTTTGTCTTTAGGTCGAAATAAACTAAAAATCTGAAAACGGCCAAGTGTGAGTCAGTTTCGAAAACAACGAATGTGTAATTTTGTTCTACTATAAGTAGGTATGGAGTGGAAATGAGATAAGACTTATTTAAATTTAGATACATACCAATTTAAGACAATACATGTTCGTCTTAAAGACAAGAACAATAAAATTGTTCACCACTCTGTGTGTGTCTGTTGCGGGAACCGAACCCACGATTTACGAAGTGCAAAGCAGGTCACTAGGTGCGCTAAATCAGTCAAACAAAAATGAAAAGACTATTTTTTCTCGCATAGTCTAAATAATTTCTAATTTTACAACTAAGTGGAATACGACATTTCCTAAAGGAAAATTGATAAAAAAATAATAAAGAACCTACACCTAACAAAAATAAATGAAATCCCATCAAAAACATAAATGTGAAAGGCTGCCAAGTTCGATACTATGGGAATGCTTCGCCTGTAAAAGAAGTGAGATCTGAATAAGTACCAAGTTCCATAAAAATACCTCAAATCATAAATAGTTATAGGAATGCACACATGATTTCCAGCAGTTTTTAAGGTACATTTTGAATAAGTATCACGTTACATAGAAATACCTAAAATTATAATAGTCAGAGAAACGCACACCGTTTTTTTTGAGCAGTTTCCTGATAACATTTATTATTTTCAGTACTTTTTAATGATGTAACTTGGCAAGTTTTAATAGAAAATTATATACTTGACACATTGCAGTACAAAGGTGTCGATTCATTGCATTGAAAAGGTGTGTGGTGTGTGAAAACTTGCCAAGTAACATCATCATTAAAAAGTACTGAAAATAATAAATTTTATCAGGAAACTGCTCAAAAAAACCGGTGTGCGTTTCTCTGACTATTATAATTTTAGGTATTTCTATGTAACGTGATACTTGTTCAAAATGTACCTTAAAAACTGCTGGAAATCATGTGTTTGCAATGTGCATTCCTATAACTATTTATGATTTGAGGTATTTTTATGGAACTTGGTACTTATTCAGATCTCACTTCTTTTACAGGCGAAGCATTCCCATAGTATCGAACTTGGCAGCCTTTCACATTTATGTTTTTGATGGGATATAATTCACGGGAATAAGCGCATACATGCATAAATACCTTTTGTCTGGTTGCTTGCGACCGCGGCCGGTGTAACCCAAAAAAAAGTATTTATGCATGTACGCGCTTATTCCCGTAAATTATATTAGGTACTATAAACATGCAGCGCGATGGTTTAAAAGTTAATATCAAGTCGTTTATTTTATTTATACGTTTTGTGTGTATAAAGTATCAATTAATAAGAGGCAAGCAACACATCTATGAGAAAAGACAGGTACAAGTATGTTTGAATATTTGATAATTTCCCACTGGAGACGACTGTTAAGTCGATTAAACTTATTCGTTTATAATAGTATTAACAGACGATCGAACTTGGTTCGGGCCGGACAGCGGACTTAGTACGGCGTACAGATCCGCTAGTCACAACAGACGGCCGGATCTCGCACTAACCGCGTGGCGTACACACAGGTCAGACGTCATGCCTCCGACGTTATCCAAGCGCGCTAAAATTGCGATTGTTGTTGCGGCAACAGTAATAGTATTAACAGACGATCGAACTTGGTTCGGGCCGGACAGCGGACTTAGTACGGCGTACAGATCCGCTAGTCACAACAGACGGCCGGATCTCGCACTAACCGCGTGGCGTACACACAGGTCAGACGTCATGCCTCCGACGTTATCCAAGCGCGCTAAAATTGCGATTGTTGTTGCGGCAACAGTAATGCCGCCACAAACATCACGAAAAAAAAGAAAGGAGTAGGCAAAAATATATTTGAAAAATCGTGATGAATTTAATACTAAAGTACTTAAAGCCTACACATCAACCTTATAATTTTCGTTATAGTATATTATTAGTTATTAGAGTGATAGGAATAGGTAGGGCTTATTAACCTAAACTTCAATTAATATAGAGAAGGAAGAGACTTCCTTACGACATTTTTTTTTTCCGGGACTTCTGCCCCAAGATTCAGGACATCACTTACGTACATTAAAAATTAATGCTATTCGGAATAAGTAATTGGTCTGTTTACTAAAGTTTGAGACTAGACATAACTGTGTTACTCAAAAATGTGATCCGGCCATTATTTTAATAATAATTACATTACGCACATTTTATAATAAACTTTTGTATCTTGATCTTTTAGTAAGATAAAAGTGCAAAATGTGATAATGTGAAAATTTTCCAAATGTGCTTAATGTTACCTCCAGAAGGTTTCGATCGCGACTGCCGTGCGTTTGTCCGGTCCGAGCTTACACACCGGCGGATTTGGTACGGAGCCGACCAAATTCGACGCGCAAACCATCGAACCGACCGGACACGAAATAATAATAATAATGTTCGGCGGACAACTCTCCAGACGACCGGATTTGGTACGGAGCGTACCAAATCCGCTGTCCGGCCCGAACCAAGTTCGATCGTCTGTTAATACTATAAGAATTATTGTAGTTTGTACCAACAAAATCTTTGCTCCAATAAAATGATCTCTAGATTTTTGTTTTCAACTTTGTTAATAAAAATACTTGTATTCTAGTATTTTTATTTTTATATTATTTGGATTTATATACCGTGTTTCGGAAAGCACGTTAAACAGTAGGTCCCGGCTGTCATACATAGATCTTTGGCAGTCGTTAAGTCAATTCTGACAACCAGTCTTACTATGGGATACTGTGTTTCCCAGTAAAATGGGATGTGGAGGTCAGATAGGCAGTCGCTCCATGTAAAATACGGTATTCAGCTGAATCCGGTAAGACTGGTAGCCGACCCCAACATAATTAGGAAAAGCCTCGGGAGATGATGATTGGATTTATATACCATCGTGTTGATATACTCCACTAAGCATAGTAGGTATGCCTTCTTGTTGTAATGTGATTGACGTCGTTACCTGGAACAAGAGAACAAACGTGTAACTAATATAATAATAATAATATAATAATAATATTCCGGGACAACTCACACACGGTTATCTGATCCCAAGCTAAGCAGAGCTTGTGTTATGGTAACCAGACAACTGATAAACATACTTATATATTTCTAAATACATACATATTATAGATTGGAATTACTACCAATTATAATGTTAATTGTGGAATGTTATTCTGTAGTATAATATTTCAATTATAAGATGTTATTTAATAAAATATGTACTATCAATGTTTGGTTGTCTTACCTACATAGGAAAAATGATGATAAATAACATTAACTTATGTTATTATCCTTTAATATAATATTATAATTATAAAAAAAATATTCTTCATGAATCATACCTTCTATATAATTAATACCTACCTTAAACCTAAGTCTCTTATTTAACACAAGTATTCTTAATGCCAATTAGGATTATATAATATATAGTCACATAGTAATAGCCGATTTAAATATACTTCTTAATACTTGCAATCGGTATTCAATATTATAGCTAGAATCGTATCTTGTTGATCATATCTTAAAGTCCCATATGGACCCATTTCATAGTATCCAACGTAGCGTATCCAAATTACGCGCGCCGCGGTTTCATCATGAATTAATTATTCTACTTCAACGCTGAAACCCAAATGGTAAAACTTTATAAACTGTTTTTGGTAATTTAAAAAAAAGATTATTTTTTACATTATTGTATGAATAAAAAACATACGTGGGTCCACATCTCACGAACGAGCACCGAACGAGCAACGCGAACAGCTCGCGAGCTGCTCGCCATAAAGAGCACCATAAAGAGCTGCTAGATAAAGGCATTCTCTCGGTATTTCTGTATTTTTGTGATGTATGTCGATTGTCAGTATGTCTATGAGTTTAACTCAGTTATATTTTTTTAAGCTATCTTGAATACCCAATGTACAGAATGTGTCTACAATCACAACTTATTTAAAACTTAAAGAATATTAAAAGACAGTTATGTCTTATGTTCCAACGATGGTATAAAATTTAATACCATATACATCATGGTTGAATGAAAAAACCTTACCATCATAATCATTACAAAAAAATCACAACTTCACGGAAAATTTCGAGCTATAATACCGTGTCACTGACCTCAAAATCAATTCGTCACTATCATTGAAGAATGCTCGCTAATGGCGTTGACCCGACCTGACCAATGACCATTAGATATTTTTATCTACTCCGTGCCCTTTGTTATAACTAAAAGCTTTTTTATGCACTGAAATTCGTTGCAAGATGATTGATAGCGGTATAAAAGGCTACTGAAAATATTGATAGGTTATGGTCAATTGGTCATAATATGAAGTCGCAAATTAGATCAGTATTACGTATGTAGATTATTGTAAGTTTTTGATTGGGTATTTTTTCGATATTGTATAAAAACGTTTGTGTTTGTATGGTTATAACGGCTTCACGCAAAAACTATCGAATTGGCATTTTGCATAGAGATATTTCATAGTCTGATATTACAATTACTTTGTATACCAATTTAAAGCTGTAATTACGAGGTACATTAAACCAATGTACTTCAGCGTGTGTTTAAATAAAGTGTACACTAAGAGACAACCGTATATTACAAACCTGTATTACAAAACAACAAAGGGATAATAAATTATGGGTCACAATATTAAAGATCAAACCTCCCTTTATCGCTTCCTAACGAATTTGTTAAGGGTAATTGGAAATAATACACAAAAGCCGGTATCGGACCTTTTTGGACCCGGAAATTTGTTTTATGAAACGTTTAGCTGTTAAATCTCAGGTTTATTTGAATCAAGTTGTTAGATTAATCATTTAAAATAATTTGAGATTGTAATTTTAAACGATATCCGAGTTTATCTGCATTGAACTTTGATAGAAATAATTATCTGATTGAATCATAATAAGTACATCAATATCAGATACTGAATTATTTTTTATCCAACAGGCCAATAAGTATTTAAAAATTAATTAAGAGAGTAACAAAAACATTTTTTGAAGGTAATAGGTACTACCTCTTATTACACAAAAAATACAAAGCTTCAAAAAGTATAAAGTTTACTATAACTCATATAAAAATATAAGGACACGAAAATTCGTCACCTAAAATTGTCAGATAATATAGTCAACATTTTCTCATTAAACAACCACAGCATAATAATAACCAAATAATTTGTAGTGAGCGCCCCTGCCGACAGCTGATTACTACCGCACCTGCGTTGTTAATATTGATCAATTGTTTACGATACAACGGCAAAATAATATTACATTCTACCTTAGTACAGACAGTGTTCATTTTGAAGACCTCGTGGTTACATTGTTTTAGTAATAGGTGAAATATTAATATTCACAAAATTACAAATGTAAAACTATTATATACAATTAGTAATACTGGCTTAAGGCCACACAAAACAGTACATGCAGTGTTTAAACATAAAAAAAAATACAGTTGAATTGAGTACCTCCTCCTTTTTTGAAGTCGGTTAAAAATTTGACTTAATACTATTAGACCATTATTTTAGTTTTACGCTCTCATATGTTCCAATATTAACTATCGTCCCTACTATAATTTTAGAATATAATTGACTAAACATGTTAACTGTAAACAACCTTTGATATAGCATGAATCTACACTAATATTATAAAGAGGAAAGATTTGATTGTTTGTTTGTTTGTTTGTTTGAAATGAATAGGCTCCGAAACTACTTGACCGATTTGAAAAATTCTTTCACTGTTGGGAAGCTACACTACCTCCGGTGAACATAGGCTATATAAAATTTTCATAAAACTTGGGGATCCATACTAAACCTCAATAATGTAAACCAAGGTGTGAAAAAATTACCAAAAAACTTTCTTGCATCGATTATAGAACAAAATAATGTACTACGTCTTTGTAGAACATATAATTATCTACAAAAAGTGTCGCGACAGCATATGTCTTACTATTACAGTTAGGTCACAATAAGAGATATTTTATTAAAAAAAATATTATTGAAAGGACGCCGCTAGAAAAGGCTCTTTATTTGTTACTTGGTATTGATCCTTATCGAAATAAATTACTTCATAGTCAAGACTGCTTCAATACCTTTATGTAACTTTTTGAATTATTCACTTTGGACATTCCCTTCGAAAGATATCACGAGTTTAAAATATAAGAATTAAAAAAAAAAGTCGCGTGATTGTCGCTTACTCTGCTCGGCTAACTATGCGATTTAAGCATCACTGAGGTACGGGTGTGTCTATACTAATATTATAAAGAGCGTAATAGTAGTAATAACACAGAAACCTTCAATCCTAACTTTTTAATAATGTGTTAAATACCCGTGCGAAGCCGGGACGGGCCGCTAGTATTTAATAAACTGTAAAGTTTGACGTCAAATCTATCCGATGACGTCAGGATTCGCTGCATAAATGGAGATTTGACATGTGCAATCAAGCTTACACAGACAATAGACATTTTAATTATACAGTCTAAATATACACACATTTGTGTTCCTTGACTGCATTCCCTGCATTTATATACATATACAAAATGTGGTAGTCTCTACATTTAGCCCATGAATATGACGTTTGACTGTCAATGTCCACTATTAACTAAACAATATAGCTACCTAATGGTTTATTTAATGGAGGATGGAGGGGGAGGCTTTTGCCCAACAGTGGGATCTTATGTAAAATACAATAAAAGTGGTTTACAATAAAGAATATTCCATTCTATAAAGCAATTTCGGGTTAAGGACCAAACAAAAGAACATTATTAGAAGGACAGATTGCTTGACTCTTATTTACGAACCCGAGTGAAAAGCCTTCTGGTCTGGTTGTCTTCCAAAGGGTCAGACAACCAGTCCCCAGCTTACTTACCAGCCTAAATATAAATCTAAGTCCTTGGCTAAAGAAACCACCTGATCTATTCCCTCTGCTACCATGAAAATAAGACAACAGCATCATACCTAAACTCAGATAATCTCTTACTACGAAAATATGATTTCCCTAAGGAATGTCGTACTTTTCTTTAAGCAAAGCAAATCCTTCCAATATTTTGAAGTAAGCTTATAGCAGAAAAATGGGCTAAAATGTATTTGTTGACATAAAAAGAAACATTCGTTTTTTACTATATTTATCCATCCGTTAAAAAAGAAACAGTATGAAATTACATGAATTAGTTACCTACTTACTTACTCTAACTTAAACGCCGCGTATTTTAGCGTAACACACAAGTTTTCACACAAGTAGTTCATCAAGTACCTACCTACACGTGTACTTACTAGCAACTCAGAAATTCTAATACCACTTTTGAGTTTCATTATTAACTTTTATCTGTATGTATACACATAAAGATAGAAATAATAATAATTATTTAATTAACAGACGTTATATTTAATTAGTCTCCACCTAACCCTAGGTTTTGAACACAAATTAACGGCACATATTGTAACACGCTCCCTACCTTCAAAGAAACGGTATGCTCTTTTGATGGTTGAAAATTCATCATTCGCTTCGTTGACAAAAAGAATGTTACCAAAAACAAAACAAACACGCGAATTGAAAATTCCCTTTTCGAATCGTAAGAGATATTTTTTAAACTAACGTTCCTTCCCAATCTAACAGTAATTGGTTCTGCAACACTTTTAGTTGCAACGGTAACGAACTGGTCGTCGTTATAAGTTACAGTGTCGCTTCGTGTCCTGGCAAACTAAGTTATGCGTAGCCTGAGCACAATTAATACACGTGTCCATTGCTGGGCAACTGTGGAGCATTGGAAGATCGTTAGATGGAAATAGTTCTATGTGATTGATCTCTTTGGTGCAATGCAAAACTTTGTCGGAGCAATCTAGATGTTCGAAATTTATAATTGAAAATAAAACAAAAGAAGGTGCTTATTTCAATTGGGATCTTCGACATACTTTTAAATGTTTTTGTGTATTCTGCAATAAGCTCTTATAAAAATAAATAGAGCTGTCGTATTTATATCTCCTATTTATAAAATAAAAGTCTCCATTATCTATAAAATGTTATCACTGTAGTATAGCATTGTGTGTTACATTTCAATGTACTATTAAAACCTTCACATCAGAACTCAAAAATTTACTAATTTACCTACAAGCGACTCATATGAATAATTATTTAGAGCACCTATTCCTAAACAACTTTCAATGTATAATTTTTCAGTTCACTCTCTGCATCCAATATTTCGACGATGCATTAGTTAGTTCAGATCTACCGGAGGGCACTTGCAAACCTTTTTCAAGAGCCTCCTTGTATATTTCAGTTATATTGAGCATCGGTCGAGGGTAAACATTGCAGCTTTCGTACAAAATACGGAAACCAAATTCATTTTACATTATTTTAGATTCGTCTAAATGTAATGGTTAAGAGGAAAGGGGAGCGGCCATTTTTCCATACAAACGCTCTCGTCTGTTTTCTCACTGGTTTCTGAACTAGGGCTATGATTTTTTGCAGTAATATAAATATGAACTAGATCTATGCCCCTATTTTTTCCTTTTTTAAGATAATTTTTATTTAAAGGAACTAGAACCTTCTAAAAAGTGCTTATTTTGACCGCAGTTTTCAGACGCGTTTTTTTTCGAATTTGACAACAATAATCGAAAAAAGGAAAAAATAGAGGCAGAGATTATTCTTTATTCATGCAGTATATAAAATATCTTTAAAATTGGTTAAGAATTAAGGAAGAAAATAGACGAGAGCCAAACCTCGATTTTTCGTCAGTTTTTCGGTCTGAGCTGCATTTGTCTTTATCGCACGAATTAGAGCGACAGCAATAATTTCTTCAAACACAAAAATGTCCGCTCCCCTTTCCTCTTAATAATTGTTTGCACGTATTGGAATATACAAATATTCATTGAACGTATAAAACCTCATTACGTTGACTGGCAGTCAATAATCAGCCAATACTTCATTGTTCAAACGTTCTTAAAAACGTATTACTATGCTTCACTTGAAATAAAATATGGTTGACACGAGTTGCTGTTTTACTTTTTCCTGAACCCATTTTTCCTATTTCCAATAGCACGTTTTGTAAAAAATGACTATATTAAAAAAAAAGCTACTGGATCGCTTTTAAAACAATTTATATGGGAAAATTGAGGATTAAAAAAAGGAACATTTTTGAAATTAGTCTGCTTTTGTTGAAGATTATAGAAGACGAATAGAAAAGAATTGAGAAACTCCTCTTCTTGAAATCGGTTGAAAATTTACCAACATTTTACTAAGTACATTTTAAACGTGAATTAATTATTCCGGAAAGCGAAGCCTATATTGTAAAACCAGAATTTCGTAATTTCCGTGTACTCAGCTAACAAGAACTTAATGAACTAAATACAGCCTCATTAAGAAAGTGTTAGTAGTATTATAAACTCGAGACCGAGACTCTCCAGAGGAAGTCTGGAGCTTGTTTTCTAGTATATTTAATGCAGTATTTTATGCTTGAATTTTTAATAGACTATTGCAGGCGTATATATTATATATATATATATATATTTGTAACATAAGCAACATGTAGTTATTGGTCATATAGGTAAGAAACAAATGAACTTCCAATAAATGTTTTAAGTTAATTTTGACTTGTGTTTTTTTTTCTACTAAATAAAAACTGATTTATTCCTGTAAATTTAACATGAAAACATGCTTCAGTTTGTTAAGTCACCTATGGTCAGTGAAATAAATCTGTATTTTATGTGTTCGCAAGTTTAATAAAATTTTGTGAAAATAAATACTAATCCCTAAAGTGAAATAAATAAATAACAATCAAAACAATTCTATAACAAGATATAAGTGTTAACGACCCCCCTTTTTATTGGATGTTACTAAGCAGAAGTAAAGTTGATAAGATGATCACTTAATTCCGAACGAGGTAACTAGCGGATGTTCCGCCAGTTACTCGCGAACTTTTGATGAGGAAAAGTTGTAGCAACTTAGTATCGGCGTTCGAAGGTAGTATTTATTTATGTTGGTGTATAAATAGCGGATTCAAAGAGGAGTGTTCAAATCGAGATAACCTGTTTTTCGTTTTATTTTGTATAACTTAACATTCTTCATATATATACGTCTATAGGTTTGTGTTGAACAATCAT
Source organism: Autographa pulchrina (assembly GCA_905475315.1). Classification (NCBI taxonomy): domain Eukaryota; kingdom Metazoa; phylum Arthropoda; class Insecta; order Lepidoptera; family Noctuidae; genus Autographa; species Autographa pulchrina. The sequence continues at coordinate 4,080,738 of FR997764.1, forward strand.
TCTGTTAGGAGAAATCTTTTTACAATAAATATTAAAAAAACTGGCCAAGTGCGAGTCGGACTCGCGCACGAAGGGTTCTGTACCACCGTCGTATGAGAGCCTTAAATATTCATTTTATGTGGTTTTTAGTATTTGTTGTTATAGCGGCAACGGAAATACATCATTTGTGAAAATTTCAGCTTTCTAGCTATCACGGTTTATGAGATACAGCCTGGAGACAGACAGACGGACAGACAGACAGCGGAGTCTTAGTAATAGGGTCCCGTTTTACCCTTTGGGTACGGAACCCTAAAAAGTTATCAATGATTATAGAAAAACATATATTTTTGTCTAAAGGTCCAAAAATTATAGAATAGCAGTAATAAAATATGAACCATATATACATAAGAAGTATAACATACAATATGCGCAGTTTTACTGTAGGTACATCAATAAATGAGAACACTATCATTTGGGCTATAAATCAAACCACACAATTAATTCAATTCATACAACTGCACTCCCCACGTATCTTTCCATTTCAAACCGTCCTGCAGTTGCTCAAAACCCGTCCAACTTTCACGGAGTTTCATATCATATCACAAAAACATGTAGAGCACAAAAACAGTCTGTTACCATGGCAACAGACACAAACGGCTCACACTCGTATGCACGTCTACTATACCGTACACTGTAATTTTCACTTGTGAAATATCATCGCGAACGTCTGCCTTGCATATTAAAAGTATAAATGTATGCCGTTTTAATTTTGATTGCGTTTTTGTTTAAAATGTTTACGTCTGAATTTACTCATATCCTGCAGTCTATTTCCGTCTCATATATTCTTTTACAGTGTGTATTAGGTAAGTAAACTAAATTCGTTTTATATTCTTAATGTATTCAATTAAATTATTAAATCCAACAAATACAGAAACACTGAAAGGTTTAGAGAAGAAAAAAGTTAATAGCTATTAATTGAGACGGGCCTGTTGGTCTAGTGGTTAGTGACCCTGACTGTTATAGCGGAGGTCGTGGGTTCGATTCCCGCCCAGGACAAATGTTTTGTGATGAGCATGATCATTTGTTCTGGTGTCTGGGTGTAATTTATCTATAATATGTATGTATTTAGAAATATATAAGTAAGTTTATCAGTTGTCTGGTTACCATAACACAAGCTCTGCTTAGCTTGGGATCAGATAACCGTGTGTGAGTTGTCCCAGGATATTATTATTATTATAATTCTTTTCAAAATCATTCTCTTAAATGGCTGAGAAATACATTTATTATTAACTAAAAAATAAGCAGAGAATAATTAATTCCATAGAACACTCTTTGTGAGTATAGTTGAGAATCATATCTCTCAACAAATGCTACATTTTATTTTTCAAATTGTATCTTTTACTATATTCCTTCGTATCAATTTAGTGTAGAGCACCAAGGTACGAGAAACGCATAAGCACACGCAGCCCACACTCAATCCCTATGAATATGTAATGTATTTGTTCGCTCCACTTGCGAACGCTGTAAGAATACAACCCGTCTTGAATACTATACATTACGTATCTATGTAGGAAGATGGTTTGCTTGCAACGTTTGAAGCAGTCATTGTACATCATTTTATTCCATGTTATAAGTTTAACGTGTGTGTGTAGGTACCTGGTAAATATTTTATCTTTGTATCTGTGTATATTTGAGATAGTGTTCTTTTTTACCTATATTAATATTTGTTTGCGTATTTGATTGTGGCATCATAGCATCAAAACGAATAAACTGATTTTGATGCGACATGTAATTGTTCGAAAGATGATGTGATCATGACTTGTAAAAAACTGTTCAGCTGTTTGAAGGTTATCAGCTCCTTCCTGTATTTAAAAATTGGTCGAGATTTTTAATATTTTCGCTATGAATGAATCCTTTAGCAATTTTGAGCTGCAGCGCACCTGTCAGCTAGACAACGCTATTGTTGAAGCTATTGATTTTCGCCGTCAAAAGAATTGCATGGACTTTGCCAGTGAAGTTTGTTGATTGGTTTTAAATAAAGTTGTCGGAAAATATTTTGCACATAACCACCAGTTTGTGTCATATGAGAGTTGTTGGTAACTATAGGAAAGCTTGTTCAAATGTGTTTAGTTAAAAAATATTTTATGTATGTATGGAAATGTAACCTTCACTTTATAGAAATGATGTTTAATCTTCTGGGACCCAGGTTTTCTGTGAGTTTGACATTGTTTTGGAATAGTAAGTATTTATAAGTTGTTAACTGGTCAAATCACTCGCGATATTGTTTTTGGAGACACAACTCTTCAAAATTATAGACTTCTTATAGTAAATCTAAATTAGACAAATTAAGTATCCAAACTCATATTAAATAAATAAATAACCCAGCCTATAAACGTCCCACTGCTGGGCACAGGCCTCTTCCCATATAGAGAGGGCACGAGCATTGATTACCACTCTTGCTCTCTGTGGATTGGCAATTTCAGATCCTAATTATGGAATCCAGGTTTCCTCACGATGTTTTCCTTCCCCGTTTGTCAGAAGTGTCTCAGAATAATTAAGAAAGTACATATAACTTTGAAAGAGCCACATATTGGTACTTGCCTGGGTTCGAACCTGCAACCTTGTGCATACAAATCCGTTCATTGAACCGCTAGGCCACCACGACATTTTTTCAGGTATATATCGTATTGCATATCTTAATCCTACATGAAATTAAGCAAAACCTAGCGCCCTTTCCTAATATATCAATCAACGTCGAAGCCTGAAGGTCGTATGCCGAAGGTGTTTTATGCCACCACCCCAAATGTATTACTCGACATCAGGGTTTCAACCTTTCAAACCTTTTATGAAGTCTTATAAGGAACCTTTGGAATCTGTTCCGACATTTTCGGTCACATGCTCTTACATATACTATCGAAAAATATTTAAGAAATGTTTTTTTTTAAACCTTTACTCATTTTTATACCTTTTACATAGGCAAGGCTGCAAATGATTTTAGTAGTTTTGATTTCAACTTTAACTTGATTTTTTATTAATCTGTAGTAACGACCCAATAATAGACAGACACCTCTTCCCAAAAACATCCTAGTTCCAGGCAACACTTAATAAATTAATATTTTGGATTAAGCGAAGATTAAATGTCGTTCATATTACTAACGAAACGCAATGTTAAAACTTCTTTGTATCACAATGTCACCAAGCCAGGAAGCGTTACGGTCAAACACCTCCACGGGGTTATTGCTTAATAAATCAAACAGCTTTTAGATTTATTAGACTATATAAATCTTAACTAACGTTGACCTTTCTAGATAAGTAGACCCACCTGTTTTATAGTACAATATGGCGACGAGTTTGCGGGCACCGGCACAAGGGTGGAAAAAATAACTACACGCGGGACATTGTTGACTTGTATGACCTTAAATAAAAACAATGATCTTTTTCTAGCTTAAAAAGATCTAAATCCGTACGTACCTACTATCAATCGTCAATAATATCAAATAGCGACCTTAAAATCGACCTTACTACATCGTATTAAAGGCCTTGTTACATAAAAGTGTTACTAGTGTGATCTATTATACCTTTCATCCTCTTAGAGTCTGATACCTTTCACCTGTCTTTATCGTGTATTCAATATTCTCCGTGTTACAAACAAAGACGGAGGTTCTATTACAATGCACTCAAATGTCTCGGCACGTGTGAATCTGAAGTGGAGCTATTATAAACTTGTCGAGGATAATGCACTTGGTTGTTATTGTTTGAAACTTAAACTGACAAACTTGAACGTGTGTAGTCACTTAAGTTTGTATTTGGAAAAGTTATAAGACAAACGTGGTATCCAGATTTACAAATGGTATGCTTTAAAATAAAATTAGATTCAGCCCTCTGAGATAACTTCCAGTTCATGTTTTTAATAATATTGCTAACGTAGGAATATTATAATAATAAGCTTATCTACTACCTATGTGATTGTAGTGTACTGTCTGCAAATACAATGTGTGTACTAAATAGACACAAAATGCTTAATTAAATTTTAACTGGATTGTGATTATAAGCCAAAGTAAAAACATACTCGTGTTAAACAAAACATAATAGGATCATTTCGTTGTTTTAAATTATGGTGGAAAGAATAACAACAATGGCAACGTGTTGGATCAAAATCTGTACATATAATATTTTGTCCGAGTGTAATGCGTAGTAAACTTATTATCTATGTAATTTAGAGCTTACCATAGGATATATGTTAATATTTGCGCTATAAATATAATAATATGCCAATAATATGGTAGTTTTTTTATTTAACAATAAAGCAATAGCTGAGCGGTAATCGCTCTCTCTTATCACAGTGACCACACGTCTATGCGTAATTTGTGTTACACTATCTTCGTATCAATCGTAACACAGATAGTGTTCACATGTAGACTAGTCTTCGAATTGTCTGTTACAGGCTTAGAACTTCAATGTGTGTTGGATTTGATTTTCTATGTAGTATTTTTAAAACTTTCTGTGAAGAATATTTTGCGCGCTTACCATGAGTTATAAAAGCAGGACTCAACCGTTGCGTGATAAAGGTCATTTTTTTCTGAACCCAAAGTAAGTACCTAAAGCACTTGAGTTATGGAATTCAGAGATAACGAACTTACCTCTACCAGAAACACACAGACACGAGACAATGTATGAAATGATTTTCTACATTGACCCGTACATTGATAGGTGTCAATAAAAACACACTACTACATCTATCACACTACAAACTATCCAAATAGTAATTTGAGTACAGAACAAAGTGAAATCAAAAGTAATAAAATATTAGTTCGGATACAAATAAACTAAAAGCTTTCACAAACCCAATCCAGGGATTCTGAGAAAACGACTAAATAAAATAGCTATTAGTAATAAAGTTTCCACTAGTTGTTAACTAGAACACGATTGTCCATTACTGAACATTCTGTCCCTAGAGAAGGCTCCACAAACCCGTTCACATACATTCCTCTTTAAGTTGGCTATTCAAAATCCGACTTAATTGTTTGCGCAATAGAGATAAAATTCACTTTTCAATGTTTAAATTGTTATTTAATTACTTAGGATTTGTCCATGCAAATATTGCGAGAGTCACTTGCAAGGTGATATACAGGTTGTTTCTGAAAGGTCATATCTATCCAAAAGTGGCAAATTGTACATCTGGTATTAATATCAGTTTACGAAATTTCGTCTCAAAATAAGTTGATTAAATAGTTAATACCTAACATCATCTCGAATAGATGATGTTAGGTATTAACTATTTATAATAATTTCTTTCTATTTAGATTAATTTCACCATTAATCACAACAAACGTGTCACGTGTGGTGTTCTGCTGAAGTGTGTACCAATTTTGGATAGGTATAACCTTTTGGTAATATCCAGTATACCTATATACTATTATTTATAAGTAGCTGTGACAGTCTTATTGTATTGAAAGTGGTCAAAGAATTCTCTAAAGGTATACAATAACAAGCTTAGTTGCTAAGCGTGGGTTTAAATCCTGCAACCCGTTAATTCCTTCACGGCAAAAAAGAAAGCCGATTGAACTTTCAACACAAAGGTTCTTTCTTTTTTCTTTTAAACGGCTTTGGAAGAAAACCAGCCGTTGTTTAGTCAGACGTAAATCCTAAACACTTGGCAACGGTTGCAGTATCGCGGTACGTTGTCACAGTTCTTTGCAAATAGTTCTAACTTTCTAAACGGAACTTTGTAAGCGTTATTCAGATGGAAAGTTTCGCGCTTTTCATTATTTAGTGGCGAGATATGAAAGTGTCTCGGAAGTTAAAATGGAATGAAAGTTTGGTATAATGTTTTTGTATTTAAGTAAGCTACGTATCATAAGGTACATAAGTGCGTTTACAAATACGGAACATTAAAATCATTGTCGATATAATGATGGCAAATGATTTAAATATCTTTTGTATTTTCAAATCATCTAATTTATCAAAAATTTATAAAATATGTTATCCAGAAATACACTGAATAAACCAAGAACAAAAAAATTAAATGTTTAAAATAATGAAAAAGAAAAAAGACGTTTTACTATGTAATTCAAAGTAAGTTATTAATACTCACAGTATTAATAAAGGTCTTAATTAGACTTCCCGCGCGTTTCTTACAATGTTATCGCGTAAACGATTAACAATCTAACACAGCGAAGTGCTACGGGCGCTACAAGCTACAGACACGCTACGACATGCTACGAGAACGTGCTACGCGAAATGTGTTCACGACATGCTTTCACTAAAACTTGAATTTGCTGTTGTAAACTTTAGTTTTAAAAGTTTCGTTTGACTGTAGGACAATAGCTTTGTTTCTAACTAGTGGCATTCTGTTGGAATACTCATGTGTTTGTGACAAAGCAATAAATAAATTAGTCTAACAAAAAGAGCTTTTTTAACTGGTTGTAGATATTATTTATTGGAATTTATTATGTTGATTAGGTATGCCGCTCTACTACCTCTACTACCATCTGTACTTATGTACCTTCATTGTTTTCTAATGACTTGTACTAAAATAATTAATATGTTATGCTAGTGACTGAAAATTATTCTACTTAATACTCTACTAAAAATAAAAAATTTGGTGTGTTCAGTTTTACATAACAAAAAAAAACGAATACCTGTCCAACTCATTTACTACACCAAACCTACGTCAGAACATAAAAAAGTACAAGCATTAACGTGTACCACTTATAATTCGCGTTGCGTTCACATCATAATGATCCACTGAAGTTGATTGGAATACCGATGCATTTCTCGACAATCCCACTACATTCCACGCGATCAGAATTAGCGGGACGCGGCTGCGAACACGTACTTTGTGACGTCATCAACAAAAAACATGGCCGCTTTAGTAGTCGGTTGTAAAACAAATGATGAGTGGTTTTTGATTTTGGAATTTATTGTACAGTATGTGTAGAGATTTAATTTTTAGGTTACACTTATGTTAAGTGAGACTAAATCCATGCGATTAAGTAGGTATATGAAGTATTTTTACTACTCTTAATGAGTACCTAATTCAATTTTTTTTTTTTTTCAGGATAAAAAAAATATACGAATTTTGCTTAAGAAGGGTCTAGTTTTATGATTTATTTATTCGAGAAATATAATAAATGCCTGACATATTTTGTATAGAAGAACTATCGTAAATTCAACATTTTTCTTCAGATAAAATTCTCTGGCGTTGGAAAAACCGGCCCTTAGTAGAACGAACCCAAATAAATAATTAGACCCGACTATGAATTACAAATAACATTTTAATACAGATTTTCATAAACAACGACATAACAATAGAATCAAATCAACACAAAATCGGAATGTAAATTAAAACACGTAGGCAACCATTACCGTTTGTGTTGGCTTGTTTTATTGAAGCGTCGAAACAGACACCGTAATACACCGTACACTGTATGTTTACACGTCAGTCAAAACGTCAGCGGTGGGAAGTTTGGCAATATAAATGTAAATGATCGGCCGCTCGATACTGACAAGATCACAGCTGGACGTATAGACTAGCCATATTAACTATTACTTCATATGTGCATGCTATAGTACCTTATTATATAATCATTCTTCAAACTACGCTATAATTAAATAGGTTATAGCTCATAGCGCAATAATATAATACCTATAGCTAAGTGTGAACGCGTTCCAAATAAATGTACGGTGTGCTATAAACTACAATGTTATGTGCTCATGACTTTATAACGATAAAATTAAATTAATATAATAATATATAATAATATTCCGGGACAACTCACACACGGTTATCTGATCCCAAGCTAAGCAGAGCTTGTGTTATGGTAACCAGACAACTGATAAACATACTTATATATTTCTGAATACATACATATTAAGTATAGATAAATTACACCCAGACAACCAGAACAAATGATCATGCTCATCACACAAACATTTGTCCTGGGTGGGAATCGAACCCACGACCTCCGGTATAGCAGCCAGGGTCACTAACCACTAGACCAACAGGCCCGTCACAAATTGTATCTCTTGGTATATTTATTTGATTTATCTACATAAAAACGCTGTAAATTGCCTATGGAAGGTATTAGTCCTACGGAAATATGCAACTGGGATAAAGAGGAGATCTGTCACATTTTCTTCAAATGTAAATGTGTTCTTTCGCGAACATTTATTTAAGAAATAATGTATTTGAAACACTCTTAACAGGTATTAACTAACATACGACATAAAACGTTCAATCGAAAAATAAGATTTTTATAATGTTGGACATACTACAGAGAAAGTTTGCAGTTAAAAGTAAATTTAATAATAATAATAATAAATAAATGCGGACAACATCACATACATTGCTCTGAACCCAAAGTAAGTAGCTAAAGCACTTGTGTTATGGAATTCGGAACCAACGAAGGTACCACAAACACCCAGACCCGAGGCAATGTAGAAAAGTTGGTTTCCACATTGACCCGTCCGGGGATCGAACCCGGGACCTCAGAGCTAGCGACACCTTGAAAACCGGTGCGTACGCCACTCGACCACGGAGGTCGTCGTTTCTTTAGTACACAGGTAACGATATTGATAAAGTTATAGACGTCTGTGGACTAACTAGGTTCAGCAACTTGATTACGCGTCATCTCGGTTACCTACCAGAAATATCTTGTAAAGAAAGATTGGTAACAATTGTTTGCCGTCGAACGTCTATACGTATGTACGTTCAATAATATCGCATTTACAATCCAACAATACTAATGGGGATATGAACCTCTTGGATATATTTATGTATACATGGCTGTATAGACACATTTACAAAAAAAATACTAGTTTATGTAACTTGCACAAAAATATTTATTAACTAGCTGTGCCTGCGACTTCGTTCGCGTGCATGACGAAACTTATCAATGAGTTTTTAAAAGCAAAATTAAGTTTGTTTTTTTATTGTTTATACTTTTCCGGGATAAAAACTACACAGTGTGGTGCCCAGGATAATAAAGAATAATTATACCAAGTTTCATCGTAATCGAACCGGTAGTTTTTGCGTGATACCTGAACAAACAGACAGACAGACAGACAAAAATTTTTTTTTTCACACTTTTGGGTTCGGTGTCGGTTTAGTAACACCCCCCACCATTATTTTTTTTGATATTTTCAATGTACAGAATTTTCACTTTTACAGATTTATTATAAGTATAGATGTACCGTATTTCTAGAAAGTTCTAGATTCAATAACAAAACAGTAATTAAAAGCTTAGTTATAAGACCGGGCAAAAAATCTTCTGTTTTCTCTCGCAAAATAAATATACAGTGGAAGCCAATTAGTTTAATTATGATAATACACTGCAAGAGTTGATTTATGTAAGCGAGTAACAAAGAGCTATCGTCCTTGTTGCATTATTTGTAGTTTTATTTAATTATACTGGGATTAATTAATTCTAAATAAAAAATCTGTAGTATTAATTTAATAAATGTAACAAAGACATTGTGGTTTAGGAGTTTCCGGCAACTGACAACTGACTAGCTTTTTATTCTTTATGGAACAAACATATACCTAAAACCCTACCTCCAATATTTGTTTTGGTTACAACCATCATCATTATATTCATTTTAGCCTGAAAGTCATCCACTGGACGTCGGCCTCCCCCACGCATCATCATCAGCCTATAGCAGTCCACTGCTGGACATTGGCCTCTCCAAATGCACGCCACTTAGTTATATTCTCAGCTTTTCGCATCCAGCTCCTGCCAGCCGTCTTGCGCAAATCGTCACTCCACCTTGCCTGGGGCGTCCCCCACGCATGTTTACAATGAATGGACCTGCGCTTCTCGCATCAGTCCCTTATTTCCGGTTGCTTTTAATAAAATAAAACATACTGTGTATCTGTCTAGACACAAGGCCCTAGGCGGTCTTAAACGACGATCTAAAGGATCAATTCCAATAAATAAACTAATTTAGTAACCATACTAGACTAATTTCAAACTAAAGCAAACTTAACTTTCAGTATAAAAACCAACAAATTTGCAAAAGTCTAGCCTAATTTATTTATATAACTGATTCAAAGACATTCCTAGAAATCTGATTTGTTTGTATAATAATTTCATCGACATCAATCGAGGCTCTTATTAAATAATAATAATAAATAATGCGAGTAAAGCTAAAGAAATGAGTAGTGGAATATTACTCTTAGCGTTCAAATTAGTTTTTTATATTCGCTAACAAGATTCCTAGATTATTTCCAACTTCAAAGATTTCTCAGAAGCGATGTTATGAACTAGTAAATGGAAATGCAAATATCATATTCTCGATACATTTCGTTATTGATTGTATTCTGACCTATTTTATGAAACCTATATACTGACATACTGGACCTCGGTCATCGTATTCGGAAATTGAAATTGTAAGTACATTTATGTGAAAATGGATGGTATAAATAATTTAGTTCTATATAATAGCAGTTTGTTGTTCTCCTTATGCAAGCAAATGCTATCGAACTTAGCAAAGGATAGCAAGCATTGATCTAGTATGGCCACAACAGAAAACTTATTATGCCATACCCGCAGGAGGATTGAAGATATTTTTTTTATCTATTTTCAACCATCCAAAACTAATGTACGGGTATTTTAAAATTAATAAACTTTTGTCATGTCTTTTCCTGTGATAGTTCTTGTGCCCTAGCCTAAAGGCTCAGCACTGCTATTTTATTTTTTTGGCTGAAGTAATGGCAATCTTACTGTATTTACCAAGTATTGTCCTGCCCACGAAATTATGTAAAACGGAAAAAGTGGAAAAAATGTTCAGACCACAGTCGACTGTTATACGTATACAGACTAACCAAAAGTGCGTAATCCTAATCTACCATAACGACATGAGTACTATCACTAGCTCACAAAATACTAATCTATGATCACATAACTACTAGTATTCCAAATTTCCAAGCTCACAAAATATGCCACTATCCACGCTCAACGCGTTTAACATTGTCCTACATCTCAATTAACACCGTCGCACAAACTGGGGCCCAATTCCGCTATATTTAAGTCAGTGGGTGTTAGGTTAATGAACGTTCCAGTGTGTACCTTATTTTCGTATTCAGATGATTTTAGTTTAATGACAAAATATGTACACCTACTTGCCACTGTTGTCATTGTAGGATTGCCACTGACTGTTCATTGTAGGCTTATCTGAATACAAAAATTAGGCACAATAACAAGTACACTGGAACGTTCATTAACTTGCCACCCACTGACTTTAAAATAGCGGAATCAGGCCCCAGTATCACTGGTTAATGAAGTATTTCGTACGAGCGACGAGTGGGCGTAGCTTCGTATCGACTCGTCACACACGCTTAGTTGTTCTATTAGGTATGCGTTTTGTTTTTATTTCTGTAATTTGGAGTCTGGATCGTGTTGATGGCTTTGTTGGAAGGTAATGAAGCTTCTAAGCTGACAGATAACGTAATTTGGGATCAGATCATCATCAGATTTTTTTTATTTATAAGATCAGCATTGTAAATTATAGGTTCCTGACTCGAGTAAAACTTTGCTATAACTTTTTCTTTCTTTTCTTTTTTAACGTTACATCACCAAAATTTATTTTTTATTACACAAGTAGACAATCGCTACCTATAAACTACAAAAGTTTTAATACAACTAAAAAAGCTCAAAATATACTTAAGTTTTTAAGCGAAGAAAAAGCTTTTTTCGTAAGCCTAGATGAAGTAAAATTAAACGCTAGATCTAACCCTATCATACTAAAGCGAAATATTAAAAAAAAAGTATATTTTTATGATAAAAATCGTTAACAACAACAAAGTCTCGCAAGAACCACGCACAGGACTGTCGCAAACTATTATTTCTAAGTTTCCTACGCTTTGTAACTGTTCTTACATAAGAAAGGAAAGAAGCAAGATGAATATTAAATTGCAATAACTTTTCAAAAAGTTTTATGTAACTCATAAATATGAAACTATCCCAAGACATTTTTTACATAATAATACTTGTATCGTTGGAGTTATGATTCATTATTTTTGTTATTTTCCGGTACAATTTGTGGTTTAATTTCGGAGAAGAATGATCATTGTTCATTTTATGCACTGTTAGCAGGTTTTTCTATCAAATATTCGTAAATAATAAAATAAATTTGTGTAGAGTTTGAATCATAACCAGCCGAGTAAGTAGAAATATATATTATGTTCTCCACGAGATTTTCTAGTAATAGTAGTTAGTAGTAGTTTATTTTAGTAGTAGTAGTATTCTTACCGTAAAACACAAGTCTGGCCTAACCGAAAAGCTCAAAGCTAAACGAAAAAAAACTTGTCCAAAATAACGAGTAAACAAAATCAAAAACCGAAACGTCTACAATATCCAAGAACCATAAATTTAAAATCATATGCAGCGATGCAGCGGCCTGCCTATGACACTAACACAGTTATAATAATTGTCACTCTCGTGTTCATGTAAATTTAGCTCCTCTTAACATCTTAAAGCTTTTACAAGAACCTTTTTAGCTTCCCTGAGTAATTTAAATACTAATCCTATCAGAACACGTTTTAAGATAATTTCAACTGGTATTAAAACGATGAAGACACAAAATTTGTAAGACATAACTTAACAGTAGTTAAACTATTTGTTACAAAAATTATGATATACTCTGGGCTTAGTTACGTTAATCTAGAATAGTCTCATAGTACATGATTTTATCTTTGGAAGAAAAATTTACGAAACAGAATGTTGCTTTAACATTTCCTGAATTAGTCGAGTCAATTAGTCTCACTTTATTTAGGTAACCCTTTTTTACAACATAGGAAACTGCAGAATTATGATACATATCAAAACAATATAAATAAAATGAAAAAAACATCTTAATTTACAAATATTCATAAATAAATTCCTAAACACACTGAAAACCAGCTTTATCATTCATATTTTTGACAACCCTATTCGTTTGTAAGGCCAGCCGTGTGCTGTTCAAGCTAATTATGAAGCGTCATCGCTGGAATGTTCGCATCGAGTTTGATTTGCAAGCTCTACACGAAACATTATTCCGAAATGCAATGCTAGTTTCCAATTCGGACTCAACTTTGTTTCCACTGTTTATTAGTTCGTTTTGTATTCTAATGATAGTAAATAGGCGATCAAGGGGAACGAATGGTTTATGGCACTCGGTTTTCTTTATTCTATGAATAAGGTGTGATTTTATTTACCTTATATTCTTCTTATATATAAAATTCTCGTGTCACAATGTTAGTTACCATACTCCTCCGAAACGGCTTGACCGATTTTTATGAAATTTTATATGCATATTTAGTGGGTCTGAGAATCCGCTACAATCAATTTTTTATACCCCTAAGTGGTAGTAGGTAGGTAGTAGGTAGGTAGTAGGCAGGTGCTAGGTAGAAAAAATTGCATTGCAACGCATGCCGGGTACAGCTAGTATTTTTATATATTTTTAATTAATAATTACATTCAAATTCTGCAGCAATTTTAAAATCCTTCATATCTTTCTAATTCCTTTAAAGTGTGTAAGTCATAAAACAATTAAAAAAATATTATATTGTGAGCTAGACATATACTAAATTTTAAGTAATCTTATACGGGTACTTTAGAGACATATACATAATACCTATATACAACGCTAAACACTTTCATTTAGAAGTAAATTGACTGTCTCTATCCCACTTTAATACGATAATACATCTATATAGATGTACATGTCTAAAAAAATAATACCTATAGATCACGCCATGTAATTTCAATTGACATAAAAATTAAAATAAATTGACCCTTAATCTCCGAAATCATGGAAGTAGGTCCTCGGGGAATCTTTCAATCTTTGTCACCCAAATTAAAGGAAGGCCCGTTCATGTTTACGAAAGGAAATTAACAATCCTTTGTCTTGTCGAAGACATTGTCAGGTTCTCTCCCGTAGAAGTTTACGTTTACGATAAACAATAGGTTTACTGGAAAACAAATAACCACAGGAAAACTAAAATATTACATTATTTGCTATTCGCTTTAAACAGTAAGAAAAGTTAAAAAATGTAAACCTTTTACAAAACCTTTTGGTTTAGATTAGCCGTTCCAAAAGACACGTCGAAATCTGACCCTTTTAACATTTTTAAATTATCTTTATTAACCTAACAAAAGCTTATAAGCCGTGCTACAAATTGAAAACTACAATAATATAACTTTAGTAATTTTTTACTCATTTTTTTATTGTCAATACTTAAATCTAATACGAGAACAAACACTTACAACTATACTAAAATTAAATCTTATATATAAATAAATAAAACTAACACGCGTCAAAAAACTCATCTTCATCCTTGTCAATGGCGGGAAACGTGCCCAGAATGCTGGCAGCATTGCCACGTTGAATGGCTATTCCGATTCTCTGTGCAAGGAACAAACTAGCTCTCTTCAGTAATTTAATTACACTTTATGATACAAAAAACAACCAAACTAAGAATCACCCTTTATAACAGAATCCCTCGTATGGTCTACTTGTAATCATTGCAGGGAACCCAATACGTCCAATATTGCGCCCACATTGTTTATTGGCCACCTGTAGTTCGGACTTATCAAATAATGATTAACTTGATGTTTATTGCTCCATTTGTCGTGCCAGCTCTAATAGTTTTGTGGAAGTGTTCATTGAATTGATATAGCTTTTAATGTTCGATTTATAAAGAAGATTTAAGTGACTGATTTCGAAAAAAAAACATTATAATAGATGTGTGATGTGCATGTTTTTTGCGTATTTTAATTTCTGTTTTTTTTTTTTAATATTTAATTCAGTAGAAAGGATGTGTTTTCAAACAGCTAATAACTAACAATAACTTTTACATGGTAATAATAATAACTATTACCTTTACCCATAAACAACGACGTATAATAAAACAAAGCCTTTCAAATAGTTTGTTCCTGAATATTCAGGAGTTTTACAGGCCATAAAAAACTACATGTATCAAATGTGTCCTTTATCAGCATCAAACTTGCGAGCCATCCAATAAAGCCCAGCTATTAAATAAAGCCAACTTCACGACCAACTTCCTACATTTTTAACCCCCAACTAAAGTTACTCAATATTTATTTCAGTATTTCATCTACCTGTTGCTTTCTCTCGAGAAAATAAAACAACCAATGTAGAACCGACTCTATGTGTACAAAATAAGGTTGACATTGCCGATTTAGCTATCGCATTGATAAAAAACTCTACCAAAGTGAAACATTGAGAGCAAATTCAATTTCGGGATACGTCAAATGATATGACCTAATAAATCGAAGGGTTTGCACATATTTTTCAAAGTTAATATATTCTTTGTTATGCCTGTTACTAAGACTATCATTTATTGATGTATTTTACTAATACTAACATATCTTACTTACGTAAAAGTTATCAGGAAGTAATTCATATACTCATAAAAATAAACCTTTGTGAAATTATAGACCATAATATAGGCTGTTAGTACAGCTACACACCTGTAGTTAATAAATAACTATAAATACCTAATATAAATAATATATTTAAAAAATATATAAGCATTATATATATAATGCTTATATTATATATTATAAAAAATATATAATGCTTATATATTTTTTTAATGAGGAAACCTGGAATCCAAAATTTGGGATCTGAAATCGCCAATCCGCAGAGAGCAAGCGTGGTGATCAATGCTCGTGCCTTCTCTATATGGAAAGAGGCCTGTGCCCAGCAGTAGGACGTTTATAGGCTGGATTATTATTATTATTATAAGCATTATAAAGTCCCCGTAGAGTGCTTCCTAGCATTTAACGTAGGTACTAAATAATACTCATTTTCATTAAAATACGTACAGTAATTATACTCAAACAAAAATCAAGCCTATATACCGTCACTGCATGTTAATAACAGACCATAAACAACTTAATGACGATCGTATTCCTGTATTTTCAAGTGTCGTAACGTTCGTTTGTTGGTCGTCCGTTGCCATGGCAACCTGTTGATCCTGCCGTTTACGATCAGCCATTTATTGTCACAAGTGTCAAAAGCACTGTAAAAGCATAGAGTCGGTAGGGGACGCAATTACCTACTAAAGTTTATGGTGATAGGTTTCATAATTGTAGTAAAGTAGATTTGGGTATTAATGTTTAGTGTTATTTTTATTTAGTTTTCTACTTATATATTATTTCTGTCTATCTTTGGAAATCAAGGATTTGATGATTTTGAATTTAAAGTTCAGATTCATTAACAAATAAATATTTTATGACTATAACAAAATGGCAAAATCAATATTTCCAATATTTGTGCGAGATGCCAAAAAATATTTGGTTTTAGTACTGACGTATTTGATGCACTAAGGAGATAAAACGAACTAAAATCCAACAAAAATTCTTAGCATACCTAGATTTTTAACACTTTTCCAGTTCAAAATAAATCTAGATGCGAAAATTTTATTCAGTACAGTAATGTAACAATATCGTTATGGAAGTAATAAAACGAAAAATGTTAAGCAATCGTCGTAAAAAGTCCAAACTTTAACTGTTGAGATATAAATTACTTTCATAGATTGATTTATAACCCGAAGATTTATATCTCGATCTAAACACACATAAAGCTCTATCTTTAAATTCGAACAAATCTGTGAATGTCGTGGAATGGCGATGATAAAAATATCTGTTGTATTTCAAATGCTTGGAACAAATCTATTTGGTTGTGTTCACAAAATAACGTGTGACATAAGATCAAGTCTTTTACGTGTTTAGAAAAGAGT
The DNA here is from genome assembly GCA_905475315.1 of Autographa pulchrina. Classification (NCBI taxonomy): domain Eukaryota; kingdom Metazoa; phylum Arthropoda; class Insecta; order Lepidoptera; family Noctuidae; genus Autographa; species Autographa pulchrina. The sequence goes on from FR997764.1 coordinate 4,097,464, forward strand.
ATGGGATACTATGTTTCCCAGTAAAATGGGTTGTGGAGGTCAGATAGGCAGTCGCTCCATGTAAAATACGGTATTCAGCTGAATCCGGTATGACTGGTAGCCGACCCCAACATAGTTGGGAAAAAGGCTCGGGAGATGATGAAAAGAGTGGCGTAGAATACAGACGTTTAGACAAGACATGAAGTACCTAATAGACATTTGTAAAAGTTTTAAAAGATAAGTAACGTAAGTAAACGCTTTAAGATTTAGTATGGTTCACAGTAGGTAAAAGTTAACTAATTAAAGTGCTATTCTTAATTGACCTTACTTGACGAAGAATTTTTTTTTTTTTTAAATAAAATTAAGACAAATAGGTATGTTTTTTAATGTCCCCAATAACTTCAAATATTTGATACCAAAAAAAAAAACCAGCTTTTATAATCATTAATTTTGATTAAGTAAATATAACTATGTTTACTCAACATTTATGTTTGAAATCAAAAGCTCAAACACAACCTATTTATGATCGGTAAAGGTCACATTGGTAGACTAGATGTAGGTACCTATAGATAACAAATGACGTCACAGTTTCGTCGTAACAATTCAAATGGCTCATACCTTTGTAATGGCCAGTCATCAAGTTTATAATGGACTAATTACTCAAATTGTAAGGTACGGAGGTATGTGAGGTATCTCAATAAAATCATTACTAGAATAACGTTTCTATTTGATTGCTGTTACCTGCGACCTTGATAGAATGGAAACACAAATTGAACGCGGCTTATAAAATATGTCCCAAGTTTTTTGAAAACTAAATGACATAATTGAAGTGTATTGGTAAGCAAAGCAGGTTGTCATAATTATGAAGTGACAGATACAGTGTCATATTTACATGGATATGAATTTCCATGAATATCTAATACTCGTAAGTGTGATCATGTTTCACGAGATAGCGTAAATCAATATAATTGACATCCTACGTACATGGTTCCAACATCAAAACGTAAGTAATAGGTAATATATATACACATAAACTTGAAACTAGGACTCAATTGAGTGGCTTTTGAATATTCGGCATAGGTAAACGGCATGTGCTTTTGCTGGTGTTTATTTCTGTCCCTGTCACACAATTGTCAAACATCCAGAGCTAGAAAGGGACGGCTAACGATAACTTATGCCAAACAACATTTTATCAAGGCCTATCTACTCAGACTTGGTATGTTCCCTTAGCATACATAATCTCACAAGAACCATTTGTTTTGATGGGATAATCCGACCTTCGTGACGGCCCAAAAATCTTAATGCATCAGGCAAACATGTTAACCCTTTTACAACCTAAGGTGGGACTATACGTCACAGCAATCCGCTTTCTTTTTGCATAAATTGACTTTTGGTATAAAATTTAACGTTGTCGCCGTTTTTTTAGTCATTCGTAGTAACAGTCAGTTTATTATTATGTTCAATCATCATCATTCCCTGCCCTGTTCTCAATTATTTACTCCTTTCTCATATCATCTTTCACACATTCCATCCATCTCTTTTCCCATCTTCCTCTGCATGTATACCCATGGTTTAATGGTATGGCTTAATTATGTTCAATATAATATTCACATTTTCATTATGCAAAGACGAATTTTTTTGACACATCTTATTAGTGCGACATCTCTCACAAAAATAGGCATTACTTTTTGCCTGACACTTATTCTAATTCAAAGCAACAGAAGGTAAGTAATAAAATAAACTCCAAATCATTTTCCTCGTCCAATAATTTTCCTTAAATACATCTGTTTTCTCATTTCGTACAGCGTTTTCCACTCAGTTTATCACTTCGCCCGTTTGTCTACCCACGTTTATTCGTCTAATATTATGTTATATCTATGCCGGTAGCATTTCAAGACATTCCTACGGTGTTCTTATTATATTTTTTTTGTACTTTTCCTTTATTTAAGATCTGAATTACGCGTATCCCGTGAACACCGAACAGCCTTAGTGGTTTCCGCTTCTTAGAAACGCTTTCAACATACAGTTGTTTTTGTATTTATTTTTAATACGTCATCGGCTACAGAAAATGTTTTGATAAAAATATTTTGTTTCGCGTCAAATAAATAAATACATTAGTTGCCACCTACGTGGGAGGAAAAACAAAATAATTAAAGGAAATACAGTGTTTTTCCCGTTTTAATTCAATAAAATTATTATTCTGACACTGACGTGAAGGTTTGATTAAAAATACTTATTGTAACTTAATCGACTTTAAAAACAATTGCATGTTGTTTTGTTTTTTATTCTTAACACTACTACTACCCGTAAGCAAGACAATTATTGGTCATTATTAAGTGAGTCGAATATATCCTACACCAACATTTTGATGTATACCTGTTTCTGGCCACATCGCATTATGAAATTTTGAAGTTTTAATTTCCGCTCTCTATATGAACTACAATATAATATGTACAATACGCACCCTTAAAAGTATATTAAATAATAAAAAACTATCTAAAGAAATGCGGTCATTTTCCCACTCGCCAAATGCCTATCTCCTATTTAATTACAATGCATTGTTGTAATAAAATTGATCCCAGTGTTTGTGGTTTACATTTAATTTTAGTAAATGTATCGACAGATATTATAATAATCTCACCACAATTTTAATTATATCGTTACGCCAGTATTTCATTACAACGCCATACGTCATCATGTCGGTATGCAAATATTCGCGTAAATAAAATTAGTAAATGTAGTCTAACTCAAAAAAATCTTACCAGTGCAGTGCTTTGAATATGTTAGTTTTTAATCTCTAAATAAAAGCGAATGTCTTGGTAAGATTGTGAACTTTCTTAGTTCATTCTTGCGGTATTAAAAACTGACGATACATTGTGAATGTCATGATTGATTGAATACCAGCGCACACACCATGAACTATTAAAGTAGGTCTGTTGCAGACGTATAAGCGAGATGGGGTTATGTCCAGTGTAGTGCGCTGTCTCGCTTCCACAAGGGCAAAAATCCTCCTTTCAGACTCCATAGTACAGGTACTAGCCGTATAAGCTTGCCATTATATAAAGACGAGTGTGTAATAAATAAAATACCTCTTGTCCATAAAAACGTAAGCCCAATATACATTAGGATCCGTAAGTAATACTCAAGTATAAAAGTTTCTAACAATAAAGTGAAACTAGCAAAAAACGCAAGTGTCTTATATTTACTATCAAACACAAACTAAGCTTTCCAAGTAATTTTAGTTGGAAACTTTCCTTGGGCCATTTGCTACTTATTTAGATTTACTTAATAAGAAACTTTCGCAACAACTATTCCATTTTAACGGTCCAACTTCGTTATATCGTATGGGTTTATCGACATCAAAGTTTAAGACTAAACCAATTTGTTTTTAAATAAATTAATTTTTGGTTTAGATGTACAGAGTTTAATAACGTAACATAAACACAAATTGTCTTTAAACAATTTCTAATACTTTAAGAAAGACGCAATCAATGTTTGAATATAAACAAGATTCGGGTTACCTTACAAAAACGAATATGAGAACTGTCGAAACGGCGAAATTACTTTACGGAAATTCGCATAATGATGTACGGAATACCTTTACAAAATATACAACGATAATCCTCTCATTTACCGTCCTATCTGAACGCCTGAAACTCGACTGAATCCTTCAAGACCCCAAAACGGATTAGAGAAGATCTCTTTAATAAAATTACTTCTAACAAGGGCTTTTCCGTTTTTTAATCCTCATGACTGAGTCGATTAGAATGAGGCGGAAAACACCGGGGTATTGCTTGGTATGAGATTATGAAGTAATCAGGAGGTGAAATAAAATGGTTTAAACAAAAGCTAACACATTTAGGCGAAACTTGGTAAACAAATCGTACACAAATGAAGAAAACCGGGTCAATTAATCTTATGTAGCATTGTAACTGTTAGAATAATTATGCTTGTTATTACAAAACAGACGGATTACAGATTCGATTTTTCGATCGAAATCGATTCGCCTTACGAATTAATATTGAGCGGCATTCATTTTTACAACAATAACTTTAGCCGATATTATCTAAATTGTCAACGACTCAACATATCAAACTTTATTTATATTTAATAGTTAATGCAACTAAAAGTTATAACCTAACCCATATTCTTGTACATTTACCTAGCCTTATCTTTAACTTTTTTATCAGTGAGAAAAATAATCTCCTATGAACAGAAATGAAATGAATTTGCAACTCAAATAGTTCACTAAAACACCAACCATACAGTAATATAATTACATATGTTCTCGAAACAGAGATTAGCGGTTAGATGGTAAGATTACCACACGATACCTAACCTCAGTGTGTTTGCTTAATTACTTACTGCACGCCAGGTTTGCGACGTGCGACGGGACAGGTAACTGAGAATGTCGTATTAAAATAAATACTTTACGACATGCGAAAATAGAAACAGTCAAATAGATTATGATTCATATAATTAAGCTGTGTCGTATAATTTGTGTAGTTCAAATCTTGCTGGCTAAATTAGTACCAGTTCTTGACAACCTTTTGTATACTTATAGAAGTTCGGTGATAATATAATATTGTGGTACTTTTGAGCTGGTCCGATGATGAAGCCGAAAAATATTCTGTGGCCAGAAAAAATCCTGTGGCAGGTCACAAGAAACTTTTGAGCTTAGCTGATTTAGAAGCCCGTGTTTCAAGTAAGTAGGTAGGTACATTTTTAATAAAATTTTATTAAAATTTGTGTTTTGTTTTATCTTGTCATATTTTGTTTTGGAAAAAAGCTAAGATTACATTAATATATAACATAGTATTTTCTTATACAAGTTGGTATGGATTTAGATCATATTCTTTGCAAGTCATTAAGTCAAAGTACCTTGCACCTGTCACTTTAATAGGACACGGCTTTCATAGTATTATTACCGCTCCCCTTTACAGAGACCCGTAAATCAAATTTTGAGCCCCAATTCAATTACTGCTGATTATATTAAATTTTAAATCACCTGGAGGCTCTCATTTGTCCGGTAACGAAGAAAAGGCCCTTTTCCAAATTTCAAGAAGCCAATTATTTAAGAAAATTAAGCATCAACCTTTATCGTTAATCACTTTGTAGTATGCAGATTGGAGGTTCTAGTTCGTTTGCTAACCAAGGGTAGTAATTAATTAAACATTAGATGAATTTATCTTTTCTTTGTTTGTGTTATCACCTATAAATGGATTAAGATTGATCGATTAAATGATTGAGTTTTATCAGTCTGATTGATTGACATTACGATCACAACATTCAAAGTTCAATGTATTCAAAGCAGAATATTATAATTTTTGCTTGTTGATACAGCTGAATAGATCTATTTATTAATTGAATTGATAATTTACATACAAATATTATATCACTATTATTTATAACAATAACTTAACAAAGACAATAAGTATTAATCAAACTAGGACACAGCGAGACACCTCAAACAGCACTGAACCGGGATAAATAAGTAAAACAATTATAATATGAACTGGCTCAAGACAGTCTTAACGTTCCCAAAATAATCTTCTTACACGAAAGCAACATTATCATAATCAGTCCATGTATTTTCGGCGAAGCATCAAGTGTTCGCTCACCGCAAATTGCTCTCGCGCCATAAAACAGGTCAGGGTGGGTCGCAGCCAATCCCAAGTGTTTATAGCACCCTTTATAACCCCCAAATGATCACACCAGATGAAAACGTTTCGTTTTCATAGCTCGTGTTGATTGAACTAGTGTTAATTACTGGATGACTTGATTTTATGATTTTGGTAAAGCTACTGGTTTGACTTTTATTGGTTAAATTTTATGCTTTTGTTTTGATTTGTTTTGTTCTTGAAGGAACACCTGTTGCGGGTCTAGAAAACTCACTTGTCTGTTGGCTTTCTTATGTATTCTTTATAATGCCGCTATACATATGTGGGCACCGAAACAACAAACAATATATTTCTATAACGTGTATCTTGATTCATTAAATAATAAAGAGATTAGAGTGACAAAACCAAGATGAGAGAAGTATTCGCTATTTCTAGTGTTAAGAAACGTGAAAAGGAACTGCTGAAACATGACAAGCGGGTTGACGTTTCTTGACACTGACGCAACTCCGGGCTCTTTTGCTCGCGGCCGTCGGATTAAGAGGAATCTGGTGGCTCCGCATTGAAGCAAAACGTGTTCGGTGGAGTGTCGCTGTTCTTAATTCTCCTCGCCCGCCTACCCACGATAGCTCGGCAATCGCAATGAACGATGATGATAACCAAGTTTCTACATATTTTTTGTCACTATAATATTTACATGACACGCCTATCGCGATAGTAGCAATATCTTAGTATTCATCTCCCAAATCATAAAACTTAACGTTGCAGCCAGTATTAAAACGAGAAAAATAAAAAGCTTTTCCAATTTCACCTCCCAAAAAAACAATAGACAGCGACACTCCAATAACCCAATTTCACAAAAAAAGTAAGATACCTAGACAACGTCGTAAAGCACTCAGCGAGGCTTTCAACGATTGCGAAACGTAAACAACCAGTAAAGCAGTGACGGATAAAATAGCCCCCTTAGAAATAAGATTACGGGATAAGAGGAAACAAATTCAATTGATCAAATTCACTACGTTTCTAGGAAAATTTTGTTGACGTATGCTATTAAATCTTTGAATTACTTAGTTCTTTATGGGACTATGTTATAGGTATAGCTACTGTTGTGGGTATACATACGTATTGTACGTGCCTAGTAGTGTATTGGGATATTATTGTGTTGTTTTTTAGGGTTCAGTAAACGAATGCTGATAACGGGACCTTACCCGCTGCCCGGGTGTTCAACGGTTTGTGTTTCAGCACTTTCAGCGGACTGCATTTCATAAACCGTTTTAGATTACCGATCCAACATTGGTCGGAATTAAAAATTTTACGTAGAATGTATTTTATTTAATTCTAGCTATTACAACAAATAATAAAAAACAAATCCTTGTATTAATGTATAAAATTACATTAGGTACTATTATTATATTATTCTTTTATAAATGTATTTAAGAAGTAAATACCGTGAGTACAAAGCTAGTTTAATGCTACGGAACCCTTCACAACATACGTGGCCAGTTTTTTGTGGGTTCCCTCTGACAGTTATTGGTTTTCGAGTAACGTTAGGTTAGGTCTGTGTTTATTTTCTTATCGCTAAGGTAAATTTTCCTCGAGGTTCCCAAACACCAATAAGCTCATGTTGACTTGTTGTCGATAAAGCGCTTGAAGAATTACTTGTGTGTAAATGTTATGTAAAAGTGTTCGTTATAATGTAACTTATTGACTTAAATTATTATTAAATACGCAACAGTCTGTAGTTTTTAGTTTGTAGAGTCTGTAATTTCTCACGAGGGGCTCCACGAGGGGCTCGTGGCTAAGTGTAAGCCGTACGGTTTGACCGATAATGCAGGTTAAGCTGCGCTCGCCGCGATTGGTCCGTGGATAGGTGACCATTTCTAAACATACCGAGACCCCTCCGTGCCTCGGATAGCACGTTAAGCCGTCCCGACTGACATACGTTAATAGTTGGCAGTCGTTAAGTCAATTGTGACAACCAGTCTTACTTTGGGGTACTGTGTTCCCCAGTAAAAATGGGTTGTGGAGGTCAGATAGGCAGTCGCTCCATGTAAAATACGGTATTCAGCTGAATCCGGTAAGACTGGTAGCCGACCCCAACATAGTTAGGCAAAGGCTCGGGAGATGATGATGACCTCAAAATTACAATAAATCATTTTTCTGTCCAAATTGTTTGTATGTAAGTATTTAGAATCAAACCATACGGCATATTAAATAATAAATTAATTTATTACATAATAATAAATTACGCTTTTTATTACATAAAAATAATTTATTACATAAAAATAATAAATTAATTTATTACATAATAATAAATTACGCTTTTCAGTCTAGTCTTCAAACATCGAAAAGTACTTATTTTTTTAATTGTTATACTTGCATAACCCATGAATATCACTACATCACTATCACTACATCACTATCACTACATCATCATCACTATCACTACATAGTATAAAACAAAGTCGCTTCCCGCTGTCTGTCCCTATGTATGCTTAGATCTTTAAAATTAGGCAACGGATTTTGATGCGGTTTTTTTTAATAGATAGAGTAATTCAAGAGGAAGGTTTATATGTATAATCACTACATAGTATAAAACAAAGTCGCTTCCCGCTGTCTGTCCCTATGTATGCTTAGATCTTTAAAATTAGGCAACGGATTTTGATGCGGTTTTTTTTAATAGATAGAGTAATTCAAGAGGAAGGTTTATATGTATAATACATGCATAATATAGTAGAGAAACACTGATAATCTTAGAGTTTTTTATGTAAGGTCGTAAATAAACACACTTTTTTGCGCTTACATTGCAAACGCTGGCTGAACCCTAAGATATAGATCAAAGCAATGTACTACAGTATTGTACACCTTAAAAAGGTCTACAAAAAAGTCCGCGATGGTATATGTCTATCTCTTGAGGATAACCCACAATAACCATTTTTATCCTTTATTTATTACTTATTAACGAAAAAGCGATTTTAAGCAATACAGCATTAATCCTTATCCAATTAAGTACCTTAAATACATTGTGCATGTAATATAGATCAATATGGCCCTTTACAGCATGTAATTTAAATGAATATTTTCGAAGATATTACAGATTTAAAATGCAGGGACATAGCGGTTGCGGCGGTACCGGTCGAGGGGCCGGGGAGTAGCGATGGGCGTTGAATCAACGAACTAGTTGAATCAACGTTGATGTCTCTTCAACGGGGTTAACGTTGACCGTGAACAAATCAACTCGTTGAATTCGTCAACGAGTTACGAGACAACGACGTTTACGACTTCAACTCGTTTGACGAAACGAGAAACTTAACCCAACATTTTGTTATTTTCAACGTATGTAAATTGTATTTCTTTGACAATAAAACTCCCGCTACGACACGATAGTCACAATAATTTGAACTCTAAAACTTCCTGAACGTAAATTTGCCTGAAGACAGGTTCAAGGGCTATGAATAAAATATAAAAAACGTAAAATTACGAATGTACATAAAATTACTAAAAACAAGATTAATAGTAAAAAAAAACAACAAAAAATACAAAAAAAAACGGCATCAAATTGTTCGCTTAATTAACATTACAACAGCATAAGTTAATAAGAGCGTTTAGGCGTCTATCGTTCATGCAAGTTGACAATCGTACACGTTAACTCGTTGACGAAATTAACTAGTTGATCAACTAGTTGACAAACGCAAATCAACGTTAACGTTTCGTTGACGGAAAAACCTTCAACGACCCATCGCTACCGGGGAGCGCGTGCCTATACCAAATAGTGCGTCGAAGGCCGTGCTTCGCCCTACAACACTTTATGATTATGTAGTATATTTAGTATCAGCAATGCACCCGTGCAAAGCCGGGGCGGGTCGCTAGTTGTTCATAAATAAGAATATTACAACCTCAAACAAACAATCATACCTTCTTCGTTAACAGCGCACAAAATATAATCTAGACACACGGCAGTGTGTCCGCCAAGTTCGAGCAAAAAAAAGCGACACACCGGCCGTGGGTTATATTACACGAACCATTTCGGGCCAATTTCGACCACCCTATAACTCAAAACATATTTTATCTACGCATCTGAAATTTCGAGTGTCTGTTGACATCCGCTTAATTGTCTAGAATACAAAATTTCATTATTCTACCTATAGCAGTTCTTGAGATATTGACGTCAGAAAATCGTCGACCTGAAATTTGGCTCGAAGATTTGTCTTTAGGTCGAAATAAAGTAAAAATCTGAAAACGGCCAAGTGTGAGTCAGTTTCGAAAACAACGAATGTGTAATTTTGTTCTACTATAAGTAGGTATGGAGTGGAAATGAGATAAGACTTATTTAAATTTAGATACATACCATTTTAGACAATACATGTTTGTCTTAAAGACAAGAACAATAAAATTGTTCACCACTCTGTGTGTGTCTGTTGCGGAAACCGAACCCACGATTTACGAATTGCAAAGCAGGTCACTAGGTAGGTACACTAGGTGCGCTAAATCAGTCAAACAAAAACAAAGAGACTATTTTTTCTCGCATAGTCTAAATAATTTCTAATTTTACAACTAAGTGGAATGAGACATTTCCTAAAGCAAAAGTGATAAAAAAATAATAAAGAACCTACACCTAACAAAAATAACTGAAATCCCATCAAAAACATAAATGTAAAAGGCTGCCAAGTTCGATACTATGGGAATGCTTCGCCTATAAAAGAAGTGAGATCTGAATAAGTACCAAGTTCCATAAAAATACCTCAAATCATAAATAGTTATAGGAATGCACACTTGATTTCAAGCAGTTTTTAAGGTACATTTTGAATAAGTATCACGTTACTTAGAAATACCTAAAATTATAATAGTCAGAGAAACGCACACCGGTTTTTTTTTAGCAGTTTCCTGATAACATTGATTATTTTCAGTACTTTTTAAAGATGTTACTTGGCAAGTTTTGATAGAAAATTATATACTTGACACATTGCAGTCCAAAGGTGTCGATTCATTGCATTGAAAAGGTGTGTGGTGTGTGAAAACTTGCCAAGTAACATCATTAAAAAGTGCTGAAAATAATAAATGTTATCAGGAAACTGCTAAAAAAAAACCGGTGTGCGTTTCTCTGACTATTATAATTTTAGGTATTTCTAAGTAACGTGATACTTATTCAAAATGTACCTTAAAAACTGCTTGAAATCAAGTGTGCATTCCTATAACTATTTATGATTTGAGGTATTTTTATGGAACTTGGTACTTATTCAGATCTCACTTCTTTTATAGGCGAAGCATTCCCATAGTATCGAACTTGGCAGCCTTTTACATTTATGTTTTTGATGGGATACCTATTAATCGTTACTAAACTAAGAGTAACTTGGAATACTAATTCCGCACGATCAGTCTACCCAATAATCGATATTCGGTTTAATTAGTCTAAAGCAAACGGTTCCGGTTCACTTGTTTCCGTATTTGCGTTCCCCGATTGTCTTTAGATAAGTTCTATATGTTTGAATGTAAATAAAGAGTAGGGCTGTCTCGTGTACAGTTTTAATATTGTTCTCTTATCCATCAATAACAAAAAAGTTGAAAATAATAGATTAGATAGGTAGTTACTTATTTTTTTCGGAAAACATTTAAAAGGTGATTAGGATACAATAAGCAAATATATTTCAGCTAAAGTAATTCTCGTTACAGCAAAAATATCCCAATTTATAAGAATATGCTTAATGTTAAGTTTACAAATAGAAGACAACCTTAAAATATCCAAAAGCTAAGTCGAATTTGTTTTAAGTGTACCTAAGAATCTGGTACATAAGCTACCTATACAAAAAATATGCTATCCATTCCACTTTCTACAACATCATTTAATCTACAAATATCTGAAATTTCTCAACGAAATGAGCAGGAATATGAAACTTGTAGACTAGTCGGTTGCCATGGCAACGTGATATTTAATGCCTAACAACCCTATCTCGATCGATGAGGCAGACTTGAGGCAACAGGTCTCGTCATAGCAACCATCTCGTACTCGGTACTCCTTCCTGTAATTTCATCCGTTTTATAGAACATGTGTTTGAGTATGAATAAATAAGTAGAGCGTAAATAACAAGTAATGAAACTATGAATTTTATCATGAAAATAACGGTCGTTAGTTTCTAAACTATTTGGCCAATTTGTGCGCGTAAAACATGTCAGCAAATGTGAAACGTCAGCAATATTTGAGGTATTCGTTGTTCTTTAGAATTTACTAGATCCATACCTCTAGCGATAAAGATAATCTATATATCTCTACTAGCTGTGTCCCGCGGTTTCACCCGCGTGAATACCTAGGTCCCGTTCCCGGTGCCTTTGTATATAATAACAGACAAATAATTAGCAATAAATTAAAATTGCGACTATAATTTGAGATTTAAACTATCCTATCTCTCAAGTTGGATCGAACTGCACATGGTGTGCGAATTTTATTATAATCGGTTAAGTGGTTTAGGAGTCCATTGAGGACAAACATTGTGACACGAGATTTATATATATTAAGATATCGACGACCTCCGTGGTCGAGTGGCGTACGCACCGGTTTTCAAGGTGCCGCTAGCTCTGAGGTCCCGGGTTCGATCCCCGGACGGGTCAATGTAGAAACTCACTTTTCTACATTGTCTCGGGTCTGGGTGTTTGTGGTACCTTCGTTGTTTCTGAATTCCATAACACAAGTGCTTTACAGCTACTTACTTTGGGTTCAGAGCAATGTATGTGATGTTGTCCGCATTTATTTATTTATTATTTATACTTTTATCTGCTAGAAATTCTATTTTCTTGGGCAGTGACCTATTGTTGACCAAGTCTTCGATCTATGATTACGATGCGTCATTACACAGTGACAACTTTCCTTATCAACAAAAAATGTTAAACTTAATTATTATAAAAAAAGCACATAATAATACCTATGGTAATGTACATTATCCACCATTTCTGAGACAGAACATTGAATACTTCGTTCTAACTTTGTCAAATGCATACTCCAAGTTCACCATATTTCTATTCGCTTTGTCGGATTCTTGTTTTAATGACTTTCCCAAGGATGCTGTTTTCCTTTGACGTCTACCTACATACTAAATATGAATATGACAACTAAATAGTTGGAAGTTTTTAAACGAATGAATAAATTCCGGAGCAATTTCTCTAATTACTACATGCTTTAAAGTTTGAAATATGCTCGTGAAATGTTGGGAAGAATTTTATTTGAGCAAAATAATGCTGAAGACTTTCCTGGTCCTTTACATACACTCGAGAGCAATGAATCCAGGTCACTTAAAGAATCCTAAAAATCTCGGAAACTAAAAATGCTAGGTTAATGCAATAAATTGTATTTAATAGACAATGTAATACTCCTTAAATGAAGGTATTAAAACTTCTTAGTTATTGTAAAGTTATATCATAAAAAAATCAAATTTGAAAAAGGGCCACTTTCGAAGATGGAACTACGAAATTACAGCATTTGGTTTTGCTTTTGTTTGTAATCTGTCATTTATGTGGGTACATAAACCATGTTTTTTTTTTTTTAAACCTATCTCAGGCACCAGCTCTCACAAAGTGAAATTACAATACCTCAATACCTTCTCCTGTATACTGTGTCGAAATCTTTGTGAGAGGAAATAAATAAATATATTATTATGTTGATAGTGCTCTATATTCATTATTCAAGCTGAAATTATGTCGCTTACGCCTGAAGAATGCACCAGAATACTTACAATGCTGGAAACCGGCCGGAGTCAGCGCGATACAGCCAGGACTGTCGGTGTGTCGCTGTCAACAGTACAAAGAGTTCTCCGACGTTACGAAGAAACTGGTTCTAACCTACGCAGACCAGGAACGGGCAGAACCAGGTGTACCACAGCACGAGAAGACCGATACTTGGTGAACACCATGCTTCGAAATCGCTTTCTCACAGGAACTGAACTCACAAATCAGTTTCGACGCCTCGGAGGAAGTAACCCAAGTGCATGGACAGTAAGACGTCGGCTTGCTGAATCTAACTTAAAACCCCTTAGACCTGCAAACGGCCCTAAACTGGAGCGTGGGCATCGTATTTCAAGACTAAGATATGCCCAGAGCCACGTAAATTGGAGTATTGAAGATTGGTCAAAAGTTATGTTCTCCGACGAATCAAAATTTATGATCTACAAGCACGATGGAAGACACAGAGTGTATCGAAGACCAGGGGAAAGATTCAAGCAAGCATGCATCGAAGAAAAAGTAGCCTACGGTGGTGGGTACTGTACTTGTGTGGGCCGGAATTTCTTCTGAAAGTCGCACAGAGCTGGTGATCATAGAAAACGGCTCTTTAACTAGCGAAAGATATGTGGAAGAAATCCTCAATGATCACGTTGGTCCATTTATGGTCAATTTAGGTGAGGATGCTATATTTATGCATGACAATGCCCGACCTCATACAGGTAGGATTGTGAATGACTACCTTCAAGAGATGAACATTACTCGTATGGAGTGGCCAGCGCGCAGCCCGGATATCAACCCGATCGAGCATGCTTGGGACGAGCTAGGCAGATGCGTAAAACAACGAAACCCTCCCCCAATCACGCTTCGTGAGCCCAAAATTGCTCTCACAGAGGAATGGGAGAATATTCCCCAAAATCGTATAAGGAACTTGGTGTACAGCATGCCAAACCGCGTAAACGCAGTAATGGAAGCACGAGGAGGCAATACGAAGTATTAAAATTCAAGAAAATCGTAATAAAGTTCAAAAATTTCATGTTTCCTATTTTTGTTTTAAGGAGAGATCAGCAGTTTTTTTCTTTATGTAATTTTGTGTTAATAAAATGTATGGTGACTCATATTTTTTTTACTTTCATTTAAGGAGTATTACATTGTCTATTAAATACAATTTATTGCATTAACCTATCATTTTTAGTTTCCGAGATTTTTAACATTCTTTAAGTGACCCGGATTCATTGCTCTCGAGTGTATTTCTGATCGTATTAAGTACAAATTACTTCAAACGTTGTCTTCATATCTTTCATCTTGACAATTCAGTAGATTAATTATGCGATAAATAAAGATAGATACCAAACAAGAGAACAAACAAGTAATTACATTTTAATCGAATAGCCTATATTTTGTGAGTTTTCTTAGACTTACTTCGAAGCCACGTTCAATGAAGTATAATAATATGTAGGACGTAGGTACGTTTCTAAAGGTCGCTATAAAACTTATCAGACTCCCACGAGCTCTAATTACTTCGACCCCTAATTATTATGAGCCGAACGACCCGTAATCATATTATAAGTTAAGAAGATTATGTCAGGAGTCATTTTTATACTCACAAGATCGGCACGGTATAATTGGTAAAAATATAGGCCCCCATACATAGGAAGATACATTTATTTTATCATTAACATGCCTCTTTTAAACCTTTATAAATGCTTAATAAAAAAAAGAACAATAGATTACGATGCGCCTTACAAAGTGATGGAGAGTTTTCTTTACTCATTTCATTCCAAGACCAAATTAAGTTCAACAAAAATATGAAAATTAAATCTTCAAAAGTCCTACTGATACCTAGTCTTATCACACATACTTATTTAATGACTTGAATCATGAAATGGAATACATACTTGCACAAAAAAATCTTAAAACCACCTTTCATTATAATTCTTAAAACATCATAGATATACATCATCACCCAGTAAGTAAAAACATCTCATAAAACTATATCCTAACCACGAGAAACAGTTCTCAACATTATAAATTATTAGTTTCTGGATACAAAGTTGCTGAAGTCAGGTCAATATCTCAACGACCGCGACTCTACAAACTTTTTAAACTCGTCTATAAAATTCTCAATAACTCCATGTCAAGTGTATTGACTAAGTTTAAAAAATCATAGAACCACAAGCTGGTGAAGTTGGAACGTCATGTATACGTATGACTGAAGATTTTCTATTGTAGTTCTAGTGTTATGTACATTTGTATGTCGCTAGGGAGTGTTCGCTGACATTTGCTCTCGTGTAGAGAATAAAATTCAAACGGTCTGTTCAAAGCGTACTTGTTTTTGGCCACTAATATTATAGTTATGTTTCGATTTCCAATGATTACAAGGAATTGATTCCTGCGGATATAATAAACTGTGACGACGTCCATTATTTTATAGAAGAATAAAATTCTCTTGTAGAAGGCACAACTACCAGCCTCTACGCATTAAAAAACTAAAAAAACTGAAAAGTTGTGTACTTTGAATCCCTATATCAATAAGTGCTCTAATGTCAAGCTTCAGTATAATGATGTAATGTTTTGTTTGTGTCTCTGTATACAAAACTGTAGCATTATATCACAAGTATGTTCCACCTCTCTTGCTGATCCATCGCACGATTATCGTTTACCCACTTCATAGTTGCGGTTACGTTCACTTCCAATAGTACGGCCTATCTGATGGTGTGACGTCATAGCCTCATGATGCGGCTTAGCGGTAATCGACGTGTTAGGATAAACGACGCTTTTGTAAACCATGGGATCGATAGAACCAAACGTTTTGATTTGTCAAACTTTAACGAAAATGATTTGGGTTTTTGAGTTGTAATTGAAATAAGTCACATCATGTTAAGCATAACAGTATAGCAGTAATGGGCTTTATTAATTTCACTGAACGAAACCATTTCTAATTTAGTGCTATGTTCGAAAAGTTGATTCCCTATGTAAGCAAAATCTCGTCGAATTATAAAACTCTTTTGTCTTATCTTAAAGATAAAATTTCAATTAGATGTAAACAACAGTACATACTACAACATACAACAGGTATTTTAAAATTAATTTACTTGGTATTTCACGTTTACCTAGTAAAGGAAATCGCTCATGTCCACAGCAAAACCTAGCCAGCTTCGTTAAATACCGCCCGGCGCTCAGCGCTAAACGTTTGATAAACTCTCTTTTGTTTCACATTGTAATATCTAAATTGTTTTAGTTTACATGAACTCTAAAATGTTTATGTTGCTATAACGGTTTATGCTTCTAGTTTATTTTAAGAGCGGATTTGAATGTTTTTATATTATACTAGTAAGAACAACGACGATTTTATGGTATTATTTAAAGTTTCTGAAGATCCTAAACTATAGTTACATAATTTTATCTCAAAAGCTGTAAAACTAGAATATTCATACTTAAAATTAAGTCCTTTAAGACTACAATGTACATCAGAATTTTAAAACAATCTAAATCTTTTTAAAGAACTCTCAAAACGTTTGGTCGACTCTACTCGTGATCAGAGAGCTGGTTTGTTCCTTGCACAGTGAATCGGCATGGCTATTCAACGTGGCAATGCTGCCAGCCTTCTCAGCTTCAGCACGTTTCCCGCCATTGACAAGGATGACGATGAATTTTTTGACGTGTGTTAGTTTTATTTATTTATATAAGATTTAATTTTAGTATAGTTGTAAGTGTTTCTTGTTATATTAAATTTAAGTATTGAATTGTAAATAAAGTAACCAAGTTGCTGTCATATGGATAGTATCTTCTAAATACCTGTAAAACAATGCAACATAACAAATCTCTTAGTAAACAAAACAATCAAAAACCATTTCCATCGGTCACAAATAAAGTTAACGCATTATTTCTCCAATTTCCACTTCCACTGTCGACGTTGGAATCACAAGTTAATAATTCGTTTACACCAAAAACAACACATTAATATTATTGTGCTATGTTATTTTGTATAATCGACATGTATTGAGACTAATTTAGAGTAAAATGATCTCTATATCAAAACTAAAAGTTAGACTAGCCTGTTGGTCTAGTGGTTAGTGACCCTGACTGCTATATCGGAGGTCGTGGGTTCGATTCCCACCCAGGACAAATGTGTGTCTGGGTGTGATTTATATATAATATGTATGTATATTATTTAGAAATATGTTACTATGTTTATCACCATAGTACAAGCTCTGCTGAGTTTGGGATCAGATGGCCGTGTGTGAGTTGTCCGAGGATATTTATTTATTTATATTTATAAATGATTCATTTTGGTTATTCGTTTTTACCACTTACTTTCGGTGGACTGTACAATATTCACTCTTAGCGTTTAGTACTTTCTTATCCTACACTTTAAAATATTTTCCTTTTAAATATACCCTGTGAACAGTTTCCATAAGCTCACCAGACTAAATAGTTTATGTACTCGAGAACTTCATCGGAAGATGTAGGAGACTGTATTTACTGAATAAAACGAGCGCTTCGCAGAATTGGAAACGGATCTAAATGGATTTCACAGTAAATCTTCAGATTTCATTGAATATTGAATAAATTGTTCCTTGAGTTTCTGTTCTTGAAGAAACGAAGCCTTTGTGTCTTTAAAATGAGTAGACTAGATTCAAAAAGGTAAAGATTAGAAACAAAATTATAAAAAGAAATTCGTTTTGAACCTTATTTGAAACAAAATTTCTAAATTAGGTATAATAGAATAAAATACTTCTTTTAATAAAGCGACCTTTTGAAATTCACATACACAAATAAATTAGCTTGAAGTTACTGTGAATATAATAAACCTCACGTCGTTCTTACATTTTGTAGCAAACTGTGACGAAAAGAAAAAGTTTTATCACTCCTGAAGAAATTCTTAGATCTCGAGCATGACGGACACATTTTATTAAAATACTTTGCGAACTTGTAACAGGTATTGGGGAAAATTTGAGCTTATCTCAAAGGTTAATATAATGTAGTAAAAGACTAGCTTTATATTAGAAGTAAGCCTTACAAAAGGATTTTGGAAAAGAAGCAACGGTCTGGTCATTAAAGTCAATCGTAAAAATAAAAAAAATATAATAAAAAAAATAAAAAAACACGCCTGCCATGTCAAAAAAAAATTAAAAACAAGTCAAATATGTGCAGTCGGGGGACCTGTAATGAATTGTTCCAAGTAACCGACCCCGACTGCAAATATTTGACTTTTTTTTAATTTTTTTTTGACATGGCAGGCGTGTTTTTTATTTTTTTTTATTTAATACCTTTTAGTGAACAACAAAAAAAAACATGACACAACACAAAAAAAAATATCGTTCGGAACCCTTTACAGGCGATTTCGACTCACACTTAAACATTTTTTAATGTCCACATAGCCTATGTCATTCGGGATAACTCAAAGCTTCTAATGATACCACAAACATTGAAATCGGTCAAGCCTTTTAGAAGTTATGGTGGAATAAAGAAACTTACAAACATACATACATACATGAACCCTGAAAACATAACACTCCTTTTTGGGCAGTCGTGTAATTAGTTTTAAATACCAATGCAACATAAGATTACTTCTCCGTTATCTTGTCGTGTTTTACCCGTGGAATATTATGTAAGAAATTATGTAAAGTGGTTTATAATAGGGCCAAAAATCTTTGGCACTCGGTTATTCACATAAAAAAATTGCAACGCCATGAGATTTCACATTAATATTCAAACGTTCCTATAAAAATGAGGTACGTAAAAAACTTACAATATTGTAATTAAAAAGGTGTCTAACCAAAAACTCCGCTCATTAAAATCAAAACAAACAAAGTTCCTTGTTCTCAATTAACGTAAACCACTCAATTAATTTTCCTCGTAAATTAGTTGAGTTAGAACCAAACAACACACGTTCACCGCACTTCCAATAACCTGTGGTTTATTTATTACAAGCGAGGCATCAACAGGTACCAGTCAACGTTTGGATAGACATACCCTTTTGGTACCATGATGTATTTCATGATCCTTTTGACATGTAAACTGTAGCAACATTTTATTCTTTACTAGCTGTGCCTGCGACTTCGTTCGCGTGGATGACGAAACTTATCAATGAGTTTTTAACCGCAAAATTAAGTTTTTTTTTTTTTATACTTTTCCGGGATAAAAGCTACCCAGTGTGGTGCCCAGGATAATAAAGAATAATTATACCAAGTTTCATCGTAATCGAACCGGTAGTTTTTGCGTGATACCTGAACAAACAGACGGACAATTTTTTTTTTTTTTCACTCTTTTGGTTTCAGTGTCGGTCTAGTAACACCCCCCGCCATTTATTTTTTTGATATTTTCAATGTACAGAATTTTCACTTCTACAGATTTATTATAAGTATATAGATTTGACTTTGTGAATACTTTGTTTGATTTTTATTTGTTGATTGTTTGTCTTAAGCTGAATTTAAAGTCCGATTGATAACTGATTGTAAATCTCTTACTGGTAGTTAAGTTTGTTTATTTACCGACTGCAAAAAAGCTCTCATTCTCTTTAGTCCAAATATTATAATATGATAATAATAATATCCCCGGGACAACTCACACACGGTTATCTGATCCCAAGCTAAGCAGAACTTGTGTTATGGTAACCAGACAACTGATAAACATACTTATATATTTCTAAATACATACATATTATAGATAAATTACACCCAGACACAGAACAAATGATCGTGCTCATCACACAAAGATTTGTCCTGGGTGGGAATCGAACCCACGATCTCCGGTATAGCAGTCAGGGTCACTAACCACTAAACCAACAGGTCAGTCTTTTTTTATTATCAATTTTGTATGAGCCTGTTTCCTGATTTCTCAAAATTACCTGGTTCGAGCTTTTTATAATTAAAAAGTTGTACGCACATAATTTTAAAACTCATTCCACGATACAATAAGCACACAAGACATTTCTAAAATCTTAGGTGATACTGTTAAATCTTAGCTTTTACTCAGCTGTCAACATCCTAATATCGCTACGACTCTTCATTTTGTATTAAACAACTTTATAAAACACTTAAGCTGAAGTACATAATATACTTACAAGAAAGCAAGTAAATAAAGAAGTACCTCATCAAAAAATAGCCGGTGAGCCTTACAAAGGCGAACTAACGTAATTTATATTTCATTTTGTAAAAGAAAATTAAAATGAGAAGCCTTTTAACTCGCCCTTGTGGGTATATAATGAAAAAGTACTTTGGTATAAAATTGTAAGGATGTGATTGAATTCTTTTAAAGAGATTAGTGGCAGTACTCAGGTTTATTGTGATTCTGGCACAAATTAAATTATGGCTTGGTGACCCTCGTCACAAAGGATATAACTTAGATAATATGGGCATTTTCCTTTCAACGCGCTTACTGTCATCTCTCGTCTACATTATTAATAATATTTAGTCTTTCTTGACATTTCTGTATTTGCGGTGTTTTACAAGAAGTCTATTAAAAAACGTTTTGTGTTTGAATGACAATTATGATAAATTAAACAACTAGTTTTGTGTTCGGGTTTTCCGTTCATACTATTCGAACCATTATTTTTTCAATTATTATTTTAAAAAATAAATAAAAATCTCCTTTAACTTTACATTTTACAAGTAGGCAGGAAATACATTATAATTATCTCCTAATTTGTGGTACGCAGTTACGCTTTTTACTTTTAAACTACATGGAAGACGACAGTTTGCTTTCTCAAAGTATTTATTTTAGGAACCTATTCAACTGAACATAGTAGATTAAACATAACATTAGGTACATCACGTATGTAATATTATATTGAGCTGTATAGTCGGAACAAGACCTCAGTCCTAATTACGTTTAATCCATCAATCAAAAGCTTGATAGGTTGGTAATTAATTACATTATTACAACATAATCCTTGTATCAAACAAATTACTTTCAAAAATATGATTAATTATTTTCTAACCTGGAGTTTTTAAATTATGTCTTAAAGAAAATACAGGAATAAAATCTTTTTTCTCCTAGAAATGGTTAAGTAAGCCTTGTGGTTGTTTTTCTATAAATAAAAATTAATATTGCTACAAATATATAAGCCGTCTACTGTAGTCTTTATTTATTGAACGATGAGCCGTGTCCGTCCCATGCCTTTGTTATGTTCTCAACATGGCTTAAAGCTGTCTTGACTAAGGAGTTTTATAATTTAATCTTAAAAGTGCACGGTCAATTATTCAGTAAATTACAGTAATTTTTATTTACTTTTACTACATTATTTTTCAATTAATTAACTTATAGCGTACAATATTCAAGGAATTTCAATACTTATACTGTAAAGAGTAGTAAATGGTGTTATTTACTACATTGACTGATTGTAAAGATGAAACACACTATAAAATATAGTCCTGTGGAAAATAGATTCTATACGGTTTTTTTTTTATAAAATTCCTTAAGTAATTAATTGGAAACTCGATAATAGCATATCGACATAACATTTTAAGTACCTAATTTTTATAATTGATATTTAATTTAATAACACATTAATGTCATACTTTACGTTACCTGTAATTTTAATATCAGACAAGACAACTGTATGGAAATAATCAATACACGGGCGGCAATATATAGGCAATCGACCGGTATTACTATTTAAAAGTCCTAGCAACGACACTTTCTAATCGCTCCTTTCAAGCTTAGTTTAAACCTAGTTTAAGTCAATACTTTACTACTTTAACTTTAATTATTTTTTGTTTTTTGAAATAAAGAAAAATATTTTTTTGTAATTAATTAAATTCGTTATTAAGGTATTAAAATTATGTAAATTCTAAGCTCACAAACTATTTTAATGGTCACTTTTTAACACTAGCTAAAACAAAACATTTTTTTACAATCTGAATTGATATGCAAATCTATTTAAGTGAGAACGGTTACATAGATAATTAATTAAGAAATCAAGAGCATACCATTTGCTTGATAACACTAATATGGCGTAATAGCTGTAGAGTATACCTAAGCGATATCCCATAATGTTTGTCTATTAAGACAATTTGCAGCTATTAAGATCAAAGGCTGCATAAATACCTCTATGTAGAGAAGATTGGCAAATGGATTGTAATTTCAATGGTTTAAAAATAAAACTATACCTAATTCTTAAGTCGCGATCTTAATTAAGAATGCTATACAGTAAAATAAAAGTTAAATTTACTTTTTGGTATTTAGAATACTAAATCATTATTGTTATTATTCAGAACAAGACTCTCATTGTTTAAATGTGTTTTAGACACTGCTAGTTTTTGCATGTTAAATTAATGCCGAATTGTACAAGGTTCCATATTTAAATGGAACACTTTATTATTGTATTTACATTCTGAGCAAAAAAAAAATCTATTAAATTCTACGCTATTCTATGTTATATATTTGAAGCAGTTTAGTTTTATAACTGCTTCAATTAACTTAATAAAATTAAATAAATAAACTGAAGATTGCCAAACCGCACTGACATAGATACTATACTTCGATATTATACTTCCCGGTTGAATTGCCAGTTTCTGTGTTTCATAAATAGTCTTTGCCCTGCAGCGGAATAATCAAAAGCTTAAATTATTCTAATCCAAATCTGCTGATTTAATTAACTATCGCCTGCCTTTGACAAAACAATACGTAAACAATAGTCACAGTCAAATTATCCCACTAATAATTTTAATGTAAAAGTTTGTCAAAATGGATAGATGGTATGATGTTTGTTACGCATAAACACTTTTTGTACAAATAAAGTTCGGAGTCGGGTTTTAGATATAGCATAATTTTTATCTCAGTCACTCTACAAAAACAAAAACGAAATTAGTAAAACCACGGGGCCCTAAGAAATAAATGTAAGACGTGTGACTTTTTTATAAAAAGCACTTCAATCTAAACGCTGCCGCTGGTTTATTCATTGATATAAAATAAAAGATAAAATAAAAAAAAAACTATGAAATCTTTAAGTCTCTGAACAATCGGTATTGTTACAGAAGTTTGTATATTACATATTTTGTTTTGCGAGGTAAGCTGAGTTTGTATTGCATTTGTAAGCATAGTGAGTTTCCTATTACAGAAAATGTTATTTGATTGCATTGTTGAGCACATAAGTTTAGATTTTAAGAAATAATGTTGTATTTTTAGCGTGCACTTTGATATATGAATAAATGATTTGATTTGATTTGATTGTGTTTCGTTTTCAATAGGTTTATAAGACACAATGCAAAATTCTCACTTAATTACACCGGGATTTAATTACACCGAAATGAATTGAAAATAAGGAACGCAAAAAATTGTGGTCGTTTATTATGAATAGAGAGACAAAGTAATGGTTTAAAATAGGTTTATTTATTTGAAGCAGCAAACGATCAAGTTACTTTGTTAATACTACTTATACTAATAGTACTTGTTAATACCAGAAATCTATAACAACTGTGAGAGTAATTACAATTTGACTTGTACAACATTTGCTTTGTAAATTAAGCTTAATGTTATTAATGGCTCATGTAAATTAAGATATTTTCAGTAAGATGGAATTATATCAGTAAAAAAATACCAAATAATTAAGAGATTACAATAACATTACGGAAATTTTGTGATACGTAAAAATGACTCAACGAAATCAAGACGTATGACAAGGAAAGAGAAAAATAAAGAAAGAAAAAAACCCAGGGACTCCCTTCGTTTCCCTTTACAATAGCCAAAAGAAAAGGGAGAGAGGACAATTCTTTCACAGTAAATACTCTTCTAAATGATGGGATAATACAGTGTACAGTCACGAGCAAAAATATTATACAAATAGCGAAATTGCAAAAAAAAACATGATTAAAGTACTGTTTTTAATGATTTCTTCATTTATGTATTTATGTTTAACAATACCAATCCAGAATTAAAGAGAAAACAATTAAAAGTTGCTAAGTATATGTAATTGTGCGGCTGACTGTACACATAGATATAACACGTATTGTTAAGTGCGTGCTACATAAGCCAGTTGATGGATTAGGGCGGGGTTAGCTACCAATTTTAGGACCAGATTGTTATTAGATTCTGAGATTACATGGACCATGATATTATCTTGTTTAGTATTATATATAGGTATGTATAACAAATTAAAACGGTCTGTTCGCTGTTTTGATTACAAGTGCGATATGCATTTGTTTATGAAGTAGGTATACTTAGACCTGGTTTTAGGTGTAAATTAACGAATCGGTGTTGCCGAATACGGTCTAGACTTATATTAGGTAAATATCGATTAACGACTCTTCTTTCGCAGGTCTGTCTGAAATAAATAAGAAGCATCTTTATAGATCTGTTCTTTTATGTATATTTTTTCTAAATTACCTATATGGTGTGTTTTCCACTAAATATGTTTATATGTATAGTCGCCTTATAAAAATGATTAGGTATTCATAAAAGTTATTGGCTATGATATTATTACAAAAGTTATCTTACAGATAAATTTCACGAACAACGGACCAAATTATTTTGTTTATCGCTTCTATAATGAAAATCTTTGTAGTAACTTGGGGACTATATTTCTACATAAATATCAATAAGCTGGCATAGCGCGGGATTATATTTAGCACTTATAAATTCTGATTTAGGATAATTTGTTAGATCGGTTACCGCAACAGGAATTAAATTTCCGATGGAATATTATTTAAAATTCAACATTCATGGTAAAAAATGTAAGTCACTATTGAAATGCTCTCAAAATTGAATCAAACGATATGCTGAGTGAGAAAAACAAATGATACCTATTGTAAAATAATGTAGTATTTGTTTTATAAACTCACATACTTACATCGATCTTCCAATACAATATGCGATTCATACACACGCTATAATACTGAAATCATACAGTCGCACAGACGTAAAAGTCTATAGGTTGGCTTACTTGAATCAATTGAAGGTATTTCTCAGTATCGATTTATGCCAACGCTGAGGAATCTGATAGCAAGTAACCATTAACGTCTGTGAGTGCGGCAGAGATTTCTAATTTGACGATCTCCGTGGTCGAGGTGTCGGTAGCTCTGAGGTCCCGGGTTCGATCCCCGTACGGGTCAATGTGGAAACCAACTTTTCTACATTGCCTTGGTTCTGGGTGTTTATCTTCGTTGTTTTTGAATTCCATAACACAAGTGCTTTAGCTAATTACTTTGGGTTTAGAGCAATGTATGTGATGTTGTCCGCATTTAATTAATCAACAATGTGTCTCAACAGTACCTAATATCTACCTCTCATTAAAACCGATCGCATAAAATCAGAGTATTGACCCGTCGCCTAACAATCAAAATGGTGAAGTGTAGTGATCTTGTAAGGGAGCGTTCCTTTTGTGCCCTTACTTGTGTTACGTGACCGCACCCGAATGGGGAATCTTTGTTAGAAATTCTATGGATTTTGTGACTTTCTACTGTTAGTTTTTGGTATTATTGTACTGTCACATTTTTTCAAGTAAATGTACTTCAGTATTGGTGCTGGTTAGTTAACGATTTTCTCCATACAACGTTTTCCAATACACTTGACAGGCGTGTTTTTTTTTACTTTTTTATTTATTTATTAGCTGTGTTATTCATGGTAGATAGGTCAAGGATTTATTATTATACGTACACGTATGAAAATTAATAAATTCAAACACCGTTTAATATATATATATATTTTTTAAACTGCCCTTTTCAAGTATGATTAATCAGTTAACATGTAATGCAGTTTAAGATAACCGGTTACCAAAAGCTATAACGAAGTTTAGCACTATGTGATACGTTTTTTACCTAAGTTAAAAATTCCTTATTCCGCGATTCAAAATATCGGGCAGTCAGCAGTTTTGTAACTGGGCCGATTGCCTATAATGCTCCGACGTCTATATAGTTAGTAAGCGCGAGCAACTGAACTGAGATTTAGCTACTTCCTTGTAATCTATACTAATATTATAAAGCTGAAGAGTTTGTTTGTTTGTTTGTTTGTTTGGTTGAACGCGCTAATCTCAGGAACGACTGGTTAGAATTGAAAAAATCTTTTTGTTTTAGATAGTCCATTTATCGAGGAAGGCTTTAGGATATATAACATTACGCTGCGACCAATAGGAGCTAAGCAGCAGTGAAAAATGTCACAAAAACGGGGAAAAATATTCATACTTGAAAGCTTCCATTGCGTGCGCTGCGTAAACGGTTCGAGCTACCCAAAATATACCTATGTATGAAAGAATTGTTCCTCTTTATATGATCTAAAAAAATGTCTGCGACAGTATATGTCTATCTTTTAAGATTGACTCACTATAACCTTTTTTAAGGTAGTCATTTGGTCGAAATTAATGCATTATTGCCAATTATTTGCTACAGAGTTTTATCAACATAATATTAACTAAAATTATCATTTACGCAGAAATCAGAAATACTTTTTTTTTAAACTTCTTAATCGCAGTCATAATAACAGAAATTGACGTGGACGAAGTCGCGGGGATCAGCTAGTAAAAAATAAAGAGATAGAGCTTTATTACTTTGGAAATAAACAGATACACCTCCAAGAAATCATCTCGGAGGTGCTATTAGTGGTGTATAACGTTACAAACTCAGACTCAACTAAATCCAACTTATTTAATCTTCGTCTGGACCAAGTTTAATGAAATAAACAGCAATCAGGGAGTCAATCTTACGCCGGTGAGTCTACAGCTCACTGCTATTTGTCGTATTCCAAGCAATCTCAGAAATGTAGGGAGAAAATTGTATAGGAAGAGGCGTTGCCATGGTAACAGTTTGAGAAGGATTTTGTTTATAAAGTGTGAGAGTTTGAAGATTTCTTTCGAATCAAAATAGCGTTCAATTGTTTTTGTTATGAGTTCCATTTTAGACTTTTGAATACAATAGTAATATGAAGAAGCATTTACTCCATTTTTTTTTTAATATTTTATATTTTTTTAATGTATCGATGGTTCACTTGCTCCCTATATAAAAAGAGCGATTGACATCGAATTACAGTTTCGGCAGGCGATAAGCAAACATTCCTAACAGCTGCTATAATATTATGATGGATTGGGCGGAATAGTCTAGATAGAGTTGCTAACACTTTTCACAAACTACATCATAATAAAATAAAACAAATATATCTGCATTACGTAATATAAATGTTAAGAAAGAATTAACTATTATTTGTGGTTGAATTATACATAAATAAGATATCATAACGTAAAATAAAAATGGTTCTTCTTTATGTTGTACCTACTTAGAGCAAATGCGCTTCCTAACACATCTTTGTGGATTTCAGTAAACTCATAGAAGCCTTGCGTCTTGTGCTTATCTGCACACATAGAATATGCAACGACAAATGCAAATACGTACAATCCGTGATTCTATATGAAGAATTTTATTTACCTTTACAGTAGTTCAGAGTCACTGTAATCAATAGACTGTCTATTGATTACTCTGAACTTTTAATGGCGGTAATCATGTGATCACTGGTATTCCTAATAATATTATTAGTTACAAATGTCGCAAATATTTTTGTTTCATTAACAATTCTCGCTACATTAAATTGTTTTAATTATTGTGATCGTTTTTATTATCGTATTAAATGGAATTTGAAAAATGTTTCATATAAATTCAGGGCTTTTTTACTGGACATAATTAATATTTTTGTAATAGGTACATATACGAGTATATTATAGTTGACACAAAAAATACGATACAGTATTCATATCCGTTTCGCAGTATTTATTAAAATGCTTTTAATACAGATCCATATCTTTGCAATACAATACAATAAAGGCTCGTGTATTGAATGATATAGTAGTACGAGGTTAAATGTATAACCTGATAGGGTTGTCACCAACATGTGTTTTGTATAAACTACTAGCTGATAATATACAGCCTGCTGTGTGCTGCTGTTGCATCCTTAGGCCCTGGCCTAAGGACACAAACTCAATATCTTTAATATCTTTTATGTACCTTCATACGTAATTTTAAACGATATAGCAAAAAAAGTGTAAGTGGGCAGAATATTTAATTCATATTTAGAAATTTCCTTGCCAGTTAGAAATTTGAAATCTCTAGCTGTAGTAAATGGTTTTAGGAAGCAAGCTGACTCTAGCAAAGACTGCCAGTCTTGATCTAGTTTACTTTAAACTTATGTTAGATTCGTACGACACGGATCATCCTATCTATTGTACAAACACACATGTATACATCATCTCCTGAGAGTTCTTTTTTATATTCAACAGCTACCAACGCCCTGGAGAATACAACACGATATACGTACACACGCATAAATATATATATATATAGGTGAAGTATACATCAGTACTTCCCTCCCTAAAAGCTTTGTTCGCTTCCTAGCTACACAAATCAGTCGTTCACAATGGACTCGCCCATTTTATCTTGTAACGTCACACGATCCGTCAAATCGTGAGGTACGAAGACTTACTTATAGATATTGTGTCTGTCATGGAGTAGTGTGATTGGAGTGCGATCAAATGTTTACCGTTACAGACAGTTGTACTGGGTAGTGTAAACTCGTTTGTTATATAGCTGAGGATATGATTGCTATGTTGTCCTTAGGGTCCTTACTATGAGAGTAAATGATTTTGCATGCAGGATGATCTAGTAAAAATAAACTACTGTTCTTGTAACATAAAGCCAAGGATACACTAGGGGACAAATGTGCCACGACATGTATCGGCGACATTTCAAGCAAAGCCGGCCGATTTCGCCTGACAAATATGGCGACAACGCGCGACTTATGTCCACAGCGACGTTAGACGAAGTCCTGCGACTTCGCGAAACTTCGCCTGACATATCTGGCAGATATTACCAGATGTTGATGTACCAGACGCGAGGTTACCAGACATGTCGACCGAAGTCCGGCAACGTCGTGCTACTTCACCCAACGTCGCTGGCGACACGTGTTGCACGACATTTGTCCCCTAGTGTATCCTTGGCTTTATAGTGTATTCAATACATTTTGATGCCATCCGTACTTTAAGGTGACTCATGAAAAACTTTCGCTATGATAAGTGTTACCTTTGGCTAGAAATATCAAGTACAATATAAAAATTGCCTTATTAATTTAATCCAGAAACCAAAAAACTGACCGAGAAAAATAGTATTCAATAAATACAAAAAAGAAATGGGATATAAACAGCACAGTATTTGTAACCTCATGTGTAGTACTGTTAATTATAATTCTATTCGTTGTCTACCCTTAGTAGACTTCTTAATAATCTAGTTTTACCTCAAGGGATTGAATTTTGAGCGATGGTTAATTTTGCTATGAATAGCTAATTTTATGATGGGAGAGTGGTTTCACAGCAATTAAGTAAAACAACAGTTTTATACAATCATCTTAGATGTGATAGTAATTATGATTATAATAAAAAACAGGGATACCAACGGTCATCATTTCTAGGGTTCTTAATCATTATATCGCACATTACAAGACTCTTAGCTATACCAACATACATTATGTGTACAAATGTTATATAGTAAAGTGCCACATGTTATCTTTAGTGGTTGGAATATGAATTGCTTAAACAGGATCCACATTACGAAATCTTAACGTTCTACTTAAGAAACATGAATTGATAATGACAAAATTCGAGATAGATTCCTAAAACGCAACTCAGTACTCAAATACTTAAACCAACACGGTATACATGCAGTTTGCGTTTCCAATCGCGGCAATGGCGCAGCTCCAGTGAACACTTAACTCATTTACGAACTCACTACAACCGAGTCTAGACGTAAGCTTCCTTGTAGTTACGACTTACGAAGCTTAAGCCCCATATTAGTCCCTGTTCCTACGAATCCAGTACCAACATCCCGAGGGAGAGAAATGAGGGAGGTAGCTAGGCAACAGGTGCTCCAAACACCCCCCTACCTCCACTAATTCAAACTTCAACAATATCTTTCCCAAACTCACCTTACATTGAACCACGCAACTGAGCGGACTGAAATACTCCACACAGAGCGAGCATTGGATGGTATTCGTCGCGATGTATACGGATTCACCCTTCCAGCAATTTAGGGAATGGCCGTCGTTGTAATAAAAGTTCCGTGCAATGTTGTGTAAATTAACAAGTAACGTAGTATGCAGTGGAGAGCTTATTACGCGGTGTATTAAAATCTCAGATTTTAACGAGAGACCGCTCGGAATTTCATTTAGTACTGAATAGGATTATGTTTCTATTTATTTGCTTGAATGATATTTCAAGCAAGTTTATGGTGAAAAGTGTTACGTATTTATGTTTATGGTTAGTTCCTAATTAATGAACTGAATTTCGTTTCCTATGTATACCTAACTAATTAGACTAAACTTACCGAAACATATTTTGCATTGCACTAAAAAAAAACATTTTTTTGAAAACAATAACTCATTGTATTTTTAATAGAAGGTGAATGTCCTGCCAATAGTTAGTACATGTAAAATCAATACGTCACGACCATAAATACATAATACCAGTGGCCTGTATCAATGCAGGACGGACTTAATAATCCACTTTTCCACGTATCGATATTAAATGTGTTCTTGATTGCAAAAGTTGCCGTTTCATGTAGATAAATCGTTTTATTTAAAAAAGTTAAGTCAATTTCTACGAAGACAACATCTAAGATTAAAGTTATTTTTAGTTTAGAACTAACATATTTTTGGTTTAGTTTTGTAACTAAAAATAAAGTTTAAGGAAATGCCAAAAATGTGATCAAAAACAACACATTGGGATTTTTGGATTTTCAGAGGGCTTTTATGAAGTCCGACAAATACAATTGTGAGAAAAAACCTTTGAAAAGGACGCTTTAACCTTTAACAAGGAGGAAATAGTTCGACAAAATAAATATTAATGAGGGCGATATAACGTTTTCTTTCACAGATTTTTACTTATCGAAACTGTAATAAACGCTGGTGCAAATTGTAGGTACCTTTTGGTTATAACAGTGTGTATTGACTTTCAATAATGAATATTCACTAACCTTATAACCTCCAAAAAACAATTGAACGTAATTTGACGATTTCTTTTTATTTTCTTCTAACAATATGCACTTAAACGAAAATTCCTCTATTTGTATAGCTCAAATCATTCAAATCTTTAGTTACATACCTCAACAATTTAAACAACCTCTTCAATCTTAAATAAAATTATTTTACAGCAAACTGGCCCCATATGACTAAATGTTATTTCAAGTGTTACATAAAAGACTTAATAAAGTTCTACAATAAATCTTTTAACACCAACATCTTTTTACAGCACGATCGATAAGTTAATTCTCAGGCAAGTGCTATAAAAGCATAGTAGAACAAAGACAATAGCCACAGTTGTAAGCCGTCAGCAAAGTCTTAAATAATATAAGTACCACCTGGCCGCGTTCGCTATTTCATGTTACAAATACTTAGCAGGATGGCAAATAGAACGACAATAAAAAACGACTGTGTTTTGTTGTTTTTTTTTTGTTGTTGTATTTATAGTGAGCGATGATGAACATGTTGAATAGGGGTCGAATATTAAAGTAACGTTTAAAAATACCACTATTCTATAGCCTGGCTATACCAGCTTACCGGCAACTTCTGAAAAATTATATTTTACTAATAGACGTGACTATTTTAAGTCACATTATTTGTTGTTCTAAGATGTCACAATCTACTAAAATCATTCCGAGGAAACCATCTTAGGAGATTTTCTTGCATCCAAATTGACATCTTAAATCGCCACTAAACAGCGTGGTTATATTTTCAATTAAAAAAAAATTGTCAACCTTAAGAAGCACCTTTTTAAAAAACAGTCTTTGTATATACTATATGTTTGTATCATACAAACAATATGGAATATAGCATGAATTAAAACAACTTAATCAAGCTGTTTATTTGCTACACCGCTCTTGTTATCAAACTTTTAATTACTCGAGATTCCGCTAGTTTGAACTCACTATCCCATGTAAACGACATATTTACCTCTATGTATGCAGGCACTGTAATGTCTCACTTAAATAATTAAGGTGTAAGGTTCGTGTCACGGTAGGCAAAGTGAATTACTCACGGCGAGTTTATCAATAGAGACACGTTCAAATCTCAAACTAGCTGACGTTAATTTATGTATACACTAGCTCCTGAAGGAACCCCATCCGTTTAGACTCAATTCTATTTAGGAACGAAATACCTAGGATTAACAAATGAAGCCCTTTCCAGGTCTTCAGTGTTTTTAAATATCCATGAAATGTGTTTAGTAGATATCGTTTGAATCACTGCAGTTTAAAAGTATTCTATACACACAGAATTGTTTTTGTTCATATATTATTCTTATTTATTATGTAATGCAAATTCAGATTTTAAATAACCAATTGACTGTCACACAATTTTTTGACCTTAAGGGAATCGAACCTATGGCACGTTGCGATGTATAGTTGTAGCGATTATGTTTTAGGTTATTTGAGCGTGCAAACAAAGATTTGACTACCACATTTACGGATTATTGCCAGAAAACAATCAGGTACATAACAGCTTAAAAGAGAGCAAAATGTAAGAAGGGGAAAGTGAAACAAAAAAGGCTCGCAAAAAAAGACAACTTAGTACTTTTAGAATTCGATGCAGTGTATGCATTACAAAAAATTACAAGATCTAAAGCCTACCTACCTATACAATACCTACTTTGTGATCGCGAGCTGCTTTCCATCTGGCGGAAGATGTAAAAGTCAACGGAAGGAAACAACTCACTTTGATGTATGATGCCGATACGAGAACGTACTAACAATCCGTCACTAGTGCGCTGAAGAAACGTCACGAGACGAATTTACCTAGCTCTAGATTTTTGTACTAGATCTAAAAGAGAGACCTTTTTAGCGATCGAAAGTGGTGGTTAGCTAGTTATAAAAATAAAAATGATTGTATTATATTTTATTCTTGTTTCGAAAGTTGTAGGTATATGTATGAATGTACCTAAGTGTTCTATTTAGATATACTTGAGCTACACTTTATCAAAATATTGTATAAATTAAGTTGGAATTACAAAATTTTAACATTTGATAACAAAAACGAAAAGAAATGGATTTATTAATTTAAATGATCATTTCCAAACCATCTGGACCCAATTAATTAAAGACGTACCACTACGTACGTATCCTACAAACACCTAGTAGTCCTACACTACTATATGAAATTGATTTGAGTACGCAACCGACGTACGTTTGTGTGCATACAAATTCTAGGTACTGACGAATTCCTATAGACGGCTGCATCGGGACTATCAAAGGTAAAGCAAATACCTACACTGCAACTGAATTTCGCGAGAGTGCAGGCACCTATATGTATAAACCCTTTAATAGAACTAGCTACTCTAAAGAGAGATAAATTACTTCATCCTATAGTGAAAAAGGTAATTTATAGTATTATTAAAAAAAAGCTGCCTCGTTGGCCTAGTGGTGCTAAGCGTGACTGCTACGCTAGAGGTCTTGGGTTCGATTCCCAAGTCGACCAAGGTGTTATTGGGTTTTTCTATGAAATTCTCAGTAGCAGGTCGGAGTTTGGATTTGTGCCCGGTTAGTGGCAATAGGCTCGCCCCCTATTACATGGGACCTAAACATACCGGCGAACTGTGGGTGTACATTGGTACACCTCTGCCTAACCCTTCGGGGATACAGGCGTGATGGTATGTTATGTTATGTTAAAAAAAAAGCAATCAATAAATTAGAAATCTTTTATTTAAAGCATAATTCTGCTTACGTCTATCGTATGCCAGTTAAGAACCACCCTATAAATAACAAAAATATAAAATAGAACGCACATTTAAATGTAAAAATACAATAATTTATTTCCAAATAAATGATTCAGGTACACATTATCGTAAACTAATGCCATAATGTATTAGAGAATGTACAAATCAAATCTGAGTTACATGAAACAGATGTTACATTTGACCTAGTAACCATTTCTGTATCAATTTTCGTGTAATTGCTCTACCTGGGCAAACAACTAGGAATTTCAATGAGATACACATATACTTATGTTATCCTTAAAGGTTATAATTGCTTGACACTGACAAGATCATTGTATAAATGCTTTTCAATAGGGCTGGCACGTTTATTTCCGGAATAAGAGATAAACAAAATCGTAATGCATCTGATGTTTAAATACAGAAGAAAATATTGTGTTGTGATCAATAATAATAATCAGAGCAGATATTTTTTTTTTTAAATACTAATCTGGTACATTAAAAAATGTATGGACAGGTATGTAAAAGAAAAAAACGACTAGCTGTAAAAGTAAACAGTGAAATCATGGATAGTTCTACTATCAGTCACCAAAATCACTACCTTGCTTGTGGGTGGTGTAGTGAAAAAGTCACTTTTTTCCCTTGGGTTTTTGTTCCAAGTTGAACAAATTACACTCATTTCACCTCGGTGAGATCAACTGGGTAAAATGTTTTCAAAATCAAATCAGGACACTAATTTAAAAATCCTCTTTGTGGGATGATGTCACCGACCTAGTAAAGAAAGTGGAATGTACCATCTAAAAAAACATCATCTTGTAATCGTCTAAGTTTTATGTCAATATTTATTATTGTATTAATTGGACTATAAAAGGGACCAAGACCCCTGAGTTTGTTTCGAGATTTCTTCTCAGGGTAGTCAGTTAGAAAATGTCGACTGCATTTAGCTTAGGCATGCATCTAAATATTTCATTTCATTTTATTTCAATAAATATGAGTATGTGTGCAAGCCCTAGGGATAATGCCTTATCACATTATGGCGGTAAGTGCTGGTCGCCTTTGTGCAGAGTGCATTGTAACCTATCGGGAAGGCCTCAACCTTGTGATAATTACGTCTCGAACAATATAGACTATACATTGAATGATCTCTTATCAATTTCAGTTGAAAATTTATCACTGCAGTAATGGATCAATAGGTGATATTTTGATTCAGTATTTAAGACATTGAGAAAATTAATTAAAAAACCTTTTAGATATATATTACTCAGCTATGATCAATAAGTGCATGGGTATCTTACTTACTTATTAACCGACTTCAAAAAAGGAGGAGGTACTCAATTCGACTGTATTTTTTATTTTTGTTACACAGAACTTTTGACGGGGCGAACCGATTTTTATGATTCTTTTTTTATTGTGTTCTGATTTTATTTTTGTCCAGTTTTGACAATGGGATCCATAGGAAATAAATAATGACTTATTTTGAAGTCGGTTTTTTCTTTGTTATTTTTTTATTTATTTAAACTTTCATGTACAATTGTGGTACATAAGGCGGACTTAATGCCGCAAGGCATTATCTACCAGTCAACCTTTTTATTCTTATATTATCATATTTAATCATCCCATTTTATTGTATAAAATTTACTAACAATGCAACTTGTAAGGCAATTAATATTATTATTGAAAATATATTTGAACTTAAAAAGCCTATTAATGTCTATCAAATCCTCTCTAACTGATGAAGAAAAAAAATAATTTATTAAAACTCAATAAAACCCGTGATATTTATCTTCACCTGAAACAATAATTTGAATAATATAATTCACGGGAATAAGCGCGTACATGCATAAATACCTTTTTTGGGGCTTGACGTTTCGACCGGGTTACGGCCGTGGTCGCAAGCAGTCTGCTTGCGACCGCGGCCGGTGTAACCCGGTCGCGCTTATTACCGTGAATTATATTATTATAAACATGCAGCGCGATAGTTTAAAATGTAATAATTTGAATGTCGATACAGATTAACATATTGCCATTTAAATGATTACCATTCATTTATTGTTCACTGTCGCGTGTCAGTTGTCATAAACACTACACATCATTATCAATACACTCAGGCCTAGAATAATGAATATTGAGTGTCAATGGAATATGCATAATATCCATTACTTCTCATTTACATAGAACATTATATTTAACAGTTTGAGTATATTGAAACACGATAGTAATCCGGCGAACTGTCAACATCAGCAAAAACGTTGTTGGTATTATACCATCTCATACGTACGGATGGAGTCTTTCAAGAAAAAAAATACTGATCGGATTTGAATGAAATTTAACAGATGTCTAGTTTTTAAACAGGATCAACACTCAGGATACATTTTATCTCGATAACTCTACGCAAACGAGAACGATGTAAGCAAAACCGCAGGGCACAGCTAGTACACAAACGTGTGAAATTATTACTATGTAGTTAGTTCAAAAGCTTGTTCTACGACCGACAATATTAATTACACGATACACTATAACTGAAGTAACATTTAAAGGTCAGGTGTTTTCTGTAATTAACTATAATATACAAATACAGATATAGGATTTAAATTATACTGATAAGTACTATTGAAAATTGATCCGATATTAATAAGCTGTAATTAATTTACGTACTTACGTTTAATTAAACATAATACCTGTAATCATCTGAAAATGAAATTTAATTTCATATGAATACCCGGAAAAAAACTAGAGTTGAATATTAAATTAAATTATCGGTGAATTCCTGTTCTTATAATTATTATCTATCACACATTATAATTATTTATTAGATAGTTTGCAACGCACTGCGCTCAAATGTCGAACATGCGTGACGAGCCTCGAGCCTGGCTCCTCACCAAATAAAACCGCAGTTTTGAGGTGATCGACGAGCAAACTTTACCGGCGAGCCAACATAACCGCGGTAAAACTCGTTCGTCGATCACCGCCTTTATAATCCAGCCTATAATCGTCCCACTGCTGGGCACAGGCCTCTGCCCATATAGAGAAGGCACGAGCATTGATCACCACGCTTGCTCTCTGCGGATTGGCGATTTCAGATCCCAAATTTTTGGAATCCAGGTTACGTCACGATGTTTTCCTTCACCGTTTGTCAGAAGTGTCTTAGAATAATTAAGAAAGTACATAATAATATAACTTTGAAAAAGCCACATTGGTACTTGCCTGGGTTCGAACTGCAGGTTCGAACCTTGTGCATACAATTCCTTTTATTGAACCGCTAGGCCACCACGACATTTTAACCGCCTTTAGTTAAAACAAAAATCTTGTTTTACTAAAAAGCAACTTTACGGAATACGGTATGAAACTAAATATCTAAAATTTATTAAATATCGTTCAAAAACAACTTTGACCTTTATCGGAGTCGGTTGGGTCAGTTTCCAGTCCAACTAATTGCGAGCTATACCAGGGGCCCGAGTCTGCTATTTACACTCCGTGTTACTATGATCATAGTGGGATGATAGTGTCAACCCAATATGTGCCTAATATTCGTATTCAGTTAAGCCAACAACAATCAGTGGCATACTGGCATGAGTGGGATGCGGTGTTGTCAATTTAAATTAAAAATAAAAGTATCAAACATTTTGTAATTATTAATAGGCAACACCGATTGGCACTAATTATTAATAATCGTTTCTTATGTTGCAAACAATTGTATTAATTGTTTTTTGAATACTAATTAATTGTAAAAGCCCATACAATATGTAATTTCTATTAAAAACTTGTAAATAAGGATAATTATGTTTTAAAAAAGGAAAGTTTTCGTTGAAATTGACACATTGTCTATGAAAAATAAAAAATGTTTAGCCATAGATATGATGCAACTGCTGTCAAAAAATAGCGGAATACGAAATTGTACCGGCCATCGGTCATATTCACTCAACTCGCGGCTCAATCGTTCCAATGGCCAATTGTGACGTATTGACAGTTAGTAGAATGCCAATTATCGTAAAATGGTCCCACTAACCCCACCCACTCAGACGATTCAAGCAAATGTAAATAGCAGACTCGGGCCCCAGAGCGACTGCCATCCGATCTTCAAACCAATTATAAGATATTAATGTCTTCAGTTTATTGGAGAGAATACTTCGATACAGAAATAAGAAGTAATACAGTGGACATTTAAAATAAATAAGTAAAAGTAAGTAAAGAAAAGCATTGACCGTTAGATATCATGGGTTTCTCTTATCAAATTTAAATGACAGGTCGAACGAATTTTTTCTTTAAATCTCATCACATATTTTTTATTAGATTCTCTTTCTTCCCAATTTTTAAGTCAAATTTAAAAATAAAATGTTTATTAAATACTGTCAACTATGTCAGAGAACGATGTTTTTTTAAGCAAAAAGAATGGAGTGTTAAATTACAAATACATACAATATTTAATTTTTAAAGCCACGCACTAATTTAAACTTTATCACGTATCAACTCGGAGACTATTTGCATACTACGTGGCTAAAATCATATTCCAAAAAGTTTCGCTGAAACATTATTGAAGCTAAAACGAAATGTATTTACCCGGCAGCGTTAGTTATTT
Source organism: Autographa pulchrina (assembly GCA_905475315.1). Lineage (NCBI taxonomy): Eukaryota > Metazoa > Arthropoda > Insecta > Lepidoptera > Noctuidae > Autographa > Autographa pulchrina. The sequence goes on from FR997764.1 coordinate 4,136,015, forward strand.
ATTACACGACAAAATATAAAATGTTGACGAAAAGCTTGAATAAATATTGTTCACAAATACATCGACAGAAATAGTAAATAAATGAAGTAAATATATTTTACGTGGTTCAGAGTCATTAACCTCTTATAATGATTGTACATCGTTATTTACTCGACTCAAATATATTTAACCAATAATATACAAATAATTGGAACAACTTAATTTTTAAAAGGGTAACCTATGGAGTTTCTTGCCGGCTCTTCTCCATAGGAAGGACACTTTGAAACCGAGCATCTAGAGTCATTAGATTTAACGTAACGTTTCCTAAGCGCCTTTTTTTTTGGTTTATGAGAAATAAAAACATTTTGATTTCGATTTTGACAACCTAAGCATTTCTTAAGCATTAGTCATACATATTGCGAATAATGTAGTTTTAGTAAAAACCATCTGTATTGCTAAACAATTAAAGTTGAATTTCAACTGTGCTTGTTTTATTTATGTATCAAAAAAAAATATTCGCTTGTATTGCATACCTTGTGCATGCAATATATGTGGATACGTTTATGTTCCTATGAACTAAATAATTTAATTCGACATAAGGTATTTACGTGAAAGCATAACATAATTTCCCTGTATTTTATGAAACAAATAATTAATTTAATGAAATGCTTTCGTATACAATAGTTATTACAACTTGAATGAGTTCATGGAACAACGATTTAACCCAATTCTCAGAGATGGCCATGTTTGCAGGTAGAAATTATTTAGTTGAAATAATACAAATTCATCATCTCCCTGCTCTGTTCCCAATTATTTAGGTTCCGCACAATACGAATTCAGCTTTCATTTATCTCTACTACCCGTCATCTCAGCATTATAAATAATATAAAAATCCAGCCTACAAACTTCCCACTGCTGGGCACAGTCCTCTTCCTATATAGAGAAGGCACGAGCATTGATCACCACGCTTGCTCTCTGCGGATTGGCGATTTCAGATCCCAAATTTTGGAATCCAGGTTTCCTCACGAAGTTTTCCTTCACCGTTTGTCAGAAGTGTCTTAGAACTTTGAAAAAGCCACATTGGTACTTGCCTGGGTTCGAACCTGCAACCTTGTGCATATAAATCCGTTCATTGAACCGCTAGGCCACCACGACACCTCATCCCTCTCCCATAAATAATACAAATTATGATTATTTAAAACTCACGTAACATACAATTTTCCTTTGTCTGGTCAACTAAATAGTCAACTAGGAACTAACTTAGGAGGAACAGAGCTTGTTCCCAGTTGACCTTTTTGTTATGGTGCCAGAAACATAAACACATTTCAAATTTTAAAACAAACTAGAAGTGAAAGTCCTTTGACAATTTCCCAATATTTGTTGGTAAATAATTTACGTTACAATCTCTTTTAAAATAGGTATTAGCTGTTTACTCATATATACTGTGAGGCATATAATTTAATCCGTTTTTAAATGCATGTAGGAACGTAAAATTGCCACAACCAATAACTTTGGTAAGTCTTAAAGTTTAACATTTCATGTAAGGAGTACAACTGAGGATACAGCCAAACTATCACATTTAAATAATGGGTTTAAAGACAAGGCATCTAGGAATCATATTAATTGCAATTATACTCCGCCAGATGTCGCATTCGCTCGTTAATTTTACAGCCCAATGATGCACGGGTACTGTGCGGTTGTCATGGCAACGGTTACTATGGCAACTAATTTATCTTGACATTTGCATGAGCATTGTGAATCGAGAATCTAATACTAGACGTCGATTATATTCTATCGATTACTTGAAACTTAAACGCTATATCTCTATCTTGAATGGCGGCTCAATTAAAAAAACATGGAAGAAGTCACTACGCGGGTGAAAAAGCGGTGCGGTGTACAGCTAGTATTTTAATAAACTATATGCTTATATTCAAATTTAAAGGGTATTTTAGGTAACTTATTTAATTCCAGCGATAAACTATTCGTGTGCCTAAAATCCAAATCTATTGAATAGTTTCATATTTATGTTAGTCGTCAAAACTAAATACAGTCAGGTTCACAAAGTCGTATTGCCGTTAACCGAATTCAAAGCCAAATATGAAGCGTGACAGGTGAGTTTTCCTGTCCCTTAGCAATTTGGTTATAATACCGCGTGTCGGGAGAGGCAGGAGAAAAATATTATTCTTGAAAAAGGCGAAAATAGCTTGACGTGGTCCACTGAGCACTGGGGCGCTGTCAGCGATACTTTAACAAAATTGCGTGGTACATTGTAAGTTCAATATACCAAATTTTAATACAAGCATGGTTTGAAAGTTTCACTTAGTTGCTTTTTAGGTGAAATAAACTAGTGTTTATTTACTTGGAGGGCTTGTATAAGAGTTAGATGTAATGAAGCAATAAAAAAAAAAACAATTCGTTACAGTGTACCGTTTTCCTCATTATGTTAATGAGTCAAAAAATATCGGTACTATATGGAATATTGTGGACCTTATGTACATCACTAAAGTGAATACATGCCGATTTACAAACAAAATAAAATTAATTAATTTGTTGTACTTTCTAAACCCATAGTTTTTGAAACAAATAAAAAGCACATTGTATATTTATCCGTTTGTAAAAAGAAAACAAAATCACCTTGCACAATAAAACAGTGAATAATATTCTTTTGAACCACAAATCTTAGAAACTACACCAACGGTTATCTGATGTATTATAGTGAAATAAACGTAAACCAACTATTGTGTATTCATGTAATGTCTCGAAGGCAGCGGAGACATGTCTCAATAGCAAATGTATTGAGACAAAGGAGGTCGTGATGCGTCCACAATTCATGTAGGTCGCGAGTCGCTGGGCTTACACAATATTATATAATGGGACACACTAGATTACATAAGCTACTATACTGAAATGAAACTAATAGTACGTCGTTTTTTGTCTGTCTACTCTTGACTTAGTTTATTTATAGGAATTAAAGAGAATAATAAACAAAAGAGCTTCTTGGATGATAATTTGAAACCTCTTATGATTTGTTGTATTAGAATGGTATAAAATTCCAACAATTTCTGATACTAAGTAATGCTAGAATACATGTATATGTTCTATTTTGTGACATAGTCTTTCGTAACGTTGCACTAAAAAGTAAAATTTCTTATATGCTATCTTTTGTCTGTTCACTTGACTGACTTAACGTAGACACTTGAAGGCTTCATCATCATCATCATCATCATCATATCAGCCCGGAATCACCCGCGGCTGGGTAAAGGCCTCCCCTTTTTTCTGCCATTGTTCTCTGTCTTGCGCGTCCCTCATCCAGGTGGTTCCCATTACCTTGGCTATGTCGTCAAGCCAACTTGCTCTCGGTCCTCCCTGACTTCTTCGCCCTGTCCTTGGCCACTATTCAGTCAGAATTCTACTCCATCGACTGCCAGTACGTCTAGCTAGGTGTCCTGCCCAACTACATTTGAGTCGTATCGCCCGGTCCGCGACGTCGAACACTTTTATCCGACGGCGGATTTCAGTGTTACGAACTCGGTCTAGGTCTCTCGGTCAGATTGATGCCGAGCATGGCTTGCTCCATGGCCCTTTGTGCTACTCGTATTCGGTGCACAGTATCCTTGAAGGCTTAAGTCAAAAAAATCTGATATATCTTTTCTCTTGTATTATTTAACATCCTAATAACAGAAAACCCCTTTTTTTCGACCCAAAGACTTAAATAAACTCAGTATTAAAAATAGCATTAAAATGATTGAACGCATTCTCCAACATAACATTATTTAATTTAATGTAACATGTGTTTGTCAGCGGTAATTTAATAAAAGGGAAGTGTTTGCAATTTAAACTTAATTTGACGCTGATAAATGGTATGTGCGTGTGTTTATAATTACTTAAGACGACATTATACCGCTTTAAGTACGAAGCTACTTAAATTTCATTAAGTGTGAGATTAGGCTCATGTCTTACCCAAGGAATACAAAAAAAAAGAGTTTCAATCACTACTAATAAGGAAAACTTTAAGTTTTCCAATTTATTTATTTTAGGTTCAAATAATGACCTTATTTTGTAAATTTCCATAAATCTTTGTAACTGTATAATATTCACTTACGAGTACTACCATCTTCGTATCAACCTAAGAGGGAAAATGCTCTTACACTATCAGATAAGTCCCTCCTAAGTGTCCTCTAGATAAAACCATATAAATATCCCTAGTAAATTTGTCCACTCACCATGGCTTATCAGAAGTAGCAAAACTGGACCCCACCATAACATATTCACATCTAACCCGATATATAAATATAAACGCTAAGAAAGTACCTCGGGAACCGCGAAATTGGGTTATTTATTACATCAAAAGAAAGAAACGGTGATGCAGGCTTTACTGTAAGAAATTTGATGTAATATAAGGAGAACCATTTGACGGACTAATAAACAATTCATCCAATTGACTTATATTTTTGTCACAAATTTCGTACGTGAAGAGTTTACTCGACGAGCGTGTACGCAGCCTTTGTACGCTCTGATTACGGTGAGCTCAAGGATTATATGGGAAAATACGTGACTCCATTACACTGTGAACATAACAACACTGTTATGTGCATTTTACGTTCCTTTCACGACTCAACAGATCAAGGACAAAAGCTCGAAAGCGCAAAAATAAAACAGATTCAAAAACTCAAACATCAATCTGTCAGCGCATGTTTTCAGACAAGCTAAAATAACCAAATCAGATATTTGAATATAAAACAAGCTCACCTTTAATTTACTAAAGATAATACAAACAGTGGAAGCTGAGCGAGTTTACATTTCAATTTAAATTAACGTACTCACTGTGTGCACTGTAGATAATATTTCAATTGAATGGGTCAGGAATCGCGGGCATGTAGCAAACACTAAAGTACTTGCATTTTAAACTAAAGCCAAACAAGTAAATAGCAATCATAACTGCAATTTACTAGCTCAACGTAAAGCGTGCTCATTGAAACTCTTTGCACTTTGATAAGTCAACCGTTTGATCTGAATACTGTGTAACTTTTTATTTTTTCTCACACCCACACATTTGGCACAAGTTCGCTCGCATAATCTGGTTTTTCAACTGCGTTTATAGGGTTGTCGCTCAGTAAAATCGCGTCAACTTTTCTTCAAATTCATTGAGTACAAAAATTCCTTTTTAGATCACAATTTCGAGAAAGCGCTCGCAATCTTACTGTTTATGACGTATGACGAGGTTGACTTTCTTTTTTTTCTTAGTTTTTGGATAGTTTCCATCCCTATTTATAAGCAGCAAGAGTCGAATGCGAAATCAGCGGTGCTCGAGTGAAGGGCCCGTGAGACCGCGGGGGCGTGCCACAACGTCCCACTTTGTCAAACTACGACCCAATATGATTTATTGCTAAACCTGTATACTCGTAAGTTATGTGTCACTGTAAGAGTTGGGTTGTTTTCAGGGCGTGATGGACTGGTAATATACACTGCGTAAGTATTTAATCTTAAATAAGATCTTTTTTTTTATTGACAGTCTACATAAAAGAGGTATTTTAAACCATTTATCTTTTGTCAAACGGCACCAAATTCTATACTTCAAATGTACACAATTTGTGATGCTATATTATTTTCTAAATGAACTACTAAAAGGATAAGCAACCTATCTTCAGCACGCTTATGTTCAGTACTCTACTACAATTATAAATTATCTTAACCTTTGCTCTATCTAATTCAATAAAACTATGACTAACGTCGACGTCATAGGAAACTTTGCAATAGCTCATAGCCCAAGGTTTCGACCTCGTTTCATAATCTGACACCGAAGCAATTTCTTCAATGTCATACTTTTCTTAAAGAACCTTCAACATTTAAATTCATTTCAACATACATCTTTTGATGAAAATGCTCATTTGAATATTGTGATTTTTTCATCATATGACCATACTCTGACTTACTCGCTATAATTACACATGCATATTTTTTTGCGTGCATATACACGTACAAATATTATACATATATTTTACCTTTTACTTCTCAATAATAAGCAACACAACTATAGAATACTAAATTGTTGTCTAGGACGAAACTCGATTGTCGTTCGCGACACGTTTGCGACAAAACGCGATGCGACATGTCGCACGGCACGTCCTCACAATTTACATAGACAATTTTACAAGACATGCCGAAATCATCATAACACCGACTGAACAGTACTTAAAATTACAGCCTTGAATTGATTCATCATTTAGCCAATCATAGTCCACTGCTGGACATAGGCCTCTCCCAATTTGCGCCACAACACCCGGTCCTCCGCCCTCCGCATCCAGTCCCCTCCAGCGACCTTTTTCAGATCGTCAGTCCACCTGGCGGGGGGGCGTCCTACCTTACGCTTGCCGAGTCGCGGTCTCCATTCTAGGACTCGTCTGCTCCAACGGCTATCGGTCCTTCGACAGACATGGCCAGCCCATTGCCACTTCAGCGAGCTAATTTTACGAGCTATGTCGGTTACCTTGGTTCTTTGTCGGATGACCTCATTACGAATTTTATCCTTCAAAGAGACTCCGAGCATAGCTCGCTCCATAGCCCGCTGCGCGACTTTAAATTTGTGGACTAGTCCAACCGTTAATGTCCACGTTTCGGCACCGTAAGTCATAACAGGTAGGACGCACTGGTTGTAAACTTTCGTCTTCAGGCATTGCGGTATAGGCGAAGAGAAGACTCGACGTAGTTTGCTAAACGCTGCCCAGCCTAACTGAATTCTCCGATCGACTTCCCGCTCGAAGTTGTTTCTACCAAGCTTGATGACCTGCCCTAGGTAGATATACTCTTGAACAACTTCGAGCATCGATCCTTCGACATATATCGGTCTCGGCATGACATGTTCATTGAACATGATCTTGGTTTTATCCAAGTTCATGCCAAGACCAACCCGTCGTGAAGCTCCATTCAGGCCATGCAGCATCTCGCTTAGTTGGTCCAGCGACTCTGCCACTATGACGATGTCATCGGCAAATCTAAGGTGCGAGATGTGCTCACCGTTCACATTTATACCCCGTCCAGTCCAGTCCAGAGTCTTGAAGACATCCTCGAGCGCATTGGTGAACAGCTTTGGGGATATAACATCCCCCTGTCTCACCCCCCGACGCAGCTCGATCGGATTGGTCTTATGGTCATGGAGCTGGACAGTCATTGTGGCGGTGTCATATAAGCATCTCAGCGCCTCGATGTATCGCCAGTCAATACGACATCGTTGCAGAGCATCCAGAACCGCCCAAGTTTCGATGGAGTCGAAGGCTTTCTCGTAGTCCACAAAGGCCAAACACAGCGGCTGATTGTACTCTTCGGTTTTCTGCACAATCTGCCGAACAGTATGGATGTGGTCTACGGTGCTAAAGCCTTTTCGAAACCCGGCTTGTTCTGGTGGCTGGAACTCGTCGAGTCTTCTAGCGAGGCGGTTAGTGACTACTCTCGAGAACAACTTGTAAATGTGGCTCAGGAGTGAGATAGGTCTGTAATTCTTCAGCAAGGTTTTGTCGCCTTTCTTGAAGAACAGAACCACCGCACTCCCGCTCCACGCTTGTGGTGTTAAGCCTTGATGAATGACGGAATTAAAGAGACTCGCTAGCTCTTTCAGGACTGTGGTCCCACCGGCCTTAAGGAGCTCGGTTGTAATTCCGTCATCACCCGGCGCCTTGTTGTTCTTTAGTTGTCTGAGAGCTGCCTCAACCTCGCCCGGGTCGACATCCGGGATGTCCTCGGTGTAATGGCGCGTGAGTGGGGCTCTGTGGTCATCTTCGCCTTGTCTCGATGGTTTAGTCACCCGTGATGCATATAGGTGTCTATAAAAACTCTCAATTTCCTCGAGAATCTCGAACTTAGAGGTGACGGTCCTGCCATCCCCGGTCCTCAGTTTCGCCAGATGGGGTCTACCTAATTGCTGAGCGAAGACTTTGGTGCCTCTATTTCGCTCAATCGCAGCCTCGATATTACGAGTGCTGCAGCGTCGGAGGTCACGTCGCGTCAGTTTCCTGATTTTCAGGTTTAAGGACCGCCTATCTGACGAAGACATCTGGGCGTCCGGCGTTTCTCGTCTTTCCTTCATAAGTTCGAGAGTCTCGGGTGAGAGCTTGGACTCCCTATTACCGCGTTTTCCGGTGAACAACCTTCGAGACACATTCTGTAGCGTTTTGACCACTGTGTCGGTTTTTTCGTCAACATTGTCCGTGGTTTCCAGCAGTGCGAAACGATTTTGGAGTTCCAACTGGAACTTATCGGAACCTAAAGCTATTTGGGGCAGCGTGGGTCGGAGAGTAGGTCTCATCATCCTAACTCTTTCAGCCTTAAGGTTGATATTTAGAGAGCCTCGGACGAGTCTATGATCGCTACCGGTATTAAACCTATTGATCACCGAGACGTCTCTAAATATATGCCGTTTGTCCGTGATGATGAAATCTATCTCGTTCCTCGTCACATTATCGGGGCTTCGCCATGTCCACTTTCTGTGGGGCTTCTTCTTAAAGAAGGAATTCATTAAGAAGAGCCCCTGGGACTCTAAAAAGTTGACCAACATTTGGCCTCTGTGATTTCGGCGCCCCACGCCGTTAGGACCGATTTTCGTTTCGCCGCATTCTTGTACTCCCACCTTGGCATTAAAGTCTCCCATAACAACGTTGTAGTGAGCCTTCCTGGTACCATGTAGTGCCTTCGCTATGTCTTCGTACATGGTTTCGGCTATCTCATCAGAGTATGTCGAGGTCGGCGCATATACCTGCACCACCTTCAGGAACTTCCTGTCGGTGATTTTCAATAAGAGGTACGCTACCCTTGTCGACACACTACTGATTTCCACAACGCTGCTTGTGAGACACTTGTTGACCAAGAAACCGACACCGCCCTGGGAGGGCCTATCACCTTCTCGGTAGTAGAACAGGTCACCTGACTCAAGGGTTATCGTGTCCTCCCCCTGTCTTCGGACTTCAGATAACCCCAAAATGTGCCAGTTTATGCGACCCAATTCTACCTCGAGTTCGGTGAGGTGTTGGTCCAGCCGTAGACTTCGTCCGTTATACGTCGCCAGGGTCAGTTTTTTGAGGTAGTGGTAGCCTCCCGTAGCCCGGAGATTCCTAGCACCCCCTGTCCCGCCGTTACCGCGACCGCTACCTTGGCCGGGAATAGCGGGACTACCGGGAACTGGGGGCCGTTTTGTGTGGTGTGGGCTCATACAGAGGTTTTGGCCTACTAATGCCACGCTGGCCAGACGGGTTGGCATAGGGTTTGGTCTCGAGTTTTCCTTCTCTAAGCAGTGGTTTTCGGCTCTGCTCAATTTTCCCTTAGTCGCCTTCTACGACACCCACGGGATGAGATGGGGTGGTGACCTTTGTATTCTTTAGGTCCGTCACCACACGGAAATTTGATTCAATATTATTTATTTATTGTTTAAATATAATTAAGGCTATACGCGATTAGACAAATAATGACAAATTTTATCAACCAATTATATAACAAGTAGGATATACAATTCAACTAAATAAAGAGTGGTAATATGGCTAATTGGCAAAACTGCATTATCTAAAGTATTAGTCATAAAGATTCGTCTTTATAAGTCTGGAAACCGCTGCCTTTATGAAATAAATATAAATCTATTTCTCTAAGTAACAAAGATAAATCTATGGCCCTAGACTTAAATAAAAAATGTAATAAGCAATCAAAACTAATTAATCCTATTCACTACCAACAACGTACACAAATCTCATCATGTCGATTTCAGTTCAATAATTACTGTTAATCAATATGCCGTGTACAAAGGCAAGCTACTGTAGTACATATAAATAGACCTACAGATGGTATATTCTGACGTAGGATATTAAACAAAGCTAGCCTAGACAAAGCTTTGCGAGCTACAAGCTAAGCCCTGGTCCTTTGGCGCCGGTTTTGGTCCTTATTCACTTAGACAAAATAATGATGGAAATGACTCGGTTTATATTTCAAGTAAGGCTAACATTATATCTTCGTTCAGACATAATATCAAACAATAACACCGCGTTGTTTAAACGCGATAAAAATAAAAACTAAGAAACCGATTTTCATACAATTTTCGACAATGGATAAAGTGATCTAAGAGCTTATGTGTATTTTGTTAATGTTTTGTCTACCCATCCGAAACCGGGGCGGGTCGCTCTTTTAGTTATAGGAACAAGATGGATTAATTTATTATTTTATTCCTCTTCTTTTCTTGTAAACTACGATTTTTTTTTTTTTTAGCAGTTCGAACCTTTGACAAATCTTTAGCACATGAATTATAAAGGTTAGTAACTTCTAAAGCGATGGTGAAATCAATATTTTTTAAAGTAAACAATATGTTGGATATTTCAAAAGAATTCTGGAAGGTACCACCAAAACTCCTTTGAAAATAATACAAAAGTTTATCGTGAATCCGTGGGACTACTCCAACGTTACTTTTGAAGACTATTGTTTAATTTTATAAGTCGAACTTTTTAATAATATTGAAACTAGAAAATCTTCTTTGAACTTGTATTTTCATTATCTTCAATACCTTTTTCTGAATACTATTGACCCCATAAAGGTGAACAACCACTTGACTTTTCGGAGTAAGGTTAAGATTCAAATCATATAATAATCCAGCCTATAAACGTCCCACTGCTGGGCACAGGCCTCTTCCCATATAGAGAAGGCACGAGCATAGATCACCACGCTTGCTCTCTGCGGATTGGCGATTTCAGATCCCAATTTTGGAATCCAGGTTTCCTCACGATGTTTTCCTTCACCGTTTGTCAGAAGTGTCTTAAAATAATTAAGAAAGTACATATAACTTTGAAAAGCCACATTGGTACTTGCCTGGGTTCGAACCGGCAACCTTGTGCATACAAATCCGTTCATTGAACCACTAGGCCACCACGACATTCGACATTCGTCAAATCATATAAACTAACGTCTTATAATATTCACTCTGAGTTGTATGCATATGTTGATTTGCATAAGTTATAGATTTGGGTTGTATGCATAGGTTTGATTTGAGTAATTTTAAAAAAGTATGGACATACATTGACCTGTCCAAATAAGTCAATTTTCTATTACGATTTTAAATAAACTTAACTTAAAAACTTTATTATTTTACGTGAAATGTGTAGGCTTTATATACTTAAGGTAGTTGATTCTAAATATGCTTTAATTGTATGGCTTATTCGCAAAGAGCACATCAATATCACGTTTAAGCTTCACTAACATACAAGGTTGACGTAAAAAATGATGACATTTTCTTCACAGAAAAAATAGGTACCATTTTCTAGAATCATACCAAAAAACAATTAATTAGAGGCACTAGTTTAATCTACAAACACTATTCTTTACTCTATTCTTTTGTATATATTAACGGCGTTAGTACTGTACAAAACTGTACTTAGCTAAGACAATAAAGAATATTCCATATACCCTTTGTACCTAGTGTCACATTACCAAACGTAGTTTAAACCCACCTTTAACGCTGCAGTCATTAGCGGACCCACCACAATACGTATGTTCCTAATCCAGCCAGCTATCGGTTCGTCACGGTAATGCCAATTGGCTGCCAGCCTGACACATTAGCGCAGCTATACAACCTCTATGTATATTGTACAGGGTTCGATAAAGCTGTTTGCATTTTAAAACTAACATTATAGGTACCTATTGCCTTCCGAGAAGAAACGTTTTAAATGAACGTTAGTAAATATTTGAGCAATTATGTAATGGTAGTTATGTTAGATTGCTATTATGACTCTACAGGGTGTTAAGAAACCCCTGTCAGACCCAAAAGGGTGATATAGGGTTCACAATCACATGCCCAAATAAAATATCAAATTTGGAAAATTCATGATACTAACAATAATAATGGATTTTGAAATAACCATTTTTTGCCCCGAAATTCCCTAAATTTGAGGTTTAAACAAAAGTTACACCACCATTTTCCGTCGGTATTATTGGAGGCCTTTTGTATGATCATTTCACAGCACCTGTGCCGACGCCGACAGTCTAACTTGATTTTTCAGAAAAAAAAAAATAGGTTATTATTTTTTTTATTTTTCTCCAATTATTTTTTACATTAATGGAATCAGATATCGATACCTAACAATACCTTAAAGGATCGGACAGGGTTTTCTTAACACCCTGTATTTCGTGTCGCATATGTCTATTTATGTGGCTAGTATTGTCCGTACCGCGTACTTTTGACAATACTCGAGACGAGTCCTTAAAATTTTAAAATATATTTTCCTTTAACATTTGGCTGTATACAATTATAACTAACATTTAACTAATATTTTTAACCGGTACAATCACGAACAAAATATGTATATACACATATCGAAATTGTTTCTCAAATTTTACAAGATTTTTGTAATTGGTCACAATAAGAAAAAAAATGAACATGATTTAGGAACTGTTTTCATTCATTTCTTCATAACACGTTCTATAATACAAATCTAGGATTGAAGATAAACTCAACTAAAAATTGGAGAGTGTATACATATTTTTGTTCGTGACTGTACATCTATTATCATATTACAATATAATCTAAAAAAAAAACATTATTTTCGGTATTTTTTAAATCGAAATGCATCAAACTTAAACTTGTAAAATATATTCTAAACCTCCAAACTAGTATTTTTTTATCATACATACATATTAACCCCCAAAGCATAAAGCCTACAACAAAACACACATTAATCAAAGTCAAACCCACAAATCTGAGTAAACTGCCTTTTGTTTTGAACATATGACATATAATATGATTGCTTCGGATTACAACTAAGTTATTACTTAACGCAAGGGGGCAATTAAACTTGTAGCGTACATACGACCTTATTCTCCTGAAAAGCCGTAATGCAATGGGGGTTTCGTTTCCAACCGAGTTGGGTCTATGACAGGTGTAAATATTAAATAGACTGAAATCACGTTTTGATATTACTTAGTGGTTCTATGTAAATTTGTTAGGGGATGAAGCGTGTTTTAATTGCCCAGCAGTAAATTTTCCTTTGTCACATTTTTAAAAGTATTAAATATTGTTCATTGATTTGTTACTTGAGAGATTAATTAAACGCTCTCAAAAAAGTGACTATCGGTCCTACGACTAAAATCAGTAAGCTAACTTTCTAATATTTACTTATTAATTTTCTATTAATATATTCCTTGGTAAAACTAATTAGAAAGAACTACGAATGCGGCAATACAATATATAGGTACTATATGCGAACTTCAACCCAAATCAATCTTTCATTATCAAAGTGCCCAGCTTAAAATACCTACCGTAGACGCCTACGACATCGCTACGAAGATTGCCGTAGCACGCCTACGAAGTAATATATCTACGTAGCAGGCTGTCGCCACGGTGATCACTAATGGTTCTTTCCACAATACATTTATACAAACAGTAAGAACAGCTTTCAAAGTTTACGACTAGTAATAAACTACACCTAGACGGTTGATTTATTGTCCCTAGCCAATAGCGCTTTGTGTCGCCTTTTTCTCTAATACAAGTTGTAATATGCCCAAGAGATTCCATCAGAAAGACAGTAGTGACGAAACGGTTCGAATAAATTACTCAACAGGTAGGCAATGCTTTTTCGAAGTCGATGTAGGCCAATAAAGTATTGATACACGAACGGCGCACGAAAATCGGTTCGTATTTTTCAGCAAATTGTTATCTAAGAGAAAAGTTTTCAGTTTCCTAACAATTTATGCTAATTTAGAACAAGCATTTCTGTGTGTTTCAATTCAAATCCGGTTGTAGTGGAACGTCCATTCAATTTCTTTGAAAAGTTGAATATTTCGTATGAAAATAATGGTTCGCTCATTTTCTAAGAAAGTAGCTAACATAAGATTGACATGAGGTGGTGGTTATGGCTCAATGAATAAGCTTTTTTAACTTACATATGAAACTGCAAAAAAATATCGATTGAAGAATTAAATGTACACAGTTTATATGTATAATTGTTCATAGTTTAAATTTACGCATGTTCCTACTCACACACGCTCAAATTACATACATATAGATAACTAACACGTAGTACATTAATATTCTATGCACCTATACCACTCAAATAACAGTTATGTAAAATAAATCTATAAATGACGTATCTGATGCATTAAATATGAAGACGTAAATAGCATTCTGCATCGGTGCAATCGATTGCTAATGTATCTGCCAATTTAATGGAATATTAAAGGTCGATTACGTAGATATACAATCATATGTACCTATTATATGTAGTTACCAAAGAATTATGATTCAACTTTTATGGAACGAAGTGTTAGAAACATCAATCAATACATAAGGCTCGCCTTTTAGTCGTTGGCTTAGGCAATACACTACCTGCGCCTCAGTAAGATGTTTTGTGAAAATTTTGATGATTTAATGTCTTTCAAAAAACAGTATGGCAATTGGGACGAATAGTCTTATGTGTAACCATATGAGTCGGTATGATCAACTAATATAATAATTATTACATAATTTATTGGTTTTAACACATATTATAAAACAATTAAGCTAATCAAACTGTCTGTCAGTTTGTCGGCGGTAACGGCGCTCAATAAACATTTGGTTTACGTAAACAATTCTTAATATCACAAACCAACCGCAGCAGAGTAAATAAACCTTCTAAACCGATCACACCTTACCGTTTATATAAAAAAAACGAACCCCTTACAATATATTCATATTCTATAAAAAAAAAATATTATTAGTTGTTCTTACCTGTCGTGCGAGTGGTCGAGCGGCGTGAGGCGCGGCCGATCGCCGTCGTCAACTTAGCAACATGGCGGCGGCGGCCGGCGAGCCCGATGCGCTCGCGCACCGCCACACGACACACACAACACACTCCCGCTCAACACATTCTCTACACACGATACTGCACTCACATTTATTTCTAATTTCTCACTGCACTTTGTACCTGGAACGAGAAATTTGCATTAAAATTATATTCAAGCAAGATTGTATACATGGTTTAGGGGAGAAAACACCGAAAGAACTAGCAGTAGGACAATAAATGGAGTAGAAAAAAAAAACAATGTCAAAAATCATACCTCGTATATTTGTAAAACACATACAGAAATATTTTTTTTAGCATTTAAACTTTTTTATTCTGATGAACAATTGACAAACTTAAATTAAAAACCGACAAAAGTTACAATCTCCTTTCATTAGCCGTTAAAAAAAAACTATGCGATTTGAATATTTAATTTCATACTAAAATGTCAATAGCCATTTATTAAGTGCCATAAAACTACAATATGTATTAATTAAAATGCATTGTTGAAATATGTCAATTACTTTATGGTAATTGAAGTATCGAAAATGTAATGAAAACGAGTATTACATTGTTAAAGGGTCGTTTGTTTGCCGATACTTTTTTAATTTCGGTATTATACAGGGTGTTAAGAAAACCCTGTCCGACCCGAAAGGGTGATATAGGGCTCATAATCACAAGCCCAAATAAAATATTAACTTTGGAATATTTATGATAGTATCAATAATAATGAACTTTGAAATAACGATTTTTTTGACACGAAATTCCCTAAATTTGAGATTAAAATAATAATTACAACACCATTTTCGTCGGTATTATACGGCGGCCTTTTGTTTGATCATTTGGCAGCCCCTGTGACTCTCACTCTCGCCTTTTGAGAAATTTTGTTTTTTTTACATTATAGGATACAATACCTTAAAGGATCGGACAGGGTTTTCTTAACACCCTGTACAATTCCGTATTTTCACAGCACACAACTGTTGACAACGATACGCTAAACTTTACGTCTTGTCCGGACTAGTCATAAAATGTTCTAAAGAGACTGTTTTGTTATATGATCATGTTATCTAGTAATAGTCGTTTCAATTATTTCGAAATGGATGATTTGCACAGAAAATTCTTTATAACTTCTAACTCTATGAGATCAGGGTTGGTAGAGACCAACTTTCTTTTTTTTTTCATTGATGTAAGCAACTCCTTCATCTATAAAATAGCTAAGGATGTATCAAGACGTTTGCTCACTATTTACCAGTATTTAAAGAAAAAAAATTACTTTGACACGTCTACACATCTACACGCGTCACATAAAGTATACTAACAGAAAAAGCATAACTCTATAATGTCGGTCATAAATGGTTCATAAACATAAAATAAGGAATCGTTACTATAATATGACGAACTCGAATACACAATGACGTGAGCGAGTACTCAATACGAATTTTATCGACTTCGTTTATGGTTATGGAGAGATAACGATCGAGTTTGGAGCCAGTGGTAGGTACTCTGGTACTCAGATAATCAATAGATGCATAACACCCAAATGAAATTATTAAGGAGGACGAGTTTCGCGGCTTGTCATTATAGTATGGCTTTGTGTTATGTATTTGATATAACATTATACTCGCGGTACATTGTTCTTAGTGTTTGTTATGTTAAAAGTCGGTTATTTAATTATTGAGGTTGAATGGTTAAGTTCCTGACTCGAAGGCTGTAATTTGTATAGCACATTAGAATGTGAAAGTACTTCCTTTTATATATAAGTTCTTTTTTATATAAATAATCTATCGAATATTTACTGTTAGGTCTTTCATAAATCAAAGAAAACATTTAGTGGCGATTTACTAAAAATATAAGTATTTTTTGCATACTTGCGCAAATGCCATCCCACGATATTACTGAAATTCCTGATCAAAATAGACTACATTAAATTCCCGTTTCATAAAATCTAGATCTTAAACTAGTAACTATTAACATCACGCGCAAAACGCAACGAGAATGCGTATCAGAAAAATAAACAGAGCTTGTTCAACCGCATCATTTGATAATCATTGTGTAGCAATTTTTTGCGCCATAAAATCGGATTACTGCGAAAACTTTGTGAGATCACACGATTGGCTGACCGCCAATAGGATCATCGTAAACCGGAGATCACAACGAATGTCCAAGGTCCAACAGGTCGTCCTATAAAAGTGCTATATCTGATGTTAGTGTTAACTAGATGTTCCTTCCGCCTAACTGCAAGTCTGTGATCTAGCGCAGGTATATATTTTTCGGTCGCAAACCTACTAGGTCGACATTTTAAAATGAATCTGCGAAGCTTTTGCTTCATTCGTGGTTTTCAAATAGGTGTCACGTGAAAATAGTTTCCAAATAAATTTGAAACACCCCTATTCGGTATTTAAAATAGGATTGATAACTTGTGCCTACGAACTTTGTGCCTAATAATGTTCATAAAAGTTGTGCGGCATTGCGAATAGATAATTCATACATTTTATCTATGACCCAAATGTGTATAACTGATACGGCATGATTGATGCACACTTACAATGTAAACGCGTATATGAAACTGATTTTTGGGAGACGACTATTAGGAGTAGAAGTTCAAACCTTTTTTCAGATGAGATGGGATTTTTTCAGAGAGCAAATAAGACCAGCATTTAAGAGTATGTAAACAATATAAATATTATTACAACATTAGTAAATGAGTTGATCGAAATGATAGTTTCACAAACGCAGGCGTTTCATAGACTCAACCAAAACATACAACGTATGGGATACCAACAATCTACCGTCGCAGGAAGACACTTTATTGATTGCTTGTCTACTCTATCTATTCTCGTCATGTACTACGACCAGGTACTCAATTGTAAGTGACATGTACGTGAAAGTCCCTGTTTTAGATAACAAAATACTAAAATATTTTGATAAAATAAGAAATAAAGTATACATTATCTGTTATATGGTTGACTTTACATAAAAATTTACAAATTATGCAGTTACTTATTAAAAAAATACTATGCATATCATCTTCCATCTTCTATATATAAAAATGAATTGCTGTTCGTTAGTCTCGCTAAAACTCAAGAACGGCTGACGGAATTATTTGTGGAAGCCAGGTTGAATAAATATGAAAAAGCTCGGAATTAAAAAAAAAACAAATATAAAAGTTTAGACTTTTATTTATCGATTGAGGCAGTACGAAGTCTGCCGGGTCAGCTAGTAATATATATAATGCCTTATTTATACATTTCTATGTAACGTCACATATTCATCAACGATGCGACTCTATAAAATATTAGGTACCTTGCATTGATTACTGGGAATGAAACCGAAAAAATATCAAAAATATAAACAAACATAACTTACATATTCGTACAAAATATTGTGAAATAAAATAGTACAGTAACTAAAATTCAATTGTCCGCACTTTAGCCTCGGGTACAAAAACAAAAATGGATGTGTGGATTAATGGAACCGTTGGTGCACTTTGATTTTACATAAAAGCTTTCAGCGCCCGTTTTCATTTTCACGGACATTCGTGGTTCGTCCCTTCAATATTCGGACATTGAAAATAATAATTGATTTATTAATTAACGCAGACTTGCTGTGATTTCATGTAATTAAAAGTTTTCATGCTTAATAATTATAATTAATTGAGTAGTAAACATTAGAAATTATTTTTGAAAACACTTTTTAATAATTGCACGGAATTATATAAAATTCAGCGTACTACTTAAATATTTTGGCGCTGTATGCCGAGATACAGGTTTAATACCTAGTTCGGCTGCAGATGCTCCCATCTTGTATTGTGTTAATAAGCCTACTAGTTTATAAGCAAAACGTTTGTAATGAACACTGTTTTTGAAGTCAATAAATTATTATTGTTATTTATTATTATTATCGTATTCAGAAGGAAAGCTTAATACTAGGACGACTTTCTTTGTATTAACTTTAATCTTCTCCTAGCTATACAAATAAATATTCAAGATAATAAAAAATAGTGGTTTTCATTCAACTTTATGCTCGTAAATAGCAGTAAGGCTAAGCGTTGTAGAAGCGAGATGCGAACTAACAAGGTGCGAAACATTACTGAACATAACGAGTGCACGTCACGATATCTATAGTAAGGGAGCTAGGCTGTGAATATTATAGCTATTAAAATTAATAACTTAGTTAACAAAAATATTGTTACCAATCAAAATTACACATATTTTAATGAGATGAATTAAATGGTATGAGTGATAAAACACTGTTCAAATGTATGTATTTACATACAATATTATTATATTGTATGTAAATACATATTAATTTGTATTTTACTATATTTTACTGGTAAATATATATTACCTGCTTCAAGAATCTTTATCATAAAACAGCAAAATGAAAAAAATAAGCATAAACGCCCGAAAGTTCAGTACTCAAAAAAAAATCATATTCACTATAACCAACTCCTTATTATTTCTTCAGTTTTCAATTCGAAGGGTTAAAAAGAAAATCAATTTACGAGTAAATGTCACGAAATTTTAGTAACCCATTTAATAATTATAGCGTGCCCATTAATTGACCTCCTATTAAATCCGACCTATAATCTCCACGCGTAATACATTTATGAGACGGTTTTTAACCTCGTGATATAATATCCTCGTAACCGAATTTGGTAAATGCGAGCGCAAACACAGGTGCACTATCCCTTACTATCGTAATCCGATTGGACGGCATTCCGGCACGACCGGAAGGACAGTTACGTTACGGCACGGAGGTGAAACATCACGATTATCCTTGTTTTAAGGAAAGGTAAGGATCTTTTCTTGTTGTATTTTTTTGAGCCACGGTAACGTTTGTAATGTCTTGGCTTATCATTTATTGGATTATTTGTTTAATTTCAGATATCCACTTTTTTATATGTTTTGTTTTCCTTAATCGGTGTCATAAAACGCGTTTGCATCGAATTCATCCTTACCTTTTTTTCATTTACGTATTATAGCGACCGTACCGTTCAAGTTGTGTCAATAATCAACAAGTACGAGTATAAACATAGAAAAAAATAAAACATAAACGTAAATAAAGAACAAAACTACCGTCTCCAACTTCGTCGCATTTTTTTTTATCATAAACTTATTTCTTTCACGACCAATTTCTCGGCGATATAGAGCAATTAATATAAAATTTATGTTTTTACTAAAGTTTTACTTAATTTACCTTCTTTTCAATTAAAGTAGGTACCTCTATGGTATCTGCACGTTCTCCTTTGCATTCATGGATGCTATTAAAAATGCGCGCCGCGCCCCGGCCGGGTAACGTTGCCCGTACTACACAACTGCAATTTTAACTACACTGCCAATATTCTACATCTTCATAGAAACACTTTATAAGGTGTGGTTAAACATTAAAGGTGCTGAAGTAATTCTCGTAAGTCTAGGTAATATTTGTAAGGGATATCCTGTTTAGTTGTAGGTTTATCTTTTGGTATGTACAGATCATAGATATAGGGGCGAACCACTCATCCTCCAAAATACAGGCTTAAGCTTAGCTTAAGAGTCAGTGATACGTTTATTTATTAACAAAAGATATTGTATGATGATTATATTATCATTCAAAGGATTTGAACAAGACATTTATCATAAAACGTTATATATATTTTCAGTATGCTAAATGTTTGCTACAAAATATTAAAGTTTTTAATTTAGTGATTTTAAACCTAACACGGACTTTACGCCAATGTTAAAGAATAATAATGAGGATAAAATCTTTTTAGCTTGGATATTATCATTTAAAACTAGCTTTGTGTAAAACTAATTACAGTAAGCGTTAAAGTGTGCTTTTTTTTCTAGCTATTTCGAGTCGGGACGAACAGAGAGTGACGTTGCACGTCAAATAGAATAAATAAAACTCTATTCGTATTGGGCAAAACACGTTTTGACAGACAGATTTTAGGCTTAGAAGAGTGCAGAACTTGAATCAAATAATTTAATAAAAGGTTTAACTAATGGTAAAAATCTATTTTTACCTTTATTTCTGCGAAAAAGGCCTTTCAGGGATTACGTTAACGTGATCTAGTGTGGAATTCTTAGTATACCCTACGTTATTATATAAATTTACATCATCCTTACGTCATCTATTCCATAAAATATGTGTCAATGCACATACCTATTCCACATGCGTCAAAAAGGCCGTGATACACCACTAGATACAGGTGAAACAATGCCCCCTAGCTCCCCGACCACAAGCCACACTCGATAGATAAACTTTATCGCGGTGTTATACCATTACACGGCGCACCACGCATGGTATTACCACAGATTATTAATGTAGTGTTGCGTCACTAACTGATTTCAGACACTACTCTAGATAAAAGCTCTGTTATCGTGGTTGCCTATCTGTAGGTTGTATTGTTTTATTTACTGTTACAATGGAGTGATAGCGAATTATTGCAGGTGTTATTGGAGAGGTTTATCCTCAAACTGAACAACAGGTATCATAGAGAAGAAAAATACTCGGATCTCTAGAGCATTAAGAGATCAAATTATTATACATGTAGTACCTAATTGTTTTATTGTTATTTCGACCCAGATTATTGATAGCCTATGTGCCTAATTACTATTAAAATCAATCGATTCGTTTGCGAGTGGAAGGGCAAGAAACTCTCAATTTTAATTATCAGTCAGATAGCAGATATTTTGGTACAAAAAAACCAATGTCTTCTAAATATTTAAGTGGATTTACATGGAATGGTACTAATTTTTTTTAATATAATCCGTCCAGGGGCCCGAGTCTGCTATTTACACTCTGTGTCAGTGTGCTCTACTATTGGCATTCTACTAACTTAGTAGAATGCCAATTATCGTAAAATCGTCCCACTATGAGCCAACTATGAGCACACTGACACGGAGTGTAAATAGCAGACTCGGGCCCCAGGTATCTTACAGACTTAACTACATACATCTACTTTAAAATATTGGCATTGATTACAGAAACTGTTTATTATTCTCATCGTTAATGATCGAAGGTTCGCGTAAATGCCTGCACCTACTAGCCCGGAATAACGAGGTGCAGCAGATGCGTTTATAATTATGTTTAATTTTAAGGGCTTCGTTAAAAGTATATGAGTTGGTTAAATTATAGTAATTGGTGTGTCGCTTTTTTAATTGTGCGTTTATTTTATCAGTCGGTTTCTGAGATTATTAAGAGAAATATTTTATTTTAGTGGAAGTACCTACATTCTTTTTAGTATATAGATTTTGAGTTCAAATACAAGCGTTATATACCTACCAACAAAAAATCAGGTAATTTGAATGGGTCCCGAGATCTTAAATATTTTATGTGTAAATAAAACTAAATATTATAAACAAATAGTGTTTACTTTATAATCGTTACCTACATGGTCAGCAGCTAAATAAATTAGAAATTTATACTTCTGCTAATACCTACCTCAAAAAATAGTTGGCAGCTCTTAAATTCTCATTTAGGTACATGAAATAGAATCTACTGCCAAAATATCCTTTGTTGCTTCACATATTACTTTGTGTAACAAAGTGCCTATTTTTACGTCGCCTGATAACGAGAGCCTACCTACGCCACGCGCCGTAGGTGTTTTACTTCTTTGTGACAAAAAAAGCTCGGAAACGCTACGCCATTAAATTTGTACGCCATAATTAGATCCAACGTGCATAGACACTACTGACTTCATCCTTCGATAAAATACTCTCGGTTTTACTGAATTTTGACCGATCAAACAAGTGTCTTCCAATAAGTAGGTATACCTAAGTATAATTTTTATTTAACTTTCTCCTTACGAGTGTACATTAATTATTTACCGCCACGCGGACAAAACAAATCCATCGATTTTCCATGTCATATAAGTGTTTGTAAGGTACTTCCGTATCGCAACTTAATCATAACCAATCGTTTAGTTTATTTTACATAAGTACTCGTTACCTATCAAACTGGCTCCAAAATCGATATAACACTTCATGCGTAGCTACAGTATATAAAAGGTAAGCCTATCGAATGGATTCAATATCCCTTAGTATCCATAAGTAGGAATGTATGCATTTGTGAACATTGAAGCACTGAACATGCATTAATTATCTCACTGTACACATTTAACTTTCATAATTGTAATACATACACGCTATTCCACCTCCTTGTTCAAAGTTCCACGAAACACAACACAAACAAAACTGGCACTTAACAAAACACACTCGTAATTAAGCGACAAAAAAATCGGCTTCTTAATTCAAAAGTCCCGCCATTCCGTCGTATGGTAACACAGCGTAACACGGCTGGCAACCTCACGTCAACAGGTCGCATCCCACACTGACGTCTGCCGCCCCGATGGCCCGATCCAACGTCCCGTTCGCGCTCGCGCCAAAAATAATACTCTCAGAAGGACATTGGAGGTTTCCAATGACCCTGTTGCTATTGGAAAATGGCTTTCTCCAGTATTCCATTGTGTGTCATTTCGAATAAATCCCCTTGATTTTTATTTGCCCTTATTTAATAAAGTAAATGAAAAGGCGACGCCATTTACCTGAATGAAATTTATTTGTTTCGTCTCTTGGTGGTGGAAATGTGAAAATTCCTGTTGAATCTTGATTAATAATGTTGTGACGTATTTACGATTTGTTAGAAGACATATTTATTGTCTAACATACGTCTTTGTTTGTATAAATTGACGTAAAATTCTATTTCCGTGTGTGTCCGTTTCCGTAATGTGTACCGACATTTATTGTAACATGTTTATGCGAGCGTTCGGACCTGAATATTTTTATATTGAAAGGTTAGATTCAGGTAGAATGTAAATTGCTTTTTATCATTAGACTCCACTCTCTATGTACCTCGATTCATTATAACGTTCTGTTTTGATTTGACGGTGTATGTAAGTGGGTACTTAAGTGAAGTAATGTTTTTATGTACAAGAAAAAATGCTCGACTTTTTATTTATTTGGGAACAAAAACAGTAACTCATTATAATTGCGAAAATACATTAGCTATTATAGTTATAAATGTGCAACTCATACCATTTTCAACAGCATATAAGATTCACCTACCAAAATAGTAGATTTGTTAACCAGACACATTTTCTAATAAATGAGATGTGCAATAGAATAAACAGAGAGTTTGTTTTATGTACAGTTGTCAAAACTTGAACTGTCTACTTAGAAATCCACATCAGGTTCTCGCAAATTTCCTGCCCTAGAGTAATATCTATGTATCACAAGAGACTTTAGACATTTGTTCACAGACTTGACGTTGTCATATAACATTCATGCTTAGTTACAATAAGAAAATATTTTTAAGATGAAATATAGATAATACAAAAAATGTACGTATTCCGAATATCTAAATAACACACTTCATATTGTCATATTTTAAAAAAGAAAATAGAAGCATAAACCTCTTTGTTCAAGTATTGCGAAAACTTTAAACAAAAAGGTTCTAATTTCAAATTTCAAATTGCTACTTTGTTTTATAGTTTCTTGGGACTGAAGGACAATTAGCCAGAACTCTATGACACCCAACAATAATAATTAACCGGCCTATCGAAACGTAAAATAGTTTAATTAATAGTGTGTGTGATGGAAGGAAACGTTGATGGGTCTAATGAAGGTAGCGAAATAACTGTCGGTTACCTAAAGGTTTCTAATTAGTGGCTTTACATTAATATCCGATAGTTATGTATTTATGTTGTAGGTATATATTTGATTCTAGAATTTACAGTAAAAAAAAGTACTTTTATTGTATTTTGTTTATTCACACTCTTTATAGTGTAAACTAAGAGCAAGAATATAGTAACAACATATTTAATGTTGAATTACGACAATTACACACACTAAAAGTACACTTTGCAAATACTCCGAACTTAAATCCATCTCGCCTTATGTGGTAAAAAACCATAACTTTTAGACTATCGCGCTGCATGAGTATAGTAATATTAAATAACGGGAATTAGCGCGTACAGTCACGCGCAAAAATATGTATACACTCTCCAGTTTTTCATTGACGTTCTCTTCAATTCTAGATAGGTAATGTAAAACATGTTATGAAGAAATTATTGAAAAAAGTTCCTTAATAACGTACATGTTTTTCTTTTTGAGTTTCGACACAAAAATGTCGCTAATTTTATGTTACAAGTTCGCTATGTGTATACATATTTTTGCTCGTGACTGTACATGCTTAAGTCTGCTTACGACCACGGCGGCGTAACCCGCTCGAAACGTCAAGCGCTAAAAGGTATTTAAGCATGTATGCGCTAATTCCCGTTACATAATATTACTAAAAACAATTTCTTAATTAACAACGAAGTCAACACGATCTACTTTAATCATTTCTCATTACAATCCCAAAATCCGGATATTACTAGTTAAAACCATGCAAAAGCAATCACATTTCGCATTAACCAACATCAGCTACTGGCCAGCGAGCTGTCAGTGGCTGGCAACAGTCGGCCTCGGGCACTCTATGCATCAACGTTGCTTGTCATTCTGACAGCGGCATTAGAACTAGCTCTGTCTGTTAACACTTGCACTATGGATTATATTGTGCCTTGAGAAATTAGTCAGGTGTTGTATTTTTATTTCTTTGTTGATGAGAAAGGACTTCGTATCTGATGATGTACTTACAATATAGCCAGTTAAAAATATAAGACGAGCGTTTTAAGAATCAGTTATTTTAAAAAGTAACGACTTTTGCTCTTACAGTCAAAAATATAAATTATATATTTATTAATATTTGTAAACCATTTTTTTATTAATATTATACACACTACTTAGGATTAAGTGCTTCTAGAGCGTACATACATTATTATAGTTTAAAGAACAGTTTTTTTTTAAACATAGACAAGATATCGATAAGCGCAATAGTAACAATAACTAAACTTGTTTATTTATTTTGAACATTTTGTTACCTGTAAATATATTGTTATCATATTATCTTATACCGACTGCTTTCCCTTTTAAGTTTATTTACCTCCATAAACAGTATCATGCCTTAGCCGAGCCTTAATATAACGTGTGATAATAAATATCACCTCTTTGACTTAATAAGGGCTTGTTTGGAAGTTATTTATTTATTTATTTAATGTGTGTTATGTTATAAGTCGCCCGTATTTTCCGAAGGCTAGAGATTATAATTGCCAAAACTAAATAGTTTATTTGTAGTGGAATAAACTTATTTACTATTGTAAATTTTGTGAAAAGTTATTAACAAAATCAGCTACACAATGATCTAACATTAGTATGACAATTTTTCTGTTAAAATGTAAAATGTTTATCACTGTAAACTAAAGTTGTAACGTAAGTTGATATTTTTACCCTTTTAAAAGTATTTAATTGGGAAATGAGTATCTATAAAATTACATAATTTATTATTAATAAAGTTTATCTAATATCGTCAAAATACGTGCTCAAACTGTCGCGAAGAAAATCACGAGCGTTTTGGTATCGCAAAAACAACAAAATAAAGTAATTAAAGAACTCTTACGTTTCCGCTTTAAAGGGAAAATGATACAAAGTTTGACAGTGGACAGGCAACGTGAGTTCTAAACTGAATTATTAAAATTAAACTTTTAAAAGATGGCGATGGTTTTTTGTTTACAGATTTTGTTTAAGCAGAATTTAATTTATCGACTTTTCGAAAATAGAATGTTGAAAATTTAAGAGCGCTTACATAATTCTTTTTATTTTTTTCTAATGGCATGATTATTTTAAACATGTTGCCAGTAATAATCATGCCTGTTTTTAATAAAACCTTATTGGACTTTTAACCACGGCTCTGATAATAGATACCAAGAAAAGTTTATTAACGGTTGGCCGGCAAAGCTTCAGCAAGGTTTCATTATTTTTTCCCGGAAATCAAATGTAAGACTTTACTCGGTCACGTCGAACCAACTGAATCAAGGTAGCTAATCAAACAATTACTTTTAAACAAACTGAGAGCGTTTTAATTTAACCTAAAACAGAATGAGGTGTAATGAAACCTCTGTGGTAGTGTTTTGGGTACTTGGTAAATCGATTTGTCCCTTGGAGACGGACCCTTTAGGATTCTATCCACATTACTCCCGGGGGAATTATGTAGTTGAATTAGATAAATTAAATTACTGATGCCGACAGGATTGTTGTGGTTATTTTGTGTACCTATAGGTACAATATGTGGTAGTAAACAAATAGGTTTTTGATGTAGATATATGTTGATTTTGCCATTCTTAAGAAGTGACATTTAAGTGACACCTAGCATTTCAGTCTATAAAAATCCGAAAGTGTGATGAACATAATACTTTCGGAGGTACCTAATGCTGGTTAATAACCTTTATACCAAACTCTTCAATTTATACCCTTCCATCCGTTATGAACTGAAAGAGTTCTGATATAACCATTAGTCAAAGTCAAAAAGTTTTAATTTTACATAAGCCGGCAAAAGGTACTTCCAAAAAGTCGACTGTAGTTCCAAGGTTTAAAACAGTCACTACCATGGTTACTTCCGCCTACAATGACTACACTATCAACTGTTAAACAAAGTGTAGGAATAGTAAAATATATATTGTGCTTATGGTCTTAGAATAAATACGAAACGATGGTTTCAAAACTATATAAAGGAGGTCGATTATATCCTGCTTAGTTATAACAAACTCATTTCAAACAAAAAATTTGATTATTATTCTTTATTCAAACCAAAAGTGTTTATATAGCGTTAATATAATAATAAAACATACACACTGTATTTTATTTTTTGATTTAGGTATTTATTTATTTAATTTAATTTATAAACAGAATTGCATGATTCACACCTATTTTCTGGCTAACAAGGATCTTTCTTACTCAAAATACGTACAAACTACGAAGCCCAAAGTAAAAGTTAGAGATATTATCAGTTACAATCTGTTTCTTTATGAGTCACAATCTCAAGCCTAACACATACTTGAAGTGACCCTGAAGGGTCCTACTGCTGAGAGATTCCTATCGCGTAGAAGATAACAATGCAAGGGAATGGATGACACCTACGTATACTAAACTAGGGCTTTTTATTGTCACGTGACCTTGGTTTAGTAGTTAGATAGTTAAGATTTGAAGTTGAACTTCTTTTACTGATTACGGAGTTTATTTAGGTACTAGATAATCTTGTGTTGAGAATGGCCTAGTCTTTTTTTATGCTGTGCTTAGTGCTATTCCAGTACTGAGGAAAGGTCAAAAGCATTGTCTCGCGCCTTCGGGAACCAGACCTCATCCTGAGTTGGGCATTAAATATTATAATGGGTACCAAACCACGTAGATATATATTAGTAATTGTTTTTACTGCATTATTTTTTTATTTTTTGAATAACTACTTTATATTTCCTGATATCTTCTGAAGGTCAATATGTGTTAGGGTATCTAACGTTCAGTAATCAACTACGGCTATGCCTACTTCATTAAATAAGTAGTTGTAGGTAATCGAGATTTATATCTAAGAACTTACATTGAATTTTAAATAAATGCTTTCTAAAATTCCTTTCAAGAATTTCTCAAAAGCACCAGGTAATATAAATTTTATTTCGTTAACATTAATTCACTATTAAGGAGTTTTAGTATTAAAGTCCCTCACCAAAGGAAATTACAAAATAATCTAATAAAAAGGCTAAAATGTTGTATAAATTAGTTGTTATTGCTGTAGGTAGTTAGTTTCGTTTTTATGTTACGTTTAAGTTTTTTCTTTGTCTGGTATATATATTTTTTTTGTTTTTATAGAACGATGTTGTCGCTAAGCGACAAAGTTCTTCATAAATAAAAAAATAAAAAATCTAATAAAATACCAGTTACATACCTTTTTCTTTATAATTATTGTTGTCCTTCAGGTCTCTAAGGATTAATGTATTTACAGTATTACACAACTTTACGAATACAAAACAAAAAACACGATTAATCTTTGAAAACGTCAAACCTCTTTAATTAAATACTTCAAATAGGAAAACGGGCAAATTGATCTTTATCATTAACGTGCCTGTGTACAAGTTTCAATATACTTAAGGTTGGAAGCACACTCAACACTTTTATGACGGCGACATACACAAAGCTGCCTCTTTGCGACATTCTACATACGTTTAGGTTTATTTAATGTGTATTTAACTCCACAAGAATTAGAAACAAATATACCTCAACCATTAATGCTGAATCCTACGAATATAAAATCAGAATTAAAAAAAAATACAACAAATGTAGATAGAATGCTGTTTTCATATTAAAAACTATCTACAGTGACACAATATTTTGAACTTACTCTTTAATAATATTCGATAAAGTACCAGAATTACAATTAAAAAAATTACAAAGTGAATAATATTATGTGCTCCTGGCCTAAGGACTGTTTCACAGTGAACCATTATGACGGTAACGTGCGGGGAGGTAATCAATCAAGACCCGTGGAATCACAGTCGAAGAGCCTCGGTTTTCGGCTTTCGGCCACCGGATTGGTGTCAGTCCCCCCAACGCTTTACTTTCCGTCCTTTCCGATTTCGCTACCGAATATGAAAAAAGGCTTAGAGATTTTTCACATTATCCGATACGATATTGTGGCTAGTAATATGTATGCAAGAAGAACGGGCAAAAATGTATGGACGCTTGCCTAGAAACCAAGAACAACGTGCAATATACCGTTGGAAAGAGTTTTTTAAGTACTCTAACTTTTGTTATGGTGGGAAAGACCAAATCGTTACGTGGAAAAAGTTACATCGTATCGGTTTCCGATATCGTATTGGTGTCCGATACCGATCTCGGATCGGATAATGTGAAAAAAGGCTTAGTTAGTAATTGATGAATGCGCCTTTTTTGTTGCCGTTCGATAATCAAATTGGAGTACGGTTGCTTTCTTTTGTGACTGAATACCAAAGCTGAATACATTCTTGACGCTTTGGAGCGACGGTTTGTAGAATACTTAGTATATAAATAAAACATTAACTTGACGTGAATTGGAATAAAGTACTAATATGGTTCTTTTTAAGGTGGAAAAAAAAAGAGAAAATATTGTTATATTTTTACAATAAAAGAATGTCATTGCTGTAAAATCACTTACAACTTACTATACATGTAGTATGTACATGTAGTATGTACTTACTCTTTTGGCAAAGTATTTTGAAATAACTTTTTTAAAGATAAAATTTCAAAAAATAATAAAACTCATTGGATGATTTCCTACATCAGTACAAATCATGAACGTCATCCGCCCATCAATGAGCACATACAATTTTTTCTGGCCTACTAAGGGCTGGTCACTAGATTAAGTATTAATTTAATATTGGTAAAGTTATTATTCCCCTAACGTGAACCATAAAACTGTAACAACTTTGCAATCAGTAAAGTTTCATCAGACAGCTTCGTCATGTTAACCGCTTTACGTCCTTTGAGGTTCTTGAGAGAATACTCTTACATTGAAACATCATTGTTAGTTGCAACATTGATATTTCAATAAAGTCCAGCCTTTGAAACTAGTCAGGCATAAGCCAACCTAATAGGGATTTTAGACCCCTGCAGCAATTTAATTGGTTCACGTTTGTGTAAGGTTTAAAATTACAAATAAATATAATATTTACTTTATCAATTGGAAATTAGACCAAGTAAGAAGGTAAAACACTTGTGCTATTTAATCTGAGACAACTAAAATGTACTTTTTATAAATTGAGTCGCACACTGACTGCCAATATTGACGACATCTCCTTTCGCGGGTCTGCTGGCAGAAATTTCTTAAGAAATAAGCAGTATCTTTGTACATCATTTGTAAATATTTAATATCTTTTTTCTATAAACTATTGTGTGTGTACGTACATAAATTATTTAATAAAAAATAAATAAATAAAATGCCACAATTACCAAAACCGAACACAATGTAAAAAACTACGTTGACCCCGTCCGGGGATCGAACACGGTACCACAGAGCTGAAAACACCTCGAAAACCAGTATATACGCCACTCACCCGGAGGTCAAACACTATTCCAAACTCCTCAATAGTTAGTTCTTAGGTATACGTTATCTCTCAGATACAACTTAATAACAAACATGGTTTTTCTTACCTACTATTTATCTTGAAAAAACCGTCGTCAACAGTATTGCGTTCCTTATTTATGGTTCTAAACATGATGCAAAGCCGTCGCAGTGTTTTTTATGGATCGATACTGGTGGTAGTTACTTGATAGTCACTCTGCTTATTATGGGCACCCTTTGTAGGAACTCTAATGGTGACACCATTCCACTTATACTGCTGGTAGAAATAAAGCCATTTAATGACTTTTAAAAAATGAGTAACTTCGACATATAAATATATAGTGGCTATACAGGGGCTTTTTTTGCTGTACAATTAAGTTCATGCAATACAAAGAATAAAAAGGACCTATTTTTCTTTCAAATGCTATGCTGAACCAATACTATAATAATAACCCAAGAATACTGAAACGCAAATTAATTGTCTACTTGTCGCTTGTTTACATCGCCTCGTAAGAAAGCATTATTATGACAACTAAAAGCTGCAACTTAAAGATGCTTCAGTATTCGACCACTAGACATATTTACAACTTTTACTTTTTTTTTAATAAATTATAAATAAATGCGGACAACATCACATACATTGCTCTAAACCCAAAGTAAGCTAAAGCACTTGTGTTATGGAATTCAGAATCAACGAAGGTACCACAAACACCCAGACCCCAGACAATGTAGAAAAGTGTGTGTTTCTACATTGACCCGTCCGGGGATCGAACCCAGGACTTCAGAGTTAGCGACACCTTGAAACCGGTGCGTACGCCACTCGACCACGGAGGTCGTCAAAACTTTAACATAGATCGATATCATTAAACAGTAATACTACTTCAACACCACCAGAAGCTTTACAAGTAATAAATTTTTTTTTAGGACAAATATAGGAAAAAAGAGCATTCTAGTAGAGGGGGCCCAAAACTATAACAAATTACCCAAAGACATTAAGGAGGCAAAATCAATGTTAATGTTTAAAAAAATGTTAAAAAACCACATTATGAAGGATTTTTCATTATTAAATTAAGAGTATCCATTTATACTTGCTATGCTTTTATTTTATTAAACTTACTAAACAACAAAATGTATATAATCAGTTCATGCGACTAGCAAAAATACATGGATATATATACCTATATAAAAAATACTATATACCTATATAGTTTAAATAACCTATTTATAAAAAAAAAAAAAAAAAAAAAAAAAAAATGAGTTATTTATGAATATAAAAAATAAATGAATCATAAGCTACTTGTGATCATAAAAATGAGATAAAAAAATCATAATTGATAATATACACATCTTCCTTAACGAACTTCAAAATCAGTTTCATTTTATCCACTATGTGAGCGGCCTTAGTAAACATCTATTGTTTCGGCGCACTGGCAACGAACAAAATATGACTTAGTATGAATGGTTGTAGTTTTTTAAGAATACCCAACATTTTTGTGATTTTACTTAATAAATGTTAATAAGATTTAAGTTTGTATAAACTTAGTACGTAGTTAACTACGCCAATCGGCCATATTGTATTCTATAAATATAATTTTCTCTGTAAGTGATTTATGTGTCTTTTGAGAAAATAAATGTCTTAAACCATAAACCATAATTTTCCATGCAATATCAAAGAAAACTTACTACCTAACTATAAAAACTGAAATCAAAAAAAATCATAGATTCGGTTGATAAAAAGAACACTTCAATGTCCTATTTTTTATTCATTCAGTGGCCGTCGGCGAACCTCTGACCGTAGGCTTTGTCTCTCACCGAATTCGTTCCGGTAGTCGCATGTTGCTTCACCATTTCCTATTTCCATGATAAAAATTTAAATATACATCCTTTATATTGTAGGCCAGCAATCTTGAGCATTCACCCCACTGTCAGTAGGTTAGATGATAACAGTTCGGTATAGATGGACGTCAAATTCAAGCTTTTAGTTTACTTAGTTACTTAGTTAGGACTGCGCCCGGAATACTTTAGTAGATAGAAGGTAAGGTAGCATTTCAATTAACTCACTGTCTAGGACACCTCTACACTTCTTGAATCCTCCTAAATGACATGCAGAAAGGTTAGTAGATTCACACCCTGTTTTACACATCATTTACTTTTTGACTAAGAGACTTCTGATTTCCTTTTTGTCATATAACTAAAGAAGAGTAAGAACTGTAGAAGCAAGACTTACCAATGCTTAATTTGCCATGTATAACTTATGCATGCATTCATACGTCAGTTATGTCATCATGCGAAAATCAATGGAAATTCATTGGAATGACACGCATAATTAAATACCTATGTACACATTAGTCCAATCTGCACTCATTACTCTAAGTTTGTATTGCAGCTAAATATAATAATTAATTATAATGTGATTATAATCTAGGCCTCTTGAATATGTAATATGTTTATTATTGATATCTGTTAAATAACGATGCAATTAATTTACTATTATTTATTTACAATTCAATACTTAAATCTAATACAAGAACAAACAAAGACTAAAATTAAATCTTACATAAATAAATAAAACTAACACGCGTCAAAATACTCATCGTCATCCTTGTCAATGGCGGGAAACGTGCCCAGAAGGCTGGCAGCATTGCCACGTTGAATGGCTATGCCGATTCTCTGTGCAAGGAACAAACCAGCTCTCTGATCACGAGTAGATTAATTTACTTGAATTAGACTTTAATAAATGAGAAAAAACTTCTGTATTTGCTGAAAACTATTTAATATTTGTCAAAATTTTAATCTTTATTATATAACATCTCCTTCTCTTCTCTTAGGTAACTTGATAAAAATAATTTACGGATATAAGTGTATGCTTCACCCCCAAAATCGAGTAAGTGTAATTCAAATCGTTTCACCCAAACGAGACTGAATGTAATGGCTATGTATTTCCGCCCTAATACACACCCCTGAGTGTATGTGAGAAAGATAAGACATACATTTTGTGTCCTAGTATTTGTCAAAACATCGATATAGTTTGGTTGATAGTCCAAATTTAATATAAAATGTATTTCTTTAAACCAGTTATTTAATTTTTTAGGGTCGTGTCATTTAGTACCAAAATCATTATAATCATTTTCATTACAATGTTCTACAAACTCATTAAGTATTTTAATCAATGATCAATACAAAACAAGCAAAAAATACAACTTATAACAAAATGGTGTGTCAAAAAAACACTTGTTTTATATGTATTCGTCATGTCGATGGTAAGTAATAAAGTATTTATTTAGTCTTATTTTCCAGTAGTCTGGTACTCTGGACATTGTTTAATGGGTTCTCAAACATTCCTACATGTTGATATACTTCTGTTAAACACAAACTTTCAGACAGATATGCAAACGATTGATGAAAACGTAACATGTTACCCGAAATTCACTCAGGACGATTTAAATGTTCCTGTTGAATAATAAATGAGGGTTGTTCATATTCAGTGAGGTCTTATGCTAAAAAAGGCAATTTGTTGACCTTCGACATTTACTTAATGTTAAATGTATGACTCGTGTAAGGCCCACACTACAAAAAAAAAACGAAAAAAACCTGGATTCTCTACTCTTCAAATGTAGTAGAAAAAGCATAGTACTATCAAACAATTTCGTTCACATTGACGCTTCAAACAATTGCAATATATTTTGCTTGTATTATATAATATTTATGTTATACTTGTACATGCTTAACTCACAAAACTTATTTTTTTAATATAAAAATCATATTTTTTCACTTTACATAAAATCCTATGGATGACTGGCAAACATCACGATTATTCCTTACGATTAGACTTAGGTAGAATATATAGGAATAATCGTGATATGTTAATTTTTCTCCCCATAACAGATATACATTAACCTAAATTAAATATGAACATGTTTTATTTAAGTATAAATTATATCCTTAGTCTATATTTAATCAAAGTATTTTAAGGGATGTAGCCCTACTTAGATCGATTAGGGTCAGCCATACATTAGACTAAGTGAAATATTTATGGGTAGGCAGAAATAAAGCTATTAAACGTAGTTAGATAA
This sequence comes from Autographa pulchrina, assembly GCA_905475315.1. Classification (NCBI taxonomy): domain Eukaryota; kingdom Metazoa; phylum Arthropoda; class Insecta; order Lepidoptera; family Noctuidae; genus Autographa; species Autographa pulchrina. The sequence goes on from FR997764.1 coordinate 4,170,789, forward strand.
ATTACTGTTTTAGTTTTAATAATATTTGTTGTATATTAGAAATGTCACGCTCTTTCGACGTTAGTTCAATAAAACTATTAGTAATAGCTCAATCGATAAAAAAATATGTAGATTGTTGAAGATAGTAAAGGTTTCTAGCAGAATACAAATTACCTACTTGTAAATATGCAAAATATAAATGTGGATACAAAACTGCAGTAATTTTAGTTTTAAACTAAGCAGAACATTAATAAATAGTTCGCAGGTACCTATGAATTTTTCTACAAACTGTCCAATCTTCAAAAACGTTTCGTCAAATACCTTAAAAACCTTAAAGCATTCAATATATAGGATTTTTAAGATATAATATCATTTATTGGCAAGAATATGCAACAGTAAATTTTTAACAAAAATATCTAATCAATGACATTAACATAGCTGAAGATTAAGGATCAATAAATACATAGAGGTATTAGTTACAACATTTTGTAGATATCTACAGTAACTACTTGATTGATTATAACCTCAAGTAAATACAAAAAGTAGGTAATTGAAACAAGTTCAGAGTGCATTACGTGTCTTCACTCAGGTGTGTCACTGGTGTCAGTGACTAATGGAATCCTAACACCCTCTATATTGAGTTTTCCTTGAGACAAGTGGTTTTATTCCGTCAGGTTCTGTCAGCTATTGTAGATATAGAAATCCACAGAGTTTTTTCTGGCTTTATCCCTAAAATAGGCCAGTTTAGGCTCATCATACAATATTAATATTGTCACAGTCAAAAACAAAATGTTTTTAATTCAAGTAGGGCTCACTTTTACTTACTTTTAGACTCTTTCAAAAAGTTAATGACTCTTAAAACTGACTGACTCTGACTTTGACTCGGAAAGGACCGGCAAGTTTTTACAAACATCAATGTTTATAAATACAATTATTTTACAACCTCTATTATTATTATTTTTACAATTTTACGTACAAACGAGAGAAGTCAGAGTAAGGACCTCCTATCCTATTTCCATCGATGGCCTATATCTCAACAAGTAAAACTTTGTTAATAATAAATCCCTATACACTGAAATTACTTTTTGCTCGAGTCTGTGAAATACATTTCTAGTAATATTGCACGGCAATACTCCAATACTTTCTCTACATACAGACACGGGAAATACGGATTAATATTCATACATCATATTACATTTCGCAGGAAAAAGGATTTAACATTGATGTCCTGAAAAGCAATGAAAAATTCTGTTCCCATGTAATTTTTATTTAAAGATATAAAGCTTATTTTGTTGAGTAAAAATTTTAGAAATGGTATAATGGGTTTGGAAATTCGGTCAATGTATATAGGGTATATAAATTTGTATTTTGTGATGGCTGTAACATCAATTAGCCCGTTTCGACAAAAGCCCTTTGCCCAGGAAGCAACCGTATCCTGCTACTATTCAATATATTGCCTATTGTTGCGTAATCGTTTAATCCGAAATCCCAATTGGGTACGACTTCTCAGACTATCTAACATTCAATTAATATCTATATGTACCTATAGATAGATACCTCATAATAATTTCAGCAGACATGGAGGAATAGGTTAGAAAGTAATAACAAAATAAAGCATTTTTTTTTTTATTTTATCGTGCCACTAAGACAATTATCTTTATGAAATTATTTCAAGCGTTGTCTCTCTTCAGTTTGGATACACTCCTTTTAACCCCTATTATTTTAACAAGAGAGTACAAAATTCGTCCCGTAATTGTTGACAGGTGAGGAGAAAATAATATTGAAGACATGAAATACTTACATGCTCTCGCTAAATTGCTTTCGATCTGATTGGTATAACTGAAATTTAACTGTATGAATAAAATTTCGTTTACAGTTCTTTTTATACAAGAACCTTCAAATAGTTTTATTTACTCGGAACATACTAAAAAAACCATCACATAGATGTCTAAATAGTTCATATTCAGGGGAACTGCTATTCATCCTGCTTCAGGCTTTTTCGTTTTTTAGAACTCCAGACAACGTCACATTTTTCAAAATTCGTCGACACCCGAAAAACTCTACGCAATATTTTTGCTTACGCTTCTATATGCACTGAAAATGTATTCCTCCCTTTCTTATCTGCCTACTCTAGCATTACAAATTGCATTACACAAACCCTAAAAATAAACATTATTTGGGCCATGTCAATTCAAGGGCTACCCCTACATCGTTGAAGAAATCCAGAATAGCTCCGCAAAGGTGAAAGGCAGCTATCGGGAGTATCGGGCGGAAATTGCGCCCCCAAGCCAAAGGGTCGATCTAATCTAAGCGTTGCGTGTGGCGCAGATCATTAGCGCCATATACTGATTGTTTCACCTTTCTTACCCACTACAGATACATAAAGTCCATCTAAACACAAATTTTAGGAGCCCTTGTCACTTGTAATTCAATGACCTGGTTTTTACCCTTATTTGAACATTTCATTTGTTTTTTTTGGAATCAGGTCAGAGTACGTAGTGGGTGCATTCTATATTCTATAACAGAGCTGGCCATGGCGTAGAGAAATAAAAAGCTTTACAAACTTTTGTTTGCGGTTGTACGCGACCGGTTAAAAGACGTACCTACATTTATTTACGTCAACAATACAATACGTGATTTTTTATTTTCTACTTACGTCGTTAGGTAAGTACCAAAGAGTATCTACTAGATAGGTATTATTGTTATTTTCTTGTATTTTTTTGTTAATACAAAGTGTTTGACACAGGTTTACTAACATGTAGTTGAGAGTCATAATGATAACCGGCGATTTGACCTCGACCCTCCTTCGGCTTATAATAAATGAGCACCAGTCGGCAACGTATCAAAAATGTTAACCACAAAATATTTGATACAACTAACAATTTTTTGATGATTGGTTGGATAAGAAAAGCTGAAACAAACCTTAAAGAATTTTTGTGAATAAAAATAAATGTCATGACCAGAATTTAAAAAAGTTGTAACAGCATTATTGTTCAAATAGCATTACATGATTGTTGTTGATAACTGACTCAATGTTAAAACATAGTGTATATGAGATTCACAAAGATGTAGCATACACAAAGAACGACTACGACAAAGAAATAAACTTTGAAAGTATACAAAATGTTTATCCCTGCCAACTTGATAATCTACCCTAGAACCATAAAAAACATAATTACCTTAATTAAATTTAATTTAAATTAAGCTTTATCTTAGATAACAGCTGAGCTTTTAATTTTTTTTTCAATTAAATGTTCTGTTATGATCATTGCAACAGCGGTGGGGATAGCGTTGCATTATGCACGATGTGCAACTGCCAGCGCGCAGCGCGGTAACTATATTGAATTTCTTGTTTTATTTCTATTCCGTAAATTTGCATAAACGAAACCTCATTAATAATCATGACATGTAACTACAGGAAATATAAAGGTGAGTCTTTAGAAAGAAGGATATAAGTAGGTAAAGATAGATACGATGATGATTGTGCGGTGTTAGGGTGCGTCCACATCTGACGAACGAGCATTACACGAGCAGCCCGCGAGTTGCTCATACGCACCCTTAAAATGCCGCCTTTAGACAGAAAATGCAGGATCCTATGGATAAAATGTATATCTTAATATATATAAATCTCGTGTCACAATGTTTGTCCTCAATGGACTCCTAAACCACTTAACCGATTATAATAAAATTCGCACACCATGTGCAGTTCGATCCAACTTGAGAGATAGGATAGTTTAAATCTCAAATTATAGTCGCAATTTTAAGAAATTGACGCGGACGAAGTTGCGGGAATCAGCTAGTACCTATATATAAAGTGGATTTAAGCATTTTGAAAGTTCGGAATCTTTCAGTGTAACTTTTTCCTAAACGTTTCTGTCCAACTGCAGGGCAAAAGCCTCTCCATTTCTCTCTGGTTAGAGCCGTGGTCATCCACTCCTTATCAAAGGACTCCAGTTCGTCCCGCTATCTCCGTCTGGGCCTATCGCGATGTCTCTTGCCATTTAGAGGGACTCATTTTAGTGTAACTTACATAAGAAAAAAGGTTGGTTCGAGAAAATTCCAGTATACTCAAATAGGGGTATGCATTCAGTTAATTTCTCGTTCAGACAGTTTTTATTCTTCAAGTAAAGGAACATTCTTTTGATCTTAATTTTTTTTAATATTTAAATCTTACTATGTATTAGCCGTTAGTTAAAAAAGTCGACACTAATGCACCTTCCAAATAACCCTGTGGTTTCCAAATCGCACATTACTTTACCTAAAATGTATGCCCATAATTATAATTAAAGTTCAGTCACTGAAACCATTATAAAACAATATAACAAGTAGATATAGTCAACATACCGCATACCGCTCAAAAGCTTTTAACAAAATGTGCCCGCGGTCAGCCTCGTCAATTACTGTACCTTTAATATTTGTGTAACGGTAAAATATCATATTTTATAGCTACACGTGTCATTATAATAGGTCAATGTTTGCTGATATTCATTTAATCAGTGGCGGACAAATATTTTGTAATTAACACAATGTGTTGTGTACTTCATTTGTTCCAGAGTGGTAGCTGAGCTATTTTAAGCATCCTTAATAGATATTTCTGTATGGCACATAAATTTAATACGAAAAGTAGATGTTCGTATACTTGAACAAGATTTTTAAAATTGCAACTGCTTTCTTTATTAACATCATTTTGTATGTATTTCGAAGCGAATTTTTCTCCATTTTACCTCAAAGAGGAACGAGACTTATGTAACCGATAAAGAACTTAGCATTCAAATTACAGAGTAAACTTTTTTTTAGTCCGAAATTATGTAGCTTTTGATAGTTTTAGTCAATATGTAACTAAAACACTTCTGGTTTCACCTTATCCTGGTGAAATCATAATGTGTGTAATATCATATACCAACATTTGGTGTTGACAGGTGTAAGGTATCGCTAAAGAGCCGGCTATTACGAATACACACTGTCTTTTGTTTCCCTGAGGCCACACTATAACGAAGATTCGATTTGTCGTGACATGCTTACTCTGTGTTGGTTTTCTTTTTGTTGGGTAAATAAAAGGCATATCAATGTTCAACTTATTTTTTGTAGGTGTGTTCTTGCTGTCATTTTCTGTGTGATATGGTTATGATTACAAAGGAGGCAATCAGATTAAAATAAAAAAAAAACAATCAAATTAATTATAATACAAAAACAAAATTATATTTTCTAAATTACTTAGTGTTTTAAGACCTAACTCAGAGGAAATATTGACAGGGAAAAATTAACTTTAACAATTTTTTATTGTTTGTTACAAATAACACTATTTAGTTTTGGTCAAATAACCATGTAGAAACTATATTGCAATTACTTGTAATGTGATTTCTTTGAACAGATGTTTATATACAGCTAGCCTATAAACTCATAAAACAAAAATATAACATTATCTTTTTGCAATGACAAAGCATCACACAGACTCGGAAGTAGGTTAATAAAGCATTACGTTAATAGCAACGTTTTGATATACGTACAGAAAAGATCACTTCGCTGAAAGCAATAAACTTGTTTGTTACGAGTAATATAAAGTATGAATGGGAAAATAAAATCTTCTTCATTCATTAATGTGTTTTTATAAAAGCTTTTTACATGGAGTAGGATGTTTTATATTTACTAATAAGAATCAAAGACTTCGTTGAAACTAGTTTCGGGACATATATAATGATTAAGACTGTTGAAAGAGCCAAGCTGTATTGGCTTTGCAAGCTTTTCGAGGTACAGGAGGGACTCAGGAACATACTTTTTTGCGTAAAGCATCTTTGTATATTACACAAAGATTAAATACATTTGTTAATTACATATTTAAATAACAATATAATATAATTTATACTTATTAGTTACTTTAATATACTTAAATATGTATACCTACTTGCTTGAAAGTTTTATTTTATATGTTTTTATATTCCACCACATTGTTTATTATCATCATCTTTAGATATCCTGTCGCAAGCAGAAATTTCATTAAAAATAAGCAGTTCCTTTGAACCTATTTAATTTGTACATGTCTGTTATTTGTACATTTATAAACAAATATTTCACATATTTTAACTACAACATTTTAAAAGGGGTTTTTCCCTCGTCAGTAGAATTTGCATGCTGTACCAGTTGGTTATCGAATGAGGTCGCGTGGTTTTGGCGGCAACAGCTGGGCTCCGGTCACCAGAATTACTAACTGCCTTTGCTATCTTTTTTTAACCATCAACCAACCATGAAACCATGTCGCATCTATGAAAACCCTTTAAACAAAAATTTTGATGACCCTAACAGAAATTTTGTGACAATTATCCTTGCTGAAAATAATTCGATCGTTGAAATGTACCTAGTTTTTTGATTGAGTCAAAAGATCTAAAAATGAATAGAACTAGACAGCAAGGAAAGTTTTTTACAACATGAGCATTGAACATGCCTTATTTAAAAAATCAATCACATTCTTGCCATGCAAAATAATAATACCTACTTGCATTTTTCAAAGTCAAAGTGCTTAGAAGATCGACTCAATATTTGTAATATCTATCAAAAATATCAAACAGCTAGTAATCGAATTCAACACCTTACTTTCATAAAAATATATTTTCATAGAAATACACTAATCATTTTAGCTTCTGTTTTTTTATTTTCAGCCTTATAAATTCAACTAGCCGGCTTCTTGACGTAGATTATAATTAGATTTACCGGGACGGTAATAATTTTTCACGCCAAGCTTAGTAAGTCCGACGAAGCAATATATTTTTACCATTAAACCGTCATAACTTTGGTAGCAATAAACAAAAAATATAGTAATATTAAAGCGTGAAATTAATAAGAAACTGATAGAAACCAAATATTAATATACTTTTACTAGTTCAGAACAGCGATCGCGTGGTCAATTAACCCCACGCGGCCACTTACACTGAAAACAGTAGGAAGTTTATTAGGAACTTTTCCTTAGATTTTTGTTCAACGATATCACATAAAATATTTCAAAGTGGTTGTTATAATAATCGTGTTGTTAAACTAATTACAAAGAATTAAGTAACAACGCTTCAAAATTATGGTACAGCAATTAAAGAAATAACTTTTTTGCTTTAGTTACATTTTTAGGGATCCGTACTCAAAGAGTGCCAACAAGACCTTATCAAGCCTTGTCGCTGTCCATCCTTCGATTCTGTCAGCAGGTTGAAATTTTCAGTGTACTTCTATTGCTGGTATAACAACAAATACTAAAAACACGAAGACACGATTTTAAAAATGACCACTATGGAAATAAAAGCTTACGGATTTAAAATTACATACATTGTATTGTCTACAATGGTACCTAACCATCCGCGTCCGAGTCAGACTCGCACAATTTTTTTTTATTTAATCACATGTACCTCTTTTACGGTACCTACTTATTCTTGAAGAAAAATATAACCCACCAAAAACATTCAATGTAAAAAAAGCCAAGTCTCTCTATGCAATTCTTCCATCGTAAAAAGTTTTGAGATCGCATAGGAGCCAAGTCCTGTTCAACTTAATTTGTAATAATAAATCAATATTTTGTGACTATATCAATAGTTTTGTTTACATTACAATAACAGTGACTTGGCCATGAGCACAAGTTAAAGGTCGTTTGCTCCTTGTAATTACGTGCAAATAGCGTTGAATTTATATATTATGGACATGATTTTCTAACTGATTGGAATTTGAGGTCACTATGGACTAAACATGCGCCATAGTGCATGTGCAGTTCACTGATCTTGGATGATACCGACTGTCGGTTAAGATGTCCTGATATTACTACTGATTTACTTTCAACTCCTCCAAATATGCCGCTTTATATTTGTATCTTATTGTGCTCATGGCTAAGTCACTATTATTGTAATGTAAACAAAACTATTGATATAGTCACAAAATATTGATTTATTATTACAAATTAAGTTGAACAGGACTTGGCTCCTATGCGATCTCAAAACTTTTTACGATGGAAGAATTGCATAGAGAGACTTGGCTTTTTTTACATTGAATGTTTTTGGTGGGATCTCATTTATTTTTTGTAGGTCTCTTTCTTTACTTTTTATAAATAAACAAAATTGCTATAAAAAATATTTGCTTTTTGTACATAAACAAAGAACAAAGTTAACAATGCAGTCAAAATTCATACACCATGTTCTTGTAAAACCGCAAATATAAATTTGTTTCCTATTATTTACTAAGGTATATAATTTATTACCGTTTTTATAATTTTTCCTTTACATGTAGCTAAAAACCTATCTTGGTGCCGAATTTGAAGGTTCTAAGTTTGCTAGAAGTACCTTAGATTTTTGATGATCGGTCAGTGAGTGAGTCAGTGAGTGACAAAATGGTGTAACTTTGATCGCTCATAACTCGTAAACTATTGGTTCAAATGTCATGTAATTTTGAGGCTGAGCTTGTTTTAATACTTACTCTAGGTCATCGAAAACCTAAACCCCTAGCTTTGTCCGTATCGATGATACAGGGGGGGTGAAATAGCCGCGAAACGCTTCGAGAAAAGGATGGTACGGCCGTGCCCGTTTTGCTCAAGACTTGGCTGGGGCACTGCCGTGCCCCCAGATTTCATATTTTGCATTGCACAAAGATACTATATTATCATTTTCATTCCACATGCATACTATTGTAAATCTCACACCTATGGAGATAGCAACAGAATATAACACCAGATATTGTAACATGCAATTTCACTCACTAGTAATAACAGTAATTACAGCATTAATTAATATATTAAATTAATACCATCAGATGAAAATTAATTTTAACTCTACATGCTGCGAACGGCATTAACGTTTGTAGTCGCAAACAGATATTTCCCGTTAAACTTAAATGGGTAAATGGATAATGTTTAAGTACAAGACTTATGATTCCGATTTAAAAACAGCATTTTTAATAACTATAATAATATAATAATAATAATATTCCGGGACAACTCACATACGGTTATCTGATCCCAAACTAAGCAGAGCTTGTGCTATGGTAACCAGACAACTGATAAACATACTTATATATTTCTAAATACATACATATTATAGATAAATTACACCCAGACAACCAGAACAAATGATCGTGCTCATCACACAAACATTTGTCCTGGGTGGGAATCGAACCCACGGCCTCCGGTATAGCAGTCAGGGTCACTAACCACTAGACCAACAGGCCCGTCATAACTATGTTCAGTACCCACTTAGGTAGTTTAGGAAATTGAAACCAATTATTGTCTGATAGTTTTGACTGTGGCGCAAATACCCATTTATGCACTCCTCTAAAAAATTATATACTTCTACGTCTTCTTTAAGTGCTGCTACCATTCTACAAATTAATAAAGGTAGTCTACCAACTGCTGGAAACTATCCTCTACACAATCCTCTAAAAAGTGCTATAATTTTACTTCTTCTCCCAAGTGCTAGCTCCAATCTAACAATTAATAAATGTCATCTACCAACTGCTGTAAACTATCCCAGTCTTTTGCGAGAAGGAAAAAGTATAATGTATGTTCTACTACATGTTTGTAAAGTGGCATGTCAGCACTGATATGTTTTGTCTATGTCCTAGAAGTACTTACTATGCAGACTGAATGAGCAGTCTTACTAACCTTACCTATTTTTACATACCTAGTCATCTTCTTGTTGTTTATTTTCTTCTATTTAATATTTGATAGCCTGACTTTCTCGCACAATAATTAATTACCTAAAAGGAAACGAATTAAATTAAATTTATATGGAGTCACTTCTGAGGTAAACCTTATCGCTGTAATTTACGTCAAAAATAGCCATCATTTCCGAAATTAAATAGGATATCAATCCTCATCATCAGTATAAAGACTCATTTAATCAATTATTTTATTACAAAACCCGATATAAACAAACCAGATTTCTACTACGACAAAGATTAATACCTTAAGCTCAGTCTATTCAAATAGGGTCTTGTTACCTGCAATAAATGTCCGAGGTATATGCGGGGTGAATGACAGGAGCCTGCCCGGGTAACCTTAATAAATCGATCCCATGATTCTGAAGCGTCCGCTTTCCCGTAACAGTAGGTTACCTCGCCGCAGTCTAGCTTACAAATTCTGACGTCAAAGTGCAGATCTATTAAAGGTTTCAAATATGGAAACGTCGCTCTGTCTTTAAAAGTTTTTAGCATCATGTAAAGAGGTAGCAATATTTTTAGGTACGATATCGACTGAAAATTACTATCAAAGGCTCACTTTCATAATTTTAATTACTTAATGTAGATTATTTCAAGAAAATAAGGAGTAAAACACAACGGTAGAATATTATGTCGATACCTGTGTAAACACAAACAGGTATTATAATGCAAATTTACCTTAGAACTTGTAGTTACATAAAGTTTTAATTTAGTAGAACATAAATTAAAATCAAAAGATCAACAGTTCTCAAATTTCGTTTCTCAAAAAAAAAAAAATTTAACTTATGAGGTTTATATACATTAATTATCCAGACAAACAATAAAACCTGATATGTAAATCTAAACTATTCCGAGAAAAGCTCTAGCTGCTCTTTTAAACCAGTTCCAATCCTACTTATTTCTTCGAAAGTATCCACCATATACCTAAGGTGAATTGGTCGTGACCAAATTTCCCATGCCATGGTTAAATCTAGATATACCCGGCTTCAAGCAACTGACCCCGGAACCCTAAGGGAAATCTATTTCACAGTTATGTTATCGGGCACAAGCAAATTCTGCGGAACATCTAGCCAATAAAATTATTTTTATTCAAAAGCGAGTGGTACGAAATGGACTGTGTCACTTTATAATTAAAAATATGTTTTATTTAAATAAAAGCTGCATTTTTGTATATAAAAAAGCGGCGTATTGCAATTGGCCACTTAAATATTATAAATTAAATATAAATATTTTTCTTTATTTATATTTAACAGGTTATATAATATTAAAACAAAAGACGCTTAGACAATGTATAGGCGGCATAAAATTGCATTATAAAGGGTATTACACTATCCAACTATTTTATATAACATAATAAAGATATTATTTCAAAACTTTTGCTTAATACATGACTAAAACTTGTATGTCTTAAAGTTTTACACAAATAATATTGATATCGCACAAATATTTTACTCACATCAGATACATTATTTTTTTATCCAAAAATCCTTAATTTCTACTGAAAACATTAAAAAATATAATCTATCAGTATTATTCACAGCGACAAATACTGTGACAAAATACAATCTATAACCTTTTAGAGGACTGGATAAAAGAGTGACGTCCATTCGTGACCGGTAATACAAAATCGAATTTATAGACTATCTGCTAAAATATTCCAATAAAAATATTGGAACATGCAGAGGAGATCGGATCGGAAATCCATCGAGTATGAAAATAAACTTAACGTTTTTTTTTCAAACTGTTTTTTATCGTTAATGAATTTTGATGTGTTTTATTCATAAGTTATTAATTAACAATAATACTAAAAGAAATAAATTAAATGCTTATAATCCAGCCTATAAACGTCCCACTACTAGGCACAGGCCTCTTCCCATATAGAGAAGGCACGAGCATTGATCACCACGCTTGCTCTCTGCGGATTGGCGATTTCAGATCCCAAATTTTGGAATCCAGGTTTCCTCACGATGTTTTCCTTCACCGTTTGTCAGAAGTGTCTTAGAATAATTAAGAAAGTACATATAACTTGGTTTAGGTCATCTATATGAGACTATATGACACAATTTGAAGGTAAAATTAAAAAAAAAAACAAGATACTCAGTTTCTAAAAAATACAACGACGATACGACTGCGCAAGGGGGCCATTCAATATTTCCAGTTAGTTTATGTAGTGAAATGAAGAAAATACCGGAATCTTGGTCGTAGAAAAACGTACCTACTCGTTGTTCATTGTTCAAAATCAATTATTCAAAGTTTTCCACAACGCAATAGTTACTAACCAGTATTATTTATCTACGTAATGTATTAGCTTCAACATAAATATATTCATTGGTTTAAGTAGAAAGTTCTAAAAATAGAAGGAACTGCCCACACACGGTGAGATATACAACCTCCATCGTTCTTGGACTGGTTTCCTTTAGCAAATTGCATTGGGGACTGCGATATTATGGGCCACTGAACTAAAAGGCTATCCACCATATTTACCATTCCATATCCGTTTCCTTAAGGAAATGTAGGCCTATATGTAAATGCCAGGAGACGTTATTGACAAATCGTTGTTATTTAGTAGAGTTGACTTGTGATCCTCTATTTATCCGTCGACTTAGGGCTGTTGGAAACTTAATATTATTTAATGTTCTCAACAACCCCAAGTCTAATCAAGTCTATTTTTTTTTTTTTTATGTTTAAGAAAAAGCAGGCATTAATTATAATTATTCTTATATTATGTCGTCTACTTTTATACACTTCATTAGTGTGTCTCTAGCATAAAACGAACACGGAACGAAATTACTGATTCGTTGTACAGTCGACCGCACGTCAATACGACGACGAAATACGATAATGAACCTTGCGTCTCTGTAATAAAGACGCTATTTTGCGGTAGACTGTACAAGAACATAATTCCTTTATTCTGACAGCTAATCACCCATAAAGCCACCTCATCATTATGTGGTCGCAGCTGAAAGGATCATTTCGGCTTCTCTATAAACAATTTTATAGATCTAATCTCTATATAAGCATTTTTTATGATAAAACATTTTCTGACGACTATAAGTACCTACCTACCTACCTATATATTTTGTTTGAGTATCATTTCAGACCATTAATATCTCACTTTAGGAATAATCTCTAGTTTTTAGGGTCAGTGGCAATAGGCTCGCCCCCTATTACATGGGACCTAAACATACCGGCGAACTGTGGGTGTACATTGGTACACCTCTGCCTAACCCTTCGGGGATACAGGCGTGATGGTATGTTATGTTATGTTATGTTTTAGGGTCATATTTTCAGCGTACGCATTAATATATTTTAAATCACATTTGAATAAAGGAATTAAGGGCTTACATAAGAAAATAGTTGACAGTCTGATACTAAGTATTATTAAACACCCTGAATGTTGATTTTAAACACAAGACTGGAAATGTAATTATAAAGAAAACTAAGTATAATGTTTCATATCAATTATAATTTAAAATCATCAAGGGTTTTCTTTTACATATTGTAACTTAAACTAGCACAATAGTCCGTCTTCAACTAGAATCTATCGCCATCGTAATCCCGGTGTCTCAATTCTCATTGATTACCATCGGCACTTAATCGGAAAACTTCGGTTGACATCGGGTTTTTGCGCCGTCAATCACCATTAGATATTATTAGGTGCCGCGGCCGTAGTAAAGGATTTTGATAGGGTTGGTACCTACGGGATTTAATAATAATATAACTATGCTGGTATTATATTTTGTTTGTGAGAAATAACTACGAAAGTAATAATACCGAACAAAATGAGTAGGTATTTGAGACTACCAAAATAGTTCATTGTAAAATACTTATGCTGTTCCTCTTTTAAAACTTTCGTAATCATTAAAAAATAAAATCTATCAGTCTTTAGGTATTTAATAAGCACACCAATAAGTTCTACAAAATAAAATTAAATATGCACAAAACAGATTTTTTTTTAGGCGTCTTTACTCCATTTAATTGAAACTAATTGGCAGCCCTATAAAACATAATTACTTACGATACCTCTTTGTCTACAGCTTAACGATTACTACAACTTTCGTGTGACACGGGTCTAATGAAACGATATTGAGATCGCGGACAAATACAAACAAAAACGCCTATTACCTTAAACTTTATGCAACGTTATAATAAATACATTCAATTTTAAAATAGTTCGAATAGCCCATTTCATGTCATTTAAAAATGAGTTATTTAAAAACATCTAAATCTTTAAAACTATAGGCTAAATTCATGGTCACTCACTTTCCCACATATCCACAAGATATTTGACAAACAGTCGAAATCCTTATAACATTCGTTATGTGTACAAACTTTCGTGAGTGTGCGAACATTTGCGTGAAAGTGAACCTGTCTATCTACCCTGCCGTTTTGGCATTTGCTTCACTTACATTTCCTCCCGATATTGGCGCTTTGGCATTTGCTTTCAGTCAATAGTCCTCGACAATGCAATGCCAATTCATGTGTCAAACATTGAAATGAACTTCACTGGACAATAAGACTAGTTATTTGAAATTATAAAGGCTTCATTAGTAGAGACTTTGTGTTCATTGTTATGAATAGGATTACAGTACTGTAGGGCTATTCAGTGTAATTTATTAAAAACTATTATTGTTTAGAGATTATAGCACTTTATTGGGTTCTTTGTGTAATAAAGAGATTTTTATTGCGCATTATTATTATTTTGAATGTGTATTTCAATGAAATTCAATATCAATAAAAAAAAATTTAATTTATTAAATTAATGTTATCTATTAATTTACCCTCGCGTTTTTATCATACTTAACAGACAGACAACTAAAATATTAAAAATTCTGAGTCATGTAAGCTTGTTAATTTTATCTGTTATCTTGTGGATATTGATAAAACCGTCCCTGGCATTCTGAAAACTTGCAAACCAGATTCTGGTACTATATTATTTCCCCAATCGATTCCCGGCTTAACTATGTTATCTTTATCAACAAATCGATCACTACAAAGTAGGGCGCAAAACATATTCCTCATGTACCGTGTATACTTATTATGATTTATAACTCCTATCAACCACTACCAAGTACATGGAAATATATAGATTTATCACTGGCAAAATGGGACAAAAAACAACGATCTGATAGATTTGAATAAAACATCCATTCAAAAATGGAACGCCGCTTGTAATTTTTTTTCTTCTAAATCCAAGATGGCGATAAAAACGTGAATACATTTGTCCAGAGTTGTCATTCGAATGTTGTCAACGTTATGACTGCTATAAAATGGATAAATTGTTCGTATCACGTAGCCTTTGCCCGCGGCTAGGACGCCCGTGGGCGCTCTCAAGTGTGTAACAATCTTTATTACTTGGTCCCTTACAAACACGACTTGATGATACCCTCTCCAATCACATTCAGTTACCCAAATCGTATATTTTGAGTGTGTACCGGCGTGAAAGTGGAATTCGGACGTTTCTTTGAATATGTAAACCACAATTTCGTGAAGTTGCTTAAGTCCTTGTTTTTATTGTCTTAAAACTTTTTCTTTAAAGTGTTTCACAAATAAAATAAAGTATATTCTGTTTATTCATGTGTGTAGAAAAAGGAAATAAGAAAGAAATGCATCGAATCGCATTGCTCATGTAATACGAGTATGACATAGTTGTAGAATCTACTACATGTTAATGTAGAGCCTTCACCATAGATACACATATACTAGACTTCACTCTATGCTTTTGAAATGCACGTTACGGTACAGTAAGTATCTCATTCATAAGAAGCTTTAAAAGAAAATCTCGTACTCGGTCCTCACTCCTCACGTCATGTGTGGGATTTTTTTTCTTCCGTTGGCAACACTCGTGTCGTCATCCAGATTATAATTTGCGATGTAATTTGCTTTTCACAACTCGAATTCGAATACGTTCTTATTTCAAAAATGTTTTTGTAACATTAAGTACTTATAATATAATTTTGTCCTTTATATTAAATGTTTTGTATATTTTAAGTGACTTCGCCCGCGTAAAAGTTTTTTGATTTATTTCGTTTTAAGAATATTACGTCGAGGTTCAAATTTTCTGTTTGGATTTATTAGCTGTGGTAAAGTTGAAAAGACTGTTTGTTACTTTCTATTATGTACGTTTGTTTTAAAGAGTGCTGAATTGAAGGAAAATTAATTAAACGAAATACCTGTACTGTCTCCAAGACCTTATATTTTTTAAACAATTTTCCTGAAATTGAACAATGATAGAAACATGTACCTTAATGATAAAACCGTATTTCCAATACATCGAAGTATTCCATAAATCTTAGAGTTTTGTACGTAAAATCTCAGGAGAAACATTTGTCACTATGTCACATAGTCTATTTCGCATTATACTTTTCTAAGAACCATGAGATTTACTGTAAAATGTTTAGGTGCTTTGAAAAGAACTTAGTTTAGAAATAGGTAATCTAGGTGCATATTTTCACCTATGAAATCGCAATTTATGATGCAATCATTAAAAAAAAAAACAAAAATAGCATTAGTGATAACATAGACATAGGCGCATTATACTTTAAAATATTGACATGCAACAAAGTGGAATAAGCTGAAAATAGCAATCACATTTGACATTAAACTCCAGCACTTTACATAACTGTGTAAACGATGCTATGTTCATAAAACTGTATTGATTAATGTTATATCAATATTTTATACATGACGAGCAACTAGCAGCGAACGAAAACCGCAATAAATATTTGTACAATAACAGAGTAAACTTTCACAATTTCGTATTCAAAACAGAACAAAATTTTACTCCAAATTAAATGCATAAAAATTGCCAGCCAAAAATATTCTGTTGCCATTTTAATTAACTGCCATTCTGACTCTTCCTGAAATGGGCTTCGCTTCCTGCATTCTCTTATCAACTCAAATAGTTAAAGTTTTGTTTAAAATAATTGAAATGAAAACAAGACGTCAATTATGTTTTTTCAATTTTCGTTCTTTACTTTTATTTGTT
Organism: Autographa pulchrina; assembly: GCA_905475315.1. Classification (NCBI taxonomy): domain Eukaryota; kingdom Metazoa; phylum Arthropoda; class Insecta; order Lepidoptera; family Noctuidae; genus Autographa; species Autographa pulchrina. The sequence continues at coordinate 4,187,431 of FR997764.1, forward strand.
GTTCGATATGAAACATTTTCTTATCTATTAAATTTTAATGTTTAATATAGCACAACTATCATTGTTTTCCACAACACACTGCATCATCTCACATCCACATCGGCAACCTACGTGAAAACCTGAATTATTTACAGAAAGCTAATATTTAATAATAATAATAATATTCCGGGACATCTCACACACGGTTATCTGATCCCAAGCTAAGCAGAGCTTGTGTTATGGTAACCAGACGACTGATAAACATACTTAAATATTTTTAAATACATACATATTATAGATAAATTACACCCAGACACAGAACAAATGATCGTGCTCATCACACAACCATTTGTCCTGGGTGGAAATCGAACCCACGACCTCCGGTATAGCAGTCAGGGTCACTAACCACTAGACCAACAGGTCAGTCAAAATTTTTTTTTATTTATTTTATAAGAAACTATTACTACTTGTCCATCAACATTCTTTTGTTTTATCTGTCAGATTCTAAATATACACGATACACTTGGACTCAACCACTCACACTTCGCATTAATAATAATGTTTTCATCGCCCACACAATAGGAACTTCACTTAAGCAATTAATAGGAATAAAGCAGTAATAATACCCTAGTGGGACCACATTAAGAGGAAAGGGGAGCGGACATTTTTGTTTTTGAAGAAAGTATTGCTGTCGCTCTAATTCCCCCCGTCCTCTAATTCGTGCGATAAGGACAACTGCAGCTCAGACCGAAAAACTGACGAAAAATCGAGGTTTGGCTCTCGTCTATTTTCTCCCCCAATTCTTAACCAATTCTAAAGATATTTCATATACTGCATGAGAAAAGAATAATCTGTGCCTCTATTTTTTTCTTTTTTCGATTATTGTTGTCAAATTCGAAAAAAACGCGTCTGAAAACTGCGGTCAAAATAAGCACTTTTTAGAAGGTTCTAGTTCCTTTAAATAAAAATTATCTTACAAAAGGAAAAAATAGGGGCATAGATCTAGTTCATATTTATATTACTGCAAAAAATCATAGCCCTAAGTTCAGAAACCAGTGAGAAAACAGACGAGAGCGTTTGTATGGAAAAATGGCCGCTCCCCTTTCCTCTTAATATCGGTCATAAGAAAGGCATTATGATAATTGCTTCGGAAAGCTCCCGAACGAATGGACTTTGCATGGGATTCCGTATTTTAAAAGGATTTATGCTAAGTATAATGGTGAAGGGAAATATGTTACAGCTTTTATAGGATCCTTTCATTGTATAAGTAGGGTCACTTTTTAAATTGAAGTTCAGAATTTTTATGATCTGGCCGAGTTTTCATAAAAACCAAGCACAAAATAAAGTGCAAGTCCTTTCACTAAAAATAAACTTCAATACAAAAAAGCTCGATTATTAAATGGGTATGTTTTACTAGAAAATATTTTAAATGGCTCTATTATCATAAATCATTTAAAAAGTCGCTCTGCATGCGTTTTAGCGTTAAATATAAATAATATGTATTTTAACGGGTTCCCCGACCATTTGAAAGTATTTTCCTTCTACAGAACAAATGTTAAAACCTACAACTTTGTTCACATAAAGCTTTCACTAGACGTAAAGAAACTAAATTCCTGTAAGACTTCAAAGTAACTTAAGTATACATTATAAAATTCTAGAAAAAACTGTTAGCTTACAATTTATAGACGTCTTACCGCTCCTTGTACGATCAACAAGTGGGGATTGGGAAATAAGAACACAAGAGTATCAACTATCTAATGTAATATATATATATTGTAGCTAAGTAAAAATGCTACAAATACTTTCCTTCGTTCTCTTGCCAATTAAATATATTTATCATTATAGTGGAAGCACATAAAACAATACAGGATTTTTACTTGAGAATTGTAAACAAATTCAGTCGCATGTGCTATTTAAGAAATGAAATGAAATAGTTTATTTGCAAGTATTTACAATGTCTTTCTAAGCTAGATGAAGTCGACATTTCCTAACTGACTACCCTGAGAAGAAATGTCGAAACAAACTCAGGGGTCTTAGTTTCTTTTATAGTCCAAATAATATAATAATTTTGTTTAAACAATTCAATGCAGTTGAATTTAATGCAGTCTGACACTTTTTGTTTCTAATGGTGTATGCTAAAAAAGTTAGTAAGTTGAGGGGCTCGTGGCTAAGTGTAAGCCGTACGGTTTGACCGATAATACAGGTTAAGCCGCGCTCGCCGCGGTTGGTCCGTGGATGGGTGACCATTTATAACATACCGAGACCCCTCCGTGTTTCGGAAAGCACTTTAAACAGTAGGTCCCGGCTGTCATACATAGACCTTTGGCAGTCGTTAAGTCAATTCTGACAACCAGTCTTACTATGGGATACTGTGTTTTCCAGTAAAATGGGTTGTGGAGGTCCGATAGGCAGTCGCTCCATGTAAAATACGGTATTCAGCTGAATCCGGTAAGACTGGTAGCCGACCCCAACATAATTGGGAAAAGGCTCGGGAGATGATGGGGTATGCTAAAAAGTAAATAGATATCTATTTCTGTTACTATCCCAACTTTTTACAGCAAGTAAAACTCTAATCGTTATTTTATTGCTCTATCAGTATTTAAGAAGCATAAAACTAGTGCACTGTAAACCACTCAGCCGGTTCTCAGTGACCAGTACTAAAGTCCAGTAGTTTACTACTCAAGTCACCTGTTCCACGAAGCTTCTTGCACTTAAAACTATTTTATAGTATTCTCAAATGTATTGTACTGCAGACTTACTTGTAGGTATTTACTATTTCATTTAAAGGTGTGTAAGACGACGTACGACGTAGAGACATTTTCTTGTTTTTTTTCAATGTGTGACATGTTGACTTCACACGAATAGGCAAAACATTGATTAATAATTCTGGCAAAAAAAAAAGCGCCTTCAAAATGAGTCTTATATTTATTTCTTATGGATCCCACTGTCAAAACTGAACCAAATGAAATGGGACCACAAGGGAAGCACCACCTTTTGAATAAAAAAATAATTATCAAATCGTTTCACCTAGTCGAAAGTTATGACGTAAAAATAAAAACGTGAAATATAAAAACGACGTTTAAATAAATGAAATGAAATGAAAAAAATCAAAAAAGTCTAATTGAGTACCTCCTCCTCCTCCTTTTTTGAAGTCGGTTAATTATACATACTTTTCTGTGAAATCACTCTATCCATTGGTGAAAACCACATGAAAGTCCGTTCGGTAGCTTTTGGTTTATCGCGTTCAGGCATACAGGCAGATGCGGCGAAAGACTTATTTTAAAACATGATTATACCTACTGTATAGATAGATAGATAAATAAAAACTGTTTTTCTGTGCTTTCTTTTGAAATAACTTAGTAAGTTAGATGTGACTTCTTCTTTTTTACAAATGGGTAAGAGCATAATAGATGCTATGGCTAGTGGATCCTTTTATGTTCTTATATATTACTAGCTGTACCCGGCATGCGTTGCAATGCAATTTTTTCTACCTAGCACCTGCCTACTACCTACCTGCCTATTACCTACCTGCCTACTACCTACCTGCCTACTACCTACCTGCCAACTACCTACCTACTACCACTTAGGGGTATGAAAAATAGATAGTAGCCGATTCTCAGACCTACTGAATATCCATATAAAATTTCATAAAAATCGGTCAAGCCGTTTCGGAGGAGTATGGTAACTAACATTGTGACACGAGAATTTTATATATTTTTTAAGATTGTATTACGGTTTTATTTTTATCAAGCTTTGTGTCATGCTGGCGAGACTGGACAACAACAACAAACTTTACAAGTGAAGCAACCTTTGACCAGTAAGGATGCTTCATTATAATTAGTGAGGAACAAAAGGCAGAGTTCCGAGAACGAGTGTAGGACCTCCTTATTAAAATAACTAGATTTTTATGTTGACTGCAACAAAGTAAAGGTATCCTGGAAGTACCAAAAGCAAAAATATTTTCGTTTGTGAAAAATTTTATTCGAAATATAATTTAATTCCTGTCTTATTAAACTTTTTGATATTTATTGAGATATAATCATTATAAGACAGGGAGCTCGTGGCTAAGTGTAAGCCGTACGGTTTGACCGATAATACAGGTTAAGCCGCGCTCGCCGCGGTTGGTCCGTGGATGGGTGATCGTTTATATAACATAGCAAACCCCTCCGTGCCTCGGATAGCACGTTAAGCCGTAGGTCCCGACTGTCATACTATGATCTTTGGCAGTCGTAAAGTCAATTCTGACAACCAGTCTTACCATGGGATACTGTATTTCCCAGGTAAATGGGTTGTGGAGGTCAGATAGGCAGTCGCTCCGTGTAAAATACGGTATTCAGCCGAATCCGGTGAGACTGAAAGCCGACCCCAACATAGTTGGGAAAAGGCTCGGGAGATGATAAATCATTATAAGACAGCAAACAAAATATTTTGAACATAAATTATTATTATTTTATAAGAGCTAAGAGCTGATTTTTCCAACGCCAGATACTTTTACCCAAGGAATAATTTTAAATTTTTGAAGTGTGCTACTTGAATAATTATATATCTCAAATAAAAATTATCTAACCTTGGCAAAGTCGGCCTTAATTGTACAACCATGTAATATCTGATCCAAAAATGTAATATCTGAAATATAGAGTTCAATATACTTCAAACTATAAACATAAACCTTCTATACACAAACACGCAGAATCTGTAGCCGATAACAGTGTTTCTTCCGTGCGTCGATGGTCTTTAGATACACATACTTGGTCCTTTGGGAGTGCTAAAAGGACCAAAATGGGCAAATCTAACAGTTCCATTTGTATCATTATACAGCTAGCAACCCAGCAACAGTAATCTGAAGATAAAGTATGTTGGTTTTTGTAGAATTTTTTTTAGCGACTTAAGTTAAATAAAATCCTTATGTATTATACAGGGTGTTACCGAAAGGGTATATCTATCCAAAAAGGGTGAAGAGTACTCCTGGTATAGAGTCAGCTTACAAAATTTCAGTTTAAAATGAGTTAATTTATTTTGGATTAATCTACTCTTTTGGTAACACCCTGTATAATTCAGAAAGATAATTCTGAAGATAATTGGGTTTTCTCTAGTCATGCAATCCGGAAATATGAACGTGAGTAACGATTACACGTAATCGCAAAAAAAAGAATATATTTATTTAAAACTTAACGGAATCTACCTGTTGACTGAGCTTTGAATAAAGTCAGTCGAGGCGCTCAAAGAGATAAATTACACGTTTCGCTTACAGACTCAGTAGCCGGCGGATTAACAGAATCTTTATATAACACTTAATTGTGGCTACGGACGAGAATTAGAAGGGTTACTTAACTTATTACGTCGGACCATTTATTTTGTCACGGAATAAGGATCCCCTTCAACGGGATTTCGTATTTTTCTTTTTTATGTTTTTTGCTTTAGTTTATTTTTAATATCTTTTGTGAAAAATGTAAATACTGTCAAACCTAATCATACATATCTATCTGAGCAGCAAGAGAAAATTTATAGATTTATAAGAACAGGCATTTCAAATTAATCTTTTTTTTTTATATCTTTGTCGCTTAGCGACAACATCGTCCTACACAAACAACAAAATGTACACAAAACAAAGAAAAAACTTAAACGTAAAATAAAAAACAAAACTATCTGCCTACCGCAATAACAACTAATTTATACAAGTTTTACATAATTTGAAATAGGTCACGTCATCGTGGAAAACATTATTTTGTGAATTTATGTTCATTATAATCCCTACCTCGATCAGTCTTAATAAGAAGAACAAATATTTTTTTTGTGTTATTAATGTTTGTAAGTCGTAGTAGTATCTAGTGTCTTTATATTACTTGTAACTTGTAACCTCGTCATCTTAGCGTAAAATATCTCAAGAAAACAATTAACAAGATGATTAACTAAAATAAGAAACCGCAATACTGTATTTAACAAACGAGCAATCAATCTCGTGTACGTAAAAACAATCGCTTCTTTTGTTTATATTATCGGCGCAATAATCGTTCTATACATAAACAGATGTGTTTATATGATCTGACTAATATAGTGGTCAGGGCCTCGATTCAGCTATTTAAGAGTTGCTTGAATTGACCGAATGAACTGCTTTATTTAGTCATTTTTACGTTAGTTGGCATTCTGCTAACTGTCATTACGAACATTCTCTTCGAGAGTTCAATGAGATTTTATTGCAGGCTTATCTGAATACGAAAATTAGGCACAATGACAAGTACACTGACCGACCACTGACATGAATTTAAAATAGCTGAATCGAGGCCCAGTAGCCTGTACGATCGACCGCATTTTAATTTCGACCAAATAGAAAAAATTGCCTTAGCACAAAAGTACTGACGAAGTACCTAAAATTTACCTTAGTAAAAACTAAGGCAAATTTTAGGTACTTCGTCATCAATACCTTAACTTTCAAGGCACTGATCACGAAGAACTACTTCTATACTTGCATTGATCTATGGTAAAAATAAAATCACGTTGTACTAAGTAAAAAGGGTTTGTATTTTTACACGACTGCCCAAAAAGGAGTGTTATGTTTTCAGGGTTCATGTATGTATGTATGTATGTATGTAGGTATGTATGTATGTATGTATGTTTGTGAGTTTCTTTATTCCACCATAACTTCTAAAAGGCTTGACCGATTTCAATGTTTGTGGTATCATTAGAAGCTTTGAGTAATCCCGAGTGACATAGGCTATGTGGACATTAAAAAATGGTCAAGTGTGAGTCGAAATCGCCTGCAAAGGGTTCCGAACGATTTTTTTTTTGTGTTGTGTCATGCTTTTTTGTTGTTCACTAAAAGGTATTAAATAAAAAAAATATAATTAAAAAATTAAAAAACACGCCTGCCATGTAAAAAAAAATAAAAACAAGTCAAATATTTGCAGTCGGGGGATCTGTAATGAATTGTTCCAAGTAACCGACCCCGACTGCAAATATTTGACTTGTTTTTATTTTTTTTTACATGGCAGGCGTGTTTTTTAATTTTTTAATTATATTTTTTTTTTTATTAAAAAATGCAACCCTCCGTTTCATGTTTGAGAAAACATTCCTATATTTTAATTGGTCAAAACTCTAACGGTATGCGACATACTAGTTCACAGTTTTAAGTTTGGTTTCCACAAACCTACGTGCGAATAACAGGTGGCCCTCATGTGTCTAATCAGTAGCGGCGTTAGGGCAGGGCGCGGTTGGGCGACCGCCCGGGGCGCCGGCAAGAAAGGGGCGCCTGCGGCGCCCCTTTCTTGCCCATCTTTCAAAGTTCCAGGTCTAGTTACTCTTAAAAACCCTGTGCATAATTAATATCTATAATAAAAGGGCGCCGCAAGCGCCCCTTTCTTGCCCATCTCTTAAAGTTCCAGGTCTAGTTACTCCTAAAAACCCTGTGCACAATTATTATCTATAATAAAAGGGCGCCGCAAGCGCCCCTTTCTTGCCCATCTCTTAAAGTTCCAGGTCTAGTTACTCCTAAAAACCCTGTGCACAATTATTATCTATAATAAAAGGGCGCCGCAAGCGCCCCTTTCTTGCCCATCTCTCAAAGTTCCAGGTCTAGTTACTCTTAAAAACCCTGTGCACAACTATTATCTATAATAAAAGGGCGCCGCAAGCGCCTCTTTTTCCCATCTCTCAAAGTTCGAGGTCTAGTTACTCTTAAAAAACCTGTGCACAATTATTATCTAAAATAAAAGGGCGCCGCAAGCGCCCCTTTCTTGCCCATCTCTCAAAGTTCCAGGTCTAGTTACTCTTAAAAACCCTGTGCACAATTATTATCTATAATAAAAGGGCGCCGCAAGCGCCCCTTTCTTGCCCATCTTTCAAAGTTCCAGGTCTAGTTACTCTTAAAAAACCTGTGCACAATTATTATCTAAAATAAAAGCGCGCCGCAAGCGCCCCTTTCTTGCCCATCTCTCAAAGTTCCAGGTCTAGTTACTCTTAAAAACCCTGTGCACAATTATTATCTATAATAAAAGGGCGCCGCAAGCGCCCCTTTTTTCCCATCTCTCAAAGTTCGAGGTCTACTCGTAGTTACTCTTAAAAACAATTATTATCTAAATATATAAAAGGCAAACCTAACTGACTCATCTATCAACGCACAGCCAAAGCTACTCAACGGATTTTGCTGTAAATTAGCATACAGCCAGTAGTGACGAGAATTATTTTTGAACATTCACTCCATAAGGGGGTGAAAAAGGGGTTAAAATTTTGAATGTAAGTCCGTCATTTTTAGAGCTAGAAGCCTGAAACTTTGTTTTTAGGTCAAAAATTTGAATTAAAAAATTACGTATCCTAGGGTTTTTCAAAATTCACACCCTAAGTGGGTGAAATAGGGGTTGAAAGTTTGTATGGGGAAACAAGATTAGTCAAACTTTTTTATTTGATTCTTCACAGTAGTACCCCTATCAATAAATGAGTAAACAACTGTTTCAAGCTCTGTCAGATATTAACCCCTAAAAGGTAGAAAAGGGGTGGCAATAAAATTCTAAAAATCAACATTAGTATCGTTTTTATGGTTTATCGGCTCGCTGATTACGAAAACAACAACTATTTCACAAACAATGTACAAAAACATAAAACAAATCAGACAAGATTATTAATTAAAAATTTGCACAAAATTCAGCTGATCAAAAAATATTAATTTAAAAATTAAAGACATCGGGGAACGTGAACTAGCTATTCGCGAGGGTAAAACCGCGGGGCACAGCTAGTTCATTATAATCAAAGATCTGCTCGGACTAGATGCAAGGAATTAGATAAGCGGCGGTACTGGATGCAAGTAAACCCCAACGCAAAAGTCACCGGGTGTTTATTCCACTACCAGCGCTCAATATGGAATAAGGCTGAAGAAATGGCACTGACCACATCTTGAGAAAATAGACCTCGCCTCGGACATATTCCGAATCGTGGCGACGGGCGTTGTTACCTCTCCTTTCTCCTCTCTCAAAGAAATATTTTTTGAGGGATGAGAGACGCGGGCTTGTCGGGCAAGAGTTCGGTCACCGTCGGCCGAACCGGTAACTCTGTCGATTTCAGGACGGGACCGGTGGCCGCCTTCGTTTACAGAAGTGAACATAGAAAAATTGAATTCTTTTAGATTTTTCTAATAAAGGGTTGTTTTTTATTATAAATATATATATTTTTAATAATTGGGTATTGTTATACATAAAATCCTTTCCATTTTTTTGTATGGAGTTGAATTGCAGTTGGGGGCGCCGTAGAAATCTCGCCCAGGGCGCTGGTAGTGTTAAAACCGGCACTGTGTCTAATATACTAAATAAATCCTCTAGAAACTAAGCAAACAGTAACTTAACAAGTAGGGCTAGGGGTATGGACTCCAAACTATTCGAACTTCAAATCCGAACGTTAAATATATTATGGGCAACCGTCCTTTAAAACACGTTGCGATTTAGGCAGACGACATATTGCTATTCACTTTAAGTACTTTTTGTAAGAAAATTGAAGCTCTTATTTAAACGATTTTAAATCAGACTTAGTCATGACGAACCCGTGAAATCCTGTTTTACCTTTCTACCTTGTGACTTACAATAATTATATCCAATTACTTCGAGAAAATACCCGGAACAAATATAGGTGAAATCCCTTTTTTAGGAGACAATAAGTATTTACAGGGGCAGGCAATAGGTATACTTCATTAGTTGAAACTATTTAAAATTATGGTATTGATTTTATAAGCCAGGAGTTACAAGAGTTAATAAAGTATGTCACAAAAGGCCATTTCGATAGGTTTAATACATTTATTTTTATCTTGTTACATAAAGAAGCCATGAGCAGATATATTATTGGGATAGAAATGATAAAATAGTAATTTTCTATCCACTTCCTCGTTGGGCGCCAATAACGATTCGTTAGGGTGTGGTCACTAGATGAACAAGCTGTTATTTTTTATTGGCGATTGAATAAAAAATTACCGACTCACTATCATTGAACATTATTAATCTAGTACTAGATCTACTATATAACCGAAGGATACGGTGTGATAGGTACATCTACATTGCATTCAGTTGGTAGATTCTAGAATTTTCTAAGTGTTGGCGACGCAGTTTTAAGTTTAAGTGGTTTCATTTGCCTGGAAATTTACTTAAGTTTTGTTTTGCGACTCTGATAAGCTAGTTTATCAAGGTGATTAAAATATAATCATCTAAATTGGAATTCAGTTACTAAACGCCAATTAACAAGACATGTCACTCGTTTAGCGCATTTCTATGTCTTTTTTATAAAAATACTTTTCTCTAGTAACTCAAATAAGTATAACAATGATCAAAAAATATTCCACTTGAAAAACTCAATTAATAACTTTAACCAAAAGGTTTTAGAACAAGTGAAATCGCGAGGAAAATTCATAAATAAGTGTTCAATGCTCAATATTTGTTGGAATCGAAAATTGCGCTTTTATTGTCCGTGTAATGTACTACAAACAAAACTTACTGAAAGAAGACCGAACAAAGTTTGAAAACATCAATTTACGTGTTTCAGCCTCTAGCATTCTAATTCTCTAGGGAAAGAAACGTTTTAAAAGTTTGCTTTTTGTCAAATCATTACTCGGAAAGAGTATAGGAACTTCGCACGGAGTTTTCAAAGCTTTTGCGCCTTATTTTTAGCTTTTGTTTCCAGGGTTTTATGTGTAAGTATTCCATTTCAAGGTTTGTATTCATCGGAATTATGAGAATCTTATAAATGTGTGAGTTACTAGAAATTGATATTTATTTTGAAAAAAGTAACCGAATTTTATTTAAATTCGTTGGCAAGTATGGCACACATATTGTGTTCGTATTATTACAATTATTGATTAATTTTATTTTTTATTTATTTTTCATTTTATTATAAAAATCGAAATATCTTCTTATAATATCAGTCCCCTAAAAAAAACAATAAAAAAGACATTGTATACGTACCCACACTTTTAATCCAGAATAGTGTAAAACTTCACAAGATAAATCACTACACTATAAAAAACCCACGAAATGTCACAACGCAATTAATTTTCAAAAATGGACACCAAGCAAAATGACAGATGCTTTTTTTTAATTACCGCGCGTTGCAAAGGCCTTGCTCCGTACAGCCAGTCCGTGGCAGTATGCGTCCTAACGTTGTTAACTCGCGTCGCTCACTGCTTCCCGCGCGACGCGCACCGCTCGCGCCGTTTTCACACAAGCTTTAGAAGCGTCAGATGCAATACGTTTGCATTTAGGCTATATGCATCAGTGCAACAGTTGCTTTAGATAAGGCTTTAGAAACACTATTCATGAAGTTGTCAGGTTTAGTTATGTTGCTATATTTTGTAGCTAAAATGTTTCTATTTATGTTAAAGCCTTTTTATTTAATAACTAACTCATTTATTTTAAATTATTTCTGGCAGACTGGATATTCATGACAGTTTTTTTTTAAACAAAATATCAATTAATTATTGACCAGTTTGACCATATTAGATCTTAAATCCGTTTTCTATATTTCTATTTCATCACCATGTCAAAGACTAAGTAATTTTCGGTACGTAGAAGTAACTTAGGATGGATAAATGTTAATTTATTACTTGGGCTTGATAATAACATATCATCTGAAGATTATTACGAATTAATAGTAGCTACATAACATTGCCAAAGTATTTACCTGTATGTGAAAACGGATCTGTTATTAATTAGTAGTTATATTTAAGGACCGCCTAAAACATGTAGATTATTTTTAACTGAACATAACAGCTAAAACAACCGCCCCCTTCCGAACATAGATCTTATAATAATCTGTGTAACCCAATTTTACGCGTTACTACACGTAAATTAGCGACGGAACCCAGGTGTGCCGTGTCGAGTGCGTTTCATAGCTTAGTGTTGCCAACGAAAACGATATATTGTACTCATTATTGTGCCCTCTTTTGTATATTGTAGGACTTGTTGAAAAAGCTATTGAAGCAAAATTTATTTTTTTGGAAAATATTCAATAATAAATGGGCGAAATAATAATTAAGGGTAAAATCATCGAGACTAGAATACCTTTACATAACTTGATAAGAATAGTAATTATATTAGGAACTATATTTAGAAACAAAAACATCCCAATAGCATTTATTTTAATCACTCGATACGTAACACACTCCATTTAATTATTTATATGAATAAGTAGGTACCAAACATAAACCAGTATTTTTTCGATCGCAACACTACAAGCCTAGTGATTGATGTTTTCCCGCCTAAAAGAGTTACTGGCCAGTTTATGAATCATGGCCGACATGTTTTACAGTCATAATAACGCCTTGTTTCTACCGCGATCGAAATAAAAGATAAAAATAAACACGTTATCAACGCACCTTTTGTTTTATGAGTTTCTCAGCACATTTTTCACAGTTGCCAACTGATGGAATGTTTAGACATTTTACTACGTAAAACAATATTTGTATCTAATCTATGCAGGAGGTAAATCAGCTATAGGCGTAAAATAAACACAAACTATTGTTATAGTAGCGAGATTAGCTTTGGAATTTCGATAATCTTCACATGTTCTTTTAATTACTACATCACTAAAGACTATACTCACGTTTATCGATTTCAGATTTCAATATACCAATACGAACACTTCACTAGATGAAGTGTTATAACCGTTTATGCCTTACAGTATAGATAAGAAACTAAAGAGTGAGCCTATCAGTGTATGAACCGTAAGCACTAGTATGAACTAGTTTTATCGTAAATTTTGTATCAAGACGGAGCGCGCCGTTTTAATAAAACTATCTAAAACCCTAATATTATCCTAACAATGTCGAAACCATCGATATTTTCGCATATAAGTCTGTCGTTGCGCGAAAAATAACTTTAAATCAGTAAACGAATGTACTAGATACAGACAAAAAGTGCTCTCGCTTGGCACGAAGGAAAACTAGCGATACTAGCGGTCTATAGTTATCTATAGTCTAAGGTTTATGCTCAACTTGAAAGAGCAAACTGAAGAAATGGGTCACTAAAGTTCTCCTATCCAATGGACTGCGAGATGAATATGTACTCTGCGAATCTTTGAGTTCCAAATCTGTAAATGCTGTAAGATATTGAATGCGAGAAACTTTGTTTACTTTTAAAGATTCGACACGGATGAAGATAAATCGTTGATGTTTTTTCTTGTTTGGCCTTGAATGAGATTAAACTGGCATTTACCTACCTTGGTATGTTTTTCTCAAGGATTCTTCACTGAAATCAATACAAAATAGTAAAATGTATAAATTAACAGTGTATTATACGTTTCTGATCAGTTTTACACATGATTCTAAACTACAAAACCGTAATTTACCATCTCCGGAACTAAATCGACCAAATCTCATTCTTACACATTTACCAATGAAATGAAAATCAGGTTTTACGCGTCTCTAACATCAATCTGAAAAGGTAAATGTTTATTGTAACATTTCCCAGAATTTGGTAACAGCTTTCAACATAATTGGAAAGGTGTCATCACAGTCAACTGAATTTCACTCCCCTTCAAACGATAATACGTATTCCGATAATTTCATTTTCACCTCAAAATATTTGTTCAAAAAGTAACGTTGGAAAGTTGTTATGACAAAAATATTGATTATAAAGTTATGTAGCTAAATGGATGTTCAATTGACTAAGGGGATTGTTATGGACTTATGAAGCAATAGCTACCCGTTATTACGGATAATTTGTGTTTAATGCGGAGTTTGTTTTGGGGTCTAGCTAAAGGCTGATAGATCTGTCTGCTCGAGCAGTTTATCAGTGATTAACGCACATGGACTACGTGAGCTTTCAACTGTACTCGCGCATCCTGTGTGCATCGCGTATCGCGTCCCACACGTCACTTTTTGAAAACAGTCAACCGCTTCATGCCGTCCATGTCCTAGCGCTAGAATTCTTACAATCTATTTTCAGTGTCATGAGATTTCCATGAAATCAAAATCAAAATCAAAATATTTTTATTTCAAGTAGGCCTTTCTAAGCTCTTTTAAAACGTTAAATTACTGACTCTAGTTGCAGGTTCCAAAATGTCATTCCAATGGAGAAGAACCGGCAAGAAACTCCATTGGTTACTCTTTTAAAAAAAAGGTTAACATCAATGTAAAAAATACAATTATATATAAAAAAATATACAAATATGCGACAACAGCGTAAATAGCAAAATGTTTAGTTTATTGTAAATGATAACATCCAAAATGGAAGAAAAATGAAAAGGGACACGCAACAAATTTACATTGTTGTCACATTTACAAAGGTCGCCTATGCGAAAAGAATGAGAATAATAAAAAAAAAGACTAAACTCAATAATTAAAAGAAGAAAAAACAAATATCTAATTAAATAGCTTTACATACAAAAGATATGTAGTCCTAACTAAACCCTAACAGGAATGTCAAGGCATGTCAAAAGGTTTCTACGAATAGAGACCGTGGGGAAGCTAATCGAGAAAGATGAAACAACAAGATGAGGCAAATGAACTAACGGACCGCCAGGGAGGCCACATGTGCAGAAGGTCCTAAATCCAGGCGCTTTTATCCTCTACATAGTCACTGATTTTATAATAAGCCTTTCCTATTAGTTTGGATTTCACGCACGTTTTAAACTTTTTGTTAGTTAAATGAATTAAACTATCTGGTAATTTATTATAAAAGCGAATAGAATTCCCTAGGAAGGATTTAGTATTTGTTTTAGTTAGTCTAAACCTTGGGACTACTAGTTTATTTTTACTTCTGGTTGTTAATGTTGTGATAATCACTGTTGACACTAAAACTATCTAAATGTTTACGAACGTACATTATATTTTCCATAATATAAAGCGATGGCAACGTGAGAATACCTATTTCTTTAAATTTCTCTCTAAGTGATTCGCGGGGGCCCATACAGTAAATGGCGCGAATTGCTCGTTTTTGCAAGATGAATATAGAATTTACATCGGCTGCAGAGCCCCATAGCAGAACGCCGTATGACATAATGCTGTGAAAATACGCGTAGTAAACTAATTTTGCCGTGGGAATATCCGTGAGCTGTCTAATTTTCCGTACCGCAAATGCAGCTGAACTTAACCTTTTCGTCAATGCTTTGATATGAGCGCCCCATTGTAACTTAGAGTCTATAGTAACACCAAGAAATACCGTTTCGTTAATTAATTCTAGTTTTTTACCATCAAGCATTAGATTTAGATCCAAATGCGATCGAACGTTCGGAAGTGAAAATTTTAAACATTTTGTTTTTGAAGCGTTTAGTAGCAAATTATTCGCTGAAAACCAATCTGACAACACGTTGAGCGTACTATTTAAATTGGAATAGTCTTGCAATTTTCTGTTAATTTTAAAAATAAGAGATGTATCGTCTGCAAATAAAATTATATCCGTTAAATTAGACATTGTGAAAGGCAGATCATTAATATATGCTAGGAAAAGAAAGGGGCCTAAGATTGAACCCTGAGGCACGCCCATTCTTACTAAGGACCCAGGTGAAGTCACACCGTTTACGCCTACCTTTTGCTGTCTTGTTGACAAATATGACAAAATTAGATCTAAAGATTGTCCTCGTAATCCGTAGTATTTTAATTTTAGGATTAGAGTGTTATGATCAACGCAATCAAAAGCCTTGGAGAGATCACAAAAAATGCCAATGGCGTCTTGTGAACCCTCCCAAGCTCCCAAAATGTGAGAGACTAACTTAACCCCGGCGTCGGTCGTCGACCTTCCCTTAGTAAAACCAAATTGTTGCTCGTGAAAAATATTATTCTTACTAAAATGTGACATCATTTGGTCAAGGACCATTCTTTCAAATATTTTACTAAAAGCTGGAAGTACTGAAACTGGTCTATAGTTAGATGGATCATTCTTGCATCCAGATTTAAAAATAGGTATTACTTTACTGTGTTTCATTAAATCAGGAAAGGTGCCACAATCAACACAGTCATTAAAGATTTTTGCAAGAATCGGGGCAATAGTGTCAATTATGGATTGGAGTACTTTGACAGAAATTCCCCATAAATCTTCAGTGGTCTTTACTTTAAGCATACTAAATGTTTTCTTAACAATACTAGGAGATACATGAGTAAAATTAAAATTTGGAAAACTTTTATTTATAGATGTTTTTAATATTGATTCTGCTTTTGAAGAAGATGAGGGAAGAGACTTCGTTACCTCTACTGGTATATTTGAAAAAAATACTTCAAAAGCGTTAGCAACATCTGTCTTGTCTGAAATTATTTTATTATTGATTTCCAAAGACAGGTTTGTATCTCTTTGAATACTATTCCCAGTTTCAGAATTGATGATCTTCCACACTGTTTTAATTTTATTATCAGATCCGTCTATACGCTTGCTGATAAGTCTAGATTTTGCCGCTAAACACACTTTTTTAAATACTTTTGAATAATTTCTAACATAGTTATGAAAATCAGGATTAGTGTTGAATGATTTTTCATCATAAAGACCGTAAAGAACGTCCCTACTTATTCTTATGCCTTTAGTAGCCCACTCATTAAATTTACGCTTAAAGTTGATTTTAACATCTTTTCGAGGACACGTTTTGTTAAACGATTCCCGTACAATACCAAATAGGGAATTATAACATGACATGTCACAATCTAACTTAAATATGGAATACGCTTTGATTATATAATGTCTAGATGGAGCGTCGCCCTACAATCATAAAAAAAAAACAAGACCACAATTTCAAGTGTGTGTTACCAGCTATTCAAATTCTCCCATAAATCACATTAAATAAAGACTAATTTATAATAATAAAAAATATTTTAGTTTTATGTACTTATGTGGTATTATTCAGTTTAAGTGTATTTTTATTAAGTAGTTACTTTTTTAAATAATTAAAAAAAAATAGATTTGTATGTTTGAATGGAGTATTAAATCAACTAAGTTAGTACAATATTTTGAGCAGTTAGGATTTTGAAATTTGAAATGAAAAAAAGATCACATCTTGTTAATTAGGAATGAGTTTTAATTACAGGCGATCGTTCGAAGTACATCAACGAAATTTTATAAACGTAATGATAAACCAAAAAATTTACCCTAAAAAATGGGAGAATAAGAAACAGAAACTGGCAACACTGATAAAATATGGCGTAATTTGGTAATCATAAAAAAAACTAAAATAAATATGAAGGTTCTTGGTGTCTTGTCTACGGTGATAGGTGATGTGTTTGGTATTTTTTAGCCTTCCTTTATAATTCCGGCACACTTTAAAAGCACATACTGTCATCTTATCGCTGTTATGTGGTTATTCCTTAGAGCGCGTAAAACGTAGTGACACGAAAGCGGCACGATCTGTACTGGTTGGCGGGAATTGCGGGAAAGTACTTAACAACCAAATTTGGTTGTAATTTTTTGACGGGTCTGCGCGCACTTGACAGTCCATCTAGACATTATATAATCAAAGGGAATACGTAATAAAGCCTTTTTAATTATGATTTTTCTATTGCCAAACAGGAATGGATCACCATTTTTTATAACAGCTATTAAACTATACACAAACATTTAAAACTTCGCAATAAATCTCCAATATTGCAACAGTATTACGCATCTGTCAGAGCTTTGGCGTTATTTTGTGGCGTTTTAGGGATGTCGCACATAAAATGTCGCGCCATCAACGCGACTTACGCTGTCACACGTCATCGCACTGAATGCTCTAACCTTAGAGGATAGATGAAACTACAGAATACGCATATTAGGGTATGAACCGTGATCAGTAGTGTGAAAGTGTGAACTAGTTATGTCGTAAAAATAGTATTTAAACAGAGCGCGCCATTTTAATAAAACTCTCTCGAACCCAAAGTCTGTCATTGCAACGGAAATAACTTAAATCTGTAATCGAATGTAAATAATAACTTAAATATGTAAACCAAAAATGTGCAACGAGCTTTTAGTGAAACTCGCACTCTATACTTTTAACTTTTTTAAGCTCTGTGGCCCTAGCCCTATGAATTCATAACCTCTTAACTGGAGCAACAAAGCACTGACATTTTGATATTCAGATACAGTAGGTATAGTAGACCCCCTATTACAATGTGAATAAATTATACGGTTCTAACTTTTAGTCTGAGATTTTAATATTGTTATCTGTGCTTTTCAACTGACTAATAGGACAAAGTACGTCACCTATGTATGTAATATAATCCAGCCTATAAACGTCCCACTGCTGGGCACAGGCCTCTTCTCATATAGAGAAGGCACGAGCATTGATCACCGCGCTTGCTCTCTACGGATTGGCGATTTCAGATCCCAAATTTTTGGAATCCAGGTTTCCTCACGATGTTTTCCTTCACCGTTTGTCAGAAGTGTCTTAGAATAATTAAGAAAGTAAATATAACTTTGAAAACGCCACATTGGTACTTGCCTGGGTTCCAACCTGCAACCTTGTGCATACAAAAACGTTCATTGAACCGCTAGGCCACCACGACATTTTTTTATGTATGTAATAATGTCTTTTATCTAAGCAAAAATTTTATATCCTGTTCCATAAAAGCACTAATTTAGATTTAAATAACTTGAAAACTAATATCAAATCACTCGCAATTACTTATCCAACCTCAATTATAACCAGCTATTGATATTCTTTAATTATTTAACCACAGATCTGTTTTCACTAAGTTCTGATAACTTAAGCTCTGTCTTACAAATTCTAAGAACCGATTAATTTAAATTGGACATTCTAGTACTTACTTTCGTAATGTCGTAATATTGAATCGAATTGTTTCCATTTGATTTATATATATATAGCTACAGTTTATACATCACTATTCTACTTAGATGTTTATAGGTACCTAGGTATTAAGAAATATTTTTTAATAAATAAAAGGAGGATGGAATGTACAGTCACGAGCAAAAATATGTATACACTCTACAATTTTTCATCGATTTTCTCTTCAATTCTAGATTGGTATTGTAAGACGTGCTATGAAGAAATTATTGAAAACAGTTCATTCTTCATATTATTCTTAGTTTTTTTCTGACTTTCAACACAAAAATCTCGCTAACTTTGTTACAATTTCGCTATCTGTATTTACATATATATATTTGCTCGTGACTGTACAAGATCTGCTACTTAATTTAACAATCTCTAAACGTAATTTTTTTTTACAAGAGGAATTATGTACATACACTGAGACTGTCCGAAAAATCTGTCTATTACTTTAAAAAAATAAGGCTGATTTTATAAAGCATGTAAGTAACGTATTTTTTGGGTAACTGAATAAAAAAATTTCTAACCAATTTTCTAACCTATGTAAATGCCACGCACTTAAAAAATTCTTCTGTATACCTAAGTCCTTACAACAGTTAAACCACTTGCCCGTTCGTCACATAATAATATGACCTGTTACAAATCAATAAATAATATAATCCATCTAAAAATCACGGGTCAATAAATTACAAATTTTAATACAGAAACTTAAGTCGCTAGAAAAGGCTTCAAATCTACCTTTTTGATTCCTCACTTCATGATATTAAAACAGATTAAAACTTGTTTTTATTTCAGTCTCGGCGACCTGAGGTCGAGGCACGATCGCGATTTGATTCTAACTTCACGCAAAAAGATACATTTGTTAATGGTTCCTTATCTTTTAAATACATTTTCTTTAGAGTAAGATTAAAATGATCTTGATTATAGACTTTAACGGACATTTGTATACATTTATGAAAGCTCCTTTTCGTATTTTGCTTATCAATTTAACGAAGGACAGTTTTCTTTTATCCTTATTTTGTGTTTAATACGTCAATACCAGTGCCGTAATATTAAAGACTATAATATAGTTAGTTACCCCCAGAATATAGTATAGTTACCCCAATGGTAATAGAACTAGATAGTAATAGAACTAGATAGTAATAAAACTAGTACCTACTCAATTTAATTTTTAAAATAAGTTAAGTAGGTTTAGTAAGTATTAGAAAAACCTAGTGAAGAAAAATCTATCAATAATTATTTGCATTAAAAGAATATATTTATTCTAACCACGCTTTATATAAAAAAGTTTATATTTCTTATTTGTATTTTGAATGCGGAACGACACACAGGATTCTATTTTTTTCGTATGGAGTTCCAACTTTGAATTTGTAAAAGTTGGATTCAAATGAGTCCGCCATAAGTATGCAAAGACGTGATTGGTTTGCTGTTTATAACTTTTTTTCGCATTCGCAAACTCACGTTCTCTATGGTTTTAAGGCCGAACTTCTTTTATGCACTCTGTTTATTATTTGTTTTGAAATTCACAAAGCTGCATGCGGCTTATTTAAATACGAGTTACGGAGATACGAGTACCCAAGTACATTTCATGGAGAGACAAACTTGCTTTTGAGGGATTTTTCTTATTTCAAATTCTCAAGTAGATACCACAACAGGATTAGGATATAGAAAGGAATGTCGTCTGCAACCATTTCAATGTTATATGTTGTTTTATAAAGAGCAAATAAAACCAGTGTACTTAATTTAAATTTGACATTCGCTAATGAAAGCTTAGTCTGAAAAATAACGTTACTTAAATATCATAAACTTCTACCATGAACTCTTAAAATTGCTAGTTAATATACAACCTATATTCCATATTCAAACTAACACGTCAATATGTATCACAAACATTCCTACTGAACTCTAAAACTGCAATATCCTTTTTATTGGCATTCGATGAGGTTTATTATTATTCTCTCGGCAGAATAAACCTCGATTCGCCCACGTCCTGGCTGTAGATATAGTTACCTGTGCTGCATGGGAAGCTGATCCGTATCGATCGAACGCTTAATTAGCGTAGACTTTGGAATACGCGTATACCTTACTGTTTTATAGACTTGTTTATGGTTCGTTCGTCGTTGCACTTTTAGTTCAAGTATTTTTCTTTATTATCATTTGAAAATGTAGATGTCTTACCATCTATTTAATTAACTACTTTAAATATCGCATCCAATTTTTCCCGATAGTTAAAGGCTTGGTTTAGCTGTAATACGACGTCTTTTACGACGTATTAATATTTTGAAATTAAATGTTATTAGAATTATTTTATTTATGTTATTATGTTGGACTTCATGTCATATTCCACGGGCGAGACACAATTATGGTACATACTTAGTCACTTAGTCTGAATAAAAAATAGATAAGCATCTTAAATACCTGCTTACTCGACCTATTCTTTACTCGACTGATGGTCTTGAGTTCAAAACTAAAACTAAAAAAAAAACATGGTATCCGCCCAAAGACTGTGTATGTACCTGCTCTATTATAAAAATCGTTCATAGAAATCAATGAAGCAACAAAAATACACAATTTATATTTGATTGAGCAATTAAATACGTCCGTAGATATACAGCATCTCGTCTATAAAACCGAAGTGAAATGAAATGCATTCCGAGAATGCGCTGCGAAAATAAATAATACCTGGCTCGCACTCAGACATCCATGTCTGAAGATATTAAAAACTTATTGATACGTGCCTCGGATTTAATATCGATGTATGATAGAATTTATGTTAACACTTTTTTTTATCGTGGAATGTTTCGCATAATAAGCATACCTACAAAATATATTAAATGTAGTCGTAGGTTAGTACCTAATAAAAAACATTCATAGCAACTCAATTATTTTTGCATTTACATCGCGGATTGTTAAACAATATTGATTTCCCATTTTTTTCATTTGTTGCCACAAAAACATTACTAATGTGATCCAAAAAAGTAGCCTTAACTACACTAGGTATTATTATATAATTAATATTCTGTTTTGTACACAAAGGTACCTACTACATTTTGTCATTTATGTCTTATCAGGCATCTACCACCTAGTTTATTAACAGACAAGTTTAAAGAAGGAAATGCCTATAAAAAAAGTAGCTTTTTAGACACCTCAAAGAAAGCAAACCAGCTGAAAAGCAGATGAAATCGAATTACATAAAGAAAAATGCAAAAAATGTAAGTGATCTATGCGACATTTGCAAATTAGAACGAAGCGAAACACAAATTTACCTAAAACAATATCCCTTCTTTGAATGATCGCGAACGTAAGTTCAATCTCGATTTGAATTATAACTTAGGTATTCATTATTTTTAATTTATCGCTTGAATAAATTTTACTTTGAAGATTGATATTAATTTACGCCTTTTATAGACTAAACTTTTAATTGGGGAACCCTAACTAATTGGGTCAAGTAACCCTTATCCCATCAAAAACACAAATGTGAAAGGCTGCCAAGTTCGATACTATGGGAATGCTTCGCCTATAAAAAAAGTGAGATCTGAATAAGTACCAAGTTCCATAAAAATACCTCAAATCATAAATAGTTATAGGAATGCACACTTGATTTCCAGCAGTTTTTAAGGTACATTTTGAATAACTATCACGTTATATAGAAATATCTAAAATTATAATAGTCAGAGAAACGCACACCGGTTTTTTTAGCAGTTTCCTGATAACATTTATTATTTCCAGCACTTTTTAATGATGTTACTTGGCAAGTTTTCACACACCACACACCTTTTCAATGCAATGAATCGACACCTTAGGACTGCAATGTGTCAAGTATATAATTTTCTATTAAAACTTGCCAAGTTACATCATTAAAAAGTACTGAAAATAATAAATGTTATCAGGAAACTGCTAAAAAAACCGGTGTGCGTTTCTCTGACTATTATAATTTTAGATATTTCTATATAACGTGATAGTTATTCAAAATGTACCTTAAAAACTGCTGGAAATCAAGTGTGCATTCCTATAACTATTTATGATTTGAGGTATTTTTATGGAACTTGGTACTTATTCAGATCTCACTTTTTTTATAGGCGAAGCATTCCCATAGTATCGAACTTGGCAGCCTTTCACATTTGTGTTTTTGATGGGATTTCATTTATTTTTGTTAGGTGTAGGTTCTTTAATATTTTTTTATCACTTTTGCTTTAGGAAATGTCTCATTCCACTTAGTTGTAAAATTAGAAATTATTTAGACTATGCGAGAAAAAATAGTCTTTTCATTTTTGTTTGACTGATTTAGCGCACCTGGTGTACCTAGTGACCTGCTTTGCACTTCGTAAATCGTGGGTTCGGTTCCCGCAACAGACACACACAGAGTGGTGAACAATTTTATTGTTCTTGTCTTTAAGACAAACATGTATTGTCTTAAATTGGTATGTATCTAAATTTAAATAAGTCTTATCTCATTTCCACTCCATACCTACTGATAGTAGAACAAAATTATACATTCGTTGTTTTCGAAACTGACTCACACTTGGCCGTTTTCAGATTTTTACTTTATTTCGACCTAAAGACAAACCTTCGAGCCAAATTTCAGGTCGGTACGACCATTGGAAGATAGACCCATTTAGTTCATTATGACTTCATAGTAGAACAAAGTTACACCTTCGCTATTTTTAAAACTGACTCACATTTGGCCGTTTTCAGATTTTTCCCTTTACTTTGACCTTAAGACCTATCTCCATGCCAAATTTCAAGTCAGTACGACCATTGGAAGTGGTCTAGGTTTTTGATGAGTCAGTGAGTCAGTGAATCAGTGAGTCAGTGAGTGTATAGTAAAAATAGCGATTTTCTGACGTCAATATCTCAAGAACTGCTATAGGTAGAATAATGAAATTTTGTATTCTAGACAATTAAGGGGATGTCAACAGACCCTCGAAATTTCATATGCGTAGATAAAATATGTTTTGAATTATAGGGTGGTCGAAATTGGCCCGAAATGGTTCGTGTAATATAACCCACGGCCGGTGTGTCGCTTTTTTTTGCTCGAACTTGGCGGACACACTGCCGTGTGTCTAGATTAGACAGGCTTTTTGTAGCAACTTAATTGAAAAATATCGTGTTTTTCAACTTTCCAGAAAATATAATTGGGTTTTATGACATAATTTTTTTAACTATTTAAAACACAAGGTGACGAGTACAAAATTAAATACTTACTCTTTGCATTTACCTAACTGTGGCTATTTCAAAGTCATACGACACTTGAATAAAAATGTTACTTAAAAACTTGCAAAACAAAATCTGGACAATTCTTTTGAAGTTTAAATTGTAGTCTATAGAAAATTACGCTCTTTTGTTTTATACGTTTACTTGCTCCGTGACCGGTGTATTACAATGTCCATCTCCACAACTTGCAAAAAAAATATATTACAAATCATCATCTCATCTAGCACTTTTCACTATCTCGCGGATAGTGAAGAGTGGTATATGATGTTTTTACTACACACTAGACACTAACGTAAAAAACAGGCACAGTTATTTTCTTAATAATAACTCTTTATATCAGGCAACTTAGCCTATAGAGTTAAAATTACAAAGACATACTACTATACAACTACGCACTTAGACAATTTATGCCATTAAAACCAATTCTAGCACCTATAATATACCTCTGTTAACTTACCTTAAAACCGCCAGTATTACCTGCAAGCCGATTCGCTTTTGCAAGCGCGTCCTGCGGCAAGGGATTCGCTTTTGCATTTACCACAACCCACCAGGTCTTTACCATGCTGTTCCCGGCACGAGTGTTTGTGTTTTAAAGCCCATTAATGCACCTCGTTGATGTATTCTGTCGATAAGAAATTGCAACTTTCTCAAGATTATTTTTTGCATTATTTCTTAGGTACATAACAGGTTGGCTACCTGTTCCCAGATATTTGTAAGCCCAATGGTTGGCCGGTGAAATGATGCGTTGTTAAAAAAATCTAAGTAAGTATGGTCAGTTCTAACAAGTCGAAAACCGCGTTGCTTCGACTTCCGATCATTATGTAACAGACTAACGAATAATTTATTTATATACTAAAATGATTTTCTTTTCTTTTTCTGTATATAGTGCTAGAAATTTATCTGAAAGAAAAAGGATAGGATATCGATATATTCGTAGCTCCTAGTTCAGACGAAGTGCACGGCATGACCGCGATCGGATTTTCACAGCAAATTGGACTTATACGACTAAACTCCGGCCGTGAGTGCACACTGAAAACTCATATGGCGATCGTTAACTAGAATAAAAGTAAAAACCAAACGTTTTCTGGTATATATGTGCGATTTTTGTCGAACGTAGTTATATTGATTGCAGAGATACCAACTGGAGTTGTGAATTCTGCTAAAAGTTTCAAAATTGATAAGTTTGTAGCTTCTGCCTAGCCTATTCCCAAGCTATGTTGGAGTCGGCTACCAATCTAGATAAACTAGATAGATCTGGTCAACCACGTAACATAGGTATAAGTACGAACACAGAAAAAATAATAACCTTACCTAAATTAAAACACAAAACATAAGAATGCTACAGACTAATTCCAAACAGAGACTTACCGAAGTAAGTTATAATGAAATTCTGAATGTCACACCATAAATTTACTGAGATTGACATTATCGAGTCAGAAAGTAAATCCCATTACGTCCCCCGTAACGTTGCCAGCTTTATTTCCATGCTTCCTCACGCCATTGTTTCAAAGAAGCTTATACTTATTCGTCATTTTATAACTTTTACGGTGTTGCCCACAGCCGGTATTCATACAACTGTGTGAGGTGGGTTTATTGAAATCGAGTAGGTACACCTACTTGGTTTTCTTAAGTTGTGCTTTGACCGCGAATTGGCATACTTACAGTCTATTTAAAAAATATAACTATGAAAACTAGATATGTTCTCAGAAAAAATCATAATCAGAAGACTACCTAAAAATATTGTTCAGTTTTTTCATTAAATAGACTGTATGACAATGTCTAAATGATTAAACTCTTTCAAGCTAACCTTAAAAAGATAAATTTTACTGATTCTGTCGAAAAGCTTTAGGTACGTAGTTAGTTATACATCACAAACTAACATTTATCGTTCCTACGCTAGCCAGGTTTTAACTTTTCTCATTTACCTACTAGGTAATCCCTAAAAGTTAGCCCTTCATTGCTTTGGTCTGTCTGCGGAAACACAGGATAACTGCCATGTCAGAGTTTGAGCACAAATTTATTTACACAAAATGTTAATTCAAAGCTTAAAGTAGGTTCTCAAAAATATTTTGTTTATGTTTTCCGAACCCAGAAATTCTCTTGAGTTATCACCGTGTCGCTACGATGTTACCTACGTCAAAAATCTACTTGATTATCCAGCCAGAAATAAATAATATGATGATTTATATGCCTAATGCCTTCCTAATGCACAAACTAGAAGAAAAATAAATTAAATAGTTTTAAGATATTTGTTTCCCATAGAAAACAATTTTTCAGTAATTTAGGAGCTTGTATTTCCTGCAATAAGGAAACCCTTAAAAGAAAACAAATAAAAAACTAATAATAAAAAAAATTAAAAAACACGCCTGCCATGACAAAAAACGTGAACTAAAAAATTAAAAACAAGTCAAATATTTGCAGTCGGGGTAATGAATTGTTCCAAGTAACCGTCCCCCTAGTTCACGTTTTTTGTCATGGCAGGCGTGTTTTTTAATTTTTTTAATTATTAGTTTTTTATTTCATACTTTTTAGTGATATAATGACCAAAATTGAGCAAAAAAAAAAAATCGTTCGGAACCCTTTGCAGGCGATTTCGACTCACACTTGACCATTTTTTATGTCCACATAGCCTATGTCACTCGGGATAACTCAAAGCTTCTAATGATACCACAAACATTGAAATCGGTCAAGCTTTTTAGAAGTTATGGTGGAATAAAGAAACTCACAAACATACATACATACGTACATAAACCCTGAAAACATAACACTCCTTTTTGGGCAGTCGTGTAATAAAGCGTCTGTAGTAAAAGTTTACGTAAGAATAACTTGTTTTAAACATATAAGTCACATAAAAAGAGGTCGCGCTTGTGATAAGACCTTTTTAACCACCGTATAAAGAAGGATACAAGTTAGCATAATATGTTTTTATCTGCATCCAAGTCGTAGCTACGGGCGTAAACAAAACACTGTTTCTTTTAAATTACTTGTATTTATGTTTGAACTAACTGTTTCCCACGGTTTCACCCGCATATGCAGTCTCCGTTCCGTTCCCGTAAGACCTAAATTTCGTGACTTTAGACTTTTTAATGTTATTCTGCTTACATTCATTCGGCTCCATTCTTCGCAGTGGAGACGAATCAAATAAATCAAGGATCATCTTAAGTAAACAGTTCAGCCGTTTTGGAGTAATGCATGTTGTAAGTAACCCGACTTAAGTTTATATAAGTAATTATATAGATTGTAAGTATAAATATGGTTTCCTGACTAGTAGTACTGCAGAAAGTAGCGAGGCCACCGGATGGAATCTTATCAATCTATCTACTTATTACATTAGGTAAGTCCAGTCTCCTTCCCTGAGATGTCATCTTAATGTATTTTTGAACTTCACCCGCAGCCAATCTCAAACTTAATTCGATGCAGGTCGTGAGCCTTTAAACTTTAATACATCCTGACAGATTTCAGTTTACCGGGCAACATAATTTAAGTTGTTCCTGCATTTCCATAGACTGATGGCTATTTCGTGACAGCAATGGTACGGTAGTTCGTTCGATACAAATCCGATGAGACAGTTTAACTAACTCTAAGTTCTTAATAAGGAAATTTTAGGACTCAGTTGTTGGGCCTATACAGATGTATGTAAGTACTTTGATAAATAACCGATGTAAAGCAAGAGTCCATTAGCAGTGTTTTTTATTTATTTAATATGCAGGACATATGTATAAGAATAAAGGTATTTTGATAAGTTAACTACCTTTTTGCTTTTTGAAAAACGTTTGTTTTATTAAGTGTGTCAAAGAAATACACTAGTTGTAATAAAAATCAAGTCTTAAACTTTGTACAGCCATCAACAGAAGAATTAAAACTTTGTATTTAAGCTTTACAAAGTTTTATATTCATGGTTCGTAATTCAATACAGAAACGCAGGAACTTATGTCAAACGCTGCGATTCAGGCGAGCGACACCGCTTCGCTTCCAAAGTTGTTTCAGAATTCATCAAACTTATTAAACTCTTGTGTGAAGGTGGACCCATGTAAAGAGAAATATGTTTACTGAGATTATTGCGAATGTAAGGTTACTAACCTTCTACGAACCTACCTACTGCTACTGTCTTGAGAGGAGAATGTGATAGGACTACTTACTAATAAAAACTGGCCAAGTGCGAGTCGGACTCGCGCACGAAGGGTTCCGTACCACCGTCGTATGAGAGCCCCCCTTAAATATTCATTTTATGTGGTTTTTAGTATTTGTTGTTATAGCGGCAACGGAAATACATCATTTGTGAAAATTTCAGCTTTCTAGCTATCACGGTTTATGAGATACAGCCTGGAGACAGACAGACAGCGGAGTCTTAGTAATAGGGTCCCGTTTTACCCTTTGGGTACGGAACCCTAAAAAGCAGTTGAGTAGATAGAAGTCTGGAAAAGACAACTGCGCAGCTATTTATTGCAGTGTGCAATCTGAAACGTATGTTTGGTTGTTGAGTAACAACCATGAAGATTTATATAGCACTAGAAGTTTATAGGAGTGTTAAAATGAGTACCGAGGATCATTTTATGATCACTTCAAGCTACGTCGTCATTTTCATCTTCCAATGAAAATTTAAGCTCGTAAATCAAGACAACTCTTACCTGTGCTATGAAAAAGGATATCAGGTAAGGGGTTTTATCTACATCCATAGACATACATTCTACACGTTAGTTGCATTGTTAAAATTATAAGTATGTAACTAACAACAGTTAAAACACCCTCTGTTCCGTTTATCTACTCATGTGGTTAAAACTACATGAATATAATTATATTTAGGTACTACCCAAGGATGAGATGGTACTAACTTGGTACCAAAAATTCTATTCTATAGGTACCTACAACACAACATGCATAGTAAATAGGAAAAAAAATTACCGCAGGTATTCAGTACATTTGTACCAAATTGTACCGAAATATAAGGGTAGTCAAAAACATTAAAAGATCTGTTTTTCAAGTAGGTTAATCTTTCCTTTGATCAATCTTTAAGCTTTTTATCGAATGGTCGAAAAATTCGTTTGGTATTGACGGAAAAGATAAAAGGATACATATATACCTTCTTACTTATTTGTAGGTATATTCGGTATTCCACACCGTGATAGGAATCTATACTTAGATATTTTTCGGAATGTCGATACTGTTTGTAAATGTTTCTACCCAAGGGCTCCCTTTTTATGTGTATTGTGTGGTTAGTCATCTTTTTGGAATATTCCTGTCTATGGCATACTTTTTTCTGAAACAGTTCACCTCAACGGATTCTGATATGAATTTAAAAAAAAAAAAAAACAAACATCCGAATTGAGAACATCCTCCTTTTTTTTTAAATCGGCTAAAAAAAAGCTAGGGGATCAATATGGTTTTATTTAAGCCATGTCAAGAGAAAACATTTGGGACCTTGTAACGTTTTACGTTTACTTTTCATGCCTTAGAGGCCCGACAGAAATAAAAAGTTCCTACCTAGATAATAAATTAAAACCTACCAAGGTACTACAGCTGGGCATTGGTCGGCGTTATTACACTCGACTGATGCCAAGTAGATCCTCACGCCCCACGTTTGCATTCCATTGCCTGGTATAAATTCTTAATCGAATGTCACTCACGGTGAATGCTTAGCCCTCAACGCATTGGAATGGCGCCGTAATTACTTTCGAATCCATAACGCAGTTTATACTACAATCGGTTCGTATCTTAGACTATAAAGTTATTAGCACTTCCTCGAGTTTAATTGGAAAATTTATCGTGTGGGATGTAGACATGTAATGGAACCTTATTCCTTAGTATTGTAGCAGCTGTTTTGTTAATTACTTCAAGATTTGAGAGGACCTCAAAGCAAAAATTAGGTAATTTTTGCTTCGAGGTCCTCTCAAATCTACATGTACGTAGGTACCTACATGTAGAATCTCAATGGTTTAAAACATAGATCGGGAGACAAGGTATAAATAATACCTACCTAATCAATTCAGTCAGATATCACGTTACCACGTATTACGTATCTCTGTTGAACGTAATCCTGGTCCCAATTTGCACCACACTAACACACAAAAACTATCTCCACCCCAGTAATTGAACATTTAGTGGGAGTAGTGTTTTTGAGGATTCAGTTTGAATCGTTAATAAAACGAAGATATTAGAAATTATTTCGTTCTCACTGTCACGAGAAAGATATCTGTGTATACCTATCAACATAGGCATTGATTAGGCATCTTCCAAGGCGTCGTGATTGTCTCCTGATGTCCCTAAGGCTGTTTGACCTAATTCTTTTGCCCCACTAATAGTGTATATACTCACGAGTTATTATCTTAACTCCCTGGATAGACGACCTAACCAGATATTGGAAAATAGCGGATGCATTTATTTAGATAATCGATATATGTGTTATGAACAATGGAGCTCATTTAAAATGCTGCCCATAAACGAAATCAGTCTGAAAACACTAGAAAGTAATGCGCCATACTTTTGTAAGAAAATATTTTTATTGGGTGTTCAACCCAATAAAAATATTCTAAGCTTCGAACCTCTAGTTTGGTAGAAAAATATAAAAAATAAATTTAAGGCAGCATAAGAGAAAGAATAAATAAGCTTGAAAGGTGGCAGGATTGGTAAATTAAACCATTTTTAGTTTCAATTTACATGTAAAACAGTACGATATATTTCATATTAGCATTATAAAACGTTTGTTATTTCTTACTGTTAATACAGAAGTTAAATAGGTCTATAAATATAAGGGTTCAATAAAACAATACATACAACTACTGAATCTTTAATTATATCCAACAAGTACTCTTAAGCGAATCTTTTAAATCAATCTTAACTAATACATAATCGCTAACTCGAATCGTTCTCATTTGTATGTTAGATACAAAAATATTTATATCATGTTCTCATCAAAAAAAACCATTCATACTGTGTGATACACTAAACTTATTGAAATAAAACAACGCACTCATAATTTCAGCGTCCATCGTCCAGATACTCGACTAGTATCTTAATATTAAAAGTATTCACAAGCCAGTGGCGTCGGCTTTCAATATGAAGCCACGGAGTACAGATCACTGTCTGGTTGGGAGTCTGCAAGAGAACATTATACTTATTAAGAACAACTATGGAGCATTCGGAAATAATAGTATTATTTAAACTTGCTAACAACAGCGTGTTCAAAATAATAATAGAAAGGGCGTACGACTAACTTCACATAAATGAATATGGTCCAAGGTTCAGCAAGAGTTTGTACGAATTGATCAGATTAATCATTAACTGAAATTAATAGATTTTTTCGTCAATGACTGGAACCCATTTTCATTTCATTTCACACAAATCTTTCGGTTAAACATTAGACCTCAATAAAAAACGCAACATTACATTTTTGTAATATAGTCAAACACCAGTTTTCCCAAAAGCGGGCTTACAATACAAAATGCTTGCACACCCACATTTCATTTATCAGATAAATCCAAATTCAACGAAAATAAACCTTTGATTACACTAAATAAACTGTTGTCTCCGATTTAATAATAAATTTAAATTCAATTTATCATCAAAGAAACATGGGTGTACAATAATACACCACCAGCCGATATACAATTGCCTGACAAAAGGCATAATTTGAAATACTAATAACCTATTAGAAAATACATATATGATGTTTTTTTTCATGACACAATGCAGTAAATTTGTAGATTGCTCAACAATTAATAAATGCTACGTCCACATATATTTCAATTTCCTCAAGATTATAATAATAATTTGATATATTTTGAAGACAGTGACATAAATTTTGATAATCAACAATGCAAGTACAGAGATTGAGAGATAAGTAGTTTACTTCTCTTTAATAATGACAGGTAAACATCTGCCGCGGTACTAGGCACTAAAGCGGTCACCACTCCATTAATCGGAGTGGTTCAGTCCATCTTTTTTGCACTATTTGGTTTTCGGCAATGTATAAGTAAATATTGTATCTCTCTGTATTCCAGCATTCAATAATCAACGTTTGGCTAAATGCAACACGAAATATAATATACAATTTTATAGCTACATTGATCAACCGGAAGACGTTTCGGTATTTCAGGAAGATTTCTACGGGACTTGCTGACCATATCTCTCTTAGCAACAAAGTTAATCTTACCTACTGAGTTTCTAAACAAATGCAAGCGTCCGTTATCTATATTTGTTTAAAACACTATGTTACAAAGTGTAAATTATAATTATTGCTGTGACAGATTTCACAACCTATGTTTTGATATACCATGAAATCTTAACGCGTCTTATTTTAATTCACACACCATTCTTTAATATCTGCAGGTTATTAACTCGGGTTATAAAAACACACAAAAACCATCCTATATCGAGCACAAAAAAAATGAAACGTTTCAGACGTGAAAAATTCTATGACGTTTTGACTAACAAATCTGCAGTTATAAGCATAAGACACATCTCATTCAGAGTCAGGCGATTATACATAACTACAATCATAGGCACAGCTGAAATGATCTAGCAATTTGCAAAAAACCTATTGGGATACTTAAATTTATGCATGGTTTTATTTTTATTTTTTGAATAGAAATAACCATAGCATTGTCGGTATGCAGAGACCCAATCTTAACATATCTGCTTAGGTCCTTTATATGCGATACATCGACTTTACGAACGACACTAATACTAGTTATAAACTAGAACGTTGTTAATCATACGCTAACTCAACGCTGTCGCATGTGAAGTTGAGTTCGAATTGGACTCCGAAACTAGTCAGTGGTCACTTCACACGCGAATAAAATTTAACGAAAATCATTGCAGCCTGAGATAGATTTGAGGTCAATTGTACCTATGACTGAATTTATATAAATAAACTTAGCATTCAACCAAAACTACTCACAAAGCCTAATTTTAAGTGTCACTCTTCCAAAGCTTAATAGTCTTGTCGTTTTCCAGCGCGGCCGACGCTATGATGTTCTCGGTGGGGTGGCACGCGGTACATAGCACGGTGTCTGTGTGCCCAGATAGCCGCTGCACGATCTCTTTAGATTGCAGGTTCCATATGTACACCAGGTTGTCTTCAGACCCCGATACTATCCACTGTGAAAGAAGAAAAATGTTAATATTTCACAATAAAAATAAATCATAATATTACCCTGTAATGCAACCGATGTAATGTAAGGGAGAATTCTCTAGATACCCATATAAAAACTTTAATGATTGCATTTGCACACAATAAGAAAACCTAAGTCAATATTTATTTACTGTTACGCCTATCAAGAATAATATGGTAATAACTTATGACGTAACAATACTAAACGAATAACAGCTATACGCAGTGCCGTATGCGCGCTACGTAGTGTAAATCATGCGTAGCATAACGGATTCCTTATGTGAAATGATTTTACCATATTAACACTATATTTTATCCAATGACGACATTCGATTCAGACCTGTTTTCAATACTGTCAATGAATAGTATTGCATTATTTAATCTGAACGACAACCATAATAAAATTAGTTAATATTATAAGTTAGCATAAGTCAGTTTAAATGAAGTTAATATATAGTCTAATTGAAATTCTTATCTTACTATGTCATATTGTCGTACAAATAAAATATCTTTATCGTTTTTACTAATACATTATATAAAATGTTTTTGATACACATTCGTCGTAACAAGATGCAAAGTGAGAAGACAATACTATGCTTATAAGAACATACCTTTCCACCAGTAACACTGAAGTTGGCGAAGATACAGTATTTCTCGTTGTTATGTCCCGTGTAAGTCTTGAGGCACTTGCCTCGGCTGTAGTCCCACAGTTTGAGCGTGTTGTCCAACGTGGCGGCTAAGATGTACTTGCCGTTGGGTGAGAACTTCACGAAGGACACCGGAGGATTGTCGTCGTCTATGAGAGTTTTTAGACATTGACCTGAGGCTGTGTCCCAAATTCGACTGAAATGAAAAGGAGTGTTATAGTTTTGGTCTGCAAGACAAACTCGTACAATTCAATTTTATAAAGCCAAAAAAGCAAATCAGGTAGCTACTTGTAGAAAAGCAAGGAAAATTACTATTTATCCTAAATCAATAAGTTTTAAACGACATTAACTGGTCATTACATCTTCCAATTCCGATTTGGCTCTTTTGCAAACCAAAGGTAATATGGGGGAATAGTATATAAATCGAACTTTTAAGTTACCTAGTATAACATGATAAGAAACTCACCATAATCCATCATAACTGGATGATACAATAAGGCTGCCATCTCTGTTGAAGTGTACCGCAGAAACTGGATCTGAGTGCGCCGGTAGTGTCTTTAAACATTTGCCTGGGAACAACAAGTGATAGTGATTTATTGTCTCGCCTAGTAATAGACAATGCTTTGATAGGAGTAGGATTAGTCTGATGCTAGACAAAGATAACACTATATTTACGATAATATTATGCTGCATGTTTTTAACCGCCGACGTAAAAAGAGGAGTGTTATAATTTTGTACAAGTGTTGACTATCACTAACATTCTCTCGCTTACTATTTTATTTACCTAGCTTATAAATTAAATTCTTTGGGATATCGTGTGATAACATAACATTTGGTTTTATTCAATGATCAGTTTTATGATACGGAAAGCCTTGCGTAATAGGGTCAGCGCACACCAAGAGCAGAGCAGAGCATTTACTGAGATTATTGAAAAAAATATCTTATGATTATTATCATACTTCGCAAAATTGAATACACGCCCAAATTTGATGCTCGACCATGCTCGAGCAAGCCGACTGCGTGTTCGAGTATGCATTCTACATACGCGAGCGCGAGCGTCAGTAATTCAGTGTTGCCGCAGCGAGGAAACCGTTCGGACGTATGACTATCAACCTAGGGAATCTTCTACCCATACTGATCTTCTCATTTTATGACGTCTTATTTTATTGGCATATTCGCCATGTTGAATACGTCTGCCTTCATCAACGTTTGGCATCAAACTGATCAAGCACACCCGCCGCCGGGCAACCCAGACAATATTTAACAGAGATGGCTCGCGCATTGTCGAGCATGCCGCCTGCATGCTCGAGCAGTAAAAATTTTGGTCGACCATGCGCGAGCATTTTGCAGTTCGGTCTGCGCTGACCCATACTCGTAAACTACATGTAGTGATGGAGCGTAATGAATGGCAACGTTATCGGCATCGTCATCTATTTGATATTTACTAAAGTTATTTTCTGTTACAAAGCCTTATATCACAATGAAGCAATGCAGGAATGTAACTATCTTCTAGAATTGTAAGCCATAGACATAATGTATGTAAACTTTTCAGGAATCATCTATAGATATTCTTTATTTACATTTTGTTAAATAGTTAAAAAATACAGCAATGCGGAGAACCGCAGTGACCTCATATTAGTGGCATGCACTTCTCATTATTAACAATTATAGTTCGTATGAAAATTGTGTCGAAAGTCATGTCGTGAATGGTGAAATGTTTTTACACTGTGACGCTAACAGAAGAACTTTCAACAAGTTGTAAAGGAACTATCACTGGTTTATTACATCGTCAATATTCGTCAAGAGCTGCATATAATATAAGAATAATATGTTTTTGTCTGTCTAGTCTATTCTCCAGATATGTAGGGGGCGGCTTCGAATCTAACCGGATTTAGCTGAATACCGCTACATGGACTAGCCTATCTGAATTGTGACCTACACAACTACTGAATACCGCTACACGGACTTAGCCTATCTGAATTGTGACCTACACAACCAATTTTATTGCATTATAATAGTATGCTTTATTTAGTTTTTAGACAAACAAAAAGTGTAGGTAAATTAAAAAAACAACAGATATATTTATCTATTGACTAATTTGAAATTTATGTGCCTACCTAACGTTAACTTATAAAATTCTAATGCATGACTCCACGTAACTGTCTATATTTAAATATCATAGCTTCAAACAAATAATTATTTTACAAAGATAAAGAAAACATGGATCTTGGCAGTATGAGGTAAAATAAATTACTTGTAGAATCCAATAGCCACCGAGTCTGCGCCAGCGCATCGTTATTGCGCTTTGGCATGTTAAATTGTAGGTTCAGTGTTAATGTAGCATCACTAATTCTATCTTAAATGTTGTGCAACATCTTTTCTGCAATTATTTATACTGTTTATTGCTGTACAAAACATCACCGCACAAATTATACCTACATTACAAAGAGTAGTAATGAATAAGATCATCGTCGGTTTCGTAACATAAAGTAAGAACAAAAAATGCATTCACTAATAATAGCATTTCGTAATTAAGCGTTAGTCTATTTAAATATTTCATTAGGGATCGACATTTAACGGGCTACCAAAATAAACTATTCTATTGTAGTATCAACTTTTGTAGCATGTTTTTCAGTGCGAGAAGCTGTTAGTGGGCTATTTAAACTGTACAATGCAACATGAATTACATTGTTCTCTTTTTATGATACCCGTAAACAAAGTAGCAATTAAAAAGGTCATACAAAGAAAATAACGGTAAAATTGTGCGACATTAACCCTATGACCGATACATAGACATGTGCATTGAACGAGGACGTTAATGATCGTAATACCGTTAGCGCCGTGCAATAACCTTTTGTATTTAATATGAACTTTTATTTCAGTATTTTTTGCTTGGAATTTGCACTTTAATTGAGCTTACAATAACGGTATTTTAGGCTTTAAAAATTAATTTGCGGTAACGTTACCGGAGTAAAGGGTCCACCTTTACTCCGGTTACGTTTTTAAAGCCTAAAATACCGTTATTATAAGCTCAATTAAAGTGCAAATTCCAAGCAAAAAATACTGAAATAAAAGTTCATATTAAATACAAAAGGTGTTTACGTACTCCAAAAGAATAATGGCGTAACATTTAATTACTACGATTAAAATTAAATCTTACCTGTTCTTACGTCCCATATCCGTACACTCTCGTCAAAACTGCCCGATACAATAAGATTGCTTTGTGGATTAAAGTTACAGCAGAACACGTAGTTGCTATGTCCTTTTAGTGTCTTCAAACATTTGCCGGAGCTAAGTTCCCAAACCTGTAACATAAAAATAGATCATATAAATGAGTGTGGGTGTTGCCAGACTGCTTTGAGCTTTATGGGTCATCGTAGTCATACTCTAATGAGGCGAAAATGGAAAACCGTTACACAATGGCGAGTGACCTGCACTGACCGCGTAAATCTAAATACGTAAGTGGTACAGTGTTTTGTACTTTTCCATTTCATAGATGTAGTGTGAGCACTCGACATTTAATTTTGTCAGAACCTGAGTAAGCAGCAAAATAAAAAATGTGTTTTTTTTATATTCAATATTATATGTTTAGCGACCCGCCCAGGCTTCGCACAGGTGGAATGTTCCTACTATGTATATCATTCCTGAATCACTCTATTGCTGAAAACTAAAATAATATTTGATTATGAGTAGTCTAAAAGATCTAAGCGAACAAACAGCGGAAGCGACTTCATTTTATACTTTGTAAGACGTTTAATAACGTAATTATGATTTGAGCAGTTTCATATAAAACATTTAAGATAACTTTTGACTCTATATGCAATACATTTTAAGTAGGCTAGGCAAATGTGAGTATAAATAAATTAAATCATTTATTACTAATGCATTACCAGACATTGAGGTCAAATGATACTGAGTAGTATAAATAATAAATGCAATGTATTAAATATTATTCCGTTATAGATCTTACGATAAATCCACAAATTCTATATAAACAAATAAATGTTATATAATTGAGTAATTAAGATATTTTATAACGAAACCTTCATAGATAGAAGACTGCACCTCAATGTATAGAAGTATGAACGAATTCAAAATCTAAGAAATAGTCTATGAACACGTTTATTGGGCTCGCGTTAAACAGTCCATGAAAAGGTCGCTAGTCGTGCACCAACATAAAGATACAAGATGGCTTTTTGTAACCAAGGTTACGCCATAAAATACGGAATTAAATTTATTGTTATTGTTACATTACGAAATAGCTTGACAACAAGACTATAAATAACCATTTAATGCATAAATTCCGTGACATTTGCTCTTGTGCAACATGTGTATCTGTTAGATAATATAATTGAAAGGTCTATGAACTTAAACTTTACTGAATTAAGTAATAATGAGACCTTACAGATGACTTGCTCCGAATAAGCATAGCTCAATGTAACTAGCTCTTACCATGAACAGAAAAGTGGTTTGTGTGCCATATGACATTTTTTCCATGAGTAAAAATGATTAGTGTTTTTTTAATTCAACTTCAACCCCATATCTTACTAGAAATAGGTTTGTATTAAGATGTCCCATCCAACAGTAGTTTTATAGCAGTTATTTATTTCATTGATACCTATTGCAATTCGTATAGCTCTAATTGATTGACCACAAACAAAACCGATTAACTGTTCAGATTGTTGCTACATTATGTCAAACTAAAGCCCATCAACACTGTAATCAGATTCCATCATCGTCATCAATGGTTAATGTTTAGTGCTTTTACGCCGGTAATTATTACTGTTAACGTGTTAACGTCATACGTGTCATATAACTACTTAGTTAGCAAATACCTTACTAGTTCTTTTACAATGTTAGTTATTTATTTCCTCATAATAATATACTCCAACATTTATGGACACATAGTGAGACTTCTTTATAAGCTCCGTTAATCCCGTAATTTAAATAGTCGCAGGTAAAAACAACGTCACGGATTCTGACTTTTAAAAAAGCGCTGAGTCTTATCGAAAGATTTCTTCAGCCTATACACACATTGTTATCTACGATATCGGCTAGTTCACTAACCTGAGAAATATTTTATCTTCATTTCTCAGACGAAGGAGCATTTTAACAAAGAATAAGTCGTGTGAAGAGCTGAGATTTAGAGATAATTTAATTGGGTCATCAGCCAATTTTGGTAGATTTTTCGTGCATGCAACGCAATTTGTTACGATAACGATAAAGGGACTTTGTCATCATACTACATACAGATTACCTAACTAAATTCGGTCTGCTATGTTGACAAAGTAGATTCACCGCAGATTATAACATAAGAGAGGTATCGGTCTTTAGCGCTTTCAGACCTTAAAAATATTAATAGATGTTATGAATGTAAGAAGTATCATTATTGAATTAAGTTTTTATGTAGAGGAATATGTTGCCATTTTAGATTAAATAATGGTCTTTAGTGTATTCTGGAGGTAAAATAAGGGACAATGCCACAGGTGGAAAATAATGAGTTTACTACAAGTTTTCTATTGTTCACATTATTACACCTGCTGATAATGACAAAGAACTTCATCATGTTAAAAATAAGAAATGTACTTTTTACACCACTTTCAATAGGTATACAGGCAACTCACGACTTCATTTTGCATTGCACTAACGGCGATCTAAGTAACTAGCTCACATTGATTAGTGATAACAGACT
Source organism: Autographa pulchrina (assembly GCA_905475315.1). Taxonomy (NCBI): domain Eukaryota; kingdom Metazoa; phylum Arthropoda; class Insecta; order Lepidoptera; family Noctuidae; genus Autographa; species Autographa pulchrina. Next base: position 4,226,777 of record FR997764.1, read on the forward strand.
CTAATAAGCAATTTTAAAAAGGGATTATGCTAAAGATCGCATAATGATTAGGTGAAACATAGATGTAAATCTGAGATTACGAATAGCCTTCAATACTATGTAGTATTGATTCTAATTGGATGTATTTAATAAACGTTTTTTACATGCATGACCTTTAATAGCAACCGTTTTAATACAAACGGTTGTCGTAAGCACGGCGATAAAATAACAAGGAAATCGCGTGTGTAGAAAGGGCCTCACGCTATTCAATACACCCTCGTCTCGCCTCCACCCTTCGTAACTACCGTGCCACCCCCGCAAAGAGCATTCACCGCACGCCGCCGCCGGTGCTATCCCTAACGTACGAAATACGAATTTCGCGCGCTTTTCCAGTACCCGGTTATAAATACTTAGAATAAGGAAGTGACCTTTAGTTTAAATATGTTCGGCTGATATGTCTTTGTAAAAGTAGTTGCTATACAGCTGATAAAATAGAAACTAAATTGTTTTTGTGTAGTATAAATGAGTCATTCTAGTAACATTTTGAATTTATTTTGTTTATTTCTTTTCTTTGGTCTAATACTATTTCTGAAAGCGAGGCTAACATTTTTATTAGAGCAGTTTTAAATTTTTATGCCTTATCAAGCACTTAAATGGATGTATTCTATAGTTTAGTGAAACTAAGTACTAGCTAACTGTATGTTTCTCAGAAATAGTACTTCATACATAGTTACTCTTATACAGCTCATGTAAAAATCATTATAAAATGTTTAAATTACCTTAAGAGTTTTGTCATCACTGGCACTGACTATCAGCCTGCTGTCTGAGGACCAAGCCACATCACTGATTCCCATCTTATGCCCCGATATTGTCTTCTCAAACTTGCCATCATAAGCGCCCCACACCTTAATAAGTTTGTCAGCAGCTGTAACACATAAACATATACAATAACTACTGACTTCAGAAACATACATTCATTTGTTTAATAAAAAATACTGATTACAAATAAAATATAAAGGTAATTTCAAGCAACAGCTGGTACATATGGAAATACGTTCGTCAATTCAAATAATTAAAAAAAAAAAGGAATAAGATGCATATAATAGATAAATGCTATTAGGAATGTTTGTAAGCATCACCTGATAGTTTTTTGTTTCTGTTCTCAATAAAGATATTCTCAATAAAACCTCATTTGCATGTAATTAAAAAGGGAATTTGAACAATGACTGGTCATTGTTCAAATTCCCTTTTTAATTCATCATTCATCCTGTCATTACCCTTACAGGTGTTAACTTTTAATGGGAGGGGCTCGTGGCTAAGTGTAAGCCGTACGATTTGACCGATAAGACAGGTTAAGCCGCGCTCGCCGCGGTGGGTCCGTGGATGGGTGACCATTTATAACATACCGAGACCCCTCCGTGTTTCGGAAAGCACGTTAAACAGTAGGTCCCGGCTGTCATACATAGTTCTTTGGCAGTCGTTAAGTCAATTCTGACAACCAGTCTTACTATGGGATACTGTGTTTCCCAGTAAAATGGGTTGTGGAGGTCAGATAGGCAGTCGCTCCATGTCAAATACGGTATTCAGCTGAATCCGGTAAGACTGGTAGCCGACCCCAACATAGTTGGGAAAAGGCTCGGGAGATGATGATGTGTTAACTTTTAATGGAACTAAAACTTTTGTACCTAGTTTTTTGTATTAAAAAATGTGTCTGTTTTTTGTATGGTTGTCTGGGTGTAATTTATCTATAATATGTATGTATTTAGAAATATATAAGTATGTTTATCAGTTGCCTGGTTACCATAACACAAGCTCTGCTTGGGATCAGATAACCGTGTGTGAGTTGTCCCGGAATATTATTATTTAATAAAGACATTAGTGGGATAGGTTGACCTTGTTAAAAATGTTAAGATCATTGATGTTAAAAGCAACTTGTGACACTTTATGTTTGAATGAATTTGACTAAATGACTTAATGAGTCTAGAAGACATTACATCACTTATGAGGAAACAAAAAAATGATGATGTAAACTGTTTTATTTTAATTTTACTTCAACTAATATTCAAGGTCAGCCTTTGTTGCTACCTCAATATTGCTGACTGTTCATTGTTTAACTTTAAATAAATAATATGTGTCTGCTAGGTAGTTTTATTATTAGGACTGGAAATAGGTCATATTCAGTTAGGTTGGTAGTGTAGTCTTTGAGCTTGTATAAAAAGTTTCTTATAGGAAGACTCCTTCACCAACTTTCACAAGACATTTTTAATCTGTGTGACTATATCGTAGGTACTATAATTAAAATAAAAAAAAATAATTCCTCTTGAACCAACAATAATTAGTACATATTGCATTGCACTTTGTTGATCTTACTCAACATTAAGTAACAATGAGAAATAGGAAATTGCAACAGACCCTACATATAAAAACATTTTTAAAACACGAAACAGGTTCATGATTATCAAAATGGACACTATGCAAATAACATAAGGTTTAAAACTAATTTCAATGGTCTATTTAAAAATAAACCTGCTCATGAAAATTGATAAAGCAAACTGATAAAATATCGAATAGATACACAATAGAGACCTCATCTAGACAATAAAAAATAAACAATCTAAACATATGGGCTCATCAAATGTAAATAAATAACTGAGACAAGCTTATAATTTATGCAATTACTATACTCACAGGAGCTTGCCAGCCATTCTCCATTTGGACTGAATTTAACTGAAGACACGGCTTTCGTGTGCCCCGCAAGTGTGAATTTGAGCGTGTAATTCGGCTTCTGGAAACCGACATCAAAATTAGCGCCAAATCGCACGTGCTCACAAGTTGAAGTTACATAAACATGTGCCGCCCGCCAGACTGACGCAAACCAATGAAATGCAACGAAAGACCGCTACTTACCGCCACTGAAGACTTGTTCGATTGTGGAGCGGATTGTGATAGCGAATTTGGGCCGGAAAGATTAGCAGAGGGCCCACCGTGTGTTTGGTGTGCAGCGGGATGGCCTGGCCCGGGACCTAGCGGCACCATGTTTCAACTTTCGACGCACTACCTACGCTTTACTTTGTTCGTCACCCAACACAGTCACTATTACACAATGAACAACAATTTGAAGAAAACTTGAGAATAGGTAACACACCGAACTTGTCACTCACTGCAGTTTTTACATTTATTTCAACGTAGATTTTCAAAGAACATTCTAAATCCGGGCGTCTCAATGCGTGCATATTTCGCGAAGAGCAATCAGTGGTGCCAACCTAGTTTAAAAATTATTACCTCCCGCAGAACTCTAGCTGGCCAGCCTATTGTCTTTGGATATTCTATTTTTCGAGTTTGAATAAATCGATAATTAATATTATTCATCAACATTAAAAATATGTACGTGACAGGAATTTAATATGTGAATTCGAATTATCTGAAAATAAATAAGCTTTTTTGTGAATTATACTGCCGAAAAGACAAAAAAAACAGTCAATTTTAGTATTTTAATCTGGCAAGAAAGAATGACCTCTTTGACATATTCAAGGTTATATTTGACATTTAAAAATTCGCTTGCCGAGTTTTCGCTGATTAGGCCGTGGAAATATATAAAAAATCTTATAAACTTCTATCACAATGGCTTTAAACAAATTAAGTATTGATGCTCTTAACTTAGCTGGCAAGCGTGTGCTTATGAGGTAAGTAAAAGTAACTTAAATTACCGTTTTTTTAACAATACTCTAATGCACCGACAATTACTTTAATTAACCATAAATTACGTGATTGCAGGGTAGACTTCAACGTCCCACTAAAAGAGGGAGTTATTACCAACAACCAGCGTATCGTAGCTGCTTTGGATTCGGTGAAATATGCCTTGGAAAAAGGTGCCAAGTCCGTCGTTCTTATGTCACATCTCGGCAGACCGGATGGTCAGGCGAACATCAAGTACACCTTGAAACCGGTCGCCGAAGAGCTGAAGAAGCTCCTGAACAAGTAAGTGTTACACTCGGTTAGTTTTACAAATTTCTTGCAATATCCTCAACACCTATAAAAAACCTTTAAAGTTATTTTTGACAGTGATTGGACTGATAAGTCATGTTTATAATAAACACTCTGATAACAACAATTTAATGGTTAACATGATAGTCCACTACACATCTTAAATTAGATTAATCTCAGTAATAGTAAGGAATTACTAGCCATACAGTTTTAATTCTTTAATTATTATTTTTTTAACAATAAAGTAAATCAATTCTAAATTTTATATAGGTTACAATAAGTAATGCCTTATTCTTATCTACCTTTCTCTTTTTACATGAGGAATATATAATTTAATTTATATTTTGTGTAAGTGGTTTTAAAGTAAATAATTAATAATTTCTGTAAAGTAAATAACAATCACCTTAAGTATAAATTCTTCAAACACTATTAATATTTTAATAAGTACATAATGCTGATATTATCTTACAGGGAAGTAACATTCCTCGCAGACTGTGTTGGTCCTGAGGTTGAAGCCGCCTGTGCTGACCCCGCCCCAGGATCTATCATCCTGTTGGAGAACCTTCGTTTCCACATTGAGGAGGAGGGCAAGGGCATTGATGCATCCGGAGCCAAAGCCAAGGCTGACCCTGAGAAGGTCAAGGCATTCAGAACCAGTCTGAGGAAGCTTGGTGATGTCTACATCAATGATGCATTTGGTAAGTTTGTTGTTAGTTATATTTCCATTACTTCTACATTCTTCAATTATATTTCATCCTTAAAAACCTGTGATGCATTTCTTATTGGTAAAATTCACAGTGGGCAAAAGTCTTACTTAACATAGGCTTCACATAAAATGCAACTTAGTACAGCTGCATTTAATGTAAGAGCACCTACATTTATTAAATACTAGCTGTGCCCCGCGGTTTCACCCGCATGAAGACCTAGGTCCCGTTCCAGGTGCCTTTGTATTATTAGGGGTGGAGATGAATCCAACAAATCACTATCATAACAAAAGTCAGGATTACTTAATTTGGTGATTGAGTATTCTTCAATTTCCTAATTTTCAGCGCAATTTTGCAAAAAAAATAATTAGCGAAATCAGTCCAGCCGTTCACATGTGATGCCGTGATCAAGGGAAATAGGGATTCATTTTTATATATATAGATGTAAAAGTATCTAATTAAAAGATTCACATTTCAGAATCTTTAGTACTAATGATAAAGATTTTCTCTATAAGTGTTAAACCGTTATAAATATGTTTTAAGCTTATTATTTTTCCAACAGGTACAGCCCACAGGGCGCACAGTTCCATGATGGGCGAAGGCTTTGAGCAGAGGGCCAGTGGCTTCCTACTCAAGAAGGAACTTCAGTACTTTGCCAAGGCTCTGCATGAGCCTGAAAGGTATATATTGTGTCTCTCTCTTTCTATATAATTACTCTTTGTAAGTTCTACAATAGCTGTATTTCTTTACTGTAGATGGATTATCACATGGCCAGATATCGCAAAAGATAGAGAGGTTTAAAAAACGAAAGGAGAGGTCTATTCCCAGCAGTGGGATCAAATGAGTTACAAGCTTATTTTTTTTTTTTGTTTATGGGCTTGTATTAAGAATATATATATCGAAATATGAAAGATTGATGCTAAAAGATCTATCCGAAAATATGTAATGTTATGATTTTTTCAGACCATTCCTTGCCATCCTGGGTGGTGCTAAAGTCGCGGACAAAATCCAGCTGATTGAGAACTTGCTTGACAAAGTTAATGAGATGATCATTGGAGGTGGTATGGCATACACCTTCCTCAAGGAATCTAAGGGAATGGCTGTAAGTAGAAAGACCTATTTTAAACATTATTCATTTGATGACTAATTGAATGGAAGAACAAAACAATGTACAACCCAAAATAAATTGGGAAAACAGCAAGAAAAAGCTTAGCTCATGACAGGGCTGTCAGCCCTAGATCCAGGTGAATAAGACCTATGTTGAGCGGTGATCACAATTGATATTTATATAAATGTAGATGGTCTACATTAAACGAATTTGGTCAGAAGTTCTGGACTATGTCAACTTAATTTTCTTATACTATGATATCTTACTTTCGACAATTGTTGTAACTATTACCTCTCTAGTAAAACAAAAGATATGATAACTAATACAGTAAATAATTTTAGATTGGTAACTCGTTGTACGACGCTGAGGGCGCCAAAATCGTAGTCAAACTGCTGGAGAAAGCTGCCAAGAACAATGTTAAAGTACATCTCCCAGTTGACTTCATTACTGCCGACAAGTTTGATGAGAATGCGCAGGTAAGACTTTGCTAAAGTATTTAAAAAATATTTAAAAAAAGCAATATTTGTGTGTTACCGAAAAGTTTTATGATCTAAAATAAGTGAAGAGGTCATCTAGTATAGTCAGTTTATGGTTGTGTACAGTATACAGTTGACTCTACCAGATGTGCTCTTTACCCCTCTTGGATAGATATTTCTTTTCGGTAGCACCCTTTATATACACATTAATATTTGGAAGATGTACATGTGAGCAAGTGTGATGAAAAATGTTTATTGCCTACCTAAATAAAAAGTAGTGAAACTTTCTTATTGCCTTTCTAAAAAAGGAGAAACCTTTATCTTACATTGGGACCATAACAGGTTAATATTATTTGGATTTAGGTCTGTGAGAGTATTAGACATATTAATCTATTAGATAAAATTAATATAATTTATGACTGTCTACACCTAATCTAATTATGACCTCTGTCGTGAAAGGTGTGATAACGAGAAAAGTACTTAGTACTTAGTTTATATCCTAGAAGTCTATAAATTATATAACAATGCTGAAAAAATACTTAAAAAATATTTTATGTCCTAGGCTGGAACTGCTGATGTTGAATCTGGTATCCCTGAGGGCTGGATGGGTCTCGATGTTGGACCCAAGTCTAGGGAGCTCTTCGCTGACCCCATTGCGAGAGCTAAGGTCATCGTATGGAACGGGTGTGTACCTATTTACTAAATACATACTTTGTAGAATTCATATATTAGAATACTTCATCAGTGAGTTTACATGTATTGGAATTTCGACCTTATAGTTGTGACTTTATGATATGATTTTGCTTAGACCCGCTGGTGTGTTTGAGTTCGAGAAGTTCGCTGGAGGCACCCGGGCCCTCATGGACGGTGTCGTCAAAGCCACCACTAACGGAACAATCACCATTATTGGTAAGTAATGAGAATCATTAAGACTCACAATGACATAAAAATATAGTTATGGTTTTCATTAACTTTTTTCGCTTTCTGCGCTAGGATTGGTTGCGATCTCTATTATCAATTTTATTTACCACAGCACCTGCAACAGACATTTAAAGCAACCATTTTTAATCACACCCTATATAAATAAATAATAATTAATAATATTGCGTCGATAGATATAGCGTGCAATAAAAAAAGTATTTAGTGATTTTGACAGCCTACTACGATATCTACGCTATTTACCAAAAGTTCGACATTTAGAAAACTCTACAAAATAGTATCTACATTATATCTTTCTAACAGGTGGAGGTGACACAGCTACCTGCTGCGCCAAGTGGGGCACCGAGGACAAGGTATCCCACGTGTCCACCGGTGGTGGCGCGTCTCTAGAACTGCTTGAAGGTGAGTGACCTTTGTTATAGGGATATGGGATGGGAGATGTTACTGAATATAATTACTGCTTTTTATTTGTGACCAAACATATGAGCATGGTTTTGAGCTCCAGTAAGGATTGTCAGGGTTAAGTGACGATGTTTTATATTTTAATTTCGACATATTCAGTTTTACACTTTGTTACAAAACAATTCAAACTGATGTGTTTACCTAAAATGTGAAATTAAATACAGAATAAGCGTTAGATGCATACCTATGGGATTTTTACACTGTCTAATTTATTTTAACACTAGCTGTACCCGGCATGCGTTGCAATGCAATTTTTTCTACCTACTACCTACCTACTACCTACCTACTACCTACCTACTACCTACCTACTACCTACCTACTACCTACCTACTACCTACCTACTACCTACCTACTACCTACCTACTACCTACCTACTACCTACCTACTACCTACCTACTACCTACCTACTACCTACCTACTACCTACCTACTACCTACCTACTACCTACCTACTACCTACCTACTACCTACCTACTACCTACCTACTACCTACCTACTACCTACCTACCTACTACCTACCTACCTACTACCTACCTACCTACTACCTACCTACTACCTACCTACTACCTACCTACCTACTACCTACCTACCTACTACCTACCTACCTACTACCTACCTACCTACTACCTACCTACCTACTACCTACCTACCTACTACCTACCTACCTACTACCTACCTACCTACTACCTACCTACCTACTACCTAATTGTTTTTTTTTTTTTTAAATGTACAAAAGTATCCTATGTCCGTCTCCTGGCTCTAAGCTACCTCCCCACCAATTTTCAGCCATATCGGTCCAGCCGTTCTTTAGTTATAAATAGTGTAACTAACACGACTTTCTTTTATATATATAGATTTGTTTTTTTTTAATAAATCTTGCACAAACTTTAAATATTTACATCACTATCTGTTACTTTTATTTTGCATGTGAAGTTTTTTGTGGATAGTATCGCACTTTTTCCGAAGAAAGAAAAATACGAATCCTAAGTATCAATGAAAAGCATGAGTATGGTCCCTGATACTATTTATTTTGTTAGTAGTCATTATTAAGTTGTGTAATATAAATTACGTTAAGTAATACTAAAGTATCTTATTGTATGTAGTCGTGTTCTATATTCTGGATAATATTCAGAATATAGAACATGACTACTAATCGTTGTACATCTGACAATATCTAGATAATATCTCTACTTTAGATGTCGCCATAGTAATTTAGGCCCTCTGTGCACACAAATCTATACTAATATTATAAAGCTGAAGAGTTTGTTTGTTTGTTTGTTTGTTTGGTTGAACGCGCTAATCTCAGGAACTACTGGTTAGAATTGAAAAAATCTTTTTGTGTTAGATAGTCCATTTATCGAGGAAGGCTTTAGGATATATAACATTACGCTGCGACCAATAGGAGCAAAGCAGCAGTGAAAAATGTCACAAAAACGGGGAAAAATATTCATACTTGAAAGCTTCCGTTCCGTGCGCTGCGTAAACGGTTCGAGTTACCCAAAATATATGTATGAAAGAATTGTTCCTCTTTAAATGATCTAAAAATGTTCGCGACAGTATATATTATGTCTATCTTTTAAGATTGACTCACTATAACCTTTTTTAAGGTAATCATTTGGTCGAAATTAATGCATTATTGCCAATTATTTGCTACAGAGTTTTATCAACATAATATTAACTAAAATTATCATTTACGCAGATATACTTTTTTTTTTAAACTTCTTAATCGCGGTCATAATAGCAGGAATTGGCGCGGACGAAGTCGCGGGGATCAGCTAGTATAAAATAATAATAATAATTGGGAGCAATTCTAACAATTAATTAGTAATAGAAATGATTTACAAAGAACTTAGCATTTCAAAGTTATTTAAGATTCTTATATTCCATCTTATATACTGCAGTTTATGTCGCCAGTGTCGTCATGAGTTGAGTAGCGGGAACAGAATCCATAATCGAAAATCTGATCGTAAATTACGAATTATTTTTGGACGTATAGTCCATTGCTTATATGAATGAATTTATTATTTGTTTGTGTAGCTCATTAAAATAATTCATTAGGGTATATCGTAGATTAAAGTATGTAGTTGTGAAAGTAATTAGGTATTAACTATTATAAAATAATTAATCATAATCATACTTACATTTATTTTTATATTTCAGGTAAAGTACTGCCAGGTGTTGCCGCTTTATCTGACGCATAAATTATAGAGCAAAGAGTATTTATATACTAAAAATATATATTTGCTTGTTAGCGATGTTTAAATAATTGTTCTAAGTGAAAGTCGAATCAAATCAAGAAATTATGATCTATTTAAGTTATATGTATGTATAGAACATTATAAGTTAAGTTTAGTCAACAAAAATGTGTCATGTGTACGGCATAGTGTAATAACTAATAACTTATTACCACAAGAAATTAAATGTTGAGAAAAAATTTATTGTATGTTTTGTCTCTTTAACCTAACCCATTTAGTACGTTTGTTCGTCCGCACTTGTCTCAATGGTAAATAGCCCAAACTGCGTTTAAATAACCTTTTTTGTTAGCCTTTGCAATGCCACTGCTGAGCAAAAGTCTCTCCCACGTGTTGTGCCACCACGAAGCACCAGTGTTTTTTTTAAGTAAATATTTGGAGGCCAATCATTTAATAATGATATGTCGCTGAGTATAGTAGAACTAACATGTTAATAGCGCTCAATCAATCAATCTTAATACAAATTACGAAATACAAACATTTCCAGTAAACTTATAGATTTGAAGCCCAGTAAACAAAGCCCATTATGAAAACAAATCAATCTAAATTGAAAGACTAACAACGCCCTAATCTAAGGTCTCGTCCCGGCTCACTGTTGCCAGGTAACGTACCTAATGTAGGTCGTTACAGTTTTAGTTATTCAGGACGCTTTAAGATAAACATCTAAGTACTTAATACCTATGCCTCTCATTCTATGTTTTATCAAAATTGTTGACGCAAGTCTCTAGTAAGATAGTCTTGTTTTTTTTTTTGGACGCCGCCTTTGTCTGGTAAATCTTTTTTTTCTTTTAAAAACTTTCTGGTTTTTATTTATTTAATTTTCTATGAAAGCATTTTTTGTTCAGGTATTTTTTTCTTTTCTACCGTCACGTACAGTTGTTCGGTCTATGTTTAGGTAGGTACTAACATCTTTTTCGGCTGGATGGATGTTTCCTTTGTTTTTATCCCTGTGTTATCTACTACGAATATATTAGACGAACGTTGTACTACGTGAAAGGCAGTTTATTGTTTCCCTCGGAAAATACAATAGTCTCAAAAGGAAGGTAGGTATATTATGTTAGGTACCTATGTAAGAAACAATACGTGTACGAAAAGCAAAACTTTCCAGTAACTTCGAAGCAAGGACGTCTAACTTTATTCGTAAGTGAAGCTTCCTAAGTTTATCTGTACATTATTTACAGGGTCTTCTCGCTCACTTACACGATATTACGTCAGCCGAAGTGAATTATTAATGCTTCTTAACTCAATCAAAAACCCATAAGCCGTTCTCGTATAAAATATAAATATGTTTAGCGGAAAATGTTCGAGCTATAGCGTTAGGTAATTGATTTACCAAGCGGTAATGTACTACCTACCTATGTATGAAATTTCGCTTGATGTAGATTTATTAACGAGAGGGAGTGAATAAATTTTCATAGAATTTTCACTCGATGTTCCTTTCACTCAAATGAATATCTGTCGGGTCATCAATCCATTACAACATACAGAAAGTCATGAGTAGTCACTTATGTTTACAATCATTTCGAAGTAGTGCCTATTAAATAAACTATATAATTATTTCTTTAAGTGCCTTATAATTTAAAATTTAAATGCCTGCCGTTCATTGTCTTACATACTCTTTAATCAATACCTAAGTAATTGTTATAATATCATCATAGTCTTTCTACCTAACCAAAGGGGTCCTTCCCTTCACAAACAGACTCAGCGGGGAAGCTCCTAGCAACGCAAAATTCTCGTAAAAGCCCAAACAATGTTTATTTATAAAGTCCACAAAGGTATTTACGCTTCATCGAAAATAAGACTGTTTCTGACAGATTTAATAAACTTTAGCTAACAAAGCATTTCTAAAGTAAATCAATTTCTAAGTAATCGTGAAAATAGAAGAATAAGTTCAATTAATTGAATTGGTTCCCCCGAATCCCCTGGGCCTCAATTCAGCTGTTTTAGAGTTGCTTGAATTGACCCAATGACCTGCTTCATTTGGTAATTTTTACGATAATTTTGGCATTCTGCTAACTGTCATTAAGATCATTAATTGGACATTATGATCATTCTCTTCGAGAGTTTAATGAGATTTTATTGTAGGCTTATCTGAATACGAAAATTAGGCACAATGACAAGTACTGACTGACCACTGACATGCATTTAAAATAGCTGAGTCGAGGCCCTGTAGTTCTCTATCCTAAGTAAATAAATTAAACTACCTAATTGCATTTTATATACAGGTATAGATGTAAACTTAATTATAAAGGCCGGTATATCCTTCCAGGCCATTACCCGGCGCCATTAGCATTGAAATTAATTCTCTATTCAAATATTCATTTGAACGAATACTACCTTAAGAGCCTTGTATGAAATAAGGCTCTTAGTGGATGGAATTATGTTTTTGAAACAACACCATTTGGAAATATGACGTAAATGTCATGTTATTTATCATCAACACATGTGTAATCATCCTTTTTGTTAGATGCCTGTATTTTAGGATCTTATGTTGTTCTCACTTCTATTCCGTTACAGCCAGCACGGCAAAATTTTGATAAAGTGTTTCTCAAAAGACCTAGTAAGTGAGAAAACCACCATATTATATCAGTAGTGAGGAGACTACTGATATAATATGGTGGTTATATTATAAATCAATTGAAACCTTCTTTAAAATTACATTTTCTTCTTTAGTTTATTCTTTAACACGTACAAATGACCCTTTAAACTACAATAGTGTACTTTTGTTCCTCATAGTCTCACCTAGGCTATAAAAGACTCGATGTAAAGACACCTTCGGGTCACATCCCTCGCAGTTTTCACTACGACCTTATGTGAAAGGGTACAGGACTCTTTACATTGTAAATACCAACGGCTTTGTATTGGTTGACACAACCAATCTGAACTTTATTGACATTTATTCGCCGAGTAAACAATTTGTTTTTCTTTCATGAATGAGCCGCTGTCCTCTTAAACCCAAGATCAGTGCGATCTACACCCTATGCCCATGCAACAAGACTGGTTTTCCAGTAATGACGGCATCGTTACTGGACCTATTGCAGCTGTACATGTGGTTCCTATCGATCGATGCTTCGCGCAAGCGTCTCTATACATACAAAGCGTCACGACAAACGAATTCTAACAAAAGTGACAGCGAAATGACAGAAATGTATTAAAACACATTATTTAATATCGAAGCGGGCGTATTCGAGGGGTTTAATGTATTAAAAATGATATTTCAAAAACAAAATACGGCTGTATGTGCACCACATACCAATTGGGTCTAATGCTTTCCAATACGCGAGCTCTGGTCCAATTGGCGAGGGTTCGCGCATGCCCAGTTAGCCCAAAGGTGGTTTTTTTATCAAAAAATAATAATTTTACTTAGTGTCAGTGATGTAAAGGACATTCAACGCCGCCGGGCGACCCGGCTGGCGTGAAAAATGTAGTAGTCAAATAGTCTTATTGAAAGACAACATACGATTAGTTTAGTTGATCGTTTCATGTCAATTGTTATAGTGTATATCGATTGTACGTAGAAATATCGTCGTTTTTAGGAAAATATATTAAACAGGTAAGTCTTGAGTGATGCTTTTATTATTATTTGTTGTTATTTGGGCTTTACCCAGATTTTCTGCATGAAAGAATTTCTGTTTAGCTTTTCTAAGTGATATTATTCTATGATTTTCATTATGTTTATGTTTTAAGTCATAATATTTGTGTTGTGCTAAAATAATATATGAATGCTTCAAAATATTGTACAATTGTTTCCAAGTTTTACGGGCCTTTATGAAATTAAATAGACGAGATAATAAATAATTCGCATGTTTCAAGCTTCACATCCTACGTTCGCGTAAAATTCCTAACATGTATTTTACATTTCTAAGACACTGATCTTATAAATTATGGACAAGTGAAGCTACAGGTCGATCGCTCTACATGTTTATTTTCGGGTTTTAATGCGTACATAAAACGTACTTTCCTCTGTTATGAAATGTGGCTTTGTGTGGACATCGTAAACTTATACTTTAAGGAAAATTAGTAAACGCGGGATGAGAAATATAAGTGCCTCGTAAATTTTGGAAATACCTGAGAAAAAAGTACGGCCCTCTTCAGTACCATGTACTTAAGTTTTTTTGCATTTTGGAATAAAAGTACCTACTGGATATAATAGTACAGAAAATGTTTATTTATATATAGGAATATCTTCTTTACCTGAGTATGTATTCTAAATATACATTGTTAAACGTATTTATATGTATTGGTCACTCCACCCACGTATACGTTAACGTTATGCAAGCGAAAGTGCACACAGCAATTCGGTCAATAGTTATCTTGTTGGAGTGTTCTGGCTTTAAACATATATCTACATGCATGTATATATTTATAAATACCTACCTAATGAATATACTTAGGGCTATAGAATATGTGCAAAGAATAACCTTTTTATAATTCTGCATAGAAATGCCGCTGCACTTTTCTTTGTTTCAATTCGAGGTCAGGATCGCAATAAATCGATATTAATAACAAGTAACAGTTGCTATTCATTAGGTTATATTCATAAGGAATGATTGGTCTTCAGATCTGACAAAAGCAAGGACGAGATCGTGGTCTTTTTAGTCGCTGCAAGTCTGACATATCCCTACGCTATGACTTCGGCGTGGGTGGAAGACATTAAGAGTTTCACTCAAAAAAAGAAATGGTCTTTAGGTCTTTTTCTTCTCTGTATGTTTGAGTCCACTGCTGAACTAATGCCGCCTGCATGGCTCTCCAAGTTGATCTTGATTCGATTTTAGTCCAGATCCTACCTGTCTTTTTCCCATTGGACCGTCTGGTCCTTACGTCTTTTTAAATATTATTTGGAACGTTCAAAGTAAGGTAGCGCCTAAAAGTTATTTTAAGGAAAAACGGCTTCCAGTTATTTATTTCGGGTCCGGATCGATCTTCGTACTACTTCGTAGACATAGTGCTGTAGAAGATACATTTATCCCACCTACAGGCAGGGATATCGTAGAAAGTTATGGTTATGATAGTTCAAATATATTCTGCAGATGACAGAAGTATTATGACCCAAAATATCGTTATATCGTACATTATCTCGAATGTAGATTATTTTGTTTGTGAAATTATTCCAGACCATTATTAATAACGCTATTCACAGATTAGGGTTCTGTTTAAAAAATGGATTATCGCTCAACCCGTACATAAGTAAACCAAAGACATACCTACTCCGCAATACAAAAACTGAAACTTTTAGTATCAAGTCGCACAAATGGTTTATACGCCAAACACAGGACCTAAGTTAATGACACATAAAAAATACCCAACCGTAGAAAAAGGCGGATTAATGCAGGTGACATCTAATAGTTTTTAAAAAGTGGAGCTGAATGTTTACTCCACAACATACGACATTGTATGCTTAAAAAAATGGCTATAACAAACACATTTCCACATAACCCCTTGTCCGCCAGTATATCTCCAGGAGATATCTGTCAAAAAACGCGTGTCTGTCGGCGATCGAGAGGTTATTTGTGTCAAGGGCTTTCCAACCTAGAGAACACATCCCGTAACAGCATATTATCGTTTCGCTATTGTTTTACTTGAGAGGACCACTTCTTGCCTGTTGAGCTTGAAAGCTTAAAGTGACAGATCAAAAGTGTTTTTAACCGACTTCAAAAAAGGAGGAGGTACCTCAATTCGACTGTATTTTTTTATTTATGTTTGTTACCACAGATCTTTTGACTGGGTGAACCGATCTTGATGATTCTTTTTTTGTTTGAAAGCTGGTGCTTCCCGTGTGTCCCATTTCATTTCGGTCTAGTTTGGACAGTGGGATCCATAAGAAATAAATATAAGACTTATTTTGAAGTCGGTTTTTTTTGTTAGAATTATTATAAATGAAGCCACGCTTATCTCTTAAGTATTTTATTCATCTACCTTACACTCGAATTCAGAAGATCTGTGACGTCTCGCTCCCTATAAATTATTAATGTATTCAGAGTATTTTAGAGGTAGGACAAAATATTTGGTACCTACCGTGTAATACTAGGTACTAAGTTCAGATTGTCTAAAAACAAATGAATTTTTGATAGACTGATATTTTGCTTCGTTGACATCACAGTTTACATGGATTTTACATAATCTTATTGTAGTATAAAACTATAATTATAAAGTAAAGCATTATAGAAGATAGCCATTTAATTGCTCAACAATTAAGCTGTGACTACTGTATAACTACCTGTTGGGTACTAATCGTAAGGCATATTCGAGTTGAAAGTTCTAAAATAACAATTATACAAAACCATAACACTGGAAATCCAACTTTTGTACTTTTGATTAAGGTCGAAAGTTATTAAACTGCGTAATTGGTACGCTGAAGCCCTCATTAGTGCCGTGTCAAAAACAGAGATTATTAAAAATTGCTTTTTATTTCAAAAGTTGTTATAATAATACTGAAATAACATTATTTTTATTTCTGTAATATATTCATTCATTTCGTAGAATTTTATTCATTTAGATTACATAAAAGCTTCCTCGTAAGTTTATATTACTAATATCAAATAGCATCATATTTTAAATTCGCGTAGAAAAGCGATTACTTTGTTGCCAACCAGCCCATACCAGTTGCCTATTTAACAAGCTACGTTGACATGTCACATGTGTGTTTTGTTCATTACACATACAGAATCATCACAACAGGGGCCCGATGCCGCTATTTTAAGTCAGTGAGTGGTGGTGTACACCTGCTTGCCACTGTTGTCATTGTAGGATTGCAAGTGACTGTTCTTATCTGAATACGAAAATTAGGAACAATAACAAGTACACTGGAACGTTTTTTAACCCGCCACTCACTGACTTAAAATAGCGGCATCGGGCCCCAGTATTCTTTAGATAAGTAAATACATAGTTTTCCTTTCTATTCCCTCTTTAAATACCAAAGTATCACGTTTTACTCAAAACCACAAAACTCGACATGGTACAAATCAATAACAACACGAAACGTATTGATAATATTCCACAGCCTAAAATATTAACCACACGAAATTAATTAATCTAATTAGTATTAGCGTATTATCATTAACGTCAAAATCAATTCGGTGGGCGTTAGGTCGCACCTTTGAAGCTATAACTTATAAAAATCGCCCTTGGAATTAAACTGATAAGGTCGAAAATTGTTTGAACCCACCTCAAAATGGCTAGGTAAAGATAATAGTGTTATTTTCTTTTAGTCAAGCAGTGATTTCTTTCTGGGCCCGAGTCCGCTATTTTAAGTCAGTGAGTGACGGGTGAATAAACGTTCCGGTGTACTTGTTTTTGTGCCTAATTTTCGTATTCAGATAATTTTAGTTTAATGACAAAATGTGTACACCTACTTGCCACTGTTGTCATTGTAGGATTGCAAGGGACGGTACTTATCTAAATACGAAAATTAGGCATAATATTCGGGCCCCTGTGCTCTTGAGACTTAAGTCTTATTTTTTATTCATAAACCAAGTCTGATTAAAGTAGTGAATGAAATAAAAACAATTCCATTAAATAAATAGTAACTGAAAATGGTGTTCTATGAAAGAAACTGCAATCAAATTAAGTCTTTTTCTTTTCTGAAGACACTTGAAATACTCAAGATGATTTACAGACTGTAATACTTTCAACTTGTTTGATCAGATAAGTGAGTGGACTTCTAAATATTACTTGTAATATATTTTGTAAAAAGCCCAGCATAGACTTTTTACAATTTAATTAAAAACTTTTTCAATTTCAAAGAAATCTTATCTTTGATTCTGATCTCTTGTGATTCAGTCAAATCAATGTAAGAAATTGCCTTTTGATTAAAAATACGTATTGCGTTGACTTTTCCCTTATATTGATGGAAAACCATATGGTAATGAATGCAGGAGCACGAAGGCTTCCTCTTTACAGAATTTACATGTTTCTGAATAGACTTATCTGAGCGTAAAATTGTCGTAGCACAATTTACGTAGGCAAGTGGCGAATCATGGGAGTCACGTCGTTGAAGATTGATGTACTCCCTTATTACCGTAGTCTCGTAGTCCCGTAGCTACCTACAGCGTAGCAAATTAAAAAAAAAATATGTTTGATTTTTAATCGACTTATTTTTTATAATCCTTTGCTCTTATATTCCCGTGAATACAAGATTACTTTCGGAAGTACTAAGAGCTTTTGACATAATTTCAGTGAAATAGATAAGTTTGTTTGCATATTACTGGTGCAAATTTTCCAACAATCGATAGAAACAAATCAGCTCGTAATTTTATCTTTCATCAATCATTAACCGTCAGTTAAGCTACACAAAGTTTGTAGAATATTTAGTTAAATTTAATGTTCGTTAGGCGTCCACATGTGTAAAGTTAGGTTCAATGTTTATCTACGTATATTTTCATTATCTTCCAACATTCCAAACATTACCAGCAGTTAAAAATGGAAAATTTATTACTTTCGAGCACTCTAGTTTATTAGTACACCTACGAAGTTCCTTTAAGTACACACCTAAAGTAATATTAAAGACATGAAGAATCAACAGACAGTAATATTTTCTGTAATAATATTATTCAAACTTCAGGTCGATACCAAAACAGTAATAACTCTAATGAAGAGCTCGAAAGTTCGTGTCACGTAAACATTACAGGCTCAACTCAACGATATTCTTATCCTATTAGCCTATTACCCTATTATACATGCATTGTGCAGTTCCGTGCCAACCGAGACGAAATACAGAGTTCGGGTCACGGGCGTGCTAGCGGCGGAGAGGGGAGGAAGGCATAACGACCCACACCCTCGTATGAACCACCTACCTTGTATGCAGCTAACAATGTAATTCCGTTTCTGGGAATTCTGGAAGCAGCCGTAACCCTAACAAACACGAACAGCTCTTTAAACAAATTAATTTAGTTTGTTCAGGGATTTTGTTAAAACGATTAAATTTCCTCCCGTTTTCCGCATTTCTTTTAGTTCAACTTGTATGTTTATGTACCTACTCGTGTGGTTTCACTAATAAAGCCTCCGGTGGGAGTTGTAATGGATAATAGAGCTTAGCTACAGCGTTTAGTAATCCGTTTGTGAATATACTATGAGGGTATTATTTCGTAACAATAGAATTTTGAATAATACATGAGTTTAAGCCTTTCTAGCTGCAGCCTGTAATTGCATGCATATTTAGAGCTACAAAAACTTGGGCCATCCTGTTTTTGGTGTACAGATGGCCTATCCTACCGCTAGTAATTCTATATCGTGTATCTTTCCTTCTATAAGTGCCACTCCAATTATCGTATCTCAAAAACAATATATACGGCCTCTTTTCACAAAAATGTCGATCAACAAGTGAGCCAATCACTAGCTGAACTGTACGGTATTGTCTTGAGAACAAAGTCTCGCTGTAGCGTTCGCAAACATGAAAGGTTGCCATATCAAGTCTTTGTATCCCAACAAAAGATGACCGTGTTTACGCTATTTTGTTTTATCCTGAAACAGTTGCCAATCAGACATGTAGACAAGTGCGTAGTTATGTAGGATAAAAGCTTAAGTGATGGAGGGTATGATACAATTGTTTACGATTAAAAGGATCGACAATACATGGTCATGAAATAGAAAAAAAAAATAGCATTGAAAGCCCAAAGGAAAGGATTTGGTTTATTAGTTTGTGTGTCAAACTCGTCACACAATTCGGATACAATTTTGCACATAGTGTTGCCTAGGTAAACATGTGATATGGTTTTTCTACCAGTTGTATGTTCTGTTTGATTCTGTTTGTCTACAATACTCGCGTAGGTACTCGCTGCCCAAAGCTAGTTCAGAGGGTAAAATTGACAGTTTATTTAATACTTTTAAGAGCGAACCTAAAAATGACGTCTATTGAACAGTTTTATGTGTCATTTGTCCTTTCATCGTTGACCGATCTGATAGCGAGTAAATGTTTTGTGACGTCAATAAAAGACTTAAATCGTTGTTTTAGTACCGAACCCATATTATTTTATATCGACTCACTTTTATAACTGAGCAAGCTTCAAGTATGATGCTAGTCTAAGTTCATGACGACATTTCTGCAGTAAGTAAGTCTATTTGCATAATGTTATATGCATACTAAATTCTTCTACATTGTCGAGTTTTCTAAGTGTCCCATAAAAGTTAGATTCATTAGCATTCATAAGTACTAAGAACAAAATTTTCACGTGTTTTTTATTGAAATTAAACGTCGAAATTGCTTTGCAGTGACAAACAAAATTGGTTATAAATCCTGTGTTGTACCGGTACCGGTATCGCAGGTTAACTTTAAGTAGCATGTTGGAAAACCGAAAAACCTATAGTCTAACTGCAATAAATAATAAACTTCTTTTTTATACTATTCCGTAACAAGCTGTTGTAGGTAAAACCGAAACAAAGGTAATAAATGAGGACACCCTTTG
Source organism: Autographa pulchrina (assembly GCA_905475315.1). Lineage (NCBI taxonomy): Eukaryota > Metazoa > Arthropoda > Insecta > Lepidoptera > Noctuidae > Autographa > Autographa pulchrina. Next base: position 4,247,080 of record FR997764.1, read on the forward strand.
ATCCGATAAAGTTTTACTTTATTTTTTATTTAATAGATACTCGTAATAGCTCTGTTCAGTGGAAATGTTCACTTACAAAGGTATAATAAAATGTAATTATGACATTATTATTGCCGTTTAATGATCAAAAGAGGATAAAACAAGTGAAACACGAGGGATCCTAAATAAACACTTTCCAATAAGGAAAACGAAGAAATGCGTTGTTGTACTGCCAAATAACGGGCTTGTGAATATTCACAACTTTGGAAGTAGTTACGTATTTATTAAAAGATTTTAATTTGTACATAAGAAAAGTCTAAGAGCTGAATTATTTTTTAAGTTATCATGTAATTTTTTTCTGGTCAAGCTATCAGATCACCCAAAACATGCTTGTTGAATTGAAAATATTTATTCTGGTAATTTTTCTTTCTTTTCCAAGCCCAAAAAGGTCAGGTGTTATAAACAAGTTTAACCCGTCGTTCCAACCGTAATCCCATTGACCCAATCATCTGCGCGAATATGGTTTGCCTACGAAACGGATCCCGCCGTAACAATGAATTATTCAAATTTCGCATTCACCTGGTTTTACAAAATATGATACGATCTCCAGCCAGTATTATCTGAAAGATTAAGTATCTGTTGACTTTATGGTCAAGTGTCTGTTAAAAGATGAATCCAATCTTTTCGCATTAAGCGTCTTAGGTTATGCTTAATAAACCTTTTTTTATCGCCCGCATTTTAACGAATCTAAAAATATTTTAAGAGTCATCCTCCCACCTGACTTTTTGTACCGTGTCCTTGTCATTAGGTACGGCTTTATATAATTTTGCTTTTATAAACCCTCTTTACAAATCCCGGTTTTCTCAAAAGTTCTTTTGGAGAATTCAAGTACGATCCCTAGCATATAATATTTTCATGCTTGATGTGATTGAAGGTTTCTTGAGGTCAAAGTTCGGAACTTGGTCTGAATATCTTATATTTACGTTATATATTACATTCGAATTAGTCATTTCTTATTGTCTTAGGTACTCACGGTTTACTCACGCGCAATTTTGGGATGTTCAGTTTAGTTTCAGACTCTATAGAAGTCCCTGATTTGCGACACATGTAACAATATACTTTCTTAAGTTTGCTTTATCTCACAAAAGTATATGACAGCAGAATTTGTACAAATATTGCCCTCAAATAGTTTTTGCAACACGTGTGCGTTTTGGTACGCGTGGCCGGCAGAAAACTTTGAATGGACGAGCAATTAAAAATTTAGTCAACGATGACCCAAGCGGCTTTCAACAGCTAAACCATGTGTAAGTCAGGGGTCGAAATGCTACTAAGAAAATCCACGAATTCATCTCACGAATGTTACTGTACCATATACATATATTCATGTTAATTTTTGTCGACAGTAAATACCGCTAGATCAAAATGCCGGACTGGACGTGGTTGGTGTTCGCGGCGGTTTTCGGGGCGGTGTCCGCGCTGTCCGTGCCGCTGGCGCTGCTCATCTACTTCGTGCGCCCCTTCGACAAGAAGCCGCAGGTGCAGGAGGATTACAGCATTCCTGTCACGTTGCCAGCTGTAAGTATGACTTTTCTCTATGTTTTAATGAACAAACTGAATCTCTGTAACTTGCAAAAGGGAGTTAAGACTACAACATACTAGATGAAAATGAGGATTTATGTATAAAGACCAAAAGGACATCAAAGGATTTAAAAAACTGTTTTATTATGTATGTAGATAAATCGGAAAACGTTAACTATAGAAAGGATTTAGAATATAGATAAAACGGTCTTCTTCAACTTAAAGACATACATTTATCTTATTCCGTATCGCAAGTGTCAATTTCGAGTTCAACTAACCCTGCAAAAGATGTTTGCAAAAGGTCACTTATTCTATCTTACTCCGTTACACAGAATCTGCTTGGAATCCTAATGTCTTATAACGTACACGGTCCCCATAACTTATACTTAACTCGGATCAACGAACAATTGTCCCGTATCAACACTGAATCTTATTTGACCGACAAGAATTCTTTTGTTTTTCGTCCGAAAACATAACCTGACGTCGGGCGAGGTTTACCCAACTTGTATTCCCAGTTTTAATAATTTAGATAAGTAAGAACTTTATATAAGTAGCAAAACCTCTTTAGATTAAAAAGCGAAGATTTATTTCAAGTAGTTCGCTAACGTGAAAGAACCTTATCGTGATAGTGGTCATAAATATTTAAGAAGTTGGGCCCTCATAATTCTTGGAATTATAGTTACGTTTTCATGAATATTTAATTCTTGTTCCTTTGTACACGTATATTTTGACAACATATTATGTTCTTTTAAGCAATTTCTACAGCCTTATTTGTCAGGTTTTACAAACAAGACTATAATTTAAGCAGTTGTCAGATTTCAGTAACGTCATGTACTTATTAACAGTTACCAAATACCTAGTAGTGCGAACGAAAATTTAATTATTGGTGTGAAAATTTTCGTAATAAGATTATTTAAATTACCTCGCCGTAATCGAGTTTGTGGCCTACTCTACTGATATTTAATCATAAAAAATAATATTTTACAATTTTACTATAGTGTATTATGGTTTAGTAACCCATATCGCATGACTAAATCTTTAGCCAAGGTCGGAATCGGAAGTCAAGTCTGGTATTTCCTTGATTCTATGAACTGTTATTAGAAAAAACACTCGTACTTCTAATTTATGTAATCGGTAAAATGTGTGTTAATTTATAGGAATATGTGTTTAAAGAATGCGGAATGTAAGTTGTTTACTTTATGTAACACAGTAAACGTATTTTACAAACGCAACAGCAGCGATACGAGAAACAATAATTATTATAGTTAGTGCTCATTTATTTTAAAATGGTTAGATATTTGTCAATTGTTGTCGTGCTCATTTCGGATCGATCACATCATTTTTCACTTGTTTAATAAAGAAATAATTATACATAGTACCTACCTAATTCACATAATAATACTCTCCCCACGGCCGTGCGGTTTTCAGTCCTCGTAAAAAGTCTTAACACGTCCCTTCGTTCCCTATCTCGATTGGAGCGACGCGTGCCGAGTCAATTCAATCATGTCCGAAACCAAGCCGATCCCTCTTTCCCGTATTCTTGAACCGCTTAGAAATGATTCCATGAGGAATCCCTAAAAGAAAAAGTTTGAAATTATCTGAATAATCAATGGCCCTAATTTATTAAGCCATTCTCCTCTGATAAGATCAACCTTCCTTAGAGCAGGGTTATTAGAAATTAACAGGGTCTAAATTTAGCCAAAACTTTGGTCTAATTGGGCCGGGAATATTTCTCTTACATTTTAATGACACGTCCAAAAGCAGACAACCTTTTTTCCTAAGCATCCCAAAACACTAGAGCATAGATCCTTTCCTTCTTCTAAGTAAATAATGGAAATATTATCTTAATGACGTCATAAGAAGTAAAGACATAATAAAGGCGGCGCGACGTGGGCGACGCGTTGACCACTTGTTACGTGCCGAGATCACAATATTGGATTTGATATTCATAATCATACATATATACCTTCTAACCTTACAGACTTTCAGATGTTTGCAAGGAAACTTCAATTGTCTTGGGACTAACCGAAAAAAGGATTTCCCATTATTCATTTTCAGTTTTGCTTACATTGACAGTCTTTCTAACTGTATTGATCTTACTAACCCTATTATTTGGTTATAAAGGTGTAATGACTGACATAGAGAAACGTCTTGTCTTGCATTGTAATATTTTAAAGCTGTTGGTTAATTTTTCGTCTGCTTATTTATTCAAAATCATTATTCGTATTTAGAAGAGTAAATTACTGAAATAAATGGCTTAGCTGTTCCCCGGAGGGATTTAAAGAAACCACGAATTTCCACTTGCATACATTATTTTCATTAATTATAAATTTAGTTAATGAGATGTGTATTGTATGTTTTGCAACTGTTAATGATTTCAGCAGCCTTATAATTATATTTTACGAACATCCATCATGAAACGCTGTCCCAATTAAAGGGCTGTCATTAAACAAGTTGACCTCAATTCGTAGGAAATATAATTAAAAACAACCGCGTTGATTTAATGCTTGATGAGGGTTGTGACGTAATACGGTAAACCTATTGTTCTTGCGTAGATGTAAACCTACGGATCATATACGTATAGAGAATAGAGCGTTTGTAATTACTGTGTTTTCGTTACGGGACTTAGCCATGTGAAGATATTCCCACGGTTTTTCCGCCTGCTAAGTTAGTATAAATGCTTGCGATCAAATTCAACTGCTTCTCACAAAATTCGGTTCAGTGATTTCAGCGTAAAACTGCTGAACCTAGCTTTATTTCATGTACTTAGAACTAAGGGCAGAAAATCCGATAAAAGATAAAATAAACACCATAATGAGTACAGCAAGTAGTTGAACCATACACTTTCTAGCAGTGAGTTGAAATGCATTTAAAAAACCCTTTTCATGCAAAAACTATTTTCTGCTCTAAAGAAATAAAAACTCATTGCATTTCTCGGTAAAACAGTTCAACAGCTCATCGAGTGGATCGATTTCTATTATACATGTGTTTCTTTCTATTCAATAAAACTAGACAGCTCTTGAGCTTAGTGTTTTAGTTGTTGAACTCGTATAGAAAACTTTATGAATAGGGTTCAAATCTCTATTATGTGAAGTACATTTTCAAAGTATAAAACTTCTTAGTGCAAAAGGGATTATGATTATCCCGAGTGAGAGCTTTTATTACTCGCATTTGTCTTGTGAAAGAGAATTTTAAAGGTGATATTTTAATCAAGATGGAATAGCTTTTAATGTTTATTTTGTATTCGCTTTAATTTAGTGTAATGATTATAATTGACACTATATTTCTATGAGTAAAAGGATCCCCTTTAGATCTTTCTCAAGTTGGGATTAGCACGTACCCTAACAAGGAAATCAGTTTTTTTGATAAATAATTAATGTTTTTTAAAGAACGTTCTGTACACGCAAAAAGTTGTAAGGGTGATACGTAGTTTAGATATTTACCGTTTCCCATTGGCCCTTTGGTGAGGTTTCATATTCCTGTGTGAAACGAGCACTGCATAGTTATTAGATGAACCTGAAAAATATTAAAAATGTACTTCCAATTGCCACATACAGATGAGCCACGCCTTGCCTCGATGTATCGCGCGCCACTATGCTTACTGTGCAGTTCCGATATAGAAAACTGCAGTTCGCTTCTAGATTTCCTCTCAGGCCAATAAACCGTCTAGCCCGTTATTATTTTTGAACCATCTGGGGAATAGTTCGTGGAAAGAAAATCAATAATTCGTGGCCCGAAGTGTAAATGGAACTGATACGTTTCACGAAATAACGATATCTGAAAGATATAACACTTCGGTCTTTGCAATAAAGTGCCTGTCGACTACGGCTTAGCGGCATAAAATACTTAAATACTTGTACAAACTTGGCCGACAAATGGGGATAAGGCGTCGAGTTTCTTTATCTGAGAAAAGCTCAGCTCACCGACTTTTATTATTGTATTTGGTCTCCAAAGAGGTTATATAACGAGGTTGGAGGTATGTCCATAATTATGACAGCCCGATAAGCAAAAGGTCTTTGTTTTGACGCTCGTTCTCCTATATCTTGAACGTTCATTCGGCCTAAAGAGTACTTGCAAATACTCGTCAGTATATTTATCATAAAAGTTTCTTATTTTCGTTTAACTTGTTAAGATATAACTGCACTTTACAAACTAAAATGTAGTGTCCAATATAGGTGGCAGCAGGTAAAATCAATAACGGAACTAGTCCGTGTAAATAGAGCACTATCCCTCATGACGGCGGAAGTACAGTTAATTGCTAGAGCGTGGCCATATTCCGAACACCTCTATACTACATGCTGTGTAATTACCAATACATACAAACATCGCTAGATTTGTCGCGATGGGAATTGATTGGTGATAACCGAGTTCGATATTTTGCTGAACTACATGCAAATTAAAGGGGCTGACTTTTTATAGCTAGAGGCTGTCAAAGTTTCCTTTCTATTAGGTTCGAATAATATGAAAACGTAATACTTATGATGTGTTTTAAAGAAAAAATTAGAGTTTTGGAATATGACCAAGTTTTGTCGAGTAAAGACAAACAATTTGTAAAAAAAATATATTGACTGAAGTCAAAGCGCTTTTGAACTGATAATTCATCGCCTAAAAACCTTCAGTTAGTTATCCCTTCGTCCGTCATTCGCAATCAAAACGGGTCACAATACCTACATGTAAATTGCATGCATGTGGTCTGTGTCCGCTCTTGCATAATCAATGTTACTGTCTACATAACATGTTAACGCCCTCGAGATGGAAATCATTGTATGTAGCCGGGCGGAGAGCAAATTAATTGTTCGGAGATGCCTTAGTAATGCAAATAGAATTGTGCTCTATTAAGTTTTCTTGTATCTCTTTTGTCTTTGAAAATTGCTCTGTACTGTAGACAGATAAATTATAAGAAAATATTAATGTTCTAGCTAGAAAGCACTGATTGAAACGAGCAGTCAGCAGAAAACTTATCTTACAGAAGAAACACAGGGTTTATAGGGCATTTTTTGTGCAATATCGGGTATGGTATCTTAAATAATGCAAAATAAAAGATACGTTAGGAACAGAATAGCTGGTACTCCAACCCAGTTTTGACTATATACTTATATTCAGCACCATTGCCATGTTCTCAGATAATGAGCAGGAAGAAGCATCCCCGAACTAAGCAAAGGATTTTCATGACTATTTTCCCGAGTGTAAAATTTATACTAATGAAGCATAATTAAACGATACCTTCTTCCAACAGGAGATTCTAAACGAGCTCACCCGTGGCATCGGCAATTCTCCTGAAGGGGCTCTGAACACGATGCTGCAGTTCATCTTCCAGCAAAGCACGGCCGATACGCGCTGGCTGCGCCGTCGCCTAGCAACGGAGTTAGCTGAGCTGCTGGCTAAGACATCGTCCGGGAAGATATTTGAATCTTTAACGGTAAGATTTTAAAGAGTTTTCATGCATATATTTTCGACTTGTAGTTAGAATAGTAGAGGAGGAATTTAATGACTGTGTAACTTGAATAAAAGGAAATAAGTCGTGACTTGTTTACAAATAGAAAGTACATTAAATGCGTTTGAATTGGTGTTATTAAAACGGAGCTGATGCAATAATTTTACCACCGATGAAAACTTAAATATAACTTCGCAATTGGAGGATTTTTTATTGCAAACATTCCTAAATCAAACTGATTGACAGAACATGAATCAACTTAAAAAAATTCTTCTGTCGTTCACATAGACGTTCGTACATTTCCCAATAAATCATAAATGTTACGATGAAACGTTAATAAAGTTAAATTACATTACGGCCATTCCATTACGAATTCAAACGTGGTGATTGTGGTAGTGGTCAATGTATTACGCATATTGCTCACCATATTATGTTAGTCGCGGAATGCACAGATTACAGCCGTAAATTATTACGGCCTGTAATATTCAGTGAATGGAAATTTTTGACGAGCTTGGTTCTGTTTTTATTTAGTCATAGTAACACCAGTGATTTCAAATTACTTGTGTTCGTCAACTAACTGTTTCTAAATCAAACAATGTTTGTTTGTGGCAATACAAACATTGAAAATACACAGACCCTATGAAACAAATATTTTCTCTATAAACAAAATATGTATGATTAATTTCAGTTTACCATACTTTTCGCTCGGATGATCACAGATTCGCGGTTCAATCAACCTTAACGAAACGTGTCCGAAGTGAATACACTCACCGGGCGGAACAAATTATAAAAACAAATGACGTATATTATTGTATTGAACGAATCGAAGCTTGCCCTAATTTATAGCGCTGCATAAAAATAAAGAGCACATATTTTTTAACTACTGATTAAGGATTTTTATACAGGAACGGGGGCTTATGCGTATGAAACCGCGTGGCACAGCTAGTTCATTGATAAAACAAAATCATGTTATCATAATAACCATAATAATTTTGTATCTGTAATAGATTTTCCTACATAACACAAGCCTAATGAACCGTATACGCCTCGGGCTACAGTTAGAGAAAATCAGGTACAAAAAACTTTTACGTTCCATTTACAATCTTTGTTAGTAATTCTATTTTATCTACAGCCGGAGGCTATCGGCCCTAAAGAAACATCTTTTATAAAAACATGCGTGTTATATTTCACGGATGACTTATTTCCCTTACGAGAAATGAAAAACTTGTAGTACATGTAACATGAATGTCCCTTTGGGCCCTTTTCTTTTTCTGTGTTACATCACTCAGCCTATCTGAGTAATGTATTGAGACGATTTGCCAAGGGTTTCTAGAAATGTTTCGGGTAGATAGAAAACACAAATACGAGATACTGAAGGGAAACTTGACCCTTTGTTAGAATACGTATTTATGTATAAATTGTACATGTATTATGTTTATAAGAAGAGTTAAAAGCCAACTTGAGTCAAGGAAAATCTGAGTCACTTGAGGATGTTTGAACATAACCAATGGGTAAAAAATAAAAACATCAAACAGAACTCTCAAAATCACTCTTTATTTCTTTATTTTTTGGTTACACAGACATAAAAAGGTTTAAGAAATTTAAGCTCGTCATACCGCTTCTACAAATCCCGTCTAAGAATTATAACTACTTAAAATTAATTTCTGATTTCTCTGCTAAGTATTAAGCGTTTATTTATTTTGCAGCTTCGTTCCCTAGAAGTCGGATCAGAGTTCCCTAGCATCACGAACCTGCGTCTCGTGTCTGGTGAACTGGAAGAGGACGGGGCTCGCCTGAGGGCGTTAGACCTTCGATTCGACCTGGCTTATGACGGAAACTTCAAGATCGATGTCGATGCGGTTATGCTATTAGGAAAGATCGCCAATATATCTATAACAGGTACGATAGATCTGTTTATGTTGATATGGGGTAATGGTCAAGCTGTTAGGAAACCTACATTCAAATTAGCTCAATTTAATAAGGATTAATATACTGCAGTTTGCATTAATATTACAATATATTTTTTTGCAATGGTTAAAAAGTTAGCTAGTTAATTTTGCAGCTAGTCATCCAGATAATGTACATAAATCAACGACAACAAGGCAAACTTTTTCAACTTCGACTCAACACTTTAAAGTGTACCTTCGTTTGACTAACTTTGAAATATCTGAATTGTTCTTTCCTTTCGTGTCCTTTACAAGGTAAATGAACTAACCCTTCTAATTTTCTTCTTAGTCTTCAAACTTTTCGTAAAGGAGTTTCGAAGATATTGTAGGACCAAAATTACTTTACCATATTTCTGGTGCTTTTATTTAAATTACGCTTCTTTTTTCCCCTTTCCAGTGGAGAGCCTAAGCGGCAACGTTAGAGTAATGTTTCGCCGCACCCCATACACACACTGGGCGCTAGCGTTCGAGTCGCCACCGAAGCTAGAGCTCCGCGTGCGAGGAAGATTCCAGGGTAGACAGATCAAGCCGAGACTGGCTTCGTTGGTCGCAGCACATATCAGAAGAGCGGTTGCCCAAAGGCATACGCTACCTAATTATAAAATACGGTAAGTTGGTTATTGGCTTTCCTTGTTGAAAATCCGTAAAATCAAACTTCTTAATCTTACATTAGTCTTGAAATTAGTTTCGGGAAGTTTTCTCCCATAGGGGATTTAAGAACGGAAGTATAAAATTATCTTAGTGTAAACGATCAATTTAATTATGGAAACAGGCGTATTCACTCTTGCATCGAATAATTTAATTTCTAACATATGTGGGTCAACCAGAAGTCGCGGAATCGAGTCCTGCTTTTTATTTTTTGTAACTCCATATTCAATTGCATTTTTTTTTTTCTTTTTCTCCAGCTACAAGCCGTTCTTCCCTAAGTCGGACCCTGGCAGCACGGAGGGCGACGAGGGGCCGACGCCGCACGGACGACTGACGGTGCGACTGATGGAGGTCACGCGGCTGCAGTGGGCTGGCGGATCCGCTACTGTACGCGCAGCCTTAGCTGTTGACTCACATGGATGGGTAAGATAAGACTATGGTGGCTCATAGATAGGAACGGGTTTACCTTATAGATATTAACTAAAAGTATTTAAACTATCTAACAATCCTCAGTGATAACGCGCAACAAACATACTGTCCAATTGAGAACCACCTCCTTTTGAAGTCAGTTAAAAAGGTCAATGAGTACGTCAGAATTCGAATTATTTTAATTTTGCAGTTTTACATGTATTCTATCTATGATTGTAGTAGCTTCAAGTAATAATTCGTTATTTGATGATTCAATATAAATATTTTTTAATTTTTTTACATTAAGTAGATGCGGAAAAAGTGACGTCATAATCACATTATTTACCATTTTCGTTTTATATCCAAAGTAAATGGATCAGGAAATTAATATTCACGGCCAAAGGAACAACAAACTACTGATAGGAAATAAAATTTTGAACTAATTTCCTTCTTAAGTTGTAGTTTTATAGCAGCTCCTATTCCTTCCTCTACTTAAGTGCTAAGGAATTGTCGGTGCAGAAATCCATAGTTTAGTCTGTCTTTTACATCAATAACTGGTATCAGATGAGTTAAAACATTGACATAAACAGCACTTTTATTGCAAAGCAGTACGGATGATTTATGATGTATTTTCTTCTTCTCTATAACCTATATTAAAGCGAACGATATTTTCGACGAGCTCCATGGTTGAGTTGCCATTTCTGTGGTCCCGGTTTCTATCCCCGGACGGGTCGATGTAGAAGACCACTTTTCTTCATTGTCTCTTATACTTTGGGTTCAGAGCAATATATATAATTTTTTCCACATTTATTTATGTATATTACTTTACCTAGGTATCCCTTCGCCGCGGACTCCTGGTCCTAGACGTGGTGTTGCCAGCCGTCAGCGGTCCACTCGGCCTCGTGTGTTGCCAGGGCGTGGGCGCGGTGTTAGTCGACACTGTGGTGCCGATGTCGCCAGCCTACCGCGCGGACTTAAGACGCGACGATGTCGTGCTCGCTATTGATAATAAGCCTGTCAATAATGTTGCTCAGGTACTGTCAAATTACATAATTGTAGTATTTTAAGAATTTTTATAATAATATAATGACAAGGAATGGTTTTGGGACGTTAAGATTTCCGATGTTTATTGGAATGATATTTTCGTTAATTGTTTGCAACCCAGTATGTTGACTAATTTCTCTAAGAAGCAGTTCAGAAAAAAAAATCTTCAACTTTTGTTGTCCAGATACTTGAAGGCCATAATAATATATTCACTATTTAGATACCACAAAGATATACTATTTTAATAAATTATATATGCAGAGAGCAAGCGTGGTGTTCAATGCTCGTGCCTTCTCTATATGGGAAGTGGCCTGTGCCCAGCAGTGGGACGTTTATAGGCTGGATTATTATTATTCTAAATATCCTTATCATATCCTATAGGTGGGCAAACTCCTGCGCCTAGTGGAGCGTCGAGCGGTAACAGTGCGAGTGAAGCGCGGCGGCAGCGGCGCGTGCGCACGTCGTGATGAGGGGGCCGAGCCCAAGCGGATCAAGCCCAACTTCTCCTTCCGAAGGGTCTCCGAAGTCATGGAGGGGGTCCGGCTGCAGGGCATGAGGGCTGCCGCTTCCAAGAGTAATTTACAGGTACTTGATATTAGTTAGAACCTATGTACCTAGTAGATTTAAGAGAAGTATTATCTTTTATTATAAGTTGTGGTAAAATTTAAGTACCTTACTGTACCATACGTAAGTAAATAAGTCTCTTATTTATCAGGATGCGGAGTCTAGCCCAGCGAAAACAGTAGAACCACAAAATGAGACTGATGCACAAGCCAAACAAAAAATAGAGCCGTCACGGCAACCGAAACCGGAGCAATCGCCATCGACCAACCTAGGTCTTCGGAAGCGCCGGTGTTCCGTAGAAAATAAGTCTTCCGATAGCTCGGCCGGCAGTACCCCGCCAGCGTCGGGCGCGAGCACACCTCTCCGCCAAGCCAACGTCATCAACAAAACCGTCAAACATCCAGACATACCCATCATCAGAACTGACTCCTCAGAATGTAGGATACCAGAGAAAGAGCCGCCTGAAGAAGAAGAACAGATCTTTGAAGTTGGAGGGCCCAGACAGTGTGAACACGTGGAGATTTGCCAAATGTTTTGGACGAAAAACACGCCCTTAAAGCCAATTATCCCATTTGACGAAAAGACAGAATTCAAATTGAACGAGAATCATAAATATCTGAACATCAACGTTTGGGCGACAGTGGCAGGAGAAAAAGAGGAGATTCTCTTAGGATACTTGAATATACCCCTGACTGCTTTGTTAGCCGAGTGTCAGGATTCTACAGTACCACATCACATGAAACGTTACCAATTTCTGCCACCAGATGTCGATATAAAGTTCAGGTGAGTCTACTAAAAATTTATGGTTTGAATATGATCAATCTTCCTCAGGTTCATTTCAAGACAACATTTATCTTGTTCTCTTCACTGATTGTAGAACAATTCCTTTTTTCCGACTTTACATAAAACCTTTTCTTGCATGTCTACCACAAAAACTACAAGTAAGCTTTCTTTTCTAAATTTCTTCTTTTCTATATACTTGTTTTGGTGTAAACTGCAAACATCTCATCATTATTTCAGTACATATTTGATTTTATGAAGTTGTGGCTTTGTTGACACTAATGGTAAGTATTATAGAGCTAAAGGTATCAGTAGTTTCATTATACTGTAAGAACCTTAGAAAATAGAAAGGTGCGTAGCTCAAAGGTCTGTGTTTCAGAGATAGCTTATAATTTAGTCCTATAACTGTACTGACTCCAGTAAATAAGCAACATTTTCAGAAAAACATACTTATTGATCTCTATGTCTTTCTGAAAATGTTGCTTATTTTCTGCTACTCGACTCAAGTTCAGGGTTTACCTGTTCTATCACTACATTTTTATATATCCCTAGCCTTCCCTAAGTCCATAAGCCACTTTACCTCGCCGTCGAACCAGCCCGCTTTCACTACACACATTCATTTTTACCCATTTCAATGGAAAATATATATTCCAGAGTGGGAGGTAAACATTAGTTTCCATTCATCTTTTAGTTAACTGGTTCGAAATCTTGCAGTAAAAGCCACAAGCTATCATCTCACGCTGGCTTCGAGCCGTGCCTATGCTTCGGCGACGCGCTGGTGTGGTGGGAGTGGGAGGGGCTGGGCACGACGCGTACGTCGCCGCGCACCAGCCGCGACCCCGTGCTGCCGCGACCGCCCAAGCCGGCGAGGGTCACGCACGACTTCGTCAGGACACACTTCCATAGGTCCACGCAGTGCGACTTCTGTAACAAGAAGGTAAGGAAATAATAATAATATTCCGGGACAACTCACACACGGTTATCTGATCCCAAGCTAAGCAGAGCTTGTGTTATGGTAACCAGACAACTGATAAACATACTTATATATTTCTAAATACATACATATTATAGATAAATTACACCCAGACAACCAGAACAAATGATCGTGCTCATCACACAAACATTTGTCCTGGGTGGGAAACGAACCCACGTCCTCCGACTGCTATAGCAGTTAGGGTCACTAACCACTAGACCAACAGGCCCGTCAAATAATGGTAAAGAAGGGGGTATAATTGGTCATTTAATAATGACACTTATCTTGTTAGGAATAAGGCTTTAGTCGATAAATTGCAACTTCAGAGGCTGAAAAACTTTAATGAGGATATGATGTAGTTTTAATATATAGCCTGAAGAAGGACTTGGTAAAATTGATAATTTGGTAAATCGTTTGAATTTGACACTTACTGTGATGGCAATAAGGTAGTATTTGGATCGACGAATAGCAGCAAGTGAGCTCGGAAAACTCTTCAAATATCACTTCCCTGGAGTGCGATATATTTACTGAATCCTAAATAATTACGAGACGACATAATAAAAAAAAATGTTTTTCCAAAACATGTTGACCTATAAACTTCATTCTAGCATAATTAAAAACAAAGATGCATCGTAATATTCAAATTTCTGCTAATTTACAAATACAGTTGACTTTTTACAAAATATATGTATATTTACCGACATTCCCAAACATTTACTTCCAGAGTTATTTTTCTCCAGTCCTTTGACCTGAAGTATAATCATAATGTATTGGTGCAGATTTGGCTGAAAGACGCGATGCAATGCCGCAACTGTGGCCTGTCCTGCCACAAGAAATGCGTCACGAAGTGCCAGGAATCTTCTCCATGCATCACCAACCTAGATGGAGGTAAGTTACTCTTAGGATTAGTTTCTACAGAGTATAATTATCATCTAGAAAATACTAGAAATAAACGTGATGGTCTAAGACCAAGATATAGGGATTTCTGTGAACAGAATAAAATTAAGGTGATATTTGACGTACATTATGTTTTTACTTCCTTAAAAATAAATTTGATCTCTACTGTATGTATGGCCTTATTGGCCTCTCTTGTCACAAGAAATGCGTGACGAAGTGTCAGGAGTCGTCCTCATGCATCACCAAGCTAGATGGAGGTAAGTTCCTCTTAGGACTAGTGAGATATAGGGATTTTACATTTTTTTTTTTACTTCCTTAAAAATAAATTTGATGCTCACCTCCCTAATGTATTTATGGCCTCATTGGCCTCTCTTGCCAAAAGAAATGTGTCACGAAGTGACATGAATCGTCCCCATGCATCACCAAGCTAGATGGAGGTGAGCCTTGCAACTATTTTGCTAAGTATAATTATTATTTATTGTGTATTAAATGGCCGTGATGGTCTGTGACACGGTGATTTACGAATTCCTGTGAACGGGATGAAATAAAGGTGATATTTTGCGTACTTTTCTGACGTTCAACTTCCTTATTCTTATCTATATGGACTGCTAGGTGCATGCTACCGCCCACAGTCTTCTTGATAGCGTCCGACCATCTAATGGTTGCCCTGCCTCGAGCTCGTCTCCCTTCCACTTGGCCCAGGATTATGTCCTTTTCCAGGTTATGCTTGGTTGACCACATTATGTCAAAATAGGTCATTTGAAATAATGGACTAATAAACGATGCCATCTTATTACATGCAATACTAAGCTTCTTTTCTTTTTCTTTATCTGTCAGTTTTATACTAATTAGGACAAAAATATGTAAAGCAAAAGAGACCTCGACCCTGAGTTTATCTTCTAAGGTTAATCAGTTAGATAATACCCAGACACCATCTAGGTTAATATTTAAATAAACCTATTTATTATACAACATACAAATCACAGATTTACCGATATCATTAATATGCGGGTATATCAACGCAACCGATCTGGTGTTGTAAGCTTCATAGATATGCTGACGACACTTGTATTAGCGAATATTGTACGAATAAAGTAATTTTCAATCCATTTTTTCCGTTTTACATAACGAGGTAGTTGATGGAAACACTGTACTTGTAATTCTATGCTTAAATAACAAAAGAATATCCGTGCATAAAATTGGGTGAAGTCGTTAACAAATGTCATTGCAGAATATAATGACTTTTATATACAGAGTGTTACCGAAAGGGTATAATCAATCCAAAAGGGGTGAAGAATACTCCTGGTAAAGAGTAAGTTTACAGAATTCCAGCTCAGTAACACAACTTTTTTATATCCGTTGTCAACAGTTACTAATATTATAATGACTAAATAACTTTATGATATAGAGGATTAAAATTTTGAAAAACGAACATATTCGTGATGATGACGACACTTGTGAAAGTCTCGTTGACGTATAACTGCGTCTCATCGTTTTCCTTGTAGCGAGCGCAGCATCGATGTGACGCATCACACAACGTAAACACTTCACTCTGCAAGTGCTCTAAGTGTCCAATATTTTTTTCAACTGTACTGAAAATGTCTGTATTTAAAATCATGTTGTTCGTTGATCTCAAAGTATACATAAAAAAGAAACATACAAATATCCTTCACTTGAGGACAATTAAATAATTTACCTAATACATCCCACTATTGGGCATACTTCTCTGCCAGAGTTTTTAAACTTCCCTTTATACACAATTTCTGAGCCGTTTAAAAACCCGTGAAATATAGTTCTATATGAACCACAACACATAAAAATGTTTAACTCCAAAAATCGATAGGCTTAAATCATCAGAGCTAATTATGAACGGTAACATGTTGGTGAAAGTACACACTTTCATTGAAATAACACTTATCACTTCTAGATCCCATCCCATCTTCTAGAGATAGAAGGTGTAAACGTATAAGAATATCGACATTCTTCTTAATTCACCCATCAATTTTTTTTTTACCTTTATTTAGCCCTGCAAACAGCATTGTCTTCGTGTATAACTGTGTGTGTAGTATAAACACACTGCACCAATTCACACATCTGCCATTTCGTCACTTCTAACTTTACTCCAGTAATTACCTAGTTTAGCCGATGACATATGGCTCAGTGTTTCCTTGACCGTGGTTCGGTTATGTTTACTGCGCCTGCCAACTGTTACTCACAGCAAGCGGCATTTCCTGAGACTCGTTATTTTATGGCCTTTGACTAAGGACTCCCGGATGGTACTCCCACCCAGATGTTTTGTTTACGTGGAATTGAGAATTTCATTATTTCGTCCTTTATCTTCTCTGTTTATTAACAAGTGCCTTTTTTTAATATATTATTTCGTTTCCCTATTTTTGTTAAGTGTTGCAACTTTTAAAAGACCTTAAACATTCAAAACTTTTTTAATTAAGGGCACCATATTAAATTAGACGTAGAGTAGTTGAGGAGTTTCCAATATCATCTTAAAACGTCGTAATCTGCTCCAATTTTCCGCAAACAGTATACTCAATTACCTGCAAGAAAAAATCCTTGTACAAATAGTTTATTAAGGCCGCTGAAATAATATCAAAACATGTTTACCACATCGCACCTTCGGGACGAAGTGTATATAAAAACTCTCGGAAATTCCCCGGAATATATTTTAGGAAAAGTAAAAAACAAACTCCTTTCCTTCAACCTCATTGGAAGTCTTTTATTTTTAAGCTCGTTGAAATATCATGAAACGTAAATGTTTTATACCAAATATTATACTGCAAAAGGAATTAAATTCACGCATTTGTTTGTTTAGTGAATCCGTTTGAAATCGCGCCAAAATATTCTCGTCGCCGCCAAAATAATGTCCAATACGGTCGATGACCTTCGGATATTTTGACATTAATTGTTGATATTAATACATCCTTACATATCGATACTACAATCTATATCAATGTTAGCTAGCTGTAAATTATTGATTATTTATTCTGGCTGGATTATTTTATTAATTAGCAGTTTTAAATGTTTTAATTTCCAGTAATTCTAGTAACCTATGACATGTTATATGGAAACGTATGTCGATCCAATAATAAATTATGATCGTTATTCTCATTTACTTGTTTATTTTCTTCTGAGAACTAACTTTTATACACTCGAGAGCAATGAATCCGGGTCACTTAAAGAATGTTAAAAATCTCGGAAAGTAAAAATGATAGGTTAGTGCAATAAATTGTATTTAATAGACAATGTAATACTCCTTAAATGAAAGTAAAAAAAATATGAGTCACCACACATTTTATTAACACAAAATTACATAAAGAAAAAAACTGCTGATCTCTCCTTAAAACAAAAATAGGAAACATGAAATTTTTGAACTTTATTACGATTTTCTTGAATTTTAATACTTCGTATTGCCTCCTCGTGCTTCCATTACTGCGTTTACGCGGTTTGGCATGCTGTACACCAAGTTCCTTATACGATTTTGAGGAATATTCTCCCATTCCTCTGTGAGAGCAATTTTGAGCTCACGAAGCGTGATTGGGGGAGGGTTTCGTTGTTTTACGCATCTGCCTAGCTCGTCCCAAGCATGCTCGATCGGGTTGATATCCGGGCTGCGCGCTGGCCACTCCATACGAGTAATGTTCATCTCTTGAAGGTAGTCATTCACAATCCTACCTGTATGAGGTCGGGCATTGTCATGCATAAATATAGCATCCTCACCTAAATTGACCATAAATGGACCAACGTGATCATTGAGGATTTCTTCCACATATCTTTCGCTAGTTAAAGAGCCGTTTTCTATGATCACCAGCTCTGTGCGACTTTCAGAAGAAATTCCGGCCCACACAAGTACAGACCCACCACCGTAGGCTACTTTTATGTTCTCCGACGAATCAAAATTTATGCTCTACAAGCACGATGGAAGACACAGAGTGTATAGAAGACCAGGGGAAAGATTCAAGCAAGCATGCATCGAAGAAAAAGTAGCCTACGGTGGTGGGTCTGTACTTGTGTGGGCCGGAATTTCTTCTGAAAGTCGCACAGAGCTGGTGATCATAGAAAACGGCTCTTTAACTAGCGAAAGATATGTGGAAGAAATCCTCAATGATCACGTTGGTCCATTTATGGTCAATTTAGGTGAGGATGCTATATTTATGCATGACAATGCCCGACCTCATACAGGTAGGATTGTGAATGACTACCTTCAAGAGATGAACATTACTCGTATGGAGTGGCCAGCGCGCAGCCCGGATATCAACCCGATCGAGCATGCTTGGGACGAGCTAGGCAGATGCGTAAAACAACGAAACCCTCCCCCAATCACGCTTCGTGAGCTCAAAATTGCTCTCACAGAGGAATGGGAGAATATTCCCCAAAATCGTATAAGGAACTTGGTGTACAGCATGCCAAACCGCGTAAACGCAGTAATGGAAGCACGAGGAGGCAATACGAAGTATTAAAATTCAAGAAAATCGTAATAAAGTTCAAAAATTTCATGTTTCCTATTTTTGTTTTAAGGAGAGATCAGCAGTTTTTTTCTTTATGTAATTTTGTGTTAATAAAATGTATGGTGACTTATATTTTTTTTACTTTCATTTAAGGAGTATTACATTGTCTATTAAATACAATTTATTGCATTAACCTATCATTTTTAGTTTCCGATATTTTTAACATTCTTTAAGTGACCCGGATTCATTGCTCTCGAGTGTAATTAATTTTTTATGGTTTTAAATTTTAATAAGTTTGAATTTTGTTTTACCTTGCCTCATAGGCGGTTAATCTCATTAACGCAACAAACTACTTACCTTTATTGTATGTACTTAACTCAGTACAATTTGGCAATGTCTATAGCTTTCACCTGTTGCCTCTAAAAGTTATATTTACTGATAAACACACGTGATGCTGCGTGAGAGTATAAATATATAAACACGTTTAAGACGCAAAACAAAGATTAAAACGAGAGCTTCTATTAAAACCAGACTTGTGACTGCGTTTAAGAAGATCAGCCTCTGATGTTGAATAGATACAGCTAGTAAAACTAATATTCTAATTATGCACTGATTTAGTTATAATCATAATGTTGTTGGGTGAAAGGACCAAAAACCCCTTATGGGTATTTCTTGGTCTTCTTATCCAGGTTCTATATGAGCTACATCAAACAAGGTTGGTATTAGTTAAACACAAAAATATGACCGCAATTAATTTTAATACTCTTTATAAATAATTAACAAAATTAGCAAATTATTATGTTGATGTAAGATTAAAAGTAGGTAGCTATGTTTCTGACCAAAAATCTTTTTTTAGAAGAGTATTTTGCTCTGTATAAGACATACAGTCAAAATAACGAGGACAAGACCATTTCCGCACGACTTATCTAAACATAATGTTGTAATAACATTAGTTACATAATGACACTATAATTTCGCCAATCAACACTTAGATACTTACGCATAATTTACTGTAAATTGTGTTAGAAATATAGTGAAACAAACTTATTACAGAAGTATTCCAACACGGTAATATTATAAAAATTTAGAAGGTTGGCGTGCGTTGCGTACGCGGAAGACTGCATGTTCCAGTTTACTTGTGACTTTATTGAGCTACATGCAACTATATTAACTATAGTTAGGGCGCGTTCCCACTATGTCGTAACGATTAATTTATCGTTGGACGACTGTCGTCTCTAGCTGTTCCCATTATAACGATTGTTTGTCGTCATAATTTTTTATTATTTAACGACTACCGTATCTAGTCGTTCCCATTGGATCGCGACGACATTTTATCGTTTCACGGCAGTCGCTTTGGCGTTTACACATCATTAGCAAGCTACAAATCTACGTTCTCTTGGAGATCAGTAGTGTGTTTATGCGAGACGATATTTTTATCGTGGCTACGATAGAGTTGCCGTCACGATTTTTTATCGTTTTACGACTGTCGTGCCAGCCGTTCCCGTCATGACAATCTGTCGTCTCTGCAAAAAATGTCGTATACGCAGTAAATCGTGTCGTTCTATATGTGAACACCTCCATTTAAACATATAAGCCACGACACTTAAAACTGCACGATTATCTGTCGTCACGACAAAGTGGGAACGCGCCCTTACTCGTTACTATGTAATCATAAGGATAACGGTCTCGGATTGTCGTAAAGATAGAAATATATTTCGATGAAAGTGAAACGTGTATTGTTTTGTTTGACTTTTGAGAGGGAAAGTCATTAACCCGGTGTTATAATGATTTACTGTATCGCTCATTCTGGAAATAACGTAACCAGCTTGTTTTAACGACCCTTTAAAATTATTCTTCATTGATATTAAGCCTTATAACATGTATGAAAAGGTATATGTAATGTCCTTTACATTTTTAAAAGATTCTAAGAGTTACATAAAAAACATAATCATAAAGCTAATAACTAACTAAGTATATAATAATTATCAATAAATTTATGGCCAAGTTAAAAGAAGAGAAAGAACTGATTTCGAAGACCTATTCGAGTGTTGATCTGGTTCTAAACTGGTTATTATCCTTAATAAATATTTTTTTTATTATATTAATCTCACAATAAATACTAGATATTTATTTATTGATAAACATGTTCTTTACAGCAATAGACATTATAATAATATGGTTATTCTAGCAGGTATTGTCCTCTGCGTAAATTCTTATAATTCTTGCAAGCATTGTTTTCTTTATTATTTAATTACGATTATCTACATTTATTTTTATATTTATTTATTCCTTCCTCCTGTCCATTAATTATATCTGCCCAGCCCAAGTCACCCAAATGTATGAAAGTGACAAGTATTAGTTACCTGACTTATCGACATGAATGCCATTTCCAGACATTTAATGTCATTTAAGTGATTTATATCATCGTTAACGCAGTTTATATAAGAAAAAAAAAATACAATTAAACAATTTCAGAGTCTAACTATAGAATAGTCTATAGTAATGTTGACACATAGTTCTTTTTTAGGGTTCCGTACCCAAAGGGTAAAACGGGACCCTATTACTAAGACTCCGCTGTCTCTCTGTCTGTCTCCAGGCTGTATCTCATAAACTGTGATAGCTAGAAAGCTGAAATTTTGTATTTCCGTTGCCGCTATAACAACAAATACTAAAAACCACATAAAATGAATATTTAAGGGGGGCTCTCATACGACGGTGGTACGGAACCCTTCGTGCGCGAGTCCGACTCGCACTTGGCTAGTTTTTTCACATAATATGTAATAATGCACACATTTCCCCTTGTCCTTAGACGCATTGAACACACTGGGCTGTCCACCACCAGAGCTAATCATGACGGAGGCTGACTCCATCGCCGACCCTGACTCCGATGATGAGCCCGATAGGAAAGACTCCTTGGACGTCCACGAAGAGGGTATGTGTATGTATGAACCAGTAGTATAGTAATATTAATAATTAATTAAAATAGTATATAGGTAAGATGAAGATGTTAGATTTAGCCGTGATTTCTCAATGACCTTTTATTTTTATTATTTTTTAAAGGTATTTTTACAACAGTGTGTTTTTTTTTAATTAGACACTATGTAAGAGGCACCTGATCAGAAAATAAAAAATGTTCCTAAATCATTCAGCTCTTTTTTAATATAATCTCAAACATTTGTTATTATATCCAAATAATAATCTGAAACATTAATAAATACATCACTATAGCCGAAAAATCAAAACGATGTCAAATAATTGGGAACGTAATAGTTAGCTTGCTATAGGTCAACGTACAACAATGAATAAATGATGTTATACTACTCAATACTAAACAACATAAAACAATGACATGTATGTAATGTTTTTGTTAGCTAACCTCCTTCATATTTTGGGGTAAACAATAGGAGAGCTAAAGTGACTCTTGTTTTTTCCCACAACTTTGGGTAACATCAGATCTGTTGACATCATATTAATTGGCAATTCATATTACAAGTTAGACACAAATTTTGTTTTATCGTAGCATTGAGGTATGAAGGCTTCTTTAGTTTTTCTGTATTATCATTAATTTGACACAACTATAAATTAATTTTACACGCAGTTATGTAAAAAAGATCGAATGTTTTTTTCTTCTAGTACTTACTTATCTATTTAAAATATCTTGTTATTTTTGTTCCTACACAGACGAGTTATCCGACTGCTGACGAACGGACAACTTTTCGCTATATTTCTACCTCTGGCTACACCCACAGTTCCTACGTAGAGACATACACAGGTTCTTAAACACATAATAAATCAAGACCATTTCTAATCTGTGATGTCCGTCCCTACGATCCTTTCACACATTGATACATACAATTTCATAAATATAGATGACTAGCGGCCCGTCCCGGCTTCGCACGGGTATTTAACACATTATTAAAAAGTTAGGATTGAAGGTTTCTGTGTTATTACTACTACTACGCTCTTTATAATATTAGTATAGACACTCCCGTACCTCAGTGATGCTTAGATCGCATAGTTAGCCGAGCAGAGTGAGCGACAATCACGCGACTTTTTTCTAATTCTTATATTTTAAACTCGTGATATCTTTCGAAGGGAATGTCCAAAGTGAATGATTCAAAAAGTTACATAAAGGTATTGAAGCAGTCTTGACAATGAAGTAATTTATTTTGATAAGGATCAATACCAAGTAACAAATAAAGAGCCTTTTCTAGCGGCGTCCTTTCAATAATATTTTTTTTTAATATAATATCTCTTGTTGTGACCTAACTGTAATAGTTAGACATATGCTGTCGCGACACTTTTTGTAGATAATTATATGTTCTACAAAGACGTAGTACATTATTTTGTTCTATAATCAATAGTTTTCGCAGCGCACGCGATGCAAGAAAGTTTTTTGGTAATTTTTTCACACCTTGGTTTACATTATTGAGGTTTTAGTATGGATCCCTAACTTTTTTGAAAATTTTATATAGCCTATGTTCACCGGAGATAGTGTAGCTTCCCAACAGTGAAAGAATTTTTCAAATCGGTTAAGTAGTTTCGGAGCCTATTCATTTCAAACAAACAAACAAACAAACAAACAATCAAATCTTTCCTCTTTATAATATTAGTTATATAGATGATACAAAGAATTCAAACAATTTTGGTACTTTCATGTTTAAAAGAACCAAAAACTTACTCGACTACGCAAAATTTAAAACTAGTTGGCAACTAGCCAATTGATGTTTAGCCATCATTAGAAAATCACTACAGTTCTGAGAAACGATTATGAAATGGAAATTTTCAATGTTAGTGTTGTTGCGTAGAAAAAAAGTCATTTAACATTTAAGTAGTCTTCCTTTAAATCTTCTTCTATAATAATAATAATATAATAATAATATCCTGGGACAACTCACACACGGTTATCTGATCCCAAGCTAAGCAGAGCTTGTGTTATGGTCACCAGACAACTGATAAACTTATATATTTCTAAATACATACATATTATAGATAAATTACACCCAGACACCAGAACAAATGATCATGCTCATCACACAACATTTGTCCTGTGCGGGAATCGAACCCACGACCTCCGGTATAGCAGTCAGGGTCACTAACCACTAGACCAACAGGCCCGTCTATAGATCCGATCTTCATAGTCCTTTTCCATTCCTCAACGACCTCATATGTTTCCAAATGATTGGTGTTTGCTCCAATGTTGTGATGTCTTTATGCTTAGTTACACTTACATCACACTAACATTAACTGCGAAATGTAGACTGTAAGTGAGCCGGTTGCTTAATTAGCAAGAGTTCTTGAACCTCTAGTTGGTTCTACAGAAGTATTAACACACATTCGAAATGCGGTGAACCTTTACAAAATATTCGTACAAATACACCAATGTTGATAATTTGCCCTCAAACTGGGCCTTAAGTACAAAATATGAAAATAGAATTGACAAGAAGAGTTCAAATAACGTAAATGATTTTGTGGACGTGTATATGTGAAAAAGTGGGGCTCAATATGAGGTATAAATTAGTTTAGTACAACCGACATTTAGACATTAATGGGTACTACATAACTGATAATATAGAACCGCAACAAGGAACTTGTCATTAAAACGGTTAACCGTCCGTAGCCCGTTAACCCTTAAATCTTGAGCAAAGCATAACAAAGTAGCTATTGAAAACTTAAATGATAACTAAACAATGAGCAATAGAGAAATTAAGTAATACATAATAATTATTTTATAGATTCTAAATCTCGGCCGGTACCAATAGCTGTTAACTTTGTAGGTATTAACAGTCAGATAATTGAAAATTTTATATACGTTAAGTATTTAACAAGAAAGTCGTTGAACGCGAGCATTGAAAAATGAAAAGGAAGAGATAAGGTCGTAGCAAAAACCAGTGACAGCCAAGGCATTCCTCGGATTAAAAAAAAGATAATAAAAAAAAATGGTGCAACTGAATTAAAAGGGAAAGTAACAGCGCGATAAGTCATCGTATTAACAGGAAACAAACTTTTCAGTATCGTTAGCCTATCTAATATATCAGCGATGCAACAATTAAACGAAGTCTATAAAATAAACCCACTTGTGCCACTCGACACTGGTTATTTCCTAATTACTTAACACATTAACGTTGAAAGCACAGTTCCTTATAAATGTAGCAATTTTTACACCTGTCCTTTAACGCTCTGGTTAAGATTGTTACCAAGGATTGCATATTAGCTATCTAGTGTAGGCAATAATAGAATGTTTTTCAAAATACCAAGAATTTATTAATAATTTTGGTATAATTTCTACATTTAGGTCTGTTGCATTAAGTTTATGTAAGCTAATTAGATCTTTGGAAATGTTAGAACACAACTGCGTTCTTGAATGTAAAGTGTTAAATCAGGTCTTGCTTAATTGCGAAAATAATTAAACGGTATTTTGCATCTACAACACAAACATTCCTATTGTCTGGCGAATGGTCCTTTTTGGTCTTTTTCACCATTCTTGTATACACGTCCTTTTTATTGTTCACCCAGTTTTGTCCAACATCTAAGACCCTTTTTGGTATATTTTTTAATTTGCTGATTATAAACAGGTGGAGGAGCCATGAGTGCGCTGGTGGCTGGACTCAGACGCGCCGGCTCCGCACATTCCCTCTCGGCTCCAAAGACCAACGCGTCCTCTAGATCCTTGCCACCATCACCCAGTCACACACCCAGGTATGTGAACCTCATCTCAATAGACCTCCTTCATGTTTTACCACCTCTGAAAATGTTTCTGAAACATGTGTTGTCTAGCCAAATCTTCTGTTTCCTCCACAACTTGTGATGTTGCTTAAAACAGGAGCCACTTGCTTAATTCAGTGTTTTTATATTAACTTAATCAAATACCTTTAAAACAGGTTTCTAGTTAAAATGTGTAAATGTCTTCACATTTCTAAAGAGTTGCATTATAATACTATACTTTGTTTTTATTAGTTCGCACAACATTTTGTCCTTCAACGTTTGAAGATACACAAGGTATTTCACAGTAATTGTTGTTCTCACTACTTTGTCCCTTTTTCCCAACCTAGCTTCCAATCGATTTTGCTAAGGTCATTTGAGAAGTTCAAAAAAATCGGAAAGCCTCTACTGATCTTTGGACATACAATATAGAATTCAGGACATTGAATAATAGTTAATTTATCATTATAAATATCGATACTATAAACAATAAAAAAATAAGTCTATAGATTACAATACTATGGTTAGATCTAATGGTTAACCTTGCAATTATAATGGTATGGTCTTGCGAACATATATGGAATGTTCATTCTTTTATGTCCTAGTCCACACGTGTTGTTTGTGTGTTATAAATCAGACACAAAGGGAAAAACAGCTGACGTACATAAATCATCGTTAAAGAACTATGGTTCTATGATCATGGACCATATCTAACTGAGATGGTCAAGAATTAGAAAAAAAATATTCCTTACAGAGTACTTTAGACCTCCCGAATTCTAACGAATTTCAGTTTTAAACTTTGAGAAAATGTAGGTTAATTTAAAAGGATACATTTCTTCGATATTCAGATTCTTGTATAATAAATGCTGTATTTTTATTCCCCTTTGTAGTTTGAATTTCTTCTTGTGGTTTGTGATTCAGCCCTTGACTGTATGTTTTTATTTTTCCAATACTTACATGTATTACAGCAGTTTTAGATTATTCTATTTAATGTTGTACCCGTATTCATGTTTTACTTTTTACCCTTTGCCTATTTAAACCCCTTATTCTCTCCACTTTCTTGTACCAAACGTTTTGTGAAATAAGCTTGCACAGATTTTTCAACCTTGTGACGTCAAACTATAGCTAGAGAGCACCCGAACACGCTCTTATTGAATTTCCTTTTTATGCTTTAACAATATCTTTATTGTATTATACTGCCACAGTGGTTCTTATATAGTTAGGAGTCTATGGAAAGTATAGGAATACCAAATATTAATAAACATGCACGCTTCCTAAAAATGAAGACTGCTGATGGAATACTAATAAAATTTTATCCATCCTCCCGTTTTCAACGCTCCTCTAGCACATCGTGAAGTAAGAAATGAAAGGCCTACAATTTATAGGCCGAACGAGCTGCCCGGATGACGTAAGGATCACTCACTGAAGGCAAGCACCCTGGAACTTACTACTTCTTTCGCTCCCATCCACTGTCGTTCCATTTCCAACTCTTCTCATACAATGTGGTTAACGAACGAAAGAGCCTACAATTTGTTGACGAGCAGCCCGTGTGACGTAAAGGAAGCAGTCGCTGGAGTCGGGCAACCCGTTCGGCGCGTGCGGCGCGACGTGGGCGGCGAGGGGCGGCGTGAGCGCCATGCTGCAGCCGGCGCTGCGCAGCGCGCTGCCGCCGGACGCGCTGCTCGCGGCCGCGCGGGACTCCGCGCCTGAGCTCGCCGCCAAGCTCTCCGCGCAACAGATACATGAAATGGTGAGATTTTTTAATGCAGAACTCTGTTAAATTGCTCATAAAAGATAATCAGGAAAAAATGTAGAGCTGACACTTAATGGTCATCTTGTCCGTAAGAAAGAATATGGTATATTCACATGGTTTAGAATCATTGATATATAAGTGTCATTTGCGTTTTGGAGTTTAATATTGTCTGCCCGAGAAAAGCCTTTTTTTTAATTTCCAAGGTTTGTCTAACAAGTCAGATGTTTTTGTGCTAACGTCAACTACATTTTGTCATACCTACATCAAGAACTTATTTACTACCAGCAAAATAAGTCGCTCTTAGCAACTGCATCGTAGGCATACCAGATAATAAATCATCCAACAATAGACTAACATTTGATACATCTCCAACATTATTTGTGTGTAGTTACTAGCGGTTCGCGAGGAGTTGTCGGCCGAAGACGCGAGCGCGGGCGACGGGAACGAGGGCCGCGCGTACGCTCTGACCGCGCTCATGCTGCACTGCTGCGCGGCCGCGCAACTCGCGCAGCAACACCCCGACAACGCACCCACTTGATCCTATAAAATTATTGTTCATTGTGATCTGTTGTTTCATTTTTATTATATAAATCCTTTCGATAAAAGTAAAGCCCATAATTTTATCTTAAAAAAAATGGGTTGAATGAACTATGCGATTGATATTAATGACGTGCCCAAAATATTGTGTCGCGTGCCACTTATGGCACGCGTGCCATTTGTTCGCCATCCCTGGCCTTGGGCATCAGGCCCCAGACCTGATGCCCTAGACCAGGGATGGCGAACACCAGAAGAAGAAAAAAAATCCGTCCTTAGGGCATTACGTCTCACTCTCACGTCACGTCACACACTGAAAAAAGGATTGTGTCTTAGGGTGCGTCCACATCTGACGAACGAGCACTACACGAGCAGCTCGCGAGCAAATAAGAGTAAATAAGAGAGACAAAATTAACAAACTTTGACTAGTTATAATGTTAAATTACTGGTTCAAATTGAATGAAATTTGAAGTCTACCAGGTCTGGGGGCACTACTGTGCCTGTAAATTAGGCTTACCAGAAAAAAAAACGCACATCTTACTCCAATGAGGTGGAGTATGTTGTACGTTTTTTTGCGTTCGGTGGTGGAGAAATTAGTTATTTGGCCAAAAGCGTGTAGGAGTGGACTTTGCTGCGCTCGTACGCTAAAATAATTGATTTTATAAAAAAAGGTTAATTTTTAAATATTGTAGGAAATTTTCTCTAGTTCAATTAATTCATAACTATTTTTCTCGTAAAATACTCCGGAAAGGAATTGTTGTCAAAAAAAAACTGTTTTTGAGCGTAGATACTGTTTTTTGTTGTCAAACTACTGATTTTGTGAAAATTCGAAAAGAGCACATCGAAATCTATAAAATCACCAATTTTCAACCTCCCAGAAAACTAGTTGACAAACGGATAGGGGGGTCCCACAGATGTGGATTGCTTAGGGCATCAAGTAGTCTTAGGGACTACGCACACTTATTCAGCTCCATTCGCGTTTCGCTGAACGATTTTGGTCACACTTATACAGCTCTGCTTCTATAATAGCCGTCATAACGTGCTATCTCCGCTGAAACGCTTCTGTCTACTGCGTATTGCGCTGAATATGCTGCGAAGACGGTAAACTACTCATTTAGTACTGACAATGATGGGGTAAACATCAGGAAGTAAATACAAGTCTCGTCACTTGCATAAAAATGTCAACTGTTACGCTTAACTGACCTTGACAACGCGTCTCGTGTTAGAACAAAAACTGACAACTAGTGAAACAGCTACATTAATTCTATTTTAGACAATACATTGCGGATTAAGCAGCGAAACTACGCACTTTGTTCACGAGCAAAACACGAGCTAGTTTTTACGCAAACAAAATAAACAAGTAGTTAATTTATTATGGCGTATAAAACCATGGCGTCGTAATTGATCGATTGGCTTTCTGCGCTGAGCTTAAATATACATTTTATTCAAAAAAATATATTAAAGTAGCACCTGTAGGACAACCCCAAATATTGAAATCAACATAACATTGAAATGTTAGTGAAATGTAGAATTTTTATTTTAGAAAAAACGTATAAGCTCAGCGCAGAAAGCCAATCGATCAATTACGACGCCATGGTTTTATATGCCATAACAAATTAACTACTTTTTATGCGTTCACGGCCATTTAAAGAACTCTACATGATAATATACTGTGTTAAACACATTAATTTAATGGTATGGAAGAAAAATGAACTAATGACATGAATAGATTAGGAAATTATGAACGAGAAGGATTAAGTCTGCCTCAGTTAACATGTCACGCTTAGCTAACGAGTTCGTAAATATACCGGATGCTCGTTTTCATAATATCAATCATTCTAAAACGGGGAACGCGTGTTTGATCTATGCAGCAACGTTTAGAATGACTCGCGCTTTTTGATTTTCGTTCAAACATGAAGGGTATTGCTAATGAACATAATCGTCAGATGGAAATAATAAATATTTTACTGAGCTCAATAAAATACTAATCTTTGCTTCCTCTCAATGAAGAAAGAAAACTGTCATGTTTTTAGATTTTTTGTCAAAACTCTATCTGTAAAAATTACATCGACAGATTGGTAGGTATGTAATTAATTTTCGCTATAAATCTAGTTATTACAATTTTAAAATACTGTCGTGTTTATACAGTAGGTAGGTACCTAACTACAATAAAAAAATGCATGTTTAATTCCTAATTAGGAAAGTAGAAATTAATTTAAATTTGATAAATTAATTTCTAATCGATGTCCAAAGAGTAATATTTCATAACAATCGCAGTGTCAAATGGTAACTAGATATTATTGTTGGACAGCTTGTCTGGCAGAGTAAAAGGGATCACTTGCCAAGTGAGGCAAGGGGTTTGCTACTGTCGAAATTCATTGAGAGGGCATTATTTGTTACCATAAATTTAACTAGGAGTGACAAAATGTTTAATGACCTCATTTCCGTTTTAGAGTACCTACCTAGGTATTATTATAGAAGAAGAAACATTTAGCTTTTACATAATTATGCCAAATTGAGGGAATAGACAGAATTTAAAAAGACCTATGATGTGACTAAAAGTTTCCACTTCAGAATTTCTCCTCCAACATAAAAATGTTCCACATCCAAAGAAGTACCGAAAAATGTCCAAGGCACATTATTACGTATATTTTCACGTAAATATTATTTAAAAATCGATTTACATTCGTTTTCAGCTGAATTGTAAGTACAGAATTTTTCACGCGTAAATAATTTACCTACCTAAATGTGTATCTATAAGGTCGCTTATCATTTTCAGGAACATAAAAGTCAAAAAGGTTAAAATTGAAACAACTCACGAAGATGAACTCATAAAAAATACATTATTTACTCGAGTGGCTTTATTTTCATCTAGATTTAAGCTATAAACAAAGAAAATTAATAAATTGGAATCAGAAACAGCTACAGAGGCTAAACATGCTTTTGAATTATGATCCTTAATTCGTCTGTAGAAGGATACTTTTAGTGTGGAAGGATGAAGGGATCAAAGAACCGTATGTGTTCAACTGCGTCGAATTCTATACCGAAGTGGGAACTGGCTCTTGTCCAGCTTTTCCTGAAATAGCACAAAGGATCGACCTCAACTTTCGTTGTGAAAAAACTTCTGCGAAATGTCAGCGGTCGTCCGTCGGAAAATTTGGTGCGTCACGGGTGCGCGTGCGCTGAAACAGGAATATAAGAGGCCGTTGTAGCATGTAGCTGTGAGGAAACTTACCAAAGTGCGAGTCTGTACCCATAGGTAAATGTATCATACAATTTTCTCAAATGAATACAGAGGGCTAACACTATCAATCTTTAACTGTCAATAAAGCGGAATGTCCAGAATACGATATTCTGGCTCCATGTAAATAATACCTACGCTACGGAGCATAAATATGTCAAAAAAATATCTGTAATAGCTATTTGTCATCACGTGCGTGAGTGCTCAGACACCTCGCAACAAATTCTACATTTTCTGGCTCGTAGGTTGCCTAACGACACTTTATACCTATGTCATCTCTACGTTTACTAATGATATGGTGGGACTTCAATTTTTGTTAGAATGACAATGTTGCTTGAAGCATTAGATAATTAGTATGTACCTCATATAGTGCCCATCTTAAGTACCTCACCTATATTAATAGCACTCCAACGTAAAATAGGCTTCAAATACTTATCACATTATTATATTATACTCATACAACATTTGGGATACGTAACGATAGTTTCTGATTCCTTGTCAAAAAATTCAAAACACCCTGTTTTTTTTACAGGTACGAAGGACATGGTTTATAAAACTTAGCCACAGGTTATGAAGCAGCCTCAAATAATTGTATGTAGATACATAACTATAACTATGTATTTAATCACGCAAACTTTCTATCTGCAATATAGCCTTCATAATTAGAGCGTTAATTTATAAAATAACTGATTGACACAACACAAGATGTGGTTAACCATTTATAAGCACCAGGAACATCATCGTCATCTTGTTTGTTTAAAGCATCCGTCATAAGTTAAGAAACTCTGGATATATTTCAAAGCTTTGTTATGTATGAATCAGGAAAATGAGAAAATGTATACATTTGAAACTTTGTCACCATTCTGATTCCCAGAATCTTGTCACATAAACTATTGTACAACAAATTAGCAGCAAGTAGGCTAATCTAACTGAAAATAAAGCTTATTTTATTATCAGATATAAAACTTTCCATATATTTAGTAAATAATTTATTCCTAACCTAGTTTTCTTTGTCTTCCAAATCTAAAAATATAGGTAACCTTAAAACATTTGAAACTGAAAGAATGTAATAAGAACGGCATTGACCTGTACAATAAATAAGAATTTCACGGAACAAAGGAACATCGGTAGCGCGCATTTTTCAGCAGTTGTTGCACCTGAAATAAATATGAATAAAACCATTTTTTTATTTCTGCTTTTTTAAACTAATATTGAAGGTTGATTATAATAATTTTACTGTACATTTCTACCTAGATAACTGTAAATACAATCAATATATTGCCACCAACGCAACGTTGTTTCTTAACTTTTCTTCAGTTTAATTCATGTAAAGTGATTTTCACATGTAAAAATCTTTAATTAAACACACACACACACAAAAGAAATAGGTAACTTCTGAAACAACACAAAACTATTATTGTGCACTAGTAGGTAATAAGCAGAACACTGACTCCTAGGTCACAGGGTTTCCCTAGTTTAGGAGGCAGGGTTTTCACTATATTTATGTCACCTTTAACAACTATTGTATTTTTGACCTATGTCAAACCCTCCTATAGCTAAGATTTTTATATAATAAGGCAACAGAGAAAATGTAACAAAGGTTTTTTATGTAGGTATCAATAAAGTTATTTTTATTTTATTTATTTATTTTTAATTGCGAGAGAAAACACATGGACTGTAAACATTGGTGTTTCAAACTTCCTTGCTTATTTTCCAAAAATAAATAGTTTAGTGCAAATATTAATCGGGGCACAGTAGTCGGGAATATAGTTTTTGGCATACGTTCAAGGTTAGCACTGGCGAAAATCTACGACTCTCTTTGGCCGAAACATCAAGGTAGTGCGTTGAACGGACGACATATAGACGTCAACTTTTTAATTGACGCAATTATCTGCACGTAAATATGACAAAACTACGTGTCTACAATACGATTGTTATGTTTTTCTATTACAGTTTATACGCTGGGTCCTTGAACTTGTATTTTAAGAAGTGTCATAAATTCGCCAGCCAATACGTTGACAGTTGCAATGTTGATACAACTTTGCTTAGCCGATTTTTGTAACATATTTTCTTTAGTACTTAGTCCTTGAATGAGCGTTACGAATATCATTATAAAAGTTATGACACTTTCTTATAGATTTCTTTAATCACGATCGATCGCATGGCAAAGCAAATGAAGGTCGTCAAAAAAAACTAAGTGGTTTTAATTGGAGAAACATCTGTTTCAATGAAAGATTGTAATTAATTGCGCAATGTCAGGAAATATATTGAACAACACGTTATGACTCAAAAATACCACAGTTTTAAATCATCGTAACCGAGTTTGCGCATCGAACGCGTCCGCAATAAATTGCAACATGTACCACATTGATGGCACATTGTGAATTAGGCTGGAAAATCATGTTCGACTGCCAGCCCAGCCTTTCACATTGAGCTCAACGACATGCATTCAAACGCCGATTATTCCCACAAACAATGCAATCTGATAACGGGCCGTCAGTGATTACAATGCTCTTATTGAAGACGTGACAATGCGCTCCACTGAAAACGAGATTGCAGGATTGTTTACCCAAGCAGACATCATCGATTCCTTTGTGCCAGGACCCGTGACGGGGCTCCATCTCCCATTATATTTCCGTGCGCTTCCGCCAGCGGCCAACTTGCGTCAACTGCGCAGCAGACAGTGCGAGCGAGACGAAAGTTTGTTATTGTTGCTCTCTCCCTCCCGCACCACGCTTCTTTGTTTTGGCAACGATATAAAGGCAGGCGGAGAACGCGGCGCTCGAATTTTACCAGAGTGCTACCGTGGACCTAGGCGCATCGCGTTTTGCTGCGGTGGTAGATGATACGTGACTCTTTCAGCTTGTGAAAGACTTTCATAGTCGTGACTCAGCAGTGACCTGAACCAAGGGATTGTGCAGTGACTGTTATACTGTTGTTGAAGTAGTGCAGTGATGAGGCCCCCTACGGAATACGATGGCGGTGCGAGGGTGCCGAGTGAGGCGGAGGAAGGTGACCCGCGGGTGCGGCCGATGATGATTTGCGCGCGGCTGGCGGGACGCGCCATCATCCGCGTTGTGGGACGCTGCGAGGATGCCCAGGAGAACAGTCAACTAGGTGCGTAGATGCATACTCAATACGGCGTGTGCTAAATCTGAACTAATTAATAAACTGATATTTTTTATCGTTAACAAATTAATAGACAAAAATAATTAAACCAGTAGAAACCTATTAGGTAGAGAAAGAAAACAAATTTAAATTTTATATACAAAACAAAGAACTAAGTTCAATGAACCAATGCAGGTATTCTACAAACCTAAATAATTATTATAGAGCTTAGAATAACAGTTTTATCTCGCATTTAGCGACTTTCGCAATCCCATATATTACGCGTAAATTCATACGTTTATTGATATGTTATCGTTCAATAAAATAACAATAGAAGAGATAGCAATTTATTGATTGCAAAATAATAGTTTTAGAACTAGATCACCTACAATCGTGACCACAATAATGAAGAAATTAATTACCTACTTCATTAGTTAAGAACGATGACCTCCATTTATGTGGGTAAATGTTTACTAACGTCGTTTGAAGTTGTGAGAATTTGTCAATGAATTAATTAACTATGACCATGAAATATTTTTATATTGGGCAGTGCCAGTGACCCAGTAGCCATCTGTTACACGTGATTATGATATTATAACATAGTTACTAATAAATTACGTAAAATATAAGAATTATCTAGGTAAAATAAAATGCGTAGTTGTTTAGGAAATCTTCTGTATTATATATATTTGACTGGCCTGATGGTCTAGTGGTTAGTGATCCTGACTGCTATACCGGAGGTCGTGGGTTCGATTTCCACCCAGGACAAATCTTTGTGTTATGAGCACGATCATTTGTTCTGTGTCTGGGTGTAATTTATCTATAATATGTATGTATTTAGGAATATATAAGTATATTTATCAGTTGTCTGGTTACCAAAACACAAGCTCTGCTTAGCTTGGGATCAGATAACCGTGTGTGAGTTATCCGGGAATATTATTATTATAATATAAGTATATAAAAATGAATTGCTGTTCGTTAGTCTCGCTAAAACTCAAGAACGGCTGGACCGAGTTGACTAATTTTGGTATTGAATTATTTGTGGAAGTCCAGAGAAGGTTTAAAAGGTGAATAAATATTTTTTTTTCGGAAGTCAATAAAAAAAAAAAACAATTTGTTTAAATTTATTTTATACAAAAGTTTAGGCTTTTATTTATCGATTGAGGCAGTACGAAGTCTGCCTGGTCAGCTAGTTCCTTATAAAAATAAATATAATTAGACAATATTAGTAATTACAGATAACAATATAAATAATAAACAATGCTTCTTTGGTTTTTCCCTTTATCGATTTCGCGCTTATAACACGTGTCAGAGATGATTTCCTAATTGATAAAACATGATGGACTTTTAATAATTGCATCAAAAAGTTTAAATAAATAGAGGTTTTACAGGTAGTTTTATTGTAAGAAAAAAAGATTTAGCCCTACAAAACTTCCTACTTAATAAAACTCTACATTTTAAATAAATACCTAAACACTACATTTTTTTAAGATTTCTTACGCTAAATAAATAAGATACGTTCTAACTAGGTAGTTTATATTTTCATTTATGAATTTATTACTTAGAAAACACCTATTCCACTAGCTGTGTAAGAGCCATATAACGTGTGATAATAAATATAACCTCTTTGACTTAATAAAGGCTTATTTGGAAGTTATGTTATAAGTCGCCTGTATTTCCCGAAGGCTAGAGAGTAGAGATTATAATTACTAAGAGGCCTTACTCTTGCTGTCAAGGCCAATCAAAGTTTAAAAGTGCATGACGCCATTACAAGGAAAAGTTCAATGAAATTGTTTTGCGACCACGGATACGTTGCTATGAATCATCAAGTGACTAATAGCATCAGCTGATTATGGTTATCTGTTGTTGAGGAGTATAATAATTAATAATACAGATTTGAGTACGTCTAGATTACATATTCTTGGTTTTACATTTGCTAGGACCAATTAGGTACCTAGTAAGTTCAATTTGATAGATACTTCATAGTTCATATAGGTAGCTGTACGTACTCAGAATACTTATCGACTGCCGATGCAGCGGCAATTGAGTAGCGGGTTTTCTACGGAGCTACAGCTACAGCTGTTTCTTACAAAGTATTTTTAAACTCTTTAATAAGCCAGAATGTACTACCTCCTATATAATATTTACTTCACTAAATTTAAATTCTGTTTCTTTTCTTTACGTCTCAAATGCGTCGTTAATGGCCATTACAACACTAAATGCGGCTACGATACGTAGATAATGAACTAAGAGAAATATTACTACATAGTTATTTTCCATAATACCTAATATAGAACATAAGAATTTCCAATTCACAGTCACTCAATAACATAATTATGAGTTAACAGACTATTTCATAATATCTAAAACATTACGCATAATTTAGCGCCTACACCAAGATTTATTCAAGACTAGCTGTGCCTGCGACTTCGACGCGAACCGCAAAATTAAGTTTGTTTTTTATTGTTTATACTTTTCCGGGATAAAAACTACCCAGTGTGGTGCCCAGGATAATAAAGAATAGTTATACCAAGTTTCATTGTAATCGAACCGGTAGTTTTTCGTGATACCTGAACAAACAGACAGACAATATTTTTTTTCATACTTTTGAGTTTGGTGTCGGTCTAATAACACCCCCCGCCATTTATTTTTTTGATATTTTCAATTCTACAGATTTATTATAAGTAGGTAGTATATAGATTTTGTAATGAATGAAAACAATAACATATTTTTAGTGAGATTCGTTGAGAAACAATTGCGGTCAATAAAAGTTCAGTAGCAAGTAATTCACTAGCACAATGGCTAGTAAATCTTATGTTCCAATCACTTTGTACCCTACTTGGCTTTCTAAGGCAAGGCAGTAGCTAAGTACATCGTAATCTATTCTATTAATTATCTAGATCGAGATAAATCGAACATGGGTAAATAGTTCCTGCAAAAACAAACGCTACCTGCTTATAGGTATTCCTTGAGGTACCAACTACGCAATATACTATGTTATGACATTTTATACAATTATAATAGATCTAGCTACGTAATTATAACTTTTTCTTACAAATCACAGCATTATAACATAACCGCAAGTTTTTGTCACTGTATTACGTTCGTTCAATTCTTATCTCAAGTCAGGGACATCTTCATAGAACCTCAACACGGCACGAGACGCCATTAACGATCTATTCAAAACATGTCAATCGAACCTCAACCTTAACCCGTTACCTTAGCGTTGACAATTCCACGCTCTATCTCGAATGAATAACTATGCGAAATATGCCCGTTTACGCAAGCCCGCTTGGTGGCTCAAATGAGTGTTCTGTTGCATTCGACTTTCGTAAACGAAGATATCGTGTAAAAATTGTGAAACTAACCGAGGCCAGGCCGACCTGGAACAGTTACTGGCCTTTGTTACGCGGATTAATTACATGTGGATAATTAATTCATTAACACAACCACAATTTTTGCAAACAAAGAAGTTTTAAAATTAAGTGGTTTTTGTCTGCCACTTCTGATAGCGCATATCACTTTCTTATTATCTTACAAGACTGATAAGCAATTTTCTAGTTGGGTACTCATACCTTTTGTAATTTATAGTTTGTAATTAGTCTATTTATAGGATGAGGAGTTTGAATAACTGAGCATCCTTATGTATCTTAGAATAGACCGCTGCATAGCATTTTTCAAAGCAGCCTGCTATTTTATACCTTTGTATTTTTAATTGATTATTTCGGCTTGTACAATCTGGTTTCATATTTACCTACACCTATTATGTAGGGAACTTTGATAATATAATGAAAGCTACATAGGGAGAAGGTTTAACGGATTATATAACCACCCAAATAATTAAAACAGATATATTTAACCGTTAATAGTTTAACCGTTTCTTTTTTACGAACTGACAAATCGTTGAATTCTTAATCCTTAGTCACAAAATGTAATACCTAGTTATTAGGTAAAGGGAAATCTTTTGCGCACTTAAGTATTTCTATTATTATAGTTACCGCATATGTAGAATTGTAGATATCTACTGTATGCGAGCGTCCCACCTAAGAACGCGGATTTTATTTTACTTTGCTTGTTTTTAATTACCTACCTAAAAGCAAAGCATGATTAGGTACATATTTAATGTTATTAAGTCGAAATCTCGAATGGCTTGTTTAATTTAAGGTGGTAACTACTTAGTTAATATTATTATGCGGGCTGTAGTTACAGATTCTAAATAAATCATTTTTGCCTTGGATTTCTACAGATCAATTTATTAAAAATGCTAACATTGTGACATGATAGCAATATGATTTAGAATATTTATATAATTCCACATTCACATCCATATCTGATCCCGGAAAATGTCTCAGCTCAAAGATTGTCATGCGGAAGCTTAGCGCACATGTAACAATTCCGCGCCATAGTCGTCGGCGCCGACATTCGAACTATCGATTTAGAACATCTCACATGCGCGCGCGTATGATTTACAAACTTGAACTCGCAAGTTGAACACATGTTGGCCTTACCTAACCAATTTTTTCCTTATAGAGACACTCGACGCTGGTAGAGAGGTCACTGCTCGTTAATACACTTCCTTGTAGGTAAACGATGCGTGATTCATTTATTTCTTGTTATAAGTCTTAGTAATGTAATCTAGCTAAGAAAAAATGCTTCAAACGAGGACTCTTTGTTGCTCTTTATTTTTTTGCTATGTTATGTTGTAACTCTAGATAATGTATTGCAACGTTGCTCATTAAACATAGATTGCCTTACTTCTAGTACTTTGCTGTTCAGTAATCGCACGGTGACAGTGTTTTAGTAAATTTGTTATTTTTCATCAGTCTATAACAATTCTAGATGCTGGAAATCCTTTTAGATAACACTATAATAATAATTATAGAACTGTAAATGATGATAATGAATAAAAGCAATGCTATATTTTCTAGTGTCAGTTCCAAAGTAATTGCATGAAAATCTAACTTCTTGCGACAAATGATGTTCATCCAAGATTACGAGAATATGCACCTGTTTGAAACTTGATACTGACATTCAGCTGATTGTCAAACTTTTAAGACAGCTAAAACGTCAGCTGAAAGTTGTGAAAACAAAGATATTGTAATCTTAATTAATTTCTTTTGGTGTATTTATTTATCGCAAACAAAATCTAGAACACGTATATTATAATTACTTGCTATTATACACTTAACCTTAATACCCTGACGTTTCCTTTCAATCTATTCATAAATTCTGTACATAGCAATTTTTTATTGGTTAGTTCGCGTTTACGTTTGAACTGGAATCTTTTATGGATTTAAAAATAACTCGAGGAACACGCACCGTTACTCGTGTTCCCGTTCCTAGTTAGCTGCAGCCACCGGCGTTAGTTAATTGATTCTACTCGTATATTTAACGATGGCTTTAGCCGTGACTCGAGTGATTTTAAAATGTGAAGACGCTCAGAAAACTCAAGTACTAGGTATGATTAGAACAACTATACAGTGTTTAAAGTAACTAGAGAGTATTAATAATGATGTAATAGATTTCCGCTCTATACACAGATTGATTGCCAGCTAACCTAGTTAGATGTTGAATGGAATTTTGTTAGTATTGTGCTATGATGAAATTATTTTACTCATTAGTCATGTAATTAGAACAGTGATAGACTAATCTTATTTCATGGGTCATAGATTTATAATTTCATGTTTCTTGGTACCTGAAATACCTAACAAGCTTCCTTTTCTATTTTAAATTGAAATAATTTGCCTGTTCGAGAACCAATTCTTATAGACCTTTTGCAATCCAAATGCTTACAACAGTTAATAAATTCATTTTTTTTCTAGTTATCTAGAACATTATTTAATAGTTTATGTTTATATTATTTTCAGATTTATCAGAATGTCAGCTGATGCAAGTACCTGATGCTGTGTACCACTTAATGCGACACACGGAACTCAAGAGCTGTGATCTCAGCGGAAATGTTATTACTAAGATACCTCCTAAGTTTGCAGTCAAGTTTAGTTTAATTACAGGTAT
Organism: Autographa pulchrina; assembly: GCA_905475315.1. Taxonomy (NCBI): domain Eukaryota; kingdom Metazoa; phylum Arthropoda; class Insecta; order Lepidoptera; family Noctuidae; genus Autographa; species Autographa pulchrina. The sequence goes on from FR997764.1 coordinate 4,287,144, forward strand.
GTAGCTATAATGTAAACCTATAATTTGTATGTTTGTTACACATTTACATATACATCATCTAGTTTACTTATTATTTCTATGCTCAAACAATTCTACGATTGAATGACAGTCTTTAAAAAGTACGAGAGTACGAGGCGAAACTTAGATGTCCCATGTACAAAACATTTTTATCATATTATTATCCTAATTATAAGTAAAATATACATATAGTAGAACCCTGAAACAATAGAATAACAAGTTTCCTTAATTATTTCCAGATTTAAACCTGTCCAACAACCAAATGGCGAAACTCCCTGATGAGCTGTGCACACTAGCCTGCCTGGAGCGACTGGACATCTCGCACAACTCCTTTGTGGCGCTACCTCACATCACCTTCCAGTGCCCCAGCCTGCACACGCTGCTGGCGCATCACAATCAGATCATTGGTACTTGAAATTTTGTTGTAACTATTGTAAGGTAATCATTGACATGCTTTTTGTGTGTCCTAAATTAAACTTAGCTTCCTGTTTCAGTTATATTTTTTTCTATGTATGTCCTCTAGTTACACATCAGTGGTGTAATACTGTAATACATCTATTACACAATTCATGCAAGTTGAATGTTCAGAATAGAAAGTTATTGTCTTTTTTTCCTTTTTCAGAAATTGATGTGGACAGACTGGCGAGATCTCGCGCCCTTGAGTATGTGGACCTCAGTGACAACCCCATTCCCCCGCGCATGTACGACGAGCTCAAACAGCTGTCGCGGCCGACCGTGTCCGTGTCTGAGAGACAGAAGGAAGACTGGGAGGAGGACCTCATCCTATAGAAGTGTACCAAGTGGACTCATGCATTCAGGGCCAGCAGTTCATGTGACAAGGGAAGTTCTAGAGCCTGTGAATTACGAGACTGGCTTAACATGTGTCGGGATCAGAAAATATCTTACATTTAAAGTGGTGCTCTAGCTTATAACATAGGGTTAGTGCAATATTATGTCAAAGCATAAAACAACTGGTCCTAACTAAACTGTGATCTTCTCTGTGAAAAGAGGACAATATCAACATAATTTGATAGTGTATGCTATATATTTAGTAGTAACTGACAGCATTGTCGTGATTTGAAAGAGATTTGTTAGAGATTAAATGTTTTTATATGTATTGACGCGCTCAAAAGTTGGCGTACTTAATTAGTCTTATTGTGATTTGGTTTGTAATGTCCTATATATGGCTTATAATAAAATTTAAACAAGCTAAAGAGTTTTGTATAGTGTAAAGTGTTATATATTTTTGATACATAAGATGGTTGGATGGTATTATGTTGATATATCTCATTGTATTGAATACTAGTCCATCATTAGTTAAGCTTTTAAATTCCAATAGGAATGAAAATTACGTTGTAAGTAATTGATAAGTACACATGAATTATTGTCTTTTGCAATATGTACTGACTTGTACGGTTGTTATTTTCTATTAATGAAATCACTATAAAATTCGCTTTTAAATATAATTGACACAATTTTGTATCATGTATAAGTATTTTCGGTGGTTGTTGGTAAAAATGGTACAGTTTTAGCCATAAAGAAGTCTTTCAAAGCAATTATTAAAACCTAACTATGACTTATGTTCAGTCTTACTACATTTTTGATAAAGCAACTTATTGTCGGCTAAAACTGTACAATAAAAACACGCAACAGCCAAGAATTTTCAAAATAAATAATTAAGTTTTGTGAAGTGTTATGTAAAAGAATACAATCATGGATAAATATTAAACGCATTTACGAAATGCAAATTACAATGATCTTTTAATTATTTCTGTTCGCTCGGTGCTCGTTTACAGCCGATGCGCATAGCGCTTTTGACACTGTGTTGATATAATATACGAAGATGCATGGTAGGCGTAGTCCATGGGCACGCGAGACACCCGACACATCGCACACGATGCATTACGCGAACGTGAGCTTGTATGTGGATCGGCTAAAGTGTCGGTCTTAAAGACTTTGTCTTGTTTGACGCAAAGAGTCCACATCGAGTTATGTGCGCAGGTCTTTGACCGCTAACTTGTGTTAGCGTGCAGCTGGTTTCGAATCTTGCTTTTCGGTACCCTTCAGCCAATTCCTACTATTTAATAGCCTGGGTAATGAAACAAGAAAGTTTACCTATATACCTATCGTCTAAAGGCCACTAATAATGTACTCGATGGTTACGTATTTGGGGTTACGAGTTTGTGTATTTGGGGTCGCTAATCACCAGCTACGGTAGCTGCACTGACGAAATTCGACGCAGGGCCGGTATGGCTAAAAGAGCGATGGCTAACCTCGATAAAATATGGAAGAACCGTGGTATCAGTGGTATGCGTCGTACAACCAAAGTGCGCTTGGCGCGAGCTCTGGTTTTCTCCATTTACTTGTATGGGGCCGAAACTTAGAACTTGAGAATAGCAGTAAGATCCACGCCTTCGAAATGTGGTGTTGGCTAAGATTACCGTGGACCGCCATGAGGACTAATGAGTCTATCTCAAGTGAACTTAAGATCACCACACCACTCTCTTCACTATGCCAGGAAAGAGCGCTAACCTTTTTCGGGCACATAATGCGGTCAACCAAGCAAAGCCTGAAAAAGAACATAATCCTGGGCCAAGTGGAAGGTAGACGAGCTCGAGGTAGGGCACCCACGAGATGGACGGACGCTATCAAGAAAGCTTGGGCGGTAAGTAGCATGCACTGAGCGGTACATACTGCGGATTAGTGCGGATTACTGCGTAGGTACGACCGAGCTCAATGGAGGGGCTTGACATTTGGTCGCGAACCTCAGAAGTGAGGGACCGAGGAAGAAGAAGAAAGGCAAATCATTTTTATTTTGCATGTTTTGAAGTAAAAGAAAATATCGAAAATAGTATCTTTGAAAAGAGAAACTTTTTGCAATATTGAGCCACTGGCCCTTAATATGTCTATTACCCCATGCTTCATTATGTAACAAAATATGACAAGTGGCATTCTGTATTTTACTTAATCAACAAAAATACAAAATACCTTATAATTTGATTTCTAATAAAAACGAGTAGTATGATAGTGCTATGGCAGGGCACGGGGTCGACGATGATCCAAAATTAAAAGGCCTTGCCCGCATTTTTAATAGTCAAACAAATAGAGGGAGAGCCAACGTAAGTACCTAGCGACATTTTAAGTTTTCACGCCAGAGCTAAGGAATAACTTTAGTACCTTTGATATTCCTGGCTTAAGTTCTGTAATGTCTGTGTAAAAAATCTGTGTAATTTTTCGATTTAACAAGCTACCATTACCCAGCATATTAGATCGTTTTGACTCTTCATCTGTGACATTTTCAGACATCTAAAGCAACGATGGGTCTTATTGCAGCGGGCTTCATTTACTACAAAATGTCCCGCGGCAAATCAACAAAAAAGAAAAAGTAAATTGGTATTATGGTAAGTCCATGACTTCACACAACTTTTTCTCTATTTCGGAAAAGGTAAGTAGGCAGGGCTGGAGGCTGGACCCGGTAGTTTTGGCGAGTATGACTCTGGTATATTCTACCATTCCGTCTTCCCAGTGCCGAAGAAGTCCATGAGAATTAAGAGTAACAAAAGGCTTGAGATAACATAAAAAGCAAACTATACTAGTTACCAAACTATGTCAGAAGAAAACGTACAAAATCAAGAAGCATGTTCTCCGACATAATTATATTTTTAATAAGGCCTTGCCGTGGGGTGAACTAAACGTTGTCTGACACTGACATCAGCATTCTGCTATTCCTGCAAGAAATTAGATTCTTAAGCATATGTAGGTGTTGTCACGCTTACACTTATGAACATTTGCTAAGATAAAAAGTCTACGTTGCTGTCAACTGAATGCTATAAATAGTTAAGTGTTCAAGATTTGACACCATAGAGGACGTAAGGTTCGATTACTTTACGTTATTACATAAGGTCTAAAATAATATTTTATCAGGTAATGTCCCAAAACTTAATAATTTTAAATATAAGTATTATATTTAGTGATCTTTTGTAATTCTTTATCAGGGTAAGTGTCCTTTGAATATTATTTTATGTGCTAATATTACGCATTTATTTGTAGAATGGCCGGAGACGCTTCTGTCGATGAATCCCAGCTTAAGGGCTTGTCTAAATACTTCAACAGCCAAACAAACCGAGGCAGAGCTAACGTAAGTACTTCCAATAAGTAAATTTTAAAGTAGAAACTGAAATAATTTTATTTTAGGTTATGTGATATTTCATGACTTGAACTACGTCGTGAAATTCTTCTTGGCAGCAATAGGTACGAGTACGAAAATCATTGTTTACGTTTTTCAAGTAATTTTAACTGCGTATAACAACTTACAGTGCACAGTATTGCCTCTAACATAAGGTTATGTCTAAGTATACACCTACCTACTTTGAGTATACTTATTAAAATTTATAGTTATATTATTTTATCTTATCCACCTAATAAGTTTGGGATCCTATCTCAATTGTTAATTTTCTTTTTAACAGACTATACTGTTGATAGTAGTCAGCTAATGTTGACTCTATATAATAAAGGCTTCCCTTGTTTCAGACGGCCAAGGCAACATACGCAGTCATGGGTGCCCTGATCTTATACTTCACTCTTAAACCTAAGGCAAAGAAGTAATCTAACATTGTTTGCTTATTATGATTTGTGATCATTTTAGTACATTTATTTTCATTAAGGGCAAGATGTAAGTTATATAGTAAAAAAATCATGTGAACAACATATTTTTTTTATTATTGAATAACCTATGACTATATATTTATTATAAGGGTTGTACATATTGTTGATCGCATTTCCTAAATGCATGTGCACGTTGATTTGTTACTTGTTTTTGGATATTATTTCCATCAATACTTGATAATAAGTTGACAGTGAAAAATGCTCTGCCCTGTGCTCAACCATATGTGTGCCGGCCCTAATTATGCCAGCAGCTGTTTGAATGTGAATATAAAAATAAAAGGGCGAATATGTCACCGAAATTGTTGGAGTCTCCAAAATCTCCCTCTTGATAACAGCCCATGGTACACATACAATGATCCAAATCATGTACTAAAACGGAACCATACCTACTAGAATAGTGGGTATCACTTCTTTGATATAAATACAAGGCGCAATAATCATTATTCCAGTTAATTATTAATCTTCAACATTAACTGGCAATCAGTTTGTGATTACATAATTACCTTAAATTTTTGAAGGCTTGTTATTGATATGGGATCATTACAATGATGATTTTGTTGGCAGATACAAAAATCAACCTTGAATGAACCATTTAAAGCTGATTCGATTCTTAAAAATATATCTATACAAGTATAAATAAAACACAGTGTTGAATTAAATATTTATTCATAGTACTATATAATATGCATGTACAAAATAAATAATGCTGCACAGATAGATCACAAAAAAGCTTCATAGTTTCAGATCTCAAGAGAAAGAACAGTCATTTTCCTTATTTATTTACTCTTTGGTGTTAAGGAATATTGGTAAGTATTGGAGACAATAGGGGAAAGCTAGGTAACAAAAATATGGAGTCTATTTAACTTTACTATTGAAAAGGCACAAAAATATGAAGTTGTAGGGCAAACTGAACCTTATTTATGTAGGCTTACAGTTGTTTTTCCTAAAACTTGAGTTTGCTCACAAGTTTGGCATGTAAATGCCAAACACAAAATAATATGACAACACCATGTATGGCTGAATGGCTAGTGATGAAGATGATTCTACGTAGCTTTACGTATGTCATTAACCATATGGTACAATAATTAAAATGGCTTCCATTCTATTTCACAAGTTTATATTTAGTTCATAATTTATGGACATAGGATGTTGTAAAAAAATTGGAGTTCATACAACTTTTATAGATCACTGATCCTTCAATCTAATGAACAAAACTACTCAATGTTAAAACAGAAATCAATTAATCAAATAAAATGAGTAAGTTTTGCAAAACAATTGAAGTAAATAACTGTTTTATTTTTTGTGCATTCTATATTATTTCAGTATCAAAATTTAAGACTAATCGTGAAAGTCTAGCACCAAAAGCCTACAGATTAACATCACTAGCAAAGCAACTATTTAGTGAAGATCTATATAATTACAATAAATAATTGTCGAGATAGGATTCGGTTAAATACAAACAACGCAGTTGCATTCACCAAACAATGACAAAGCAATTGGTATATTTAGTAGAATATAAAAAATCAACGTTAACAATTGTTTGCAACACAGATTTTAAGTATAAATTGTTACAACATTGATCTAGCATAGTAGTAATAAAACCTCTATATTGATTTTATTCAAAGTCAGTGTATTTAGAATACCATAATTAAAATTCCATAATACCTCTGATAGATGATAAATTTATCAAGTGTTTCTAAAATTGATTGTAAAACGTGGCTACATAACGACTTCTATGTTAAATGGCAAGGTTAGTTAAGGAAAAATATTGCCAGTTCTAAATTATGCACTCCAGCAGTGTTGCCAATAATTCACCCTGCATTGATTGGTTTCTAACTCATTACTTACTTATATAATTGGCAACAAAGATATAGATGTTAATTTTAATGACTATATCTAAGACCCAGGCAGTTCTCACAACAGTTGCGATCTAACTTTGCATTTAATTAACATCATGCCGGCGTCCTACATACAAATTGCAGCATATGACTAGTTTTCATAACATTTGATCTGTGAAATGCATCCTTACAAATCCTATCTAATACAACCGTACCCTCGCTTTATGCCAATAACATCACAGTTCCATGAATCAATCAGTCAATTTTTATCAAATTGGTTCTTTCTGCATTTTAGTAATTTTGTTAGTTTTTTAGTATCAACTTTGAGATCTAACTACGTGGCTGTTAGCCTTAGCCCGCGTGATATTACCAATGATTTTTGATATTGTGCTATTGTACCTAATACCAATTAATACTGAAGTTTTAATTTCTGGTATATAACTACCTTCATGGTCATTCTGGGCCCTGAATCAGAGTCTCCCTTTAAAGTTTGGAACTTACAACATTCTATTCACATGCATCATCGTTGTCCGCATACTATAACATTCCTTTCCGCCATATTTAAGCCATTTTAGGGCTTTATCATTCCTTAAAAATAACGTCTCGTCACTAAACTCAGTCCAATAACTCTGGCTTAAAGTATTATTGCTTATAATTGCAACTTAGAAGCATTTGCACATCTAATTGTAACATTCATTTGAGAGAACTAAAATATAAAGAAAGGAGTGAGTTTAGTGAGAGACTTATGTGTTAAACGACGTGTAAGAGCTTACAAAGCGTTACATTAAACAAAATGGAATGTGGCAGTGTTGCCTTCTCGTTGTATACATTTTAGTCATATAAATTGTTCGTGCGTTTGTGTCCGTACCCTAGGCTATGGATGGAATGCTGTAATTGAAAATCCACTTTGCTACACAAGTAACATTAACTTATATTGCACGCACAATATAAGGAAGTCTTACTAAAACAGTGAACATAGATTTAAAAGTGTAACTACGATAAAATATCATGATTACAATGAGTAATTGATTTTTAGAGTATTCGTAGAGACATCGCTTTAATCAATATGATATAATATATGGTGCGAATGTCCAATATCTTAAATACTTCACTAATGTTTTCGTATAGAAAAATACTAATGAAGCTTCGTCCTTAAACATACTGTTATCGACTAGTATGAATACTTGCAAGTAAACAATGTAACATAGATCTAAAGAATTTTTTAAATAGTTCGAAGACATGGTCCTTGTTGATACAAGTAACACAAAAATACAGATTTCTGGTCTCCTTAACATTAATTTAAAACATGTTGATTAAAAAAATAATAAATGTTAGTACATCATTTTCTCAGATTTCACAAATACAAAATAGATATCATACTTATATTTAAACGTATGCAAATTGCAGTGGAGAATATGTTCATCACGACTTCTAATTTAGAACTTCAATGACGGACTCATTTTCAAGCACTGTACAAGTGCCAAGCGGGTTGTATTTGATAGAGAAAGATTTCTTCAGCAGCACTGATTCTTTAGTTACACTAGAGGCACGATTCGGAACAATGAATCGATTTTATAAAGCCTAAAAGCTGCACCAGTACCAACTGCCAATTTGTCTTATCATGGCTGTCGTAATATCGACACCATATTCGTCTTAACCAATCATCGTTTTGAGTTGTGGCTGAAGTGTATGATTCAATTTCAACAATTTTATACAATGTGCAATGCTCAACAGTATTAACGGACACAGTATAATACATATGTTATAGTCAGTCTCCTCAGTCGTGCGGCGCGGCTAGTAGCGCGAGACACAACAGCTGGCCTCAGAGCCACATTGTATTACAATACCAGTGTATAATAGTTCATTCAAAAGTTTTTACATTATATTAGATATACATTTTAGAGTTGGACACCGGTGGCGTATCGCGTCGACAATTCGCGAGGTCCTCGCTTATCTCGGTTAGCGTCAAGAGCCACACTACTATTGTTCATTATGACAGTTTTCCCACATACTAAAGACACATTAGAGTCAGTTACCGCACACGTTCCTCGCAGCCAGCAGCGCGATGTCGTCGTATACCTCGGCTGGCCTTAAAACCACGTGGGGTGGCAGCTTTCCAAATGGTTTAGATTTACGATCCTAGTGTAAGTATTTGATTCATTCAACAGTTTTCTCACATACTAAGGATATAGAGTCAGTTACCGCACACGTTCCTCGCAGCCAGCAGCGCGATGTCGTCGTGTATGGTCCATGGCGAGGCTCAGAGCCAGGTGGGCGGGCGGCTGAGCGAGTAGAGCGCGGGCGGCGCGGCGGCCGGCGCCTCCTCCGAGTCCGACTCCTCGGAGGACACGCGCTCCGCCGCGCTCAGGGCCACGCGCGCGTACTCGTCCGTGTCTATGCTCTTGCAGAAGTGGATCGCGTATCTAAACACATCAATACATATATTTTTAACTTGTGGTTCCTAGTCAATTTGCTTAGACCCTGTCCAAAGGCCTGATCTTGGCGGGGCCTAAACTAATTTAAACAATCTATATTCTTGAGGATAATAATTTATTTGCTTACGAAGTTACCTAATACAAATTCTACACCAAATTCAAATTCTCGAAATAATATCAAGCCTAGCTCGACCTTCCATTAGTACAGTGAGGCCGAGGTAACTTGGCACGTCTGAAAAGAGCTACAACATATTATCGTCCCTGTCTCACATGCCGCGCATGTATACTTAATCCCGCTAAAACTATCTTTTATCTCTTTTTAGACGCGCCAAGTTACATCGGCCGCACTGTACAAGTGGCTATCTGCGTCTCAAATATTAAAATCAATATCAAATCATACATAGTTCGTTTTATTTATGTTATGTCAAAACTTGTCGAATAGCATAAAATCTGTATTTACCTCAATTTCTCCCGTAACACAGTCTTGCACGAGTATCTTGGCATCTTGAGAAGGAAGAAACAAGTGTAGCTCTCTGGCAAGAAGTGGTCTGGTGGCTGGTACTTGTCCAAAACCTACAGATTATGCAAAAAATAAATCATTAATTTAGAAAATTCTCATATTTTTACTTACCCACAGCCTTCAGCGTGTTCTGCACTTTACACAATAGTACATAAACATATCAATTTTGAAGCATATACGACAGAACTAGTTACCTGTAGTACAAAGTCCCTCTGCCTGGGGTCTTGCGGCGCTCGCGGCAGCCGCGTCCGTCCCCACACGAAGCGCAGGAACAGCGCGCGCTCGCTGCCTGATAGCTCCTCCATCACCTCCCAGAACCATTGTACTAGGGGAGCGTTGGGCTCCACACCTAGTGACAAGACAAGCGTCAGATAGTGTTAGGTAGGACAATGTATATGGCCATAAGATGACACAAATCATCAACCTGCTTGAAAGCTTTTGCCTCTTGATTCAATTATTATTACATCAATGAATTCATAAAGGACAAAGTTTGAGGTTTTACTTTGCTGGGTGACGGTTGAGGACAAAAATATTTTTTTAATCAACAACGATAGCCGGAGAAATCGTGTAACAATAGTACTAAAAACGGCCTCGGTCATAACGGCCTCTTTTTGAAGTCCGTTAAAAACTTTACCTTTGTAAGTGGCGGAGGCCCTGAGCGCCTGCACGGGTATGTCGGGCGAGCCGCACACGAGCGTCTCGAGCTCGGCCGCGCTGAACAGCGCCAGCAGCGGCGCGGGGATCACGCGGGACATGCCGTCGCGGACCGCGCGGACTTGCTCGTCGAACTCGTGGAGTCTAGAAAAGTCATCAAGAATTTATATATTGATGAAATTAAATGAGGCCAACATCATTGGTATATCCAGATAGAGGAATGCGCCGCTCACGAGCTGCTTGCGTGCATTTCAAATCCGCGAGGCGATCCCGCGCGTCGTTCGCGTGCCAGATCACGCCGTGCGCGAACGGAGCGCAAGTTACGCGTGTATCTCACGCCCGTTTCTTACATTCTCCCGCGCGCCGCTAAACAGAATGCAAGCATACGGTTTCGCGCAAGCTGCGCGTGCGCGGACTCTGTGCAAACCTTGCCAAAGTTACACTAAAGCTAACCAATTGCAGTAACTGCACGCGTGCAGTTCGCGAGCTGCATACTGGCCGTGAAAGAGTACCAAAGTGGAAGAATGAGCAACGGGGATAGAATGATTATTTATCTGAACAGAATCCAGCAAGTATTGAAATCATAATAAAATCTGAAAAAGAATTGTAATAATAACTTACCGGTAGTGTAGAGCCAGCTGTACATATTCATCTTTGTTGTCGGGGGTGACTCGCTTATGTCTAGTAGATAGTGGCACTTCATGACCAGCCGCCGACGGTATTGAGAATGGAAGCTCGAGGTTTTGTAGTTCCTGACAAACAGTGACATTAAAAAATTACACTACAATCAAAACACAATGACAACTATGTACAGTAAAAAATATTCGCCCCTTTTTTTTTGGGATCGGCATAGTATCAAAGTATCAACTACATAAGCTGTTTCGAACTATGAATTTTTTGTGTAGTCTTCCAGACTCTGACTCTGACAGCCTCTTCGATTCATCTCGTAGTAATATTAACCTTCTTAATCAATACCCAAAATCTGTCATATAAACTACGTAGCGTAGTTGTTGACGTCACAAACCTTATTGGTAGGCGTCATATCCCGTATACAGAGCAGTGCCGGCAAGAAATCCTTGTCCACTTCCGCCAAGTCCTGCGGCCGGAGTTGTTGTCCAGCTAACTGTCGCCATACACCTTCAGCTAGCGAGAGGGATAGCGGCGAGCCGGTACGTATCGCGATGCCCATTAGTACACCTATTGAGGGAAAAGAAAATTAGATAAAATAAATGATTATGTATAAGAGTTGAGCATATTACATGGAAAAGTTGTCTAGAATAAAATAAAAATATTACATTTAGGACCTATTTACATTTACAGATACATTTGAATTAAAACATTAACTAAGAATGTTGCATCGATGGTAAACCGTTTACATCTCTCTCGCGTCCATTGGGCGTGGTCATAGGTAGAGGAAGCGAGCCATTCTGTGGCTTCTCGCACATCTCCGCTATGCTCTCACTGTCGTGACCACCTATATGCTATTATTGACTTACCAAGGAACCGGAAGCAGTTGAGATGCAGCGGCGTGTTAGCGGTAGGGTTGAGTAGGAACGCGTCTCGCGAGGCGCCCGCGTCGCCTCGTCCGTTGGGCGTGGCCATCAGTAGCGGAAGCGAACCGTTCTGGAGTTCTTCGCACATCTCCGCTATGCTCTCGCTGTAGCCACCGCCGCAGTCGTCCACGCTCTCACCTACATAAAGCAGGAGTATGAGTATTTATATCGTACTGAATGTTAAATGTGTCTTTATGCCAAATTAACGCTCGGGGGAAAAATGGCCTCATAAACATATTAAATGATGTGCCTTTTAGTTTATATTTTGTTCTTGATACAAAAGGTTATAATACCGGTACACTTTGAAGATTTAAATCGAACATTAAAACGTTTTTAATTTTGTATATAAGTGTGCGAGCTCGACGCACCGCTACCCGGGATAGTTCTACTACCGGCCCGTGTTGCCGCTCGCGTAGCATCGTACAAACTGACACTTACCAACAAACTTGACCTTCCACACGCGGTGCGGCAGCGCCAACGCCTCCTGCGTCAACGCCGGGAGTCTCGCCACCATCTGGCCGAACACGGAGCGCATGCCGGCCGGCCCCGCGAGCCCGGTACCGCCGCGGCGAGCTCGACGCGCCGCTACCCGGGATAGTTCCACTACCGGCCCGTGTTGCCGCTCTCGGAGCATTGTTGCCATTATAGCCTGGTATAAGAAATATGTACATGTTTTAGCTCAAAATACAGAAATAAAATCCCGGCTGAATACTGAAACGTCAATCAATGTGAAACCTACGTTAAGTCTTATGCTGGCTATGACACTTTAAGAAGTATAATAGCGTCAGATAGATATTTAAGAACACCTTAAAGGTAATTTGCGTTTCAGTATTCGGGGGATTTAAGACAAAGTTCTGTGGCTATTTTACACGTTGAACTGATAGAGACAATATAGTACTGTTGAAGTGCGATTCGCATGTTAAAATTTCTTACCTTTCTAAATGCTGCCTCTTTGACACTGTAGAAGAGTAGGGTCCGTAATTGATCTAGAGGACCGTCTAGGATCAATAGTGGTAGATTTGGACAGACCAGTTCCGAAAATTGATGCAATAATACCTGTAAAAAAGAACATAATTAATTTTGCAATTATATAATTTCATATAATCCTTTCATCTCAAAATGACCTCATGCAATTACTGTACTTTAGTCAAGTAGTTTGTCTCCTATGTGAGGAAATTGTCAAAATACTCTTCGTTTTGACAGTTGCTGTACCTACCGATTACCGACACTTTATAAATATAAATTGCTTCATTAAAAATCTATACTAAATAATATGTAAAACTGAAGTATAATCTCACCAGTCTATTACAAATGAGTTGCGTCGGCAGATCCCTCAACAGATGGCACTCTAACGGCGGCGGCGGAGGCGGCCGGGGCGCTCGCGGTGCTTCCACACACAGCGCTACAGTGTGGGCACTGCCGCAAGCCACTTTCGTTACGCGTTTACCCTAGAAATGGTATTATACAAGTTCACACATGGCCAACTGATTGCAAGCTAGACATAGTGTGTATTATGGGAGCCATTCAACTTTAGTATGAGAATGGAATAGTAGGAGGTGATTTAAAACTATACCATGAAAGTGTGTTAGGTTGTTTGTGTAGTGATAGGGTTTCTTTTGGGTAAATATAGTAAATATATAAATTAATTTAAAGTGGTTATAGTATTTCATTTCTTAATGAGTGGGAAGAGGCTAGGCAGAAAAAAATGCGAAGATATGGCTTTAACAGATGGTAGTGTGAGTAAATACTATTTTAAACCAGAAAACAGTTATTTTATTAAAAGTTACAACAGTGTTATGAGAATTTCTCAGTTTTTCTCATTGAGAAAAACTTAATACGAGAACCTGACGACAAACCTTTAACAGTGAAGTTGCCTATAAAGAAAAATAAAACATTCTAGTTTACGTTTATTTAGGTACAAACTACAATATAGAATGCAAATATAGAAAATACAGTATACGCTGCAAAATACAAAATTGAAGGCAACATTTTAAACAAATATTTTCTTTAATAAAATAGAATTACCTGTAATGCCATCAGCAGTCTCGGCCTCTGAGCTGCAAGAGTAGTACCGTCGCCTAATTGTCCTTCATCGTTGTCACCCCAAGTGTACACCTCACCGGTGTCAGTACACGCTACGCAGTGGAGACTCCCTATGAACGACAATATACTTGTAATAGTCATTTGTTTAATTCTAAGGAACAAAACGGTATGTTAGGTATAGTTAGGTTAGGTACGTCCTAAATATTAAGTAGTACCCTTCCAAAGCAGTCTAAACACTAACTACTCATTAGTTATTTTGCATAAGGTAAAAAAAATATTGGAGGTTCGAGGTCCTTCGGATGATTATATGAACTAATGTTGTATGTTGACTTACCTGTAGCTATTGATACAATAGTTTTTCCTTGCATGCCGGTGACACGCATCGGCCGTCGCACATGCTCGTAGCTCCCGTGCCCGAGTCTATGATAATCTCCCTTACCCCTAAGAAACAAAACACGACTCGTTTAAAGGTTCAACGATCCTTCCCTTTCAAAATAAAAACATTTTGTAAAATAATTATGAAATTATGCATAGTATAAAAGAAAAACGAACTTACCAAGTATACACACTTCCACATTGACACAAAGCCACAGAGAATTGGGATCCACATTCAACTTTGATGACTCGCAGACCTTTAAGACAGTCTATTCGCATCGGTAGCTTGCAGCCTTCGGAACCGCCACGACCTGAAAGATAAAATTTCATTGGTAGCTTACAGCCGTCAGAGCCGCCGCGACCTAGAACATAAAATTGTGTTAGTACTACATAATTATAACAATATAAAATATTTAACATACTTACTGTAATAAGGCCTGATACGTGTTTGTAATTTTGTGGCAGTGGTAGTAAAAACAACAAATAAAGACTAAAAACTAATATTAAATACAAAAAACGCCAAATACTAGAATTGTGACTGGCAACAATACAGTGCGGTCGACGTACATAACTTGGCACGTCTAAAAAGAGACAGGTGATAGTTCTAGCAATAGATCTTGATGCAATATACATGCGCCGTGTGAGAGACAGAGACGGTGATATGTTGTAGCTCTTTTCAGGCGTGCCAAGTTACGTCGGCCGTCTTAAGTTGTATAAGTATTTTACCAGTGATGTTCTTAAAATTTTATACAATAAGGTACAAAAAAGGAATATTAAATAACATATAATTACCTAATTTCCCGTAGTCGCCGTCTCCCCAAGACCAGACGTTGTCGTCATCTGTTATGCAGAGAGTCTGCGCGTCTCCGGAACCGCAGGCCACGTCTATAACTCGATAGGTAGTTAGCGCGTCCACCTAAAAACAGATCATTTTGTTACTGTTGCATAGGATAAACATTATATTTCTGAATAAGAAAGACGAGAGTTATTATTTCATTCATATGTGGGTTGAAATACCTTCTTTTAACTTTAATAAATTGCAAATAAATAAATAAAAATTGCAACGCAACAACGCGTACTTGTTAAATTAAATATTCTATAATTTTACGATTAGAATATCACAAAAACCGAAAACTTGTGTGTAAACACCTTATGCAGTGCCTGGTGCTTATGGCCTGTTGTTTATGTATTTATGTTGCTGGGCAATAATTTTGTATGTACAGTCACGAGCAAAAATATGTATACACATAGCGAAATTGTACCTACAACAAATTAAGCGATTTTTTTTCTGTTGTAACTCGAAAAGAAAAACATGTAAATGAATAAGGAACTGTTTTCAATCATTTCTTCATAACACGTTTTATAATAACAATCTAGAATTGAAGAGAAAATCAATTAAACATTGGAGAGTGTATACATATTTTTGCTCGTGACTGTACACAAGATCTTACCATTTTAGGCACAAGTTGATCTTCAGAGTCCCCGTGCCCCAGTCTTCCGTATCTGCCCTTCCCCCACGTGTATATCCGACCACGCGCGGTTAGACACGCCGAGTGCGCTCCACCGCAAGCAATAGCTACCACTTCCAGTCCCGATAGAACTGTTATTAGTTTTGGACGGTCGTAGCTCCTGTGGAAGAAGTGTTTGATAGATTCATATACGATTGTTGATGGTTTTTTTTTGTTTTTAATAATAGACAGCTTATACTTATACGTCACAAAAAATGCATGAATATCTATTTTCTAATCAAACTTAGATATTTTTCAGGAGAATTTCTCTTACGCTATGGAGTAACTTTATTCTCGTTACCACATTTTATGTTTTGCCATGTCATGTTTTTTTATCATCATCATCATCATCATCAGCCGGAAGACGTCCACTGCTGAACAAAGGCCTCCCCCCTAGAAAGCCACAATGAACGACAACTCGCCAATTGCATCCACCGGGTGCCCGCAACTTTGACGATATCGTCGGTCCACCTGGTGGGAGGCCTGCCAACGCTGCGTCTTCCGGTTCGTGGTCGCCACTCGAGAACCTTTCTTCCCCAGCGGTTATCGGTTCTTCGAGCGATATGGCCTGCCCATTGCCACTTCAACTTGCATATTCTTCGAGCTATGTCGGTAACTCTAGTTCTTTAGCGAATTTCCGTATTCCGGATCCTGTCGCGCAAAGAAACCCCGAGCATAGCTCTCTCCATAGCTCGTTGAGTGTTTGTGAATGTTTTTTTATAACATCGGCTAATAAGAGCTATATTTTTACTGAAATAAAAATTATACTAAAACACTTTTCATACTCACACTCTATTTCCATGACCCAGTTTGCCATCTTCACCTTCACCCCAGCTGTACACTTCGCCGTCAGAAGAGAGCGCTAAGCAATGCTTGCCGCCAGAATTACAAGCCACCTATAAATTACGTTGATATTATAATTAATTATTAAAAAGATCAATATAAAGCGGACGGGTCACATTATTACATGACAAGTTGTATATTACCTTTGTTATAAATACATGCTGAAGAGACGATAACAGAGTTGGTTGCGAAACAGAATCAATTCCACCAATGCCTAGACGACCGCCAGCGCCGTAACCTGATAGAATATAACCAATATTAAAATAGACCATTATAAATAAATACATAGTAAATAATAGGTTATGCATTCATATGAGCATACTATGTATTTATTGACGAAATATCGCAAATAAACATCTTGTTCTAAAATTCTTACCGGTAGCATAAACTTTTCCGTCTGGCGTGACAGCGAACAGCGTTTGTTCTCCTCCAACCAACTGCACGGGGTTGAGCGCGGCGAGGGCGTGGCAGGGCGTGGGCGTGCGGACCTTGGCGCCTTCGACCCCGCCCAGCTGGCCGCGGTGGTTGTGGCCCCAGCCGTATACCGCGCAGCCGCGGGAACCGCTGCCCCACCAGCCGCACCAGTCTTCTGGCCGTCTGGGGTTACACAATGTTCATAATTATACCTTTATTAATACGTTTTGCTCACTGTTGCAATTTTAGGTAGTTGCTGAGACCAAACGTCGTATCTAACGTATATATTATTAACAATGAAATAAAATTATGTTAAAATTAGAGAACAAAAAATTACAAGTTACATGTATAAAAGGTTTACAAATATTATCAGCACCTGTAGGTACTTTTGTTCAGAACTAATTTTCACAACAAACTTACTTGTTAACCCAATGCAATAGCTGTTCATCGTGTTGCTTGGTAAACTTCACATTATCTTCCCACTGGTAGAACGTTTCACTGGTGGCGTCATCCGTATTGTAAACACCAAGATCAGCCAATCGTTTGCGTACGTCCGATAGGAACGGTGTTGGCATGGCAACGCGGCGAATGAGGGCGTCGGCCGTGCGTACGCAGAGGCAGTAGCGCTTGAACCACGTCCAGCGCGCGGAGTCGGGGCCACTGCAGACGCGGGAGTCCATGCGGAGTCCGCATGCGAGCCATGCTAACTCCTGTAGATGAAATCATTTATGAAATTTTTGTTATTGTCATATAATTTGGATGTTCCTTAATTGGGAATTAGTGATTTAAAACTGCTAACTGTATGTAAGTGCCATCGTTTTGACCGACTGACTGAGTCTGATATTGCATAAACAAGGTTGGTATATACTACCTTGAGGTAGTGCGTGTGCAGCAGATGCGATCCGGTGCGCAGCGCGGGCTCCTCGTGCTCGTACTGCGCGTGTAGCAGCTGCGGCAGGTGATGCAGCGCGGGGGGCGCGGCCGTGCTGGGCTCCGCGCCCCCAGCGCCCGCGCCCCCGGCACCCCCGCCGCACACCACGCCGCGCAGCCGGCGCACGCACCACACGCGCGCGCGCCACGCTGCGTCATACATAACTAGATAAATGATAAGTAACACATATTTTAATAAACATATCATAGTTCTACACCCCCTTCTCGAAATTCGTCTTCTAAACTGAAACAGGCATAGCATTAATTAAGTAAATTTTTCAATGAATATGTTTGATGCAGTTATGCATGAAAATTGAATTGTGAATAAAGATGTTATACTAAAGCCAATCTGGAAAGAGAATGAAACGTTATTACTAATTACGCAATTATCAACTTTGACAACATGTGTTTAAGTTCATTTTAGAATGACAAATATTACCGAAAAGGGCCTAAAAGTAATTTGAATGTGATGGAAACTGAACTGTTAGTCATTGAATTAAGGTTCATAATCCTAAAGTACGGTCATTATTTCTTGAATGTGGCTGATATATAGATGCAGTTACGTATGACAATTGAATTTTGAATGACGATGTTTGATGAAGTTATGTATGACAAATGAATTTTGAATGAAGAATCTATTTACTTTAGGTAAGTATTAGAAAAAAAGATAACTTACATAATGTAGGCATCTGTGCGCATATCGCCAATGCTTGCGCCAATCTTGGCGCCAACTGGTGATCATTCGAAATAGCTGCTAACAGAGGCCCGTCTAGCAACCGCCACGCCAACTCCACTGAAGGGCACGACAACACGTAGCGATCTGACCCACTGTCCTGCTATAAAGAAACAATACATAATATAAACACTGCATCCAGCACAGTTTACGACATATCTGAAAAATCGGTAAACGGACCATAAACACAATCAAAACGTAGCGACAGAGATGTTGCTTTTAGTCGGTATAAAGTAAAGGGTAGTTCTCTGCGTGTACCGGAAAATTATATGTATTATTAAAATAAGTATAAAGTACTCACAGTAATAGAATGTGAAGGTAATTGAGGATGAGCTGTAAACCTCCAGCCCCATCCGTTGACGGAACCATCGCTTGTGAATCGCCAACGCAATTCATCACCTATACAATAAAAAATATTTTAAGACAAGAAACAAGAGAACCAAGCAACAAGTTTGGGGTAAACATAGATTTTCTTTTGTTACTCTGCAATGTTTGCATATGTGTGTATGAGTGAGTGTGTTTATCCCCGTGTGTGACTGCTTGTGTGGGCGTAATATTATCTTATGTGTTGTCTTACCGTTTACTATAATTTCTTGTGACCAATCAGTGGGTTCGCGTCCCGATCTCGTGGCTAGCACTCTACCGGAGCTGTCGGATATCGTTAAGGGATCGTTCCGACGTTCTGTTGAACAGCCTTGTTCAAATACCACTCGTAGTGATGTTGCGCCGGCAATTTTTACTACACCTGTAGGAATAAATTAGTAGTAAACAATATGACAATATTTTCTTGGTCAAAGTAATAAGGTACAAATTACTTAAGACTCATTATATATTTTCACATTCATACAATTCACATACATACATCATTCATACATGTTACACATCATACATTATACTTGTAGATGGCGCTATAATTCTAGCCAAAGAAACTTGTAAAACAGTTTTTGGGTATTGTCCCCAAAACGAAAAAGCTACCATAATCTATGTTATTTAAGATTTCAAGTTATATTACCTGATATATCAGTATCATCGGCATACGGATGCGGACTATCGACGGTGACGGGCTGGGGAGGGGCACGCCCCCCTCCCGCCGCGGCCTCCTCCAACTCACACACGCACACCTCTACCACCATGTCCGCTACCGCTGGCTTGCTGGCGCATAATGCTAGACAAAAGTACATGTATTTCGTAAAAGATAAGTGTAAATTAAAATAGTAACTTTAAAACCCGAAAATTAGTACATAACAAGTTGGCCGAAGAATAAATGATGTATTATTTATTGAATATATAGTAAGAAGTGATAAGACGAGGGGTAAATAAGATTATATTTATTTCGTCCTATATTTGAAGGTCCAAGGTTATCTAAACCAAAGTAAAGCTTCTCAAACGACGATACCTAAACAGGTTCAATTCAAGCTGTCATCGCCTACTAACGTGATTGACAAATGCATGTCCTTTTCAGCCCTTCATATTTATCTCTGTTGTTAATAAATAGGAGGAGGATAAATAATAGCCAGCGATTAACTTACCCATAAGCACATCAGTGATAATCTTCACAGCATTATTCGAGTCCGGTATCCTGCCCGCCGCGGCCAACTTCAGTAGGTCTACTAAAGCTCTCGCATCCGACTCTCCCAATTGTGACGTAAACTCGTCGAGCGCCAGCTACAAAGTACAATGCGAATGTAGTCGAGTGTTTAGTAAGACTATACCCATATTATGACGTCATATTGCCATGTCAACAGTCGATGAAGAAGGTTCCGGGTTGGTCACGGATAAAGATTGGCTCAGGACAGTGAATAACGGCATTTCTTAAGAGTTACCTCACATATAGCACTATCTCTTTCTCTCAATTGAACTATAATAGCAATAAGGCGTCATAATACACCCATGAATATGAACTTTTTTTAGGATGGTTAGGTGAGGTGTATGATCCTACTGAAACTACTTCTAGATGAACGAGAACATCGAATTTTGCTCATTGATAGAACAAAATTTGGTGTTCTTGGGTTTTAGATAATGATAACAAAAAAAGAAAACGCATGCAGTATACTAGATAGTTACTTAAATCCAGGTAGGCATAATGTGGTGAAAATTGCAAATAATATTGGTATAAATTTTGACAGCATGCTCCGGCCGAAAAAAAGAAGAAATAAAACATACAGTGCTCTTATACTCGATTGAGCTGACCTTTGGCGCCTCGGCCTGTTGCACAGTCATAGTGGCTGCGGCCACAGACACGGCGCTTGAGGACATTACCGCTGAATGACGGGATGATATCGATCCACTCAGCGGACTACTTGCGCCGCTCTAAAAATTGGAAATGTATTAAAAACGAAGATAAATGAGAACTAATTTATTTTATTTATCGAAATTAGAAGAAAATATTTTGATGCCAACTTGTCTGATTGAGTATCCCGACTGTAAACACAAATAACAAACATAGGTTACCTACCATAGGTCACTCAAAATACACACTGAATACTCACCCACAAATATTTTTCTTAAAATCTATGAGATTCATTGATGAATAAAACAATGTTTTTTTAAAAATCTATTTTCGCACTGTTATCTGTTATCTATATCAATCCCGACACACATGTATCTATATTGAGCTGTAAAATCAACTGTACATGGTGTTCAAAATTTTGTATGACAGAAATCCTTATAGGTACTTACTGGTAACGTAGCCCTATCAGCAGGGGCTTCGCCACCGCCAGTGCGGGCATCAGCCTCAGCGTCGTCATCCTCTATATCTATAGTAGCTGATACGGGTGCTGCTGCACACGCTTCATGAGCTCTTAACGCTTCTACTAGTAGTTGACGTGCCTGGTAAATAATATTTAAGTTAGTTACGTAAATAAAGTTGGTTTTATAAATTTCGAGACGTTTACACAAACAATTAAAGGCTTTAAAATTCTTACCCGCCCTGCACGCTAAAACACTTAAAAAATATAGTGACTTCATAATAAAATTACAAAAAAGTCATGAATTAATCAAAGTTATCATTCAGAATATAATTATATATGAAAGGAATCTTTACCTGTGTTATATGCAATGCGAGCAATATCAATGATAGAGCATGCTGCACTGCGACTGGGGGCTCTAAAGCTAACGCGGCGGAAGCCAAGTACACTCGTGGACCCGTAGGCTCATCGGAATTCGCTTCTTCTGAATAGAGACCTGTAAAAGAAAAGAACGACCTGTAATCACATACATTTATATAGGTAAAGGTGTACTTGATTGTACTTAAGGGACAGTCGTTAAAAACACGGTTTGACGGTAGCTACAAAAGCGCAGACCGGGTCGTAGCGACCAGGCAGCGGAGTGGGAGGAGCCAACCGCTACTTGCCATACGCCCACTACGCCCGCTATGAGTCATACCGTTGTAGAATTAAAGTAACTCACCAAGGCTCTGAGCTCCTAAAGGATCTTTAAGCGTCGGGAACGACAACGGTGCTATATGTGGCGATCTCGCATCAGTCTGTAGAGCGGCGGGTCGTAGCGACCAGGCCGCGGAGTGGGAGGAGCCTGCAGCTGCTCGCTGTACGCCCTCTACGCCAGCTACGAGCGCCGGACGGCGGTTCACGCAAGTCGTACCGTTGCCTTGCTGGCCATGGTCGTTATCACCCCAAGCCCAAACCTAAGCAAGTCATTTTGAGTCAGTAAATAAAGTTGGGCAATGATTAATGATTAAAAGCGTTAAAAATATGCCTAGCAATAATATAACACAACGTTTATTTACCTGATGATCACTCGTAACTGCAAGGCAGTGCAATGCACCAACAGCTACGTGAATGACGCGGCGACCGCGCAACGCCTCCACCAGTGTAGGACGTCGCACATGAGCGTCACACCCGTGGCCTAGACGGAAGTAGTCGCCTTTGCCCCACGTCCAAACCTCCCCATCTCTCGTCAAAGCCAGACTAAACTGAGCGCCACACTCCACTTGTATCACACCCAACGTATTCAGTCTCTCAATGTTCATCGGTACCGCGCAACCATCAGAGCCACCGCGACCTGAATTCAATGACACACCTATTTCAAAAACGCAGACTTTACTTTTGCGCCCTTGTGTCGTAAAGTCGGACATTCTCTTACCCAACTTGCCAAAGTCTCCGTCGCCCCAGGAGAATACTTTGCCGCATGCGGTGAGGGCAAGAGTTTGCGCGTCGCGGGAACCGCACGCGACTTGTATCACTCGGAAGTTAGATAGAGCTTCCACCTGGAAATGTGCGAACCAGTTATGACATGTATCAACTACTTATATTTTTTATTTTTGAAACCCTCTGTTACCACGACTTTTTTTTCCAATGTTTATCAGCTACTCCTGGGAAAATGTCTTCCCAAGTCCTTCCATATACCATATCATACGTACTTTATGTTTCAATAAGTCAGTACGAAGATTAAGTTTT
The DNA here is from genome assembly GCA_905475315.1 of Autographa pulchrina. Taxonomy (NCBI): domain Eukaryota; kingdom Metazoa; phylum Arthropoda; class Insecta; order Lepidoptera; family Noctuidae; genus Autographa; species Autographa pulchrina. The sequence goes on from FR997764.1 coordinate 4,310,088, forward strand.
TATAAAAAAACTTAACCATATTATGTGCAACATACAACATGGTGTATGTGAAATGAAGAATGTATAGTGAATAAAAACGATTACACTCAATAAATATGAGTATTTCACAAGCCTTACCATTTTAGGAGCCAACTGCGTCATATCATCACCGTGCCCCAATCTCCCGTACTCTCCCATGCCCCACGTGTACAGATGTCCGCGTGCAGTCACACACGCGCTGTGCGCTGAGCCGCACGCAATGCCGACCACTCGCTCGCCAGATAACGTCTCTATGAGACGGGGCATTTCTAATGTGAGCCGGTTTCCTTGACCTAACTTGCCGTCTTCACCTTCGCCCCATGAGTAAACCTTAAAATATATAAGTCCATTATTGACTATTTCACCATTTAAGTTATTTGTTTTTTTGACTATAGTAAAATATCATCAGGTTAGCTTAGATTAAAGTTATAACTAAAGTCTACAGCCAAGAAATGCCGCTATTGAGATTAGTCTGCAGATTCTTTGTTATATTAACTATGACCTTTGGCACCACCACCAGCATCTAAATAGTAATAATATAAAGCAGTAATAGCTGCAAGATTCCATCTTTAGGATTTAAGCTCTCTAGATCAATATTGTACTCGTACTCTCTAGATCAATAGTGCTTTCTGAGGCTCTTGCGAATGTTGTATTATTATCAGTTAGGGTTTTTAATAGTTACCTTTCCATCAGCAGTGAGTGCCAGTGCGTGTTTTCCCCCCGAATGTACGGCGACCTTACGAACGAGTACGTGCGCGAGGTACGGGTTGGCACGCGGACTCGACACGTTGTTACTGTGGCCGAGTCCGAGACGACCGTTTGTACCCTCCCCGCATGCGTACAACTAGGGAAGAATTTATTTAGGTATAATTTTCTATTGTACAAGGTAATAGTCATGTAAAATTGTTGAAACACTGCAAAACTGTTAGGCAGATCGAATTGTATTTGAATAAAATAGCAGTCAACTTCTGGACGAATATCTTCTTTTTATGACCAACGCCTTATGTGAGAAAAAAACACGTAAAGTTAGCCACCCCATAAAATTAGACAATAGGTAAAAGAAAGGTCCTCTAAAATCTTAGATCTCAAATTTATGATTGGTCCTAGATTTCTTTTTATGAGACCTACATGTATGGTGACATCTCCCTTAAGTTACTCTAACAACATACAAGAATTAACTCACCTTTCCATCGTGCGACACAATAAAGAGCGTTTTAGATCCGCCCGCAATATGCACAGGTCTGAACGCACTGAGACTAGGCGAGAAGACAGGAACTTTCACTTTGGAACCCTTCACACCGCCCAGCTGGTCTTTATCGTTCAAACCCCATACAAATACCTAAAAATGAGATACAATATCATATTACAATTCAAACATGTTGACGAAACGATTAGAAAGAAGTACGTCAAGTGATAGATCTAACTGTTTATGTTACCCCACGTCGGGCGCCAATAGTAGCAGATTTTTTTTTTTGCATAGTTTTAAGTTTCAGATGGGTGTTATACCTATAGAAATAAATATGTCGAAACGAAATTATGGTTACAGTATTGAACACATTTATCATCCCAGCTTGTTTATTTATGGACAACTTACCTTTGGACAATCGTTTGGTAACACCGGTGGATTATTATCAGCGGACACAGCCCCCGTCGGATTCTCTTTCTCCATACAATCCTCCGCCACAAAGTTCATACTCTAAAAACACAATATACAATCAATAAACAACTCTACGACCTTTATAATAGAGTACAAATGACCGTGCTCACCGATAAAACTTCAGTGTACAATGGGTTCGGTCTGAAACCAGTTATGTAGAGACCGTGAACTCGGCAGTCGGCGTTCACATTTCGGTTCTGTTTTATTCCAATTTCAATGCATGGATAATACTGTAAAAAAGTCAAGTGTAAGCATTTTGTAGCTATAGTATTCATTCTGTCTATATTTCTTACATAAATGTTTCATTTTTAAAATTACTTGTATATTACTGTAATTCCTATTTATTTACAAACCTTAGGTTAAAATTAAGCCCAAAAATCAGAGCAATATTCAACACATATAAATGTGTATAACGATGATTTTTTTATGCGTTTTTGCGGCTGTCTTCCTCGATCGGGATAACATGTCGTCGCATGAATGCTTATTTGTTCAACCGACCATTTTAACGGATTTCACTTTTAAATGCAGTTTTAATAAGGTTCAAAGTTCCGTTCGATTGGCATAGAATACTTGCAATTAGGACTTTAAATACATATTTAAAAGAACTTATTTAAAAAATAAAAACAACACTAGTCAGTTAAAACTTCATGCTTATTTGTTCAAAATCCGCGGAGATACACCAAATGTGTATTCGAGCATCAACTGCGTGCTTAAGTGTTCAATCTCCTCACAGGTAACCAATTACGACAGCGCATTTTGATGACGCAATGCGCCGCCATATTCATTTATTTTGTGTCGAAGCTGGTGCTAGCACGCATTTTTAGTTAAAATTAACGAAAAATATTGAAAATAGCTATACATTCAGAAGAAACGTTGGAGAAAATGTCCGTAACAGATTATAAATCGGAAAACATAATCATAACTATAGGAAAAGATCGGTAAGTTGTATTTTGTCATCTTATTTCTTCGTAGGTTATCTCTGCGTATCGTTAACTTGTTGTACAGGATGTTTAATTTCGTTGTTATAATTTCAGATTTTATTATATCCCTAAATGAAATTGTGACGTATCCATAAATGAATTGATGACTGTTTTCAATGTTTCGTAAGGTTGTAAAATATAATTAAAATAATAATAAAATTCATTGCTTTTGTGCGGTGACTGGGCTTCTTTAAAATGGAATGTATATTATATTCAGACAAAATATTACCTACTGTATGCCATGTAATATTTGCATGTTTGCTAATTGTTCTATGTTGTAGGTATGGGTAAAAGCATTATAATAAGTTTTGTTTTCTCGTGACCTAATAATATTAGACGCAATGAAAAAATCCGATTTATATTATATTATAGTTAAACGCGCAAGCTACATTAAAATATTACTGAAATTAAAATTGAATTAATTATATTATTAATTAAATTATAATATTTTTTCTGCAGTATTGAAATTGTCACTAGTTTCTAGTCTATTTACTCGTTTAAGCATGAGTGACTTCACTTACGAACATTAATAGCATCGTGTCATTTTTAGCCTAAAATAAAACATAATTGTTTTAGTAGTTTTATTACTTGTTAGTATCTATTAAAAATATTTAATAATTTCTTTCAATCTAAAACATGCTAACAAATGCAAATCAAACTTACGTTTGAGGATTTCATAGTTAAATATTCAAAGGGGGGCAGACCATAAAAGGCATCTTAAAATGAAAATGGTTATTTTAGCTATTTTTAGCTCAAAGCATAGACCATAATCTGTTTTTGGCTTTACTATCTTTTGTGTGTTTTTTATCTATAATGTTTGTTTTGTTTCTAACTTGTGTAATTGCTTGTAACTAATATTTCTAAATTACGGATTGTGCGTTATAATGTTTTCTGCTTAACGTTTAATACTCTTTTATTAACACATTTTTACATTCGGTCTCGTGCTAGATCTAACGTCTGTATTCTATTTGTACTTGTGGTTGCCTCTTGTTATATTAACTTCGCCTCCAATTGAAATGATCTGATTCACAATATTTTTTTTAGGATCACAAAAGTAAAGAGGTTCTTATTTCCGGATAGTCATGAAGATAATGACATTACAATAGAAAAACCTGAAGTTACGAATAAAGTTGCTATTGTTGAAAACAAACATACTACAGGTCAGCTTGATTTGACCAAAGAGGATCAAAATACTATCGACTTGCAATCACTATATATAAATCCCTCTCAAACAGAAAATGTCCCCAATAATCAACTGCTTGAAGAAAACTTAATTATTTTCCCCTTAGAATTGCCAGAGCTGGATTATTTGATTACGGACAGCTTTGAGATGACAGATATTTGTTTGAATGATGGAATGAAGGATATAAATAGTAAAAATACTGATTGCTTTTGTGAAAAATCTGATATAGTAGTTTTATCAAACGAGGACAATGGTAATATTGTAAATGAGGCAGATAAACACGAAAATAAAGAAAAAGCAACACAATTTAAAGAAGTCAGCAATACGTGTGTGAATAACTCTCCCAGGCGTAAACGGCAGCGCCGTCCTGAAAATTGGGTAAGGAATATCTCGAAAAGCCTTAGAGAAGCGGGTGAGGAATATTCCAGTAACGGAAAAATTAGAAAAGCCAAAGTTGTTAAATCAGCTTGTGAAAAAAGTTGCAAACTAAAATGCTTTGAGAAATTTACTGAAGAAGATAGAAACACCATCAAATTATCATTTTATAGCCTAACAGATACTCAAAAAAACAAGTTTTATATGGAATTCACGGAAAGGACCAAAAAAATACGGATTCGCACTAATGCAGAAAATAGTAGGAGGAAGTTCTCATTTAAATACTATTTACTAAAAGACCAAAAAGAGAGAGTGTGCAAAACATTTTTTTGCAATACTTTGGACATTTCTGTAAGAAGAATTTATTATTTCCATCAAAAACTAGATGATCAAAGTTTACCAATAGCTCCAACGCCAGTTAAAGGGAAACATGTGAAAAAACAAACACCTGATTATAAAGTACAAGAAGTAGTAGACCATATAAATTCTTTCCCAGTAGAAGAATCTCACTTTTGTCGATCGAATACTAAAAGAAAATATTTATCAGCAGAACTTAGTGTAGCCAAAATGTATACATTATATGTTGAAAAATATAACCAACCGGTGAAAGAAGCTATTTATCGGAAAATTTTTAACGAAAAATTCAATTTAAGCTTCCATAAACCTAAAAAAGATGTTTGCGATTTATGTTCCGAATTTAAAGCTAATATGAATCCTGGTGATGATTTAAAACAAAAATATGAAGAACACATAAAACGCAAAGAAGAAGGTAATAAAGAAAGAGATAATGATAGAAGAGCAGACGAGGAAAATACTGCGGTTGTAACTTTTGATCTCGAAAATATTTTCAGCTTGCCGCAAGCTGCAATTTCCAGTTTATATTATACATCTAAACTGACTGTTTACAATTTAACTGCTCATTGTAATGTTGGAAAACATGCAATTAATGCAACTTGGGACGAAACAACAAATGGTAGAAGTGGAGATGACATCGCGAGTGCTCTTGTAAAAATCTTGAACTATTTAGCTACAGTTTTACCACCACAAATATCACGTCTCATATTGTGGTCTGATTCTTGTGTTCCGCAGAACAAAAATTCTCATATGAGTATGGCTCTAATTCATTTTTTAAAATCTAATGCAAATAAAAATATAACCGAAATTATTCAAAAATTTTCGGAGCCCGGACATGGAAACGTGCAGGAAGTAGACGCTATTCATAGTTTAATAGAAAGAAATCTTCGACACCAACAAATTTTTAGTCCTTTGTCTTTAAAACGAGCGTTCTTGAAAATACAATCTAACGCTTTGAAGTTCACATTCCTAACAATGTTGGACAATGACTTTTTGAGTTATCATGAAGAATCTGCAAAATTGGCATTTGCTCAAATTCCATACTCCCAAGTAAAATACTTACTTTACCAGAAGGAGAATTGGAAAATTATTGAGTATAAAACGAGTTTCACAGGACCAGGAACGAGTGTTGATTTAACCACTAAAACCAAAATTTCAATTTTAGAAGATGTAACCGTCAAACAGCCAAATCAAACACTCACACAAAAAAAAATCAAAGACATTAGAAGTACATACAAGTACATGGGTGCAGACGACAAGGCATTTATGGAAGCCTTAATCAATAAAGTACTAACAGAATCGGGAAACGTAAAAAGTACCAGGAGAAGTAAACGGTCTTCTATCGCCAAAGGGACGAAAAATAACAAAAAAAAATAAAATTTTATTACTACATTTACAATGGGAAAGTCCTTTTAATTTTTTAACAGTATTTTTTTTATTAGTGTGTTCCTTTTTTTAATAAATAGTTTGAAAACTAAACTTTTAAAATTCTTTTTATTTATCACGTAATTATAACACTCTGTATGTGCTTCTTAGGACACATAAGAACTGAATATATTCAAATGCAAAATGTTCAACCTCCACTCCAGTAATGTTCTATCTCCAATTGCTTAATTATATATGTGGTTTTTTGTTCAACCTCCTTAAAAAAAGGCGAAAATAAACGTAAGCTTTTACCTTTTTTCTGTTTATTTGTAATCTATCTTTTCTTAAATACATAAACTATTTTTTTAATATGATACTTTTAAGAAATCATATTTTTTACTTAAAATAATCAATTAAACGTCTCTGGTGTAAAATGTTGAAAATGGAGATTGGCCAAATAAGCATTCGTGCGACGATGTGTAGTAATTCATAAAATAAGACAGTACACCAAAAATACATGTTAATATATCCTAACCTGTTTACAGTCAGCCAACAGCTGTATCTGAGCCAAATGTGTTGGAGGGCGATCCCTCGCAGCAGCAGCAGGGGCACAAGGCACGGCCGCTAGCGGGGACAACGCAGCTTCGTCGAAAGTAGCGCCGGCGCGGACGGCCAATGCTGATGGGCCGTACGCGCCGCCGCCCACGCCGAGACCTAAGCGACGTATGCGCACGCCGTTGCGCATTTCGACGCGGATCCAGTGCTGGTTACACAGAATAAACATATAGTATTGTACTCAAATATTATACAAAAATAATATGTCTGTGTTAAACATGTACTGTCTTCTTCGATAAGTCGTGCTAGTAGCACAATATGAATGGTGAATTTGTTAAGTCTGCAAAAGCTACAAGGTATATCCGTCTTTGCCTCACCCTCTTCAAACAGAGGATGTTCACATAAACTTATATGTAAATCCTCCCTCAAACTATGTTGCTACTCTGTTTGCTAAATTCATCGTCCATGCTGCGTATATCAAGTCAAAAACAAACAATCCAACGACTATTTCTTAATAGCCAAGGCTTGTTTTATAAAAAAAATAATTAACAAGATAAACTAATCCTTACCTGTCCATTACCGCTAGAACTCTGCCAGTAGGTGTGTGGCTGTGAGTCTAGCAGACGTCTAGCGCCCGCGCCGGGCCGACATGACGACACGCGTACCGCTCGCACTGCGCCGCGCCAACCTACCGCTGTTCCGCCGGCACTTTCACCCCATTCCGCTAAACAATGTATAACATGACGAAAATATACCATACATACAACACGCAATAGTGTTTAAACACTTTTTTTAATATTTTGATAAATGAACAAAACGTACGGTAAAGTCCGACCGCTGAGAGAATGTCTTCCTGACGCATGCCAGTTGGTCTTGATTAGTATAGGAAAATGAAAAACCGTGTCATATTATTCAATGTAACCTGGCATAATAAATAGTTTTTAATTATATTATTCGTTTATAGGAGAAATAAGTTGATTAAACCACCTGTCAGGAACGCATTCTCTTAGTGATATAGTGTGTACAGTTGTACGTTATGTAATTAGTAACTTACATTGATCAGTAACAAGCTCCATCTCGCTGACTTGTCCGGTCCACCCAGGTTGTTGAGGGAAGTCGACTGTGAGATCGCGACCGTTGTTTGATATTGCTATGAAAAAAAAACATTTATTTTGACATATATTTATATTATTTGAGCTAAATTAACAGAAAAAAAATAGTATTTAAATATTATGTTTAACGTAAAGTGTTAAAAAAGAAATAAATAAAAATAAATTGTGTAAATTTTTAATGCCATCGGAAGCAGTTAAATACTAGTAAATAGCATTAAATATCTGCCATCCTTTCTTCAAGTTAATAAAATAACTGAAAATCTCAAAATATAACTCACAAGTAACAGTCCCAACGCTAGTGTGGTCAATACAGCCCCATTTATATCTCGGTTGAGTTACGGCAGCTCGCACGCGCACTCTGTCGCCGACTGCGAAGGGCGGCGTGCCCGATACCACTTCCGCGTGCATTGCGCGTACGCCGAACACGCGACCGAGCCCGCGCCATTCCACCTGTACCAGAAAACTTAATTACAAACTGGAATACAAGTGGCTGCAGTTGTTAATTGCCTTATTCGCCAGTAAGCAAGCATCAGATTGCTTTTTTGCGGAATGGAAATACGAAATACTGATCAATACTTACGTGGAGAAATACGTTTTGCTTGATATCACGTTCCACTTTTTGAACTTGACCGACGTCACCTAATGCAACCTAAAACATATTATGGCATTATAAATACATTCCATATTTTCCTATATGTAATCATATGTAGGCAACCTATGATCACATATCTATAAAAAAATGCATATACTCACAATATACAACACATTCCTTATTAATTAGCTAATCTAATAATGAGTTAACAAACATAAATATTAGTCCCCACTTACAGGTTCAACCGCCTTACAACACCGTACAGTCATCCCCGGAGTTATGACATCAGACAAGTACTGCGCATACTCTTCTTCAGAGGCGAAACAACTGCGCCATCTGTACGGGGTTTGTTTCTTCTCCTGTTTGATATTATGAGGCTTCACTTCGAACACTGAATCATCCATGCCTTGTTGAGGCAGTTCTAATAGGTATGCTACTAAAGATTCTACCGACGGTAAGCTCGCACCACCTGTAATGGATACTGATCTTTAAGTGTATGAACATAGAGTTTAATTTTGTTTTTAAAACTTTAAAGCAATTATGGTTTTACCTAAAGCTTGTATAGCACCATACACAGCGTGCCTAGAGAAGCCCATTTCAATGACTTGCTGCACTTGTGAAGAATTGGCCCATGTGTTGAGGTCTTTTCTCGCTGTCAAAGAACATTTAAAGTAGTAAATGATTTGCAGGAGGACGACCGTGTGCTGAGTGCAACTGACTTGAATGGATGAGTTGCATGATTTAATAAAAAATCGTATGTTTTACGAATCAATACTTACATAGAGAAGCGGTACTCGTGGACGGGCCCATAGATATTTGCATTACATTACTTTTGTCTATGATTGGCATTTCAGGCGGAGTTTCGTGATCCTTTTCATCACCTGTAAACGTCACATTTTAGTACATCTCAAAGGGTCTTTTTACATAAGTTACTTTAACATCAAATTTATATGGTTCTTACCATTAACATGAGCTGCTAATTGTTGTACTATAGTGAGGGCGGATGACTCCAATTCTCGCGTCGTGAACGATGACGCGAGCGGGCTCGGACGCGTGGCTAGTGCTAAAAGACGACGCAGTAATGTGCCTTCGGTGCCTAACGTAGTTCCTCGGTCTATATTTCCTGTATATTATAGAATTATTAATATGCAGTGCATATACTTTATTTACCATGGCTACACAACATGGTACAGTTTTTTTACTATCCCCTAGTTTTTGAAAGGCATCATAAAAATAGCTTAATTACAGAAGTCAAACCTCAAGTTAACTGCTATGATTAATATACATTAGATTCGAATAAAAATTAAGTAAATGGCATTTCAAAAATTGAGATTTTTAAAGATTTATTTCTAAATATATGGTCACCAAATTGAATATATAACATACCAGCATGATCAGGCGGTTGCATCAAAGCTTTTCGTAACCGTGTTCTAGTAGTCAACAACCCGCGCACGGCACATAATGTTAGTAACTCCATTTGTTGCTTCCTTAGTCCATACACGTCGATTTCAGCTAAAAACAAAACAAAAACGTTAATGTTAATTATATCATGGCTTCAATATTTAAATATACTATCAAGCAATCTTCTGTTGTTTTCTTCAAGTTTTCGGTACAAGAAGTTTTGGTTTTCCCTTCACTGTAGAACTAACATAAATAACACTGTCACCTACTTTTGAGCAAATGTTGTGATGCAGCTTTAAATTAGCTGTCTTTGTAAATGTCCATTATAGACGATTATTTAATTTCAATGTCCAGTATAGACTATTGTTTCAATAATAACAATACTTTATACTTAGGTTTTATTTCCTTTGGAGCAGATACTGTTATCTGATGAACCAGTCTTACCCGGCAAATGATGTGGATGCATAGGTGAGGCTTGTGGGCCAGCACCTAACAACGCTGCGCACACGCGCAGAGCGCTCTCACCGCCACCTAGCGGTAAGGCGAGACGTTCCGACTCTGCACTCTGGATGCTAGTTAAGTCCGCCTGTGAAATAAATAAAGAATATCGTGAGATTTATAATAGACTAGTTATGGCCCGAGGATTTACGTATAACTGAGACAGGAGGCATACTTCGTGTTATTTAAGGGCCTAAAATATATGACTTCATCAAAATTCGTTTAGTATTATTGAGTAAAAAGTATTCGTTTGCATGTAATGTCACAATATTTTTCGTTAACTGTATCATGTTTGTATGATCAATGCTGATTATTTCTTTATATGAGAAGTGGCCTATGCCCAGCAGAGGGTCGTTTATAGGCTGGTATTATGATTATTCTATCATATACTAAACTGTACACCTATCTAGAATGTGGTAATTTTTAGGCATGAGAGCCATAAATATGTTAGACAAGCCTTATACCCTTCGTATGTGTGATACTTACTTTAGTCCAAGTATTATCATCATGTAATAACGTGATCTTCGCTCTGGGTGACAGTTGCGTGACGATGGCGGTTCTAGGCGGCGACCCACACAACACTTTCTGACCGAGTCGTAGGCGCCATTCTACTCCGCCCACTACACCGAGTGCACCCGCTGTAAGTAAATAGGCACACTATATTCTAGCATAAATAAACTAATTGCCACGTTTATATTTTTGGTATAAATAAACCAGTTTACGGTAAACAGTGTTAAGAACACCATACGTGTAAAATACAACAATGATTATTTATAACGATTCAGAAAAAGACAGTGAAGTAAATATTAGAATTTAATTTCAATAGCTTACCTATAAGACAAGTCTCCAGACTCGGAGGCGCCGGCTTTATCGTCAGCATTAAATCTTGACTAGTATGTGGCCACCAATGCCAGTCTGTTGTCACCTGCCAAATGCAACACCCAATTTTGTTAGAAGTATTAACAATATAATGTGACGTAACTTATTTTCACATGATATTTCTATCATGAGTAAACATTTTTTTAAACTGTTATATTCTCTATTTCTAAAACCAGTGGCGTTTGATAAAAACTCACCGTTTGAGCCGCCAACTGCAATTTATCTAACAGCAACGTAGTTATAGGTGTGTGCCACTGCGCCGCTGAATGTAACTGTCTCACGAGCTGCACTAGCGCCGCGCACGTCGCGCCTGTGTGACTCGCAGTGGCTGGGGCGCGCCATCTGTTGTCTGATAGAAGAAAGTTATTAGTGTTATGCTTAATAAAATTTTAATTAATATTTTAGAGTTTGTGGATATGAGTCAGAGCTCGACTCACTAAACTCTAGAATAAAGGTAAACAATGTAATCTTAACAAAAAAATAGGCAAATTTCATCGCGTAATTTTGCAAAGTAGATATAAAATTGAAATAAAACTACTTTTTACGGATTTTGTCGCTGTTTATTTTGATTTTATGTGACCTGCAAAGGTGTCGAAACGTCGGGACCTAAAATAAAAATAAACCGCGACAAAATCCGTAAAAAGTAGTTTTATTTCAATGTCTAACATTCGCGTTAACCTAAGAAACCAATATATGAAATTGATATAAAATATTGCCTATTCTCAAGTAGTACAAAATGCAACGATAATGCTTATTCACATTATATTGAATATGCTCAGCCTGCCTTAAATACCATTTTAAAGGTGTCATCTACCAAGAATAAACCAATATACAGATAGTACTCACCAACTTCTTCTTCCTCAGTATTATTTACAACCGGTTGGTGGTTCAGCCTGAACGCAGGGTCCCAAACATGTGTCTCTAACCAAAGCCGACCAATCAGAGCCAGTAACTGAGCACCGACTGTTCGTCGCCATTCCGGTGGGCCGTTATGTTCTACTAATACGCGACGAAGCAGCCATAGTGACTGAATCTGTAGAGATGTTCATTGATTACACATATGTGAAAAGGAACCAAATACAATACCGCTTCCAATGACAAAAATAAATAAACCAGTTCCCAAATGCTAGATATATCGCGAAACTGACAAATCGAATTGAAAGCATCTTCCTTTTCCACAAGGTCAGTTTAAAAAGCTAGTCATATTTCATTCAATTTTTATAGAGCTTAATACTATGAGTGTTTAAAACACGACATACAAGAAGTGCAAAACATACTTGTAAATATATGAGATCCTGGGTAACAGGTTTGTCCGCTGCCGAAATGATACTGTAGCACAGTTCGAACCACGAGTCCGTGCAAAGGGAAATCCGCATCTCAAGACTTTGTGCGCTAGCTGTAATAAGTACACAAAACTTTATTATAATATTTTGATATAAGTCTCAAAAAGCATCTGTAATATTAAGAAGAGTCGTTAAAACTTAGAATACTACGTCCGCGGTTACAAAAGCGAATCATTGGTTTATCGCTCACCGAAGACCGACGAGACACTAAACAAATTAAAAAAAAAAACAAATATCAAATCACCTCGTAATAGCGCCAATGCTGTATGATAATGAGCAGCGAAAGCCGTCGGCGGCGGCGTAGCATGCGCATGCGCAAGTGTCAGCAATCGTCTCTGTAACGCTGCCACGTTGCGCCGCGCTATAGCTCCGACGCCGGATAGAGCGCCGCCTGCGCCCGCGCATAGTGCACGGATCGCGCCAGTGCAAGCTGCACGTACCTCGCTTACCGGCCACCATTCTACGTTGCTTTCCATTAGTGCTATTAAAAAGATAATATATATTTTTTTTTAAATATCAAGAAAAATCTATTACATTACATAATGATTAAGAAATACTTATGTAGGTGTGAAGATGAATAAGAAAAAAAAAATACAGCAAAAACATTATGTCGTGTAAGTACTATTTTCAACTACAGTAAATTACTAAAACGTGTGTTTATGTGTACAATAAAGAAATAAGTAAGTTAAGTTTTTCATTTTAACTACTTTAAATATTTTTTTCTATAACTTACTGGTGCCATATACAGTTTCGTCGACAGAGGGCGGTGGCGACGGCGTTCGGGCCAGCTTGAGGTCATACTTGCCCTCCTTACCCATACGATACGAGTTAGTCCCGCCTTGGTCCCAAGCTACCCGCACCCATCCATCTTCGCCAAGTTCTCCAATAACGCGACCTTCACCGCCAGGGATGCCATCCTTTAACAACACAACATGTATTAAAATAAATCTATTAGATCGATTAATCGATTATATACTGCTTTCTGAGGTTTACGCGAATGTTAGACATTGTAATAAAACAGACTCAAACCCGGCGTCTAAGGCGTCGAAATGTCGGGAACTAAAACCTAAAAGTAAACGGCGATCAAATGCGTAAAAAGTAATTTTATTTCAATATCGATTATATATTATATGGGCTTACCTGATCACCCCACTTCCAATCCTTTCCCCGCACTACTCGAGTGCCGATCTTCATCAACGAAGCCAGTTCGGGACCCGTTAAAGACGCACCACGAGCACGGGCTCCAAGTCTCTCGTCGTCAAATATTATTAGACATTCCGCTGAAAAAGAAATATTCTTTTAATATTTTGTAAATAAAAATATATTATTTAAATTCTGATGGTTTGTTATAAAAAATTGCAAAGTTTTAACTGTGACAACCGCAAAACGTGAACTAAGTAAGGGCCGTCAAACATTTTCTAACTTATAGTACATACATTTAGACTTCAATCCATTACAAATGAGGGATGTCAACTGAGTTGTGTCACCACCAATCTGCTTTAGCAAAGTTAAGCATGAGCTGAGAGCACCACCGTTTATCAATTGTTCTAGTTCTGGGCCTTGGCATCCTTCTATTAGAAGTGATAAGAATGTTATCAAGAATCTGGAAAAAAGCATTATTATTATTTGCTACTAATTAAAAATTAATAAAACAACTTTGTAGCCTTAGGTTGCGTGCTTGTAATTCGTAAATATAATCACATAAAAAAAAATACGTTGATCACATCAAAAGTAAGCCGTCATACTTAGAAATATATAAGTATGTTTATCAGTTGTCTGGTTACCATAACACAAGCTCTGCTTAGCTTGGGATCAGATAACCGTGTGTGAGTTGTCCGGAATACTATACCATACAGTTGCTTTCATTTTAACACTAATGTTAGGCATATAAGATGAATTTTATTGATTAGCACAAACCTGGCTCTTGAAGGTCGATTCAAGAGCGCATGCGCACCACAATTCGCACTTGTCTTCAACGGCAACGTTTGAGTCTGTTCTCCTTCTAAAACCCTCGCCTTTAACTCTATCAGTATATAATTCATTAACTTAGTCCTTTCTAAGAGTACCATGTACTTTGAGTATGGTATCACAGATTCTATCCCTATTAACGGGTGGGTCAAAGGTATGGTGGGTTTCAGTGGGACATATGGTACTGCGTCAGACAAACAGGCGCCTAATAGGCCGGCGAGGGCGGCATATTTGACGCTCTCAGACATCGTTTGAGACGAGTGGAGAATACTATTTATCATGGAGTAACCGTTCTTTCTTATTTCGGCTCTTTGGATCTGAAAATAATCGAAATACTCATAAAAATCATATATAAAAAAAATACTTTTTTTTTTCAGAATATATAGATTTTTGTACGTCTTACCTGGCAATATAACGCTCTTCTAAGTATGTCTATATCACAGGTTTCTTCAGTCATCACGAAATCGATAATAGCTACAGTCAAGTTTTGTTGCTCTGGAGTTACTTCTTCTAACAACCAATATAAGTCTGAAATAGGACCAAAAACATTAGTTTCCTGATAAAAAATACTGCTATTTAATTAATTTGGTATATTTTATTATTACCTTTTTCTTCACACGCAAGCCTCGAAACCCACGCATTAACAAACTTATTCCTTTCAGAATTATCATCATCTTTCTCTTCATCAGCCATTATCAAATCAGTCTTTAGATCATCAGCGAGCATCATAACTTGTTTCTCACTCTCAATCGATTCTTTTAGAATCGAGTTGTCGGTTATATCGTTAATCGAACTAATCGACATCTCGTTTGTTGGTGTTTTATCATCATACTCCTTGTCTGGACCATCTTCTTTATCTTTGTCACCGCGTCCATCATTTTTCATGTCATCATTGTTAGACGCATTCTTTAAATCTTTTTCTAAAGGCTTATCTTTAACTTTTAACGTAACTTTTGGTCTATGATGAGTATCTTTGGAGTTGATAGGAGTTGTTTCGTTGCGCCCTTTCGTGTGTTCAATAATTATGCTTGGCGCGTCATCGGGTGTTTTGGAAGTTTGACCTATAGTTGATTTTATAAGGAGAGCGTCACCCTGTAGTAAGCTGCCTGTGGCTTTAAACATACTTTTGCTTAGACTGTTCTGTCTATTTCTGAGATCTTTTGTGGTTTCAAAACTGTAAAAAAACAATAGTATGACATTACATATTGACGAACACGCTATCATATCTTATTTTAAGGGTTAATATTACCATTTATTGAATCCAGGAGTTTTTGCCGCGTGCATAACTTTTTGGAATATTTTCTTGGCTGTAGGTGGCCGATGAGCTGGTGGCCTAGTAGACAATGATGATACCGCCGGAGAAATAGCCGCACGGACGTCATGTAATAGGAACCTTGCCCTTTCTAACGGTGCAGCACATACCTAGTAATTCAAATTATAGAAATAAATAACACATAGTATGTAATACTATGTATTTTTAATAAATAATGATAAATTATGTACCTCTTTATAACCACGAGAGAGCTGTTGTCTAGTCCTCATTAGAGTCCATTTACTTTGTTGCACTGCCTTTACTATTTCTGACATCGCTGGCGATAACTTCACTTCCCCCTTTTCCATTTCTAAAACAGGATATTACAACAATTAGAGGCAATCAGTATTTACTTACTTCTTGTCACAGCACATTCTTCTTCAGTCTTCATTTTTGTGGCAAAATACAATGCCAAGAAGAAAGTTTTTGTTTGGTTTTAACTTCCGCCGCAAACCATCGCTTTAATTAAGTGCTTCTTTGCCAGTCTCCTGGCCATATACGAGCTATCTATCATAAAATAAATATAATTATGAATATAAATCTTACCAGCCATAGCAGTAGCCAGAGCGTGTTCTTTTAACCCAGCGTGGTATAACAGTGCTGCTAACAACGCTCGCCGTAATTCTTCTAAAGGATGCTCCGGCGGAAAGTGTGGCGCACAACCCTCGCGTCTCTCGCACGCCCACCATAAGTGTAGTGCTAGTGGATCCTATAATCAGTAAACATGTAATTTACTCTGATATGTTCAAAAGATGTGATCAAAAATAGGCATCAGAATGATACATAGTTATCAAGAATTAATGAAGGATGATCGGCCCGTAAAGATCAATCTCATCAGAGATCATATTTTTATGATATAGCCAAAGACCGTCGGTCGGTTACTAGAGATCATGATAGAAATTATGATCTCTAGCTTTTTTACATGGTAATAACAACGTTCTATGTAATCAACTGCCTCTTGAGGCCGGTGGAGGACACGCTATGAGCGTGTCCTTTGCACGTTTTCTCGTCGAAGAGATTGTTAGCTGAGCTAGGCAATATTTTAACAACAACTTACGTGTAGCTTAGACTCAGCAAGCGCATGTAACAGCGCTTCAGCCCTCGCGGAAGACTGGGCCACGTTCGCACGCGGCGGTGGGCGTGGCGGCCTGACTGTACGGGAAGGGATAGGACCTTCGCCCGCAGGACTGTTGCCGCCTGTGGAGGATCCGCTCCGGGCCTCCGCTTTTTCCTCGTCGAAGGGATTGATTAGTTGAGGAACCTGGATAAAAACATTATTTGAGTCTAGTTCATTATGAATTGATTAGTAGCTATGTATTGGGTTGCTCTGGGTTAAATAACCAGTATACAGATATAAAACTCATGAGAGATTAGACAAGTACCTTAATTTATTTGTTATTGTTTTTTTTTTACCTCCACTATTCCTCCTGCCTATTACGTATGACATTTATCTGACGAACAATGAGTAATCAAGTTTTCATCATTAAGCTATTGAATAAGACAACAAACAATCTAATCATACTGCACTAACCTGTAGCCCTCCCCTTAGGAACATAGCGGTAGCATAAGGAGCAGCGTCGCGCTCAGCCTGCTGTACCGGCAGTGAGCGCGCTAATCTAGACCCGCACTGTGTCAGACCTAAAGCAACGTTGAACGCGCACGTTGATAGTATGTGGTATGTGCGGAGACTTGATGCACTCTCCTGAGAGAAATCACAAAGTATGAATATTAAATTTTATTACTATATAAGGTGATTATCGTAACAAAGAAAAAAACGAAGCTTTGAAAATTTACGATATAAATTTTGTTATTGAAAATATATGTCTTTTCTCGATTCGATATGCATTAAAATACATTGTTTAGTCTAAACTAAAGAAAAAACACAAAAAAATAAAGCGTTAAATCAAAATCACAATGTTTTTACTTCAAGGAAGCATTTTGAAAAGTTAATGACTAGTCCCAAACATGCAATAAGGATTCTTCAAAAATAAGAGAAAATATTATAAAACGATTCAAGCAGACTATCTACTCCATAAAGTTACTTACCTGACACATAAAGCTGTAAATCTGATCAGCATACAGTCCGACACACTTCTCTGTAACCAGCGAGAGGTAGGCGGCGTGGGGTTCTATACTCATAGTGGCTGTCGCGTCACATCCTCTTAGTTTACGTATAGCTTCTACCGTGCTCGCGTTATCGCACTCAAAGTTCTCGACGTCGAACACGTGGCCCGCTATTATGACCCAGGAACCACCTTCTTTTGTGTGGTTTTGGATGTCACATCTGGAAATAGTAAGCTATATAAATATATTTGGAGATGGAGATATAGTGCATTTACTCAATAATTACCTACATAAAAGGTAAATCGGTATAGGACCATAGGGTTCATATAGAAATTTACTAAGCTGTATGCAACAAGGAAAAACGTGCGAAAATTTGATTAAAAAAGAGTTAATACATGTTTCGATCGCAAAGAATAAAACAGAAAGAAAAGACGGAAGAAGATTAGACAAAGGACAGGACCGTCAGTAGTCAGTTTAGATTTACTTAGTACAATAATGGTTTTTAGTACAATAATTATTTGTACCTACACAGATATTTCTGCGCCGGAAACGGCAGAATATTATGGATCTACTGTAGCGTATTCTTACAAATAAATATATGAAATATAACTTTATATTTATAAAACAGATTTTTTTATGATTAGATTTTAGCCTTATTAGAACTTACTTGCGAATAATACTGTTTTTAAGCTGATGCTTCTTCGATATCAGCCCCGGCCAGCCGAGCAGGTCCGCGTCTAGCTTAGCCGCGGACGGCAGAGACTTGGCCGCGTCGTCACACGCGCGTGCGATCTTGACTAGAGAGCTTGTAGAGTCGGCGAGCACGATTGGAGATCGAGAGGCGCAGGCGCATAGCCATGCTCCTAACTCGCTTACTACACGACCTGGAATATAGGATTGCGTTTAAGAAGTTTTATTGATGGTTTATGTCAAGCTAGTTTCCGTATGTTAGAATGTTTATATGAAAGGACACAATACTGCTTTTGAAGTCATTCATCAATTCACTTTCACGATGCAGGCCACGAGCTGATAAGCTTTAGATCGACCTGAACGTACACTGAACGAGTTCGGCTAACAACATTTTGTGATTATATTTTGTATTATTCTGGTTCTTACCAACAATATCAGCGGTAATGAGATCACAGAGCGCCACGAGCTGCGTGTTGTCCGCTCGATGCACGGCCCTTGAGAACGAGCCGAGCGTAGACTGAACGTGTTCAGCGAGCAACTCTATGTATTGCGTGAGGAGAGCGCGCACGCCGCCTCGAGTGCTGCGGCCGCCACGCGTCCACATTGCTTCGCAGAATAGTAACCTGTTGACGAAAAGATAATGAAAAAAAGGAAAAGAATAAGTTAAAGGAAGTCTTCGCATTTATCCTGAGTAAACATCAACTAAAACTAATCAAAAAGTAATAATAATAATAATATTTCGTGACAACTCACACACGGTTATCTGATCCCAAGCTAAGCAGAGCTTGTCTTATGGTAACCAGACAACTGATAAACATACTTATATATTTCTAAATACATACATATTATAGATAAATTACACCCAGACACAGAACAAATGATCGTGCTCATCACACAAAGATTTGTCCTGGGTGGGAATCGAACCCACGACCTGCGGTATAGCAGTCAGGGTCACTAACCACTAGACCAACAGGCCCGTCAAAAAAGTAGTCACTCTGTTTGAATTTTCATCGGTTTATGGTAAGTAGGTTTTAATGTAAACAAATTCATGACGATTTTTGAAAATTGTAGACTCATTTACTTTCACATAAGTATATAATCGATGGTGAGCCAGGGATTTTTGAAGGGAGACATGCAAAGAAAGTGCCACTTTTGCAACTAATTTTAGAGTCTATTGCGTAAAAAACCAAAGTGATATCTTACCTTTGAAACCGTATAAGTAAATCACAGCTAGGGCTGACAGTATCGTGGCCCTTAGGATCATCAGTCTTGCTTGTATCGCCGTGCATAATGGCGTTTATAAGCATCTGTGTTTGACATGACGTGTTGCGTATTAAATGCATTACCTGTGGAAATTATTAATGACATTAGTTTTTAAGTGTTTCAGGATCAGAAATTGCCTAGATAAAGAGATCTTCAATGGTTGCCGAAATTGGCAACGGAATTATGACTATTTCTAATGCTCCGTACTCACATACGGTTTTGCTCGATCGAGCTATCATGTCGAGTAAAAACTATGGCATGGGCTTTCGTCCACACATTCAGCATTAATCTATCGAGTGACGCACACCGTTCGGTTATTCACCGAACCGTTCGAGCCACAACATGTCTGTTCAACAAAGGAGACGGTGGCTACATTTAGCAAGTCTCGCAGTTCTTAATTATAAAAGAATAAAAGAAAATGAAAAGAAGAAACATAAACGGAGGTACTGGGTTAAAGATTGGTTAGGTTAGGTTAATTCCATCGAGCCGGCTCGATGCGAGCCTTCGAGCTGTGAGTTTTGCGGTCCACACGTTAATATTTACTCGTTTTGGAGTAAAACTATCGAGTAATACCGAATGTGAGTACGGAGAGTTAATGTTACTGGATAAGATGTTGGTGATTCTTTTCCATTCACATAAGCAGAGTTTCAATGTGTTTCAAGGTGAATAAATAGCTTAATACTTACTAAATGCATAAGTGGGACGGAAGTTCCTTTATCTGATGCCGCAACGTTACTAAGTTGGTATTCTTCAGTACAACCTGTTATCAAAATGGAATATGTTTATTAATAGTAATAATGTACGTAAAACTATTTATTGGTTTTATATAATCAGTATTATTTAAAACCAACGAATATTAGTTATTATTACCTGTCACGCTTTCCGGATCATCTGAAGTTTTAGGCGGTGGCCCACGTTGTCCCGTTATTATGTCAACTTGATCATATTCTCTGTAAATTAGTTTCGCATTAACATCGAATCCTATATACTTTATCGCACAATATGAACCTGCGCCGAAGCAATTTACAGCTCATATTGAAAACTAGCGGTCGCCCGCGGCTCCGCCCGCGTGGACCATTGGATTTATTTTGGATTTTTCCAAAATAAAATTTAGCCTATGTTACTCGTGGATAATGTAGCTTTCGAATGGTGAAAGAATTTTTAAAATCGGTCCAGTAGTTTTTGAGCCTATTCATAACAAACAAACAAAGTTTTCCTCTTTATAATATTAGTGTAGATGTTTAGTGTGAGAAAGTATGTATCAATTTTATTTCATTAGTACGATCACACTTCTGATAAAAGGCGAATAAAAACATCATCATGAGGATTGGATTCCAAAATTGGAATCTGACATCGCCAATCCGCAAATGAGCAAGCGCGTTGATCAATGCTCGTGCCCTCTCTATATGGGAAGAGGCCTGTGCCCTGCAGTGGGACGTTTATAGGCTGGTATAATTAAAGTACGATTACTAATTTACTATATTATTATAACTTACACATCAAGCAGCAAGTGATTGTATGCATCTGAGGAGTGTGTCTGTAGAGCATTTTTGAGCGCATCTCGCAACCCGCCACCGCCAAGTAACGACCACACGAGCAGTTCTGTCATGAATCGTGCGCCTGCGCTGGCAGGTACTGAGCCTGTAGTTAGGAAAATATAGGATATTTAAGTTCAGAAAAAAAGTTACTTCTATCCTACAGAATTGTGCTATAAACCTCTTATTTTCGGCTGTCTGTTTAAAAGAAGACTTAATCCAGATTATTTGTAGATAGAGTATAGATAAAAATGATTCAGCCACTTGAAGAATCGAACTCAATGAATTAAAAATAAATATTTGCAGGTTTGCAGTTTGCAGGTTTGCGTTTGCAGGTTAGAAAAACTTGATGCAATTTTTTTTTTCTATTGACGTCTCTCCCGCACCTATACTATGTTTTTTTTATGATTATTTAAATATTTTTGTTCTAAGTAAATTTACATTTTACATTATATACTACTATGGTACCTTGCGGCAGCAAAGTGATGAGATGGTGTGCCCGCACTTGCGGTGTCGGCAACAGCAGTGGCCAAGCTGCAGCCAGAGCTCGTCTAGCCGCCACTGCCGCATTAGCGCCCGCCCTGCCTTCCACCAATGAGACCAGCGCTGTGTGGACTCCGGCGCACCACGACCGAGCTTCGGTTTCACTGTCTTCTGGCTCGGGGCCGCGAGAGCATTGCCAGGCTTGCACCTTGGATGAAAGGAATTCATGTTATTTAATTATAGTAAACTAGCTGTGTCCCGCGGTTTCACCCGCGTGAATACCTAGGTCCCGTTCCCGGTGCCTTTGTATATAATAACAGACAAATAATTAGCAATAAATTAAAATTGCGACTATAATTTGAGATTTAAACTATCCTATCTCTCAAGTTGGATCGAACTGCACATGGTGTGCGAATTTTATTATAATCGGTTAAGTGATTTAGGAGTCCATTGAGGACAAACATTGTGACACGAGATTTATATATATTAAGATAGTGCCCTTTGTACCGCAACGGGAGGAGCTTGTAGAGTGATACAGAATTAGTTGCGGCATTGAAGAGGACATATTATTATGTGAATGGTGAGATCAATTCGTACAAAAATCTGAGTGGTAATAGAATATTTTGCCATCTTTGTTGGAAAATGGCCTTTGCGTTGTAGGTTTGGAATATATAGATTACAGCCGGGTTATATTTAAAAAGTGTTGCTAGTTAAGAGTACTTACTTGCAGCCTCAACAGATTTAAGCAGGATATAGCCATACATTCTACTTCCGATATTGTTGCAGTGCTGCTTTGTTCAACAACTATTCTTAACAATCTTTCTAAAAGCCTGTAAGAAATATTAGATATTTATATAACTTTAAACTAGAAACTATATAAATGTATATTGAAATTAAAGAAATACTTACTTGAAAGTGTTTTCAGACAAATCAATTACGAAGGGCATGGAAGACGGTAAATCTCTTGGACTTTCTTCACTCCACACTATTATATGTCCTGGACCACTAGAAACACCTGCAAAATCATTGCTTAATATAACTTAAGGAAATGACAAATAAAATGAATAAATAGCATTAACTCTCATCATATAAGTCGACACATTCGTTCTGAAATGTTACCATGACTACCAATTTTTTAACTGTCTTCTAAGTTGTTTAAATACATGTCTTTCATTAAACAGCATTAACCTATAAAAGCCCATCTATCGCGACTAGCACAATAACAACAATTTCAGTACTCAATGACAAACTCACCGTTCGCCTTAAACGATGGGTTGAGTACCAGCAGCAGTTGCGGTACGGGCCTATGGATCTGTGCACGCTCGTGTGTGCCCCACGCGTATAGCGCGCCTTCAGCTGTTAAAGCTACGCCGTGTGCTATGCCAACTGAGATGTCTACTACTCTTATACCTGAGAATAAAAGTATTATTTTGAAGAATTGCTTATATTTTAACAAAATCATAGTCGGCTCCTGCGTTCGGGAGCTACGATGCCACAGACCGACATACACAGACAGATACGTCAAGCACCCCGTCTTTTTTGCGAACAGGACCTGACATTGTATGTGTTGTGTTTAACTGTTTTATATAAAATTTCTGGTAAATGAAAATAGTTTTGTCAGCTACTTTATGCATGCGGAATAGAGAAACTCTTACCTTGAAGTGCATCCAAAAGCTTAGGAACTTTAACATTTTCTGTATTGCCGTGACCTAGGCGGTAGCTTTCTCCTTTACCCCAAGTATATACTTGGCCACTGAAAATTTAAACACGTATTATTTCAACATTCTTAAAACTTAATCTAGTATAAAGCATGTAACATTATTGTACTTGATAAATTACTTACGTGTCAGTAAGTGCAGCATGCCAATGCTCGCCAGTGTATACCCGAGTGATACGTAAGACGGACAAGGAGGTAATTGTGCGTGGGACTCCGCCCTCAGTGTCGCCAAACACTTGCACTGCACCTTCCCATGTACAGCATAAAGTCAGAGATTCGCCCCAACCTGATATAAGTAGAAGTGGTGTCGATAAAACGTTAGTCGGCATTATTTTATTTACGCTGTACTAATACAACACATATGCAGGGTGTTATCGAAAGGATACATGTATCCAAAACAGGTGAACAGTATATCGGATTTAGACAGTTTATAAATTTTTTATTAGTTTTTTAAATAATTGATATCCAATATTCCGCATTAAATATTTGACATCATCATCTTCCTGCCCTGTTCCCAATTATTTGGAGTCGGCGCAATGCGTATTCAGCTTCCATTCATCTCTACAACTCGTCATCTCAGCATTCACTCCTTTCTTTCTCATATCATCTTTCACACAATCCATTCATCCACATTATTTGCTACCAAAAATCATAACAAACGTGTTCCAAGCATCAATGTCGTAATACGTCGCTTGCTTAATGTTAAGATATATCGCTTCAGCGGTCTGATTTTTTTTTTATATGTAAACTGACTGTATTCTCAATGTACTCTTATCCCCTTTTGGTAACACCTGTAAAATCTCCAGCAATTCTTACCAAGTGCTACATCGATGACACGTTCGATGTTATGTGCGTTAAATGAGACTGGCTGCGGCGTGAGGCAGTTCTCGATAGTACCGTGACCGAGGCGACCTTGTAGGCCTCTGCCCCATGTGTAGAGAGCACCTCTAGATGTTATCACCGCACTGGGAAGAAATACTGTTGTTATATCACAGCTATCATAATACTTGTTTAATGATGTCCATTCACAATGAAAATTTCTGTTTCATATCATGGCTTGTTAAATAGTTCCTTTATTTACTCTCCGACGCAACCACTAATGAGTTTTTCAGTGGATTCGGGGGGTTTCTTATTAAATTATTTCTAAATTTATATACAAACAAAACCATATACTTAGAAACAACATTATACAAACAAACTGCAGATACACTAAGAAATTTCTGCCAGCATATCAGTGATGGGAGAAGTATAGAATAAGTTCTTTGCTTTATATGAAGCAAAGTTGTTTTATCACAACTTATTTTACTGTTCGTGTAGCACACTTTATGCACCCACCTGCAAGCCGCCCCCGCAGACACTCTCACCACCTCATGATGGGCCATATGATGTAGATGCGTAGGAGCATCCCTCGGCGCTGTGTCCCCATGCCCGAGCCGGCCATCCTCGCCGGAGCCCCACGACCACGACCCCCCGCACGCCGAGCAACACAAGAAGTGCCTTCCCGCCGGGTGACACGACACCTGGATTATCGTCTTGCTCTCCAGACCTGGGGAGATAACTAAAAGTAAACTAGAGTCATACGCTAAACAGGGGCATACTTATTATTTTAAAAATAATTTTGAGTTACAAGATAAAGACTACACCGCACATTAGTAGTAGTAGAAAAACTCTGACTCTTCTTAATGTAAAGTTAGCCCATAAAGGATAAATGCTCGTGCCGTCCTGTTATACACAGGAAGAGGCCTTTCAATTCAAATTCAATTTAAAATTCTTTATTTGATTTAGGCTACAAAGTAGCCTAAGTAGTACAAAGTAGCGTTTATCAGCGTCAACATTACAATACAAAAACGACAGCACCCTAAGAGTTTGCCCAGCAATAGCATATTTACAGGCCAATACTATATATAACTCATAAATATCTCTAATACCTTGCTAGGCATATCTCCAACTATCGGAATAAACGACCACGCGGTGCATTAACTTATTACGTATTTTAAGTCTTTATTGAAGCAGTAAAAATGGTTTTCGTAATTCGTTGTTACCAGTAACGTGCGGTTTACTGTACCTATAATATAACTAGAATCAAAATATTGTGGATTGGACTTACCTGGAACTAGGTGCGGTGTAGTTGAATCATATGGCAAGCTATATATAACGCCATCTTGCGTCAGCAATAGAGCAATCTTCTCAGCACAGGCTATTTGTTGAATCCTAAGAGTTCCCAAATTAATAGGGCCAGCACCAACTGACACTACTTCTTGAGCTGATTCCGTGCACTAAAAAGGTTTACAATAATAAATAATGCACAGTCTCAGAGTCATAGAATAATGTTCAGTAAATAATTTATTTTCATATACATACAGTTACAAATCCTTTTAAAGGTGGTAATAATGGCGCTCCAAGTCTATCTAGGTGACAAAGCAAGGCGATACCAGCTTTTCTTACGCCCATCAATCCATCACCACTAGGTATGTTCAAGTCCCTAAAAAATAAACAATGTAAATTATACCTTAAGCTGTAGGAATAAAACCTCTTTTTGTATATACTTTTACTTGTGCCGATACTTACTTAAGAAATTTCTCTGTAGCATTGCTTTCGCTTGATGATTCACTATTGATGATAGGATTTGGTGCAAGAACCTTTGCCATTCGTCTTAGAAAGGGTCCTAATGGTGCAGTGCATTCTTCCAACGTTATTCTGCAATAAAGATAAACTTTTAAGGGTTTGTTCAATGATTTTACATACATTATAAGACGACGATTATTGACTTTTTTGTACACTAACCTATTATCCGGTTGTCGTTTCTGCTTAGGAGGTAAAGTGACTAGAACGTCGGCAGCTTTCAACAGTGCGGGGAGTTCAGCTCTGCGCGCACACAGTTCCACCCACACACACAGAGACGTCCGCCAGTCACCTTGTGGCACATTACAGCCTACTTCCCTGTGATAAAAAAATAATGTTAGCTTTAATTTCTTCTTTAGAGAATATACTGAGATTGTTATTGTTTAAGTTGAAACGGCCAAACCAGGCATGCTTTTTTATTCTGTAAAAGTTTGATATTTTTTATTAATGTTCATTAAAATACAAAAGTCTTACCCAATCACAACCTGATGTAGAAATTTCGCAGCACTATCGACTACCTCAGCCCATATTTTCTGTGAGCGGGGCGCATGCGTTGCGCCTGCGCCGGCAAACAAACCCGCGTCAGGTAGAGCTCGCACAGCATCTAGTGCGTCACGGAGTAGTGCTGAACATACGTCAGCATCTTCACCGCAACGCCACGCGCGACGGACGAGGGATAGAGCTAAGCGAAGAGCGGCGCGAGCGCCGACGCGTGCTAAGCCGATGGCACTGAAATGGTATAAAAGTATTAAATAAATCGCTTGAATTTGCATATAAAGTTATACAATATAAAACGTGTACTCTACAATTGTTTATTAGATCAGTTATTTTTCTCACTTCTATCTTTGGGAATTTCTTTTTTTTTTCCATAAGTTGTGTGTAATTCATAATAGGCAGTTTTTATTTTGGTCTCAAGAAGTTTTAAAAGCATAGTAATAGAACCAACATAAGATTACATCATACAAGAATAGCATCAGCTCTACTAAGCAGTAAGGCTTCATAGTAACGAGGCGCACTTGTACAAAAAGTTGTAACTATTTTTATTGCAATGTTTTCACATCCTGTTTCATAAAGTCGAATACTAAACGGGTTTTGTACTGAATTGACTAACTCATTAAAATAACTGTTACCAAAGCCTAATCAAACTTCCTTTCCCAAATATGTAAACATCATTTTCACTAATTATTTGGTAAAAGCAAATTGTCATGAAAACTGTCTGTCTGTCAATCAACACACTTTTTTATGTCCTATATGGACAAAGAAAAAAGTGTGTAATAAATAATCATATCCTTGTGTGGTCACAAAAAGTTTCTGATGCCAGGTTAATAGCTGGTGCCAGTAACTTTTGATAATAACTAAGGCAGAATTACTTCAAAAGATAAAAAATAAATAAATTGGCTTTTTGTTATATAATCAATCTACAAGAATTTACCAGTCAACTAGGGAAAATGCAAACTATGCATACAAACAGCAAGTCATTAGTAACAAATGCTTATCTATAAAAATAAAGTCTTTAGTAACTAGTCACATACAAAACAAATAAATGCATTATTTGTTGAAAGTCATTAAGACTTTGACCTGCACACAAGATATTACAAACTAAATAAATATTTTTGTTTCCCAAACTCTATTATTTTACACTAGCTGTGCCCCAGTTTTGCCCTCTTATTACCCGGCGCCCAAAACTGATTTTTTAATAGTCATTCTGTTATTCAGGGGAGAGACAAATCCATAAAAATCTGTCCACCCATTCTTCAGTAATAAATGGCGTAACTAAGCTGACTCCATTTTGTATAAACAATTAAATTGAATTGTATGAATCTTTTACCTTTCAGAGTCATCAGTATGCTCCTCAGCATCCTCCTGGGTCTCAGTACTGACTTCTCCAGGTTTGTTCAGAGTGGCGACGACATTACTCAAAGCTCTGTTACTAACGGCATGCGGCGGCTTCTTATCTAGTTTCACTTTCTTTACTTCTTTGTTCTGACTTTGATCTCTGAAAGACAAATTTTACATTATTAGGAATCCAAATAAGTGTTAATTAAGTAGAAGTAGCTCTACTTTTCTTTCTAAAGAAATTATTAAGGGGTACTAAAGAAGGGCTTTCTAAAGAAATTGGTAACGAGTGCCTGTGTGACTTAGACCACATAATACAAAGACTCCATAGCTGGAGCCACAGCTTCAATGAATCAACAATAAAATAAATCAAAAGTAAAGAAATATATACTTTTTTAACATACCTAATAACAGCTACAAGGTGTCTATTGCACAGCACTATTAAGCGCCGGATTTGAGATATAAATGGACAGCTCACTGCTGTATTAATGGCTCTAACACGCTGCTCCCATACCAATGATTCCATTAAACTTTGTAGGCATTCTGGACCTGTACAAAAAATCAATATGAATCAGATAAAAAATTATAAGAATTGTATTTAAATGTCTTATTTTGTATGTTAACTATCAAAGAGTGTGAAGAAGATCTAGCTTGAGATGTGAATTAACACTAAACAATGAGACATAGGTCATCCCGTGATCAGGTGGGATGAAGACAACAACAAAGAAAAAACCAACAACAAATAGCTTTTTTACAAACTGTAGTTTTACAGTTAATTTGGTAAAATATATGGAACTTATCATAGAATGTATGTTATATAAATATAAAAGGTTTACCTGGATCTTGTTTCCACTTGAGATCATCAATAATTTGATATGATGGTGGTGGTGCTACTACCTTGGATTGGATTGAGATTCTTAGCTCCTCCTCAGCTGACAAAGCACTACAGGATGGACAAGCACACCCTGAGTGTGGACCACATAGTCCATCACAACATGTGCAAGTCAATATCTATAAAAAAAGATTTCACTGTTTAGAAAATACCATGCCCTTTGTCAAATTAATTACAAATATAAATGTTTTAAAGCAACTGGTTACTCATTTATTATGTACACAAATAATAGCTTATAAAGAAGGTTGTAAACTCACCCTTAAACCACAATAATATTTGCCACTATCACCAAGTTTTGCTGTTATTCCAGCACCATTTACAAGCCCATTTCCGGCGTCAAAATAGATTTCTCTATCTTGCAAGAGGCTATTGAACAGGGTACACAAGGCATCTGGATTATGAAGAGCTTCTTGAAAATCAGGATTTAACCACTTTGCATCTAAATGCTGCTGCGGACGAAATATGAAATCGTCCTGATCGTCAGGGACAGACATTTTTGCAACCGGTGCCTTGAACTCATTCATGCACCCATTTTAAGCAGTAGCCAAAACTTTTCAGTGGAAACCAATCAATTTCAATCGATTGTTTTTATATTTTCATTCTAGAATACCGAGAAAAATAATTAATTAAAATAATACATCGAAACAATAATCGACAAATCAATCGGCCTGAAGAATACTGTCAAAATTCTGCGTGCGTTCCGTTATGGTTCAATCAGCTGTCGATTGCAGATTTGGAAGTAATGTAATGTGACATATCGATTAAGGGCTTGTTAAGGCTAAAACACATTTAATCAGTTATTTCAATTATTTTGTTACAGTCAGATTGTAAATAATGTAATATGGCTAAAGATATTCGATTTTTTTAACATTATATTATATTCTTAATCACGCATGTTTATATTTCGTGAGTCAATTGGAACGCATAATATAAACATTCAAACGGATGAAAAAATTGCTTTCAAAATAAAATAATAAAAAATACACATATTTTCCTTCCAAAGAAAATAATGCCAAAACTTTAACTTATTTTTTTAAATAAACTAATAATCTAATTGTTTCAGTTTTCACCTTTATTTATATAATGGAACTTCTCTGTCTACGAATGGAACCAAATATTTTTTGGTGAGGTATTCAAACGCACCTGCTACATTGATTGCACAGAATGGCACAGATTATAAATAATTTATTGAACCGTCGCCGTCGTGTTGTTGTGTATTTGTAATGTAAAACTGCGAAGTAATTTAGAAAAAATAATTCAATCTGAATGTGTATATGGATTCCGAAATATAGTTCCAATGGATGCGGATATTTTAATTGAGAATAAAGACTGCCTATACGGTAATTTTGGTTTTAAGTTCTCACACTTTACTCCGGCTAATTTATAACAACAATGTGCTTGCTAATTTTCTTTGACTCATGTTATTGACCTCTCTAAAGTGTTTTGTGATCGCACGTGCCCTTGATTACGCTTTCTGTTTTATTTAAACCGCGTAATTAGTTATAAAGTAACATACACACTTCTGGAAAACATGTTGCGCTTGACGCGATCCGTGTATTTTATCGTGTAGTAAAACCGAGCAAGTTTATATCGTATATTATCAGTTGCGATAACAACTGTCAATTACGTTTATAAAATAAATTCGGTGTTGTTTTAGGCGAGGATTTTATTGATCAGTTGCTATCGAACGATTACAAATGGTCGTCACTATTGGACGCGACGGATGCATCACCGAGCGAGATCCTGGCTGATGCTGCACCGTTCCTGGTGCCTCCAATATCTCCAATATTAAGTATAAAGTCCATCAAGTCGTCAGCTAGCAGCAGCAATTCTGATTCTGGAAGTGAAGATGACTCTAAAAAGTAAGTAGTTACATTCAAAGTTCATAAAAAGGTTTTTAAACTTTAAATTCTGATTAAAGTTTAGGTTATGTTTATACTTTCACTTTCAAAAGAAATCATGCATTCTTATAAGATACAGTCCTAACATAAATATATTCTCTAGAAATATATGCATAACATATTTATATTTTTCATAATGTTATTTCTCTTGTTTGTTAAGTTTTCTAATACACAAGACTTATTGCTTACTATTATAAAATTAAATATTATTTGCAGCAGTTCCAGTAGCACCTCTGTCAGGCAATCATCTCAGTCTCCTTTTGATTGGTCATGTAATTTTAAAGAGGAACCTGCTAATAACCTGAACCTTGAAGATATAGAACTGTTTCTTCAGAAAACTGGTAAGATCATTCAATTATATTATTTACTAGCTGTGCCCCGCGGTTTCACCCGCGTTAATACCTATATTCCATTCCCGATGTCTTTATAGTTACTTTGTTATACGGGGCGGAGACGAACCCAAAAAATTAAAGATTTTGAAAATCGGTCTACCCGTTCTTGAGTTCAGAATAGTGTAACTAACACCTCGCGGTTCCATACCTATCTCGTACTACCCTCTTTAAGCCCGTTACGTCTTTAGTTCCTTTACTAATTTGTTAATAGTAAAATTACTATGGAATAATAAACATTAACAAACAGCTTTTATTCCCGAAAGGCAAAATTGCTATTATTATCAATTCGCTTATTATTATGGTGCTGTCTAAAAGAGCGGCGTGAGCATGCGACATTTTTTAAATAACTTACATTTTTAAACTTGTGATATCTTTCGAATGGAACGTCCAAATTGAATAATTCAAAAAGTCATATAATGGTATTAAAGCAGACTTAAATTTGAAGTTATTTATTTTGATAAGGATTAATTCCAAAGTATAAATAAAAGAGCTTTTATAGCGGTGGCATTTATATAAATATTTAAAAATGATAAAGACACTTATTTGACATAACTATAGTAGTTGGACATATGCTGTCGCAATATTTTTTGTAGATAATTATATGTTCTACAAAGACGTAGTACATTATTTTGTTCTATAATCAATAGTTTTCGCAGCGCACGCGATGTAAGAAAGTTTTTTGGTAATTTTTCACACCTTGGGTTACATTATTGGAGTTTTAGTATGGATCCCTAACTTTTTTGAAAATTTAATATAGCCTATGTTCACCGGAGATAGTGTAGCTTCCTAACAGTGAAAGAATTTTTCAAATCGGTCAAGTAGTTTCGGAGCCTATTCATTTCAAACAATCAAATCTTTCCTCTTTATAATATTAGTGTAGACTAGTAGGTTTGATTCTGATATACTTAATTTTAGAAAAGAATAATTTCCAAAAAATAAGAATGGCTTGATACATTGAATTCTAGGCTTCTTAATGCACATTAACTGCATTTTAATTAGCATCAAGTTCCTATCAAGTTTAATTAAGGTATTAATCCTCCTTAATCTATACTACTTTTTAATGACAAAATGTTTATATTTCCAACAGCCCCTGTTCCTGTTCCTGTGAGCCCTCCGCTACACAAAACACACACAAATGGAATATCTCCAGAAAGAAATGGACCAGTTATGGCCATAGAGAATGGTGTTATTAAGGTAATAAACTGAATTTTCAGATGTCTAGCCCATTTTTATTTTGATATCAATCAAAAATAAATGTTTTAACTTTTTATTGTAAATCAGTATTATAACAAGATTATTCCATATATTTACAGTATGTAATGTTTGCAGGGCATTAAAATGGAGACTGAGGACTGTGATAATGAATTAAGCAAACCCTTTAAAAATATACAAAATGGTATGTATTTCTATTTCTATATGATTACTAGTTTCTAGTCATATTAAGAATAGAAACTTCTCATTTTTATGTTACTTTTATTAGTCAGAAGTACTCTTGTAATTAACGACTCAACACATAACTGTTGATTGCTTAAACTAAAGGCTTAATTAAAGTAAGGAATTCCATATTTTATAAAAATAATAATTTTGAATGCATGTAAAGACTGCAAATTTGCTTTGCCAATGTTTATAATAATAATAATATTCCGGGACAACTCACACACGGTTATCTGATCCCAAGCTAAGCAGAGCTTGTGTTATGGTAACCAGGCAACTGATAAACATACTTATAATTTCTAAATACATACATATTATAGATAAATTACACCCAGACAACCAGAACAAATGATCGTGCTCATCACACAAACATTTGTCCTGGGTGGGAATCGAACCCACGACCTCCGGTATAGCAGTCAGGATCACTAACCACTAGACCAACAGACCCGTATTATAGAACCACATTCTTAACTGTATTTTTCAAACATAAAATCTACATGAATCATTTCATGAATTTCAAATAAATGTCAACATTCATGTATAAAATGACCTTGTACTTGTAACACAGCTGTATTGTAATTTTATTTCTGCACATCAAATTGCTTTTTATTACCGTAGTGTTACACTGCTTGCACTATGAGTTACATTACTACTATTCTTTCATGCAGTTATAGACATCATTGAAATACAATTAAACAGGAATTATTTTGCAATACAATTTATAAACCAGATTCATAATTCCTGTTATACAAACCAAAACAATAAAGAAAATTATTAAAATAAATGTCTACAGTCCCAACTTACATACCTTTATTTGTTTTGTTAACAAAGTTCCATCTTTTCAGCAAATGGTTACCAACAGAATTCATATTTCAAAGTAGTGAATGAGAATTCGAATAACTCTATAAACGATAAGCAGATAGTTGTTAACGGACAGATTCAGTTGATAGTTGAACAAAAGAAGGTGCCTAGCATACTTAAGAGGAATATAAATGTAGTTACGAAACCTGCCAGTGTTGTTATACCTGCTGAGAGTAAAGGCGGGAAGATTGCCATATCTCCTCTGCCTCAAGCTAATCTTAATGGTGCCAAGGATGTCCAAGTTAAGGTGAGTTTTAAATAAGACTAGCCGTCCCCGCGACTTGGTCCCAGATTTTTATTTCTAACATATAAGTAGTCTATACTATTTCTTAAAAATCAAGCTATCATGGTACACAAAAAAAAAACAACTTGACAACGACTTCCAAGATATGACCCATTGAAAACAAACAAACCAAAACTTTGCTTTATTATATTTATTTGTTTAGATTACACATTAAAATATGACATACAAATTACATACATGGATTTACATTGTGTGTAAATGCATTGTATGATTTAAATATTTTATGAAGAATGTATTCTCAAAGCTATTGTGTAAACGAACTATGAGAATAAAGAACAATGGACTTAAATTACTCAGTAAAGTTTATAAATATGTAACTAGAACTACTTACTAACCTAATTTAAGTTGTATTTAATTTACACCTATGTTACTTTATTTTATTACATATTTCTGCTGACATACATGCATACAGATTTTTACTGATCATATTTCCATTTTCAAGGTAACATCACCAGCGAATAACGTAGTGATAAACCCTATCGTTGCGCCCAATCAATGTGCAACCCAAATAGTACAAAACCATGTGATACCTCCAAGTCCAGTAAAGAATGAGAGCCCTTCGAGCCCCACGATGGACTTCTCTAACTTCAGCGAGGCAGAGATCAGAGCTATCAAGAAACAGCAGAGGATGATTAAAAATCGGTAAGCCTATCACATTACATACATAACATTTACGACATTATAAATCTGTACGCACTAGGCAACTCTGTCTGATCATGTTTGTCTGTTTGTTACTCTTGTATCTAAACATGGTCATAATCACACTAATATTATAAATGCGAAAGTAACTCTGTCTTTCTGTCTGTCTGTCTGTTACCTTTTCACGCCTAAACCACCCAACCGATTTTGCTCAAATTTGGTATGTAGATAGTTTGCATTCATGAGAAGGACATAGGCATATTATTTTTTGGAAATTCAACCCCCAAAAGGGTTAAAAGGGGTGGCAGAGTTTGTATGAGAAAAATTAGTAGGTAGGTAGCAGGTAGGTAGGTAGCAGGTAGGTAGTAAGTAGGTAGGTAGGTAGCAGGTAGGTAGTAAGTAGGTAGGTAGTAGGCAGGTGCTAGGTAGAAAAAATTGCATTGCAACGCATGCCGGGTACAGCTAGTTAGTCATAAATCTCCTTGTTTTACTAGAGAAGTGATTTTTAGGAATTACTTTCGATTTCCTTTATTCCACTTTAAAATATGTGGTTAAAATGGAAATAATAATAATATCCTGGGACAACTCACACACGGTTATCTGATCCCAAGCTAAGCAGAGCTTGTGTTATGGTAACCAGACAACTGATAAACTTACTTATATATTTCTAAATACATACATATTATAGATAAAATAGCTGTACCCGGCATGCGTTGCAATGCAATTTTTTCTACCTAGCACCTGCCTACTACCTACCACCTACCTGCCTACTACCTACCTACTACCACTTAGGGGTATGAAAAATAGATAGTAGCCGATTCTCAGACCTACTGAATATGCATATAAAATTTTATAAAAATCGGTCAAGCCGTTTCGGAGGAGTATGGTAACTAACATTGTGACACGAGAATTTTATATATAAGATTACACCCAGACACCAGAACAAATGATCATGCCCATCACACAACATTTGTCCTGGGCGGGAATCGAACCCGCGACCTCCGGTATAGCAGTCAGGGTCACTAACCACTAGACCAACAGGCCCGTCAATATTAATTCATCAATCATGCTTTGCAGTAGGTAATTAATTATAATTACCTACTGCAAAGCATGAGTTTCTTATTAGTCGGCCTTGGACGGAATATACTTTTAGAGTAAAAGCTTATAAATCCCCTCTAATACAAATTTCGCTAGTCTTCATTATAAAACGAATGAAGATAATATAAATAATAATGTTTGACCTCCATCTGTTTTTATCTTGGTCTATTGATCTAATATCATCAAAGTTTTCCTTGTCAAACTTGTTTTGTTGATATTTGTTTTAAAATAATGTTAGCGAGCGATGAATATATTTAAACTTGAAATATTTTTTTACATACTGCTTTAATTCACGTCTGAATAAGTGGTTTTATATGAACCATTAAAAACAAGTAATATTTTATTGTATGTCGAATCGAATGCCACCTGATAAAATATATCTTGAATAATTTGAACTGTTCCCTAATATCTGATCTTTTTTGAAAAAAAAAAAAAACAAGGAATTCATGATTGATTGTTCTTTGCCAGTGAGTCGGCATGCCAATCTCGACAAAAGAAGAAAGAATATGTCTCGGCTTTGGAACAGCAACTTTTCGAAGCCCAGCAAGAGATCGCCAGGTTGCGACTAGAGAATAAACTGTTAAGGGATAAGCTTGAAATGGGAGGGAAGAAACGAAAGGTAAGACATACATACATACATATTATAATCACGCCTCTTTCCCGTAGGGGTAGGCAGAGACCACTTCTTCCCACTTGCTACGATATTTACATACTTGTTTCGCTTCGTCCACTTTCATTATGGTAAGATATATCTCTGCCTAGTCTTTTTTCCCAAGCTATGTTGGGGTCGGCCACCAGTCTTACCGGATTCAGCTGAATACCGTATTTTACATGAAGCGACTGCCTATCTGACCTCCACAACCAAT
Organism: Autographa pulchrina; assembly: GCA_905475315.1. Classification (NCBI taxonomy): domain Eukaryota; kingdom Metazoa; phylum Arthropoda; class Insecta; order Lepidoptera; family Noctuidae; genus Autographa; species Autographa pulchrina. Next base: position 4,346,277 of record FR997764.1, read on the forward strand.
TTTACTGGGAAACACAGTATCCCATAGTAAGACTGGTTGTCAGAATTGACTTAACGCCTGCCAAAGATGTACGTATGACAGTCGGGACCTACAGCTTAACGTGCTTTCCGAAACACGGAGGGGTCTCGGTATGTTATAAATGGTCACCCATCCACGGACCAACCGCGGCGAGAGCGGCTTAACCTGTATTATCGGTCAAACCGTACGGCTTACACTTAGCCACGAGCCCCTCTATCCCCTATGGTAAGATATAACATTAACATTATTTTAAAACTACCTTATAAAGTTTTCTACAACACCCAATATCATGGCAATCACTTAAAATCAAGATTAAATTTAGTTTACAAGTTAACACACATGTTATGTAATAATTAAGATCTTTTCAATAATACGTGCATACACATTGTTTATACTGATTGATTTACAAATGTACAGACAGACGGCAATTTCTTTTCCTTAACAGAACTAACGGATATAATAAGTCCACCTAACAATGCAATCTGACCTTGTACGAGTTTGTCGTCAATTAATTAATTATAACAAAGGTGGTGGCAATTATAACAGGTGTTTTTTTGTTTATATAGATGCCGCGACTCGACGCCTCGCTGTTGATACCTAAAAAGAACATAGCTGTTATATTTGCTATGGTCTTCATGGTTTCACTTAACTGGAATGTTTTAGGGTAAGTCTATGAGGCCCAGTTTCTTGATAGTCAATTTTTTTTGTAAAAATAGTTTTGATAATTGGCATGGTATGCTTATAATAGGAACCTAATCGTAAAAATGCCTTAATAATATAATTAAGAATCGAAACAGATTATTGTCCTTCTAAAACGGTTTATAATTATTACTTAATCGCAAAATTAGCCATCTTAAATAAAAATGGCGAGTGTGAAAAAAAAAAAAATTATTCAAGACAGTAATCATAATAATTATGCAAGAATTCTAGATAGAACTCTTAAAGCAAGACTGTGGCCCTTGTGGAAGCAAGACGGCGCACTACACTGCGAGTAGCGGCGTTACTAATCGTTTGTTTGAAGTTTTCTCTTCATTACTCTAATAGTATGTTGTGCTCAAAAGTGATGTAAAACATCGTGAGTACTAGAACCAGCATGGGTTTTCTTGTTATCGATTCGCAATGAGTGACCGATAAGCTTGTGTTCTCGCCTAATTAAATACATGACTAACGAACGAAACATTCATCAACTACATAACATACCAATTTACATAACTAGTAACATTGTCATTTACAACGCCTTTATTTCAACGTATTAGGGTTGATTTTTGTATTAAATAATGTGTTTTGCTTTGTAAATAACGTTCGTTTTATTATATTGAAGGTGGAACGCAAAGCCTTTTGTCGGGCCCTCCACTGATCATAGGAGTACAAGACACCTGTTGTGGGCGGACGAAAATGCTGTAGATATCGCAAATGGTGTGTATGAGCTTCAAATACATCTTATAACCACTAAACAAGGTCTAAAATTTTCCTTTAGATGACAAGAAGATAAACATCCGTGAAGACGGTCTTCAAAATCGATTGACCTTTGTTTTTATAAACCGATCGCAATAGTAATTATTTACTGTGTATCTTGTCTAGTCTAAACGAACTAGACCGGTTTTATTTATCTACTACAATTTATAATCAACAAAAAGTAGAATTAAAGATTTGCTTATTATGTAATCACAATTTGTATGCCATTGATGTAAGTACTGTACGAAAAACAAGTTATTAAAGGACGTACTTGATTGATATTCAGAGCAAAAGATCAATATGCTAATACATTATTTAATAGATTTAATTCGTCTCCTTTGTTGTCTAGCTAGACTGAATTAATTACCTAGTCATTTAAATCTGATGATATTCGTCTTAAATATTACTTACTGGCCTTTATCTTCTAAAAATAATAATTAAATTTATAAAAGAAGCCCTGATACGAAATCAATTATTATATTGATTACAGATGACATGAGCAACGGTACTTACGTGACAGACTGTCAAAATGCGACGTTAAAAGCCAGTGATTTCCTGGACATCAACCAGACGGAGAGCATCAGGATAGCGGGTGAACTGAACCGCTGGATCGGCGGCAGTAAGACGCTGAACTGGACGTACGATGTGCCGCGGAAGAAACGTCAGGCGTATCTCACTGAAGATAAGATTCATGGTAAACTATTCATTATTTAACAGTTTTCTGTTTCCTTCTCTTGAAAATCTATAATATAAAAATGAATCGCTAAATGTGTTGGTAAGCGCATAACTCAATAACGCCTGGTATATTTTTTGGCCAATTCTTTTTTTGTTGTGTTTGTTATTGTCAGGAGAAGGTTCTTATTAAAGAAAAAGTTTGAAATTTGAGAAAAAAAAATTAGAAAATTAGGAAATTGAAGAATACTCAACCACCAAATTAAGTAATCCTGACTTATGTTACGATAGTGATTTGTTGAATTCATCTCCATCCCTAATAGTACAAAGGGAACGGGACCTAGGTATTCACGCGGGTGAAACCGCGGGGCACAGCTAGTAGATAATATATGTGAAAAAAAAAATAGGTTTCTTTTGAAGTTAGACAAAATCTGTCTTTATACGTTGCGTAATAATTGTTTGAATTGCCTTTGCAGGTTTACGAAGTCTTCAAAGATGAAACAATAACAACTTATTTTGACTAACCTCTTTATTTAGAATTGTGTTGTATTGTCTTATTTATTTAGTTGTTTCTGTTTTCAGGTGGTTTGTTAGAAACCTACAGGTTACTGAATAAACTGAATTTAGAAGGCAATCTCATTGACTTTCCTAGTATCAGGAGTCAAGCAAAGTCTGTCAAAGACAAGTCGCGGTTACGTCGTCTACGGAGGAATAAAGATATCGATTTCCCAGACAGCGCTGTAATCGATTACGACACGCTATACCGCAAGCCTATCAGGAAGGCAGTGAATGATTTCAATATGGACGATATGAGTGAATGGAATGCTTTACTTCAAGCGTTACATAGAAGAGATGATACCTTCTATGTACTGGGCTTCGGTAAAGGAGAACACTTGCTACTACCCGCCGTTTCGCACAATGTTACCAGACCTCCCAAAATGGCGCTTATTCTGCCTGCAAAGACTAGTAATGGTAAGTCTATATTGGATGTTTTTCTTGATATTATCACAAATCTTTGTTGGTCTCTCAATATCACATAATTTCCGTAGGAATTGTAAAATTGCAGCATAATGTATTAAGTGTGTGCTAATCAATATACTGTATTTTCAGATTCCCTAATGAATGATCACGTGACACTAATGCAAATCGATTGTTCAGTCGTAAATACAACTCTAGTCAAGTTAAAATCTGATGCGCTGCCTGAGAGTTTAAGAAAACAAACAGCAAACGAAGCAACTCCAACTGAACATGAAAATAAACAAGAAAACACAACTAGATATTATAATAGTAAAAACAAAAAAAATATAGATACTAATATGTTGCAAAATTCTAGTAATAGTATATCAAATTATCCAAAAAAACAAAACGTACCTCATAAAGAAGTGGATTTGGGCAAAGACGATTTATTTGCTCACTACTTATTTTCGAAACACGAAAATTCAAAAGAAAATGAGGTGAAAAGGCCCAATAGTAAAAGCAATAAAAGTACGGAAAAACAAATTTCAAAAGACAGTATTTAGAGAAATAACAAATATTAAATTCAATTAAGATTAATATGGTTACTCAAACATCACCCATCACAGTTTACCCAAAAAAAAACACCTGACCACTAGTGAACAAAGAAAAAAATGTACTTGGAGTACCTTTGCAGATCATAAACCATGACATAGAATAGCAACACCTGAAAAAAAAAAATAACCACATCAGTCTAAACATTATTGATTAAGAATCTAAAACCTTACAGAGTTATATGATGGATAATCTATTTATATTACGTATTTAATTTAAATAAGGGAAGTTTATATATGGGCCAAGATATATTTAAAACTCTCATATATATTATTTCAAATAAATTTAGTGTCATAATAATTATGTAAGGCAAGCAAATTACCAGGGCCTCGATTCAGCTATTTTAAATGATATCAGTGTACTTGTCATTGTACCTAATTTACGTATTCAGATAAGCCTACAATTAAATCTCATTGAACTCTCGAAGAGAATGATCGTAATGGCCAGTTAATGATCGTAATGACAGTTATTAGAATGCCTATTATCGTAAAAATTACCAATTGAAGCAGGTCATTCGGTCAATTCAAGCAACTCTTAAATAGCTGAATCGAGGCCCATTAGTATGCTCTTTCAATTTGTATACTGCCTGGTAGAAATAGTGAACGTTTTCAAAAACTGTAGTGTTTTCCTCTGTAAGTAAAATTAATTTTGCCAACGATCTCGATATCATAAGGTGTAAAACTATCATTTTGATAGTTAAAAATTTACCTGATCATGTTACATTTTCATTGTAAATAGTCATAGATATAATATAATGATAGACAAGCCTACTTAAATATAAGCCTAATGGCTGTGTGTGTAATAATATAAAAAGGTTTGTATGCAATATTTAATCCCTCAAAATGTATATCGAATATATTATGATTAATATTTGTTTCATGTGTAGCATATCTTGGTTTTTATGTAATTTACATTGGCTTGAGTGAATTTGATGTACTTATCTTGCTGTGCCATGACGGTTTTTTATTGTAGCAAAAAAATACTATCGTCAGCACGCGCCTAAACAAGAAACGAGATATAAAATTAGAAAAATATTTTTTGTGTCGATTCACAAGTCAATGAAACATTCAAGCACTGATTAATTTAATCTTTGGTAATATTTTTATTTGTATTATTTTTTAGTTAATTGAAGAAAAATCGCGTCCATGTTGTATAATGATTTATTTTAATACCGGTAATGAAATTAACAAAATTTATTTTGGATTGTGGTTACCGAGTTATAAATATCAAGTGTTAATTTTATTATTTAATATTTAACTTATGTTAGGAAGAGTTGTCTAGAAACTATTACTTATCACAAAAATACATTAATATCTTTATGACTTGTTGTTTATATACCTAAATGTTAATTTCACGGGATCTTATTTTTCCACTTATTTTTAGGTTTCCAATGCACATATTTGTTTAAAAATTGACTGCAATGTGTGATTATTGTTTTATATTCCGTGAAATCAAATGTTTAAGTTAATATATTACTAAATTTTTTGTTTTTTTTTTATTTAATTATGTAGTAACCATCCCTGTTTGTATAAGCATAGAGAGAGTGTACGTCTTTGACCTTTTGCTGATGGTACCTGCTAATCTTCTTCCATCAGAGGCTGCTTATTTAAAGGACCACCGGCAGAAATGTATGGAGCCTGGCCTATCTCGCATTAAGGTTAAGCAATATGTCTTTAAAAAGGATATTTTCAGCTCTACGAATTCATCCTTCGAGGCAAGTACCTATCGCGAAAAACTGGCCAAATTGAAACGACGCGCGACGTCCCAAACGTTTTTATAACTGCAATTATTTTAAATGTCTTAATAATACTTAAGTACATTAAAGTCATATATCAAATAGTGACTTGAGTATAAAGAAGTACCTACATGCATGGCCTCTGTTAAGCAGGAAATGTACAAAGACTGATTTCTGTTAATTACCCAATATAGTAAGTAGTGATTGATTTTCCTACATGCTCGCCAATTATCGTAATTATGATATAGAGATTTAATTTAAAAAACATGTTTTTGTTTGAAAAACAAATCGGGCTTATAAATTTGCGACCGAAAAATATTTGCGCCTCGACTGAGTCGTACGAAATGCTTTATTGTTAAATTTTAAAGTATAATAAATCCGCATTCTTAGAAAATAGAAATAATTTATTTGCTTTAACATAGGTAATAGGTATACAATACAGTTCTTAATAAATAAATATAGTCTCACTATGTTTTGCCTCACTAGGCGTAGGTACAAATTTTTCCTTAAAACTAGTTTTAGATGTATAAAATTGTAATTTAAACATTTAAAACATAAACAACTCAGAAAACTAAAAAACAATACTAAGATAATTATATAAGTACACTACTAATCTACTGAATGAGAAATGAGCACAATAATATCTGAAACAGCCCATTTTGTATTACTGGCTATATTAATTAAATTTGTCATTTATGGAATAACTAGCTTTTGCCCGCGACTTCGTTCGCGTGGAATAGTGACTTCCGGCAGATTTTTGGTTTTACCCACATAGCTCCCGATCTCGCGGGATCTCTTCAAAAATGAAATGTGGAAGATATTCTAGGGAACTCTTCAAAAATCAACATAATGAGCTCTGCGTTTGAATTGAAGATATGTATACTCACTTAGGGCATTAAAGCCGTTATATATAAAATTTTTCTTTGTACTAAAAGTTTTATTATATTGATATTATTTTTTTCATACCTTTTTACAATTTATTTACTTTTTTCCGATGAATTAAAACAATAACATGAACCGAACTCGTGTAACGATCGACACCATTGCGCGATCACCAACTCGACATATTATAGTACTAACAGAATTATCTATACTCCGTTAGAGCATTTTCTTTGTACTAAAAGTTGTATTATATTATATTTTCATACCTTTTTACTATATAAATAGTAAAAAGGTAAGTAAACATTTTTCCGATGAATTTTCAGTACTGAATTGATTCCGACGCTTGACCAATAGATGGCGCTATATGTCCGGAATAAATTTTATTTTTTATTTTATTTTTTGTAATAAAAACTATCCTATGTCCTTTCTCAAGTTCCAAACTATGTCTGTACCAAATTTCACACAAATCGGTTCAGTAGTTTAGGCGTGAAGCAAAGACAGACAGACAGACAGACAGACAGAAAGACAGACAGACAGACAGAGTTACTTTCGCATTTATAATATTAGTTTGGATATGCTTTTTTGTAAGGAAGTCGTTGAGCATATTTTTAAACTTTCTTAGATCATTTACACCTCTAATACTAATCGGAAGCTTGTTATAAATTCTTGGAGCCATTCCTAACACGCTTTTTGAGAACAGAGCAGTTTGGTGAGGCTTAGAGCAGAGTGTGTTTTGATGCCGTTTGGATTTGAGAGTGTCAAAAAGGTGAGTGTCTTCTAATAAATATAGCTATTCCATAGATATACAACGAAGGAAAAGTTAAAATTTTCAGGTCAACAAAGTACGGTTGGCAACTGTCTGTCACCTTAATTTGGCATACAGCTCGTAGACATTTCTTATAAGTCCTGAAGATTATTTCCCGGTCAGTACAATTACCCCAAAATACAATCCCGTACCGAAGTATTGACGAGACGTAAGCATGGTAGGCAGTAAGTACTGCGTTTCGCGATGCTATTTTACTTAAATTATGAAGGGCGTAATGGTAGGTACGTTGAGTTTTTGAATTATATTTTCAGCATGAATGCTCCATTTCATATTGTGGTCTATCCAAATTCCTAAAAATGTTGTGTTATCTACTTCGTTTATTATCTTTTTATCATAGCTAACATTATTTTTTCAGAGAATTAGTTTGTTGTTTGTTTAAACGACATGACATGAGTTTTTTTCCAAGTTTATTTTTAAATGTCTTATTTTTAACGCTAGTGTCTTACATAAAGCTTAATTAAAAATTGTTTTGGGAAACATGGACAAGGTGGAGAAAATGGAATATCTTTTACTTGGTTATAGATACCTGCAGCTATTTTACAATTTACATGTTTGGTTTTAAGTGAATTTCGGAATATTTTTTCTATATATTCCACAAAATCATCGTTGGGTAGGTACAATAAAAAAAGTTCGCGAATTAATCTTACTGTAGTCCCGGTACCTTAAATACCGACTCTGTGAGCTGAAATTGTGGCTTTTTTGATCTGGTTTCACATACGATTTCAAAGCATGACAATAATCATGTTTCTCCAAACAACGCTTAAGAAGATACCCACAAATATAAAAAAGTGATTTTTTTTCTGATATCTAGCTCATTGTAATTCGAACTAGTAATTTGGATGCTGGAAAATTCTTCAAAATCTGTATTTGATATTTCGTTGGATGATACCGGTAATGCATCGCTAGTATCTTTTTTGTTCGTCGATTCAACAAGAAGAGTTCCGAAATCATCTGCACAATTTCCGCCTTTTGGAGGTTTTATGATGTTGCAGAAAAATAAGTTTTTGAACGCCGATGCAAACTGTCTAAGTACAAGTCGGATTTAGAGCCGTGGCATTTTTCGTTCGAATTTGTCCGAAAAAAATTTCAAGAGCGTCTTGATTGCATCTTCTAGTCATAATAAAATGGGTGCTAATTAAACAGGCTTCTTTTTAATATCATTATTCGCCCCCAAAAATGTATGTTGCCTTCTAAATTACTAAGTCAGCCACAATTAACGAGCATCTAAATAATACTATCTTAGCCACTAGTTATCTTCTATGTAAACGACTCTAAATACAACTCAGCATAATGATTATTTTTTAGCATCTAAATTTGTAGCATGCATTCTAACAGTAAACTTCTAAAATACTATTAAATGACATCAAAAAATTTATTTATTTAGCTTCTAACTTTTTACCTCAGTACGTTTAAAATGTAACTCATCCCATATTAATTGATCGTCAAAATTTTGCTAAAAATGTTATCAAATAGTCGGTATATTGGCCACTAATATTATCAGAAGCTATTGAGGAGAGACAAAATAAAAGACTTTATTTTTAACCGACTTTAAAAAAAGGAGGAGGTTCTCAATTCGGATGTTTGTATGTTTTTTTTTTTTACGTTTTTTCGCGCATAGCTCCGTTGCTTTCCAACCGATTTGAAATATTGTTTCTTTATTCATTTTTTTGTCTTCTAATTTATACTTTTTTTTTTTTTTAATGCCGGCAGCAGTTTCGTCATGCTCCCTTAGTTTGTCATTGCTTGCGGTGGCGTCTTGGGTCGGGTCTCCTCCTTCCCTCTAATATGGCGAGGGAGGAGATGGCTGATCCCTGCGTCATACTCGTGAACGGGTGCTGCTTGCGGTGACTGGTCGTTCTGCTGACCTTGGTCTCTGTAGATATTTTTCCTTTCATTCTATAATAGTATGGTACCCATTTTACCTAAAACACTTGTTCATTTTGCACGATCCCTTTTTGATATTATTATAAAGACAGCGTGCTACTGGGGAGTTTGTTGCGCCGTTTCTTCTCCTCAGCCAGAGCACTTAGGAAGCGGTGTAGGGTGGGCGAATTGGGGTTGGTTCATGTCTGGCGGAGGTGGCGGCGCGTGTTGTCGGTCGCGCGGCGCTGGGGCGGGCGGGCGCGTGGTGGAGCGTTCGGCCTTTCACACTGAGCTGATGCGTGGGTGCGTCTGGTGTGGGAGGTCGGATGTTTTATCGTGTGTTCGTTCGTTCTGGCGTTGCGCGGCCGGTATTGCGCGCTGCCTCTTCTGCCGGATATGAACCGACCCCTAGGGTGCTGTCCTTTTTGTATTTTTGACGTTTAATAAGTGCTACTTTGTAGCCTAAGTTAAATAAATGATTTTTGTTTTTTTTTTTTTTTGTTGGAAAGGGTATACTTCCCAAATGGTCCCACAGTCACCAAGTCGGGATCTGATGATGGAATTTTGGCAAAATCGAGGGAACTCTTCAAATTTTATAGGAAAACGTACAGCGATTTTGGTATTTTCTACAAGTGAAGCATTTGCGTTCAACAAGAACCATTCTACTATCAGATCTGATGATGAAGCCAAGATGACCTCGTGAATGTAGCGGGAATTCGTTGTATGTGAGATGCGTGGCACTGGATTTCGTTTGACGGAAATTATCATGAGGATGATGAAAGGGTGTCAGCTGAAGGCCCATATTATCTAAGATTTAAAATATGTCACTAAAAAAAAAAAAAAATTTTTTTCAAAAAAAAACCGACTTCAAAAAATCGATAAAAGCACTAAAAAGTTATATGAATAAACCTAACCTAAACTACGATTAACCTATAATACAATTTAACAATTTTTTGGAGTCGGGGCCGCTGTCGCTGTCGTCTCGCGTACTCGCGCCAAATCATGCAGTGGCTATTTTCACGATGAAAGAATATGATGTATTATTTTACATGCTAAGTTATAATAAATTATGCTTCCTGTAGAAGCTTGAATTACATTTTTTTGAGGACATTGCGTTGAAGCTGTAAAACGTAAAATGGTGACGAGATGTAAAATCCGAGGCCGAGTTAGTAAATTAGGTGTCAATGCATAAATAAGAAGGACAAGTTACAATAATTGATGATCTTTACTTGACGCTTTCTATAGAATATTTAGTGGGCGTTGTAATAGATACGAATTATTTTATTAGAGGCTATGTCATTTTCCCGTTGCTGAGTTATAAAATTAGAAGTTTAATCACGTGTCCAATAAATAATTTTGTGGCTAGACTTATAATTTCCCTAATAAAATTAAATCCTTCCATCCGCAAGTCATCGAACAAGAGCATTATGGATGTAATAGTTATTTGGAAACCATCAATGAATCTAACACTTGATGTGACGTTATTGCCATTCTTTGGATTCTTTAATTTCAATCTTTGATTGCCTTCATACGCTCTTTTATATTCTTAACTACTTCTCAGATTAGATGTATTCAAAGAATCGAGCAAATTATTCATCATCAGCTTATAATTTATAAGTTTTTCAACTGTTTATTTGATCAAAGATATGCGATAGATGTACAAAATATACTTATAAGTACCTACACGAATATATATTTTTTAACGAACCAAGCGTTTTTTTATTTTATTACGAAATTAGTAAAATATTTAAATGTAGAACTATTTTTAAATATAATTAGTTCGACGGTCGAACAAATGAAAAAAAAAAATTCTCACTAGTTCGACGGTCGAACAAATGAGAAAATAAATTCTCACTAGTTCGACGGTCGAACAAATGAGAAAAAAAAATTCTCACTAGTTCGACGATCAAACAAATGAATCGAACTAGTGGGAATAAACGGGAATTCGTTGGATGTGAGATGCGTGGCACTGGATTTTGTTTGATGGAAATTATCATGAGGATGATGAAAGAGTGTCAGCTGAAGGCCTACCCATATTATCTAAGATTAAAAATATGTCACTAAAAATAAACAAATATTTTTTTTTTCCAAAAATTAAACCGACTTAAAAAATCGTCAAAAGCACTAAAAAGTTAAAAATAATTCTATAACCTACCTATATTAACCTTTTGAACGCCACGGTCGGGTATAGACGACAAACGAAAACGTGCCCAACATGCCACGGTCGGGTATAGCCGACAAGAAAACGACATTTTTTAAGTACAAAAAAAATATACTTAATTAAGTTTTCTGTTTCTTTTTCCTATTATTTAAAACTACATTAATGAAATATTGTATAATGACACAAATATATATTCATTACTTACATTTCACTAGGAAAAACAATAAAAAAAATTGGTAGGTAATCGAAATCCGTAAAAAATTGTCCTTCCACACGCCACAGTCGGCAAGACACGACAGCTAGTGATGGGTAAGTAAGGTAAGTTATTATTTAAATTTATGAAATATTTTATTAAAAGTAGCTTACTATTACTTTGAAACTTACTTTTGTTGACATCTATTTGTATCTGAATATTCCTAATGCATAAAATTTATAAAATTGTGGTAAAAAATCGATAGTTTACCGTCCACTCTCGCGCATCCCTACGCAAAGGCGTATAAACAGTAACCTGTACGCCACGGTCGGGTATAGACGACAAGCGATGATGTCATTAGCGCTACGGGAGACTGCTGGTGATGTCCTTCGTTAATTATGATCGGTGGTAATATTTATAACGGCATTAATATTGTGCGAGTATAAGTGATTAATAATAAAAATGGCTGACAATCAAATGACTACTGAAGAACTCCTGTGTGTGTTAGAAAATTTAGAAGAGAATGATGAATTTTCCGATACAATATCTCTATACGAGGATGATTTAGAGGTTTTATTTTTAACCAAAGTTTTCATATAGATAGGTACCTACCTATATAATTTTTGTTTAATTTTAAATGATGCGTTAGGAAAACAAAATCGATAATATAAAATATTTAAGGTAAATGGTCCCTTATATTTACTATTACTTTTAAATATAATTATGCAACAAATTATTACATTTACATTTGTTTTTATTTATCGACCCACATTATCACATCCCTATTCGCATGCGAGGCCATTGTCAAGTCGTGCCAGTTACGTCACGGTCGGGTATAGCCGACAACGGAAGACGTCAAAACAAGATTAGTGATGTAGCTTATTATTATTTGATTTACTCGTTTGTCGTTCTAATGTCTGCTTTTAGGTTGTTTAGAACATTGTAACTGGTGTTTAATGATATTATGATACCAAATAAGGTCGAATTAAATAAAAGAATTATGCAACGAGTAGTATTTTATTTAAAAAATATGGCACGAAAAGCAATGATTCATTGGTTATCGATAAGATGTTGGAATCCCTATTTTTTTTGTAGGTATTTGCGCTGAATTTGTGGCTTGGCGTGGGAGAGGCGCCGATGCATTTACGCTCTGGCGTTCAGAAGGTTAATAAACCTAACCTAAACTGATTAACCTATAATACAATTTAACAAGTTTTTGGAGTCGGGGCCAAGCAAATATACAAAACTTAAATCACTATAGGTATACCTACAGACTAAGAGCAGAAAAAAAAAAACATGAATCTTACAGCTTCTAAATATTTATTCTAATCGGAAAACAACATAAATACCTACTTTAACACACAAAGAAAAAAAGATACTAACGTTTACACTTAACAATATTAATAATATATTTTTACAAACACAATACACATCATACTTAGGAATTACCAGTCGTTTCATTACTTAGCTTGGCACCAACTCCAAAAATTGTTAAATTGTATTATTGGTTAATCGTAGTTTAGGTGAGGTTTATTAATATAGGTAGGTTATAGAATTATTTTTAACTTTTTAGTGCTTTTATCGATTTCTGAAGTCGGTTTTTTTTTTTGCAAAACAATTTTTTATCTTCAGCTTGTGTTTCATTTTCAGTTTCGTGTAATTTTATTTTCTTTCTGCATTGTAGGAGTTCAAGTTTCAATTTTTTTTTTCTTGGAGTCTTGCTAGAGAGACTCGTTGAGGGTTGAGCAAAGATTTCATTTGTTGCATTTTCAGTCTGTGTACTATTGTCATTTCCTACCAACGGAGCAGTTTGGGTTTGTTTATCTTCTTTTAGAGAGACTCCTGGATCAGTACTAGCTAAGCTTGGCAGCATCAACAATGGTAGGGCATTCTTTTTTAAAAGTTTTCTATTTGATGAATGTAATACATCCTCCAAATTAAAATGTTTTCCACAAACTCGGTAGGAACTAAAGTTAGGTTTGTTTTCCAAATCATCTCGCCGGATCAGTTGCAACCATTGAAGACGTCTGAAAAAAAAATACATGTGGCACTCTCGGAGACTGCCGCGGTAAAGCTATTGCATAACATTTTTATTTATTAAAGAAAAAAAATTTCGTGGTGTCAGGTATTTTTCGTTAGAATTTGAGAATTTCTTGATTCGGTCACCGCGCCGCGCCGCGCTCAGAGCCCGCGATAAAAGCTATGCAATAGATTAAAAATCCTTCAATAGAATAAAAAAAAATGTGCTTTCTTCCAATCCTTAGACTCCAACACCTACCTACTAACTAGAATGCAAGAAACAGCTGACAAGTAAGTAACTTTTTATCTCAACTTATTAAAGTCTCTATAAATTAGGTACCTACCTACACAACAACTCAAAACAAAAATTCTTTGGTCACTAATTAATTAATTATTAAAAAGCTGAACAGCTGACTACGAATGTTTTAGAATCACAACCCTCAAACATCTAAATATTATATACCTGTGAAAATTTCGAAAACTATCTAATGGGTTAAACTTTCCTTTAGTGGCCGTCAAATTAAGGGCCGGGGGAGGTAGGGGGGAGGGGGGCTACCCCGCAGTACCACCCCCACCCCGCGGAGCCCCATGGGTATGGAGATATCCATGGTTAAAGTTTTGAGGTTAGGATCGGTAAAAACACAAATTTCAAGCTAGATGAAGCATGCAAGCAAGCATGCAACATGCAGGTTTCTGTCACGGCTCCGGCACTGCGGGCCTTCGGCGGCCCCACGCGTGCTAATCGTCGCAATCGGTTTTCGCTCACCACCGCAGCTTCGGCTCACTGGCCGGCTTCAGCCGCGGCGGCTCGCTCGCAGCCGCTTGCTCCTCAGCCCGCGGGCCGCCTCACCCCTCCACGCCTACGCGACTCTAAATAACACTCTAGCTAGGGGTAGGGCAGACAAGACTAAGTGAAGTCGGTTTTGCAGCGATTCGGTTCTGTCACTAACTTTTGTAACACAAAACTAAGGCAACAAACGAACGATGACTGACAGGAGTAGGACTGACAGTGAGTACAGTGAGTAGTGACGAATAAACAACAAAACGGCGTCGCTTTACGTTCCGTTCACAGTTTTAAAAAAATATTCGTTATTTTGTATGTGAAAAAGTCAATGTAATTGCATAGTACAGCGCGTTTTCAGTGCGAATTAATTACGAATTAAGTTTACTTTTATTTTTTTAATTTTACTTTTAATTTACTGTGAAAAAATTATTTTATTTAAAGACTTATCACGATGAAATTGAATAAACATCACCACCTTCACCACCGTCAACAGGAACGTAAAACGTCAAATTTGACATGTACCATGGCGATATATTATCAATAAACTTTAAAAATTTATATCTCGTAAACCGTGAGTCTCCGCGACTTAAAAATTTGTAAAAAGCTTTCTGATTATGAGTGCTATCTACAAAAAAAAATATGAACCTCCAACTCGACGGCCACTAAAGGAAAGTTTATCCACTTACTCTATTCGCTTTATTTATTACTTAATCCAAACACCTTTTTTTTTCGTGATATAAAAGAAAAAACTTAGGCATCCATTAAAAAGACACACATTATGTACCTACTAGTAAGTTAAATTATTTCATAGTCGTACCTTTCAGAGTTTTCAGGTAATTTAAAAAAACTTAAGTCTGGATGCGTTAGAGACGAATTCATACATCCAAAAACAGCACAATATTTCCTACTCGTCATATTAACTGATTTTTAGAGAAAAACACTTGCGGTTATTGTTGAAAAAACAACACACCATCCGTATCACAGATAACTATAAAATAAATAAGTCAGTGAATCCGTATTCCGTTCGTTCGACACTTAATAAATCAGTGTTGCCACACGCCAGATCGAGAAATCTGAATAGAACGGTCGAAAAATCTGTACAAAATCTGTATGAACACAAAACGCTAAAATCTGTATAAAATCTGTAAAACTGTAATAAAATCTGTACAAAATCTGTTCAAGAAAACAATATTTATTATTTTTTGTACATATTTTTATTCATTTTAACAATCATTTTTTTATCAACTTGGAGTTTATAACAGGGTTCATCACTAAGAAGTTGTTTCGTTAAAAGAAGTCCCTCAATCGTTTCAGTGCCTAAATGGTTTCTTGTTTTTGTTTTAATTAAATTTACTGCGGAAAATATTCTTTCCACTGCGGCACTGGAATGAGGGAGACTTAGTAAAGCATTAACAAATTGCAGAAGAGTTGGGTAAGTATAATGACTGTCCATCTAAGTCTTGTGCACAATTAACTTGATGCCAAAACAATTCTGTATCTTCTGCGCTTGATTCTAGAAGGTCATCATTCATTCTCAATTGTCGCCACTCATTGTCCAATGTTTGAAAACGTTCTTGTCCGATTATATTAGGGAAAGCTTGTGCATTGTGAGTCAATGATGGTATACTGCGCTGTTTAACAATAATGGGATTGAGAAAGTTTAAACTTTTTGTGGTGTTATTTCCAAAATTGTAACGGGATTTTATTTGTTTAGCTCCTTCTAAATAAAAATCTAGACATCGTAGTTTAAATACATGTACATCATTTGGATTCAAATTAGGAGCAGTAGACAACGATACAGCAACATTCGCGCCAAGATAAAGATCATCAATTGGTTTGTAGTGTCGTGGGTTATCATGCTGGACATTGTGGAGCTCAGTCTCAAATAAATATGAGCTATTCATATAGCAATCCAGGAATGATTTAAATATGCGGCACAAATGCTCATGAATCGATTAAATTTGTGGCTTTGTTTAAGGGAATAAATAAACACTAAATTATTATACACTAAAAAGAGATGCATTTTCCATCATTTCATCATAGATTATGTGAGGAAGCGAAAATGACGAAAATCTGTACAAAAGTTATGCTAAATCTGTAATCTGTATTGGTGATGAAAAATCTGTACAGACTACAGATACAGATAAATCTGTATATATGGCAACACTGTAATAAATTACTTTTCTCTATGACTGCGGTACAGCTGTGGCCTATTCACTAACGACACTAACTCTCGCGAGAGTGAAAATGTTATAGACTTTCGTAAAAGAACTGTCAAAACGCAAATTTCGTATTCACTATCGTCTGTGTCCAACGAACATGACGTCATCATGTGACGGTGTATTTGAAGGCAACTGTAAACCATTTTGACAGTCGTTTTTGTATCGATAATATCAATATTGCGATTCCGTAAGCCTAACTGCTTTCATTTGACATTTAAAATCCTGACTACTAGACACATAACTGCATTCGCGAAAGCAACCACTCAAGGGTAAACATTAAAGTATTGAATAAAAGACACTAAAGCAATTTTTTTGCTGAAGTGACTAAAAGATTCATATTTCGTTGATTTTTATTGTTTTTCGTATTTGTCTAAAAGATTAGAACGTTTAATATTAAAAAAAATTGTTTGAGAAATGCATATATATCTTTTGCCATTTTTTCATCATTCTCTTTCACACGAAAAAATACTAAAATAAAATAAATAATAATAAAGTAATTTAAAAATTATATGGAAACAATAATCATTTTAAATATTAAACTCAAAACTCTTTATTAAATCCTACTTACTACTTAAATCACTTTACACATGGCGATGACGGCTCTTAGCAAAATAAAGATTATAAACGTCAGCCTTTTTCTTGTGTGTTTGTTTACTAAAATTCTCAAGAAAACATTCTGTTTTACTAATATAAGATGTAATTCGATTAAATGAAATGGTAAATTTTATTCTACGAAGTTTCAAGAAAATGTGTTAGTCAACAAAACTCAACAAACCTAACTGAAATGGATGTTTGTTGTGTATATTGTTCATAAAATAATTAATTTTTCATTTTGCCCTAAGATAATATTGTAACTATGTGAATAAAATAAAGGAATAGGTATATAATAATTTATTGTTTTAATCTTTTCAAACCTATAGGTAAGGTACATTTTTAGAGACAATTCATTGCATTAGTATTGCACATAACACTATGACAAATGTTAAGGATTATACAATTATGTACTGCATCGCCAGAATAAGCAGGGGTGGGCTGGCATGTAGATCCTGATGAAGTGGTGGTACATACGTAGATCTCTGTAAAATGTAACAAAAAATGTTATTTTATTACACCTACCTTTAACAAAATTTAATAAAGAATCAATAAAGCGGTAGGACTGGGGAAAATACTGAAAGTTTTATTCACATAAAATAAGCAAGAGGAATACATTTTATTTGCACCCACAAGAATCATTTAATGTAAATGCATATGAAATTAAATATAGGTATGTAGGTATACTCTAGACTACTCTAGAGGTTCATCAGGTATGCAAAACAAGAATTTGGACAAATTTTGAAGCAGGCTTACCTTCAACATTATTAAAATAATCGCCATCGTCTTTTCACTCTGCTGCTGCGTTTTAAGGTTTTATATTGATTGAAGTCCAAAGCCCAGCCGTGGCATGCGGGTGAAATGGTTACAACCCTCGAGTCTTGCCGAGGATCTTCTCAAAGGGCAGGATAAACGAAACTTTGGTACCTTGAAACACATTTTAACTCGAGCATATTCTACTGATATTCTGAGTTAAATTTGGTTTTCCATTATTTTATTACACGGATAACACTACATCGCTGCACTCCAGTTGCAAAATAACTCTAAGCAATAGTCAGAACCAATAATATTATGAAATACATAAGAGATTTAAACGTAACGATTGTTTGTTTTGACATGTAACGTAGTAAAAACCCTCATAAATAAAATGTTGTCTTATAAAGACTATTACAAAGCTCAAAAAGTGTCACAGAATTAGGCCGTATAATAGTCGATAAAAAATAGAGCCGCCTCGAAAGCAGTCGAACCCGAAGGAAAGCAACCGGAAATAGATACAGAGAAAACGAGTTAGTGAATACCAAAATTTTGACAACTACCCGCGGCAACGAATCTCGGTCGCCTTCGATTCAGCGAAAGCAACTATTGTCTATGAAGTTAGTGAATAGGCCTGCTGGTCTTTTTAAATAAAGTTAGTATTTGTATATTATCAAGTTGTATTTCATTTTATATATTCAATTAGTGTCTATTTCAATTTATAAGAAGATTTAAATATTTTTCTCAAACTTATTTCCAATTATTTTTACATCAATAACTTTATTAACAATGAAAAAATTTACCGTGATATAGCGCCATCTGTTGATAATTTAATGTACCCGGGAGATGGTAAATAGTACTCGGGCCAACTTCTAGATGGCGACTCTTCGTTTACGTCGCTGTCAAAACGTACGGAGTGTCCTCCCCCTGGTGCCAAGCGAGAGCACTTTTTGTCTGTATCTAGTACATTCGTTTGCTGATTTAAAGTTATTTTTCGCGCAACGACAGACTTATATGCGAAAATATCGATGGTTTCCATATTGTTAGATAATATTAGGGTTTTAGATAGTTTTATTAAAACGGCGCGCTCCGTCTTGATACCAAATTTACGATAAAACTAGTTCATACTAGTGCTCACGGTTTATACACTGATCGGCTCACTCTTTAGTTTCTTATCTATACTCTAAGGGATGTATTTAATAATATAGTGACAGTTCTTGAACTGAAAATCTTCTGCGTATACGCATTTTGTAATTCCCGATCCGTATTGTTGTATTTCATTGAAATTACCAAAAGTAAGTGCGTGGAGTTGAGCCTTATGTTCCTCCCCCTTACTATTGTGATCTTACTCTGAAATTGTTGTATTATGATAGGACGAAACGTTCTATTAGAAATGATAACATGCATTAACACACACAATTCTACGTTTAACTGTGTGTGTGTGGGAATGTGATTAGTTTCGGGCCAATTTGTAGATGGCGCACTGTCAAATGAGTTTGCAATTTTATCACGTAAGAGGGCTCTCTTGTCCCTCTATATTACTTTACTCTTTGGCCGTGACTGTTTGCGCCCCGAGCGCACCCCGAGATCGAGGCGCGAAGGTATAGCTCGCGTTTCGTCCGTTTGTATGAATTTGGAGTACTGTATTATAATTTTAGCGTGGCTAAGTTTATAAAAAAAATATATATCTGTATTATTCAAAGCAATGAACCTGTGCTAATGTACCTACCAAAGAGTATAGTATAATAATGTAACGGGAAGTACCTACCTACTGGGTAGTAGCCTAGTAGGTAGGTGCATTAGAACACACATGGCCATAACTTTTTATTCCCAAAGCGTTTAGAAACTTGCCGGCATAGAAAAAGCTCTTTGTTCCTTTATATAAGGCTATTAAGTTTTAAGCTACTTCCAAAGAAAACGTGACTGCTATGAAGTTACAAAATGTTTTGACTAATTCAGTACCTACTAAAAGAGAATGAAATATCATTATGCACAGACTTTTCTTTCATACAGGCTACAAATAGAAAATAATAATTAGAAGGCTAGAAGTGTTAGTGGATACCCTCAGCCCTACTGTATGGAGAAAGATGCGATGCATGACTCAATCATCCACATGCCTATTTTAAACCTATCGTATTGAACGGTAGTATCGCTTCGCCCATCCGACCATATACCAACACAAGAGGTATATTTTTTCTTTGCATTCGCTTAATTCTTAAAGAATTAAAAAACCCTATAATAAGTTATAAAGATTTTGAAAACGATGTTTAACACCTGAATAGTTTTACTTTCCGAACTTAGGATTAAATGTCTTGTCAAAGTCAAATAACTTATTTGACAAATAACTGTCATATAAAAACAAATTGATCAGCTGTGCTGTTTCGAAAAATAACCTTAAATTTATAGTCCATAAAAACCGAATCAAAATAGAATAAATAAAAAAACTGTAACAAGAAAAAAGCGTGTATTTATGATATGAGTGAATATTATACTAATTTTCGTGACGAGTAATAAATTAAAGTAAAAGCAATATGAATTGTTTACGCTTGGTGCAACTTGCAGGAAAGCAACACTCTAAAGTATTTGAATTAATTTCATCAAGATGTGTCTCAAATCATCCGATTCGGTTTATGGAAACTCAGCAAATGTGGAGAGACAGAGACGATGTGTCGAGACGGTGGCAGTTGATTTACAAAGCACCTATGGACACAGCCCTCAAGTTCGCCTCTACATACTTGACCGTTTCAACTAGTATTATAAGTGTCGGTACACTATACTATGGGGCTTTTGTGTTCGACATAGATGACATGTATAATCCTGTAGTAATTGGAGATGATGTGGTGATTGCCAATAGCCCTGTAGAATGTTTTGTATATCTGGCATCATTTGTAGCATTACATGTTGCAATCAAAATACTGATATCCAAATATGTAATTAGGCTTTATCAGGATGGTGATGAGTACTTAGCCATTTTCCGGGGCAATTTCTACAATTCAATAAGAAAACACAAATTCCACTTGAATGCTTTTAAGAAATTAAAGCCTACAATGGTTGTGACTTGGAGTGATGCAAGGTTTGATTTGGGCAATAAGCATGGTATAATACTAGAAAATTATTTCAAGACACCTGAACATTTCAACTATTTGTTAAACAAAAAAGGCAATGACAAACCAGATGATATGGATTGAATATGTGGCTGAAAATATAGTGTATATTTTAACTTTGCAGTGTTTAGTTCTTAAATTGTAACATATTGTTGAATAAATAATTTATGGTAAAAAAGGTGTTATATTTAAAACATTTGTAATTGTAATAAAATAATATAAACTAAACTCCGATCCAGAGTATGTTGACTATTCAGAAATTTCTTGGATTCAATGTTATTCTCTACAATTTTTAACACAGGCGAATTAAAACAATAAATAAAACTTCTAAACATATTTAAAACACAACTTTAATACATTATCTAATCCTAATCTAGACAATCAGTATTCCTAAAATCCACCAGTGAAAGCACTAACCCATTTAAGCCTAGAATCTCTCTTCAGTGTTTCGGAATCCATTTTCTTTTTATCATTGTCATACAGCTCCCGAGCTTTAACTTGTTCAGGATTCTGTTCCAGTTTTTTGATGACTAAACATTCACCATTTTCCTTCATAACTGTGTAGTTGATATCATCCTTGGAAGGTTCTCCATAGGGAAAGGTAATTGGAGTCACCTTTATTAAATGCTTGACCCTCCAAAGTTTTGAGTTAACTTCAGGTATATTTTTTACTATTGCTACAGAATTTTCAGTCTGAAACCAAAATATATAAATATAATAAATTTACCTAGTTATTTTTTTATATTATTTGTTGAAGACAATGACGTTAAATCATATGCCATATAAATTGTAGCTTACATCTAAAATATGTAATTCCCGTAAAATGCTTTTCTGCCAGTAGGGAAAGCCCTTAGCTGATTTTATACGTTGAACTCTGAAGAGCTTTGAAGGTGTGTACTCTGGATCCTTGTGATCGGGGTATCTGCAAAGTTTAACAAATGAAATAAACAATAAGTTAAATAAAAACAATTCAGGTTTATTAAAATAGTTGTACCTTGGATAGTATGTGATACCTCCTGGGTATCGAATTCCTCCAGGAGTTTTGTAGCCCTTCGATCGAGCAATCGAAACTAAAGGGCTAAACACCTTAAGCAACTGCCCATTCATTTTATATTTGATTATTATTACGTTTTAACTAAAATATATTTTATAACCTCAACATAAACAAATGACCAGCCGATCATGAAGTTTAGCTACAATATTGCCATAACTACCCTACTTATTTACTTTTCTCTATGGCCATAACCATTAATACTTAATAGCATTTTGCTTTATTGTTAAATAAATATGGCAATAATAGATAGTTTTCGTTTTGTTAATAAAATAAAATGAAAACTACGAGTGTTAAAAGAAAATGAGTTATACAACAATAACATTCTAATGCTAGCAATTAGATTTATATTATGATATGTATCGAAAACAATAAATTTGGTATTAAAAGAAACTGTATAACTCTACCAAATGTAGTCACGAAAGTTTTGAACGTTTCGTTTCGCTGTCGAAACTAGTCGAAAGCCGCAAGCCGCCATTTATGGGTATGTCAATGTCAAAATAAAGTTAACACTAGAGTCGAGTATTTTTAAAAGTTTGCGTTTGTTGTGAACTTTAGTTTACAGTGGTATTTGAAAGTCTATTCATTTGTATTGTAGCAATATTGAATCAAGTGGTATTTTACCTTCGTATAATATATTTACTATTTTATGATTTGTGACGAAATACGTACGTGTGACGAACTTAATGAAGAAGGTTCGGTTTGAGACTCCCGACAAAAGTTTCAAATTTCTGAAGATGAATGAGCGCGAATGCCATTCACCTCGTCCACTTGTTGAACGGCAAATGAATGCAAATGTTCCCGATTTTTATAGTTACCCTAAGGTATTGCCTTATAGCCATGATCCAGTGCAGTTGTTTGAGTGTAGCAATAGTTCTCCATACCCGGCAGTAAATAAGACAAACTTGCCGGTTAAAAATGCGGAACCTAACTGGTCGCCGTCTAATGACTTAGAATTGAGTATGCTTGACGCCTCTTATCATGAACCTCGTAGACCCACATTTTGTAGGTCTATTCTCAAACCAACAGTAATGGATGGAAATGGTATTCAAGTACCAGCAATAAATGTTCTCCAGAATAATCCTCAAAGGTTGCCTTCGGCTGAGAACAAAAATGTGAAACCTCCTAATGTACTTATCAAAGATAATGACTTCTTTATTAGAAGGGACAACTTGGATAAGTTTAATTTGGACAATAATCCTGTACAGAAGCAATTAAGCAAATTAAGTTTAGATAAAGAAAATAATCCCCTGGTGAAGAAAGCAGAGATAATGCAAATGGCTGCTGTGAACACTTATGAACCCCTTCAATCACAGCCTGTAACTCCTATAAATAACAACTGTAGTTGTCATCACTGTGTCAGAAATATTTACTCACCAAATACAATGATCAGGGACCATACAACCCAGCTAAATGGACATATAACTAGGTGCCTCCCTAACTTTATACCTCAAAAGCCAACCAGCCAGAACCAATGTCCATGTAGGTTTCAAACTCCTCAACCAAATCAATGTTCTTGCTGCAACACTGTACCTGCAAGACAGTTTCAATGCAATACTTGTGAGACAAAACAGCCAATAAGTCCACAAGTTAATGCAGTAGACAAAAAAACTTGGGCAATCGAAAAATATGAACAGAGCAAGAAGTCGGATTCTTTGGAAGTTGAAAAACAGACAAACATTACCAAAGAGAAAAGAGAACCAACTGTGTCTGACCTATTTAAGATCATTAAACTGCAAAATGAACAATTACAACTACTTCAAGAGAAAGTAGACAAGTTCATCTCAGCTAGCCAACAGAATAATGCTGCTCCTGTTCAGAATCTCATGACTGAACATGTTGCTATAGAGACTGTAGGCAATGAACAGCATAAAATATCCATAGGAGTTATGACCAGCTTTGAAATGGTTAGAACTTCAACAATCATTAACAAAGAAGTTCTGAAGACAAATGATAATGCCCAAATCCAGTGCAACAGATCCCAAATAAGTATCAAAGAGGTTCGGTCAAAATCACAATCACCTAATTTAAACTTTTTGGATGGAATAGAACCTAAACACACGCAGCAGACAGAATGTAATGATAGAATTGTGGCCAATGTGACAAATCAGGCTGGTATGAATGAAGAGAAAACATTAAATGAATTAAGTTTATACAATGTTCAGGTAGACAATGCTACTACACCACTCATGTCACCTGAACAAAGCTTGTATTTAGATGTTAGGGATTATAGTGAGTAAGTATCATTTTTATATACATTTAATTATTAACTCTTATTTTTGAACCCTTATGAACTGCTTCAATCATCTTACAATTATTCTGATGCAGTGATCAATGTGATCATGCTTTTGAATATTCAGAAAATAAGCTTAATACACCTTAGTTTTATAATGATTACATTGTGAGGTATACATTTGGGAAGTAGCTCATGCTAATATAACATAAGAAATAGTATAGTAAAATTATTAGCTTAGCACTGGGTACTAAGATGTACTATAAAATAGCCAATTAATTTCATTTTATTTTCAGCTCTGACACTGGCAGTGATGACCAATCCAATGTTGGGTGGACATATTACAACAAAGTTATGGTAATATCATCATCTAAATAAATTCTAATGACTAATAACTGGTTCATGTTGAATATAACAAATGCATTTTTTCTATTTACAGACTCATGTGAATGGCATGTTACAAGATTCAGACATGCCATCATCTGCCAGTGCTCTGTACAGAAATACTCGACACCATATGCAGACATTACAAATGCAGATTGACAAAACTAATGTCAGTGTTACCAAAAGGTAATGATTAATTAATTAATTATGTTATGAAATAGTTATCTTCTGTATGAAATATTCAACACCTAAGAGAAATCCCTAGTAAAAAATTTAAATTATTAGTGGTCAAAGTGAGCTAATTCTGGGACAAGAAATTAAAACCAATTTTTTGAATATTTAGACTATTCATATCCCTGTTGTATTATTAATCTAAAGTACATTTACTAATTTCAGGGTAAAATTCGGCGACGATCCCCTCGGTCTACATCAGCCACACATCTACACCTCAACCGATACCAGTTTGAAGATGAACCAGCTGGCTGCGAAGTACCTGAAAGGCGCTCCTGTAGCGGCGCCGCAGCGGGCTCCAAGGCCCACCAATACACCTATTGACATGTCTTTTGCCACCAAAAACTATATGGAAAGACATAAATTATTGAAAGGTCTGTGTTTTGTTTACTGTTTTTTTGTTTGTCTATTGTTATGTACAACACCTGTATTCCTAGGGTACAGTCACGAGCAAAAATATGCAAAAATATATAATAAGCAAAAATAGCGAACTTGTAACATAAAATTAGCGAGATTTTTATGTCGAAATTAAAAAAAAAACATGTACGTTATTAAGGAACTGTTTTCAATAATTTCTTCATAACATGTTTTACAATACCAATCTAGAATTGAAGAGAAAGTCAATGAAAAATTAATAAATACATATTTTTGTTCGTGACTGTACCTATCTTGAAAAGTAGGTTCACAATGAGGTTTTTTTTTACTTGTTTCTCAGTTTTTTTTGATACAAGCCTGAGCCATGGTAAAGCATGACAGATTTAGATAGTTCAGGATAATTACTAAGTTTTTGAAACTGAAATATAAAATTAATTTAATGTTTTTTTTAATTTCTAGGAGTCCCGCCAACATCTACATCGCCGACGGCAGGTGAGATGCCGAGGTTCCTAGACATCACAGCTTTAAAACAACAACCCAAGTTTCTATAACTTGAGATATTTATATTGTAAGTACATTTTCTTATATTATGTTTAGATTTTAGACTTAACTTGTATTGTTATATTAACATATACTGCTAGTTTATTCTTTCTATTAGTTTAGACTTGTTTTTTTTTGACTTACTTAGCTTATAAGTTAGGCGAATTTTGACGTTTAAAATAAAACACATTAAGATCTGAACAGACATTTATTTTAAACCTCAGAGAAAATAACAGAGTAAAATCCTACATTTTATAAGTAGGTACATTTTGTTACCAGAACAGTTGTTTGTTAACTATATTATAATTATATTTGTTCAGTATTTTGGGTTTATTATGAATTATTATAGTAATGTACATTAATTTTGTCTACGTGTATTATATAAACAATAAATTTAATTTCATATAATGTGCTAGTTTAATTTTGTTTCATTCAATATCACATTTTGAAGAAACAAGTGATTTAGTAAAATTAATCCGTATCTACATTAGTAACAAATGCATTCGGATTAACTAATACTGAGTAAGACTAGAAAGATTTGCATTCTGTTGCATATAATATTTTGTAACACACAATATGCATTTCTTACTAATGTAAATGCGGCTCTTTATATTCTCTTTAAAAATATACATAGATATTTAATAAACCTGTGAACTACTATAACATCAATATAATTTCTTTATTTTGGAGGTATTCATATATCTCTCACTGGTAATTGTACTTTTCCATAATTTTCGGATATGATATTAAAAATTGTTTAATACACAAATTACATTCTATTTACATTCATATTGATCTACATTCAAGTATTTCACATAACTGTTTTATATCACACAATGGATATTTAGAACAGCGCAACATAACATTAGGAAACATTACATTCATATTTACATTTTATATTATATTAATACGCTTTTAGTAGCGACATAACACAAAGAAACAGTTAAAACAACAATTCTATATAGAATATTTTCGCTACAAATGTTCTATTATACCATTCCGAAAATCTTAAACTTCAGTTTTACATTATATTTCAATTTTAAATTGGACAAAACTTTATAATTACGCATAGGTACTATCCATACATACATATTTTCAATTATCTTATTATATCAGCAATTTATTATAATTCTTATGTGGTAGACTTATTTCTATCAGTTTGGTTCTTTTCTTTGGTTAGTAATACACATAGTCACACAACATCGAAACACTCAACGCGCTACTTGAATATCTGTAATACAAGTAAGTAGTAATTAGGTTACATTAATAATACACTTGAAATGTTTACTTTACAACTAATATTTTATGTACATTGAAGATTTAGTTGTATCAATACTTAAATAATATTTCAATTCTCTTGCATCGCAAAATATTACAGTTTTATACTATTAAGTCTAGAAAGATAACCAAATAATTGGATGGCACTTCTTTTCTGGTGTCAAAAAGACTTTCGAGAGATAATATTTTACTCATTTCTTTATAATTCGTTTAATCCTAAGGAGAACTATTTTACATCACTTTTTTTGTCTTACATGTTGCACAAGTCAAGTGACTGGAATATTACATTAAATATGAGATTCAGTATTTTATTAGATACGTTTATAATTAACTCGAATTACATAGACATCTGTAGATACACTGTACATTGTATATTTTGTTTTAAAAATTGTTGCTAAGTCATAAAATTTCTTATCCAATAAAGTATTTAACATCGAACGACAATCTACATTATAACTGTTAATTTTGTTTTAAATATATGTATTTCCTTATATTGAGCATATATTTGTGCATAGCAATTCAGTTTAGTAGTTATATAGACTTTCAAACAAGTACAGTGGCCCGAGTCCGCTATTTTAAGTCAGTGAGTGGCGGGTTAATAAACGTTCCAGTGTACTTGTTTTGTGCCTAATTTTCGTATTCAGATAATTTTAGTTTAATGACATATGTACACCTACTTGCCACTGTTGTCATTGTAGGTTTGCAAGGGACTGTTCTTATCTGAATACGAAAATTAGGCACTTTAACAAGTACAATGGAACGTTTATTAACCCGCCACTCACTGACTTAAAATAGCGGACTCGGGCCCCTGTAATAGCAGTAGTAAGTTATACATACATGTTTATTTACATATTTTTATATATCAGATAGGATTAATTTACTGATAAATCTTCAATATTGCAACAATAATAAAATATTACAATAGTCAACGTAAAATAGCTCCACAATAATTTGTTTAATTTTTCTACGTAATATAGTTTGTTTACTACACATCACCCATATTTGTTATATCACATCTTTGCCATTCAAAAGTATCTACTCATACTAGCTCTACGTATAACAACGTCTACTGTTTTAAAATAATTTTATATTTATTATTATTAAATAGACATCTTAAGATGAACGAACACGGCATACATTTTAAACGAGTTTTCTACAGTGTATCTAAGACTATCGACGATAATATTTAATGTTTTTGCAGTATTCAAAATGATGCCGTGTTCAGACAACTGTAGGGTTCAACACTCAATACCTATAGGTACAGTTGTATATAGCTACGAATATTTTAAAATTGTGCACCTGGTTCCGTATTCGATAACAACCTGAGTAGTGTCTGGTTGTCTGCGTATCACTTATAAGGTTTCCTCGTCGCCTCCTCCCCTCGATTTGCTGTCTAGTCTCAGTTCTGCTAGTCGCTGCCGAATGCTGTTTGGCCTGTAAATTAACCACGAGAAGTATATAGCCATATATAATATATTAATCATCTCCCTGCCCTGTTCCCAATTATTTGGGGTCGGCGCAATGCGTATTCAGCTTCCATTCATCTCTACAACTTGTCATCTCAGTATTCACTCCTTTCTTTCTCATATCATCTTTCACACAATCCATCCATCTCTTTTTTGGTCTTCCTCTGCATGTATACCCATCCACATTCATACTCATAACTCGTCTAGTTACGTGACTTTCATCCCTCCTCATGACATGTCCATACCACGACAAACGGTGACCTCTCATCTTTTCATTCACGGGCGCTACTTTCAAGCTTCCTCTAATATACTCATTTCTTATCCTATCCAATCTCGTTACTCCAGTCATCCATCGAAGCATTCTCATTTCAGCAACATGCAATCGTCTTTCATCCATCCCTTTCACTGCCCAGCATTCTGAACCATACATCAATACAGGTCTTATAGCCGATTTATACATTTTCCCTTTCAACTTTACGGGCATCTTCGGATCACAAATCATCCCAGTCATCTGTCGCCATTTAAACCAACCTGAGCTGATCCTATGCTTGATGTCTCGGTCGATCTCGCCATCATTTTGGATGACGGAACCGAGGTAGCGAAAGTCAGAGCAAACCGGCAGTGGTTCTCCATCCAAGGAAATTGGAGCAAAAGCGGAGGGACCGCCGAAATCACAGAACATGTGTTCCGTTTTGGTTCTGCTGATTTTCAAGCCTACCCCCTCCAACTTCCGCTGCCACACCACCAGCCTGCCCTGAACCTCCAGTGGATCCTCGCCAACAAGTACAATGTCGTCAGCAAATAGCATGCACCAGGGGGCCTCACCCTGCAGACCGGACGTTAAAGCGTCCATTACCAGCAGGAAGAGGTAAGGGCTTAGAGCCGAACCCTGGTGCAAACCCACCGCGACATCGAACTTATCGGTCGGACCCACCACCGATCGAACAAATGTGCTACATCTTTTGTACATAGCTTGAATCAGCTGCAGGTATTTCCCTGGCACACCTTTCTCTTTCAATGCCCACCACAAAACCTTAATTTTAATTAATATTGTATGGTAATACAAGTAGTAATTAATATCGTGGTACCTGTCAGAAAAGTAGGATGTGACCACTTGGTCAGCTGACACAGATTGGCGTTGGTATGCGCCTGCGCTGAGATTGCTTTGCGGGATTTTGTAGATGCGCACACATCGCCCACTGTTTTCTGGTAATACTGAAATCACAGAAGAGTTAAATTCAACCATTGTCGGAACTTTTATGGATGGTAACAAAATTAATTTTCATTGTTCAAGTCTCTAGCGCCTTTCTTTTTATATTGCTAGTTAGCCACTGACCTTGAGGCGAACTTGGTGGTGAAATCGGCGCCATTCGTTGTAGCGGTGGTCTGATATTCTCTTGTTCAGAAGATATGGAACTGCTTCGGCTGGATGCTGAATTATTTTCAGATGGAGCTGCACGGTTTATGTTGTACGGATCCCCTCTGTCAAAAAATAGTTGAAAAAGGGTAAAATTTCGATTCCAAACACAAGAAATTATTCGTTTCGACTAGGAAGTATAAAAACCATTGATTTACACTTTAATTTGGTAACTTGCATTCTATCCTCAAAACTGCAAAAACTGCGAAAAAGAGTAAAAGACGACAGGATTCCTACTTAAAAAATAACCTTGTTGTTTCTCTAAGTAGCAGAGCCAGATTTCTTGCGAGTTGATTAAAATAGATTTACCTGTCATGATTGTCATCTTCGTCTACCGAGTAAGGTCCGCATTGCTTGCTCATCTGCCGGACGAGCTCGTCGTGTAAACTGAGACACGGATCTATCTCCCGGCTCAAAGGCACGTATTCCGGTGCACATGCCACGTAGAATATATCCTGAAAGCGCAAGATCTTATAGAGGAGGGGGACAGCTCTCATATAATATAGGACATCTTTGAAAATGTTGTATAAGAAAGTTTGTGTAGAAGGGGCCTGAGTGATTGATGTGCGAAAACACTACGCGATATTAGTAATTACAGAAGATCTAGGTTTCTGTTTCTTTCGGTACTAAATTACTAATATACTTTTTGTGACCTAGGGTTTCGTTTCGTTACGTCAAAGTTGACTAATGAAGCAACAAACGAGCAGGTCTAATGAAAGACTTTGATTCTTCTGCCAATATTTAAACTTTCTCTGTTATAATTCTATTAACTTACTCTTCGCCCGCAAAGTAGTTTCAGTCCAGGTATGCAGGCTGCATGTACTAGGGATCCATTAGCAACTAGTCGTATTTCTAATAAATCTTCAGCGAAGGCCATTATGTAGGGGAATGCACATACTGAAAAAAAATGACATAAATTATTTTTGATCATGTCTGGGGGCACGGCAGTGCCCCAGCCAAGTCTCGAGCAAATCAAGCCATTCGTGGCCACTCATGGCCAAGTCACTGTTATTGTAATGTAAACAAAACTATTGATATAGTCACAAAATATTGATTTATTTACAAATTAAGTTGAACAGGACTTGGCTCCTATGCGATCTCAAAACTTTTTACGATGAAAGAATTGCATAGAGAGACTTGGCTTTTTTTTACATTGAATGTTTTTGGTGGGATTTTTTTTACAAGAAGTCCCTTTTTATTTTACGTTTTGGATGGGCAATACGTTTGTACAGCACTATTTTTTCTTATAGCCTTTTAACTTATAAATTCACAAAAAGTATTTTTTTTTCTGAAGTTTTCATTTTTCTTACCTACAGCTGCAGGCACAGTTGTCCAATGAAAATCATATTCACCATCACTTTCCAAACCCTTACTCGTTAGTCTTTCAAAATGGCATGTATCTGTAATAAAAACGATTTAAATCATTTCTAATTCTCACAATTTACCAAAAATTTAATGTGGTACGGTACTTACGATTGTAACATAAAACTATTTGTCCGTCCCTCTCGTCGCCTATACGTAAAGCGTTGACAAGAGTTCCCCTTCGAGGTCCACTATCTTCTGAATTTTCTGCCCGTTTTACTGACTGTATGTAAAGCACAAAGATTTAAAAATTGTTCAACCGAGAAAAGTTTCGTTTGTATTGAGATATTCGGACGATTTCAGAATAGTACAAATTAGCAGATATACCGATCATGAAAAAAGGTTAAAGTCACGTTGCTCTAGCGACCAAAATCTTAAAAAAAAAACGATGCAATATTCAGGAGACTTTTAGGAGGACGGTTCCTGGTAGTAAGAATAAATATGTATGAGAGCATGATGTTTACCTGCCCTGTGCCTGACTCTAAAACTTCCCAATGGTGTTTGTATCCGACCACCATTATTCCTACTTCGCCGTCCATTAGCTTGATGAGAATAGGAGATTCGCTTAGCTGTATATCCTACAAAAAATACATGGATACATTGAGTAAACCTTTTTTGTTTTAAGACGACAAAAATGCTACGGTGTATGTAATTTTTACATAGGAGATTCGAGATTAAATAAAAAAACTTACTTTGATATGTGTATATTCGAAACCCATCTCGTTGTCAGTCTTTGATTCTTCGATCATAAGCATTACTCTTCTACCAATTGCTACCGCTAAAGTCGTTTTACCTCCTTCTCCTAAAATTTTGAATTTTTTTTTTTTTTTTTAATATTCCGGGACAACTCACACACGGTTATCTGATCCCAAGCTAAGCAGAGCTTGTGTTATGGTAACCAGACAACTGATAAACATACTTATATATATCTAAATACATACATATTATAGATAAATTACACCCAGACAACCAGAACAAATGACCGTGCTCATCACACAAACATTTGTCCTGGGTGGGAATCGAACCCACGACCTCCGGTATAGCAGTCAGGGTCACTAACCACTAGACCAACAGGCCCGTCAAAATAATATTTTACACACATTCACCTTGAAGCCATATTAAATGCGGAAATGGACCTAGTTTTGGTAAGTCCTTATATGAAAAAGTTCCTTTGTATAAGAAAAAATATCAGCTTATATATCCACAATTTTATTTTCTGCATCGATCAGTCGTTTTATCTTTTACATTATTTGCATTACCTGCTTTTTTGACCCACCTGTCTCAAGCAGATCAAAGTAATGCGCAGTCTTAGTCCGCGGCAGGCGTGCATGCTTGCAGTCCTGCAGCGGGCGCATGGCCCAGGCGCCGGCGCACAGCTCGTGCACGGGCAGCGCGTACAGCCCCGCGCCGCCCGCGCCGCTCGTGGTGGAGCCGCCGCCCGCCACCACGCGCGCGCCCACGCGGAACAGCCCAGCGCGCTCGGAGACACGGGCGGCGCGTACGCAGCCCTCCCATCTTAGCACTACGCGAGTTGTCCCGCTTTCTATAAGAAAGTAGGTAGGTATATATATGGTCAAGTTAATAAAAAGAAAACAAATTCTAGTTTAAGGTTTATCCGGGTATTTTTGTGACTTTTTATTTTTATGTAGAGGGTAATCTGGTGGAAGTTGAATAAGATGCTTGCATATAACGTTATGTCGTGACCAGAGCTGGGCGAATTTGATTATAATATTTAGATGATAAAATGTCCAAAATTGGAATCCGGAATAGTTTTCGAAAGAATGCTCAACAATGTTCACTTGTCGATGTATATACCTTCTAAAATGTATGTGTTAGAAGTAGTAGATAACAAGAGTCGTCCTTCTGCAAGCTGTTCCGCACAAACTGGTGTCGCTGGTAGTGGTGCAGCGCGCCACACCTTACCCTCCCAGGGCGCTCGACGTGAACCTCCACATCCTGGTTCATTCAAATCAATGTTAATACAACCCCAAATGGGGCTTTTGGTCTCTTGAAAGATATTTGAGATTGTGAGATATGTGAAGTTCCTAATTTGCAAGGAAAGTCACATATCAATATCTCGGATATCAGACTAGCTACCTGATGAAACAAGGCTTGTAGGAGCATCGCCTCGCAATACTGCGTCTAGTTTTAGTGCTTGTCCGACATGTAGGAAGTGTTCCGTCCGCGCCGCGCCCGCTCCTCCCGCACCAGCGCCTCCCGACCACACGTCTGAGAGCGCCCGACGAGATAGCATCGGCTGAAAACATGGCCCACGTTATTTTGGAGGTATTTTCAAAGAATTTTGATGAAAATAACGTGGTTGGAAGGAAAAGGGATTGTAAGAGGGATATTTCTTCTTCATTGATGGTGCAAAAGTAATGAAACTGAGGCACTTCTCTTCCTGTCCGATGAGTTAGATTTCTTTGAGCGAAAATGATTGGTCGATCCCTATTATTGGTAGCAGAGATATCGTCGAACTTTTACAACTTAATCTTATGCCTCAATAGCCTTTTTATAGTTCGATTTGCCTGGTGATAACGTATGTTATGGTATTAATATGGTAGCAATCTGGAAGTGAAAGAAAAGCTTGGTATTAGGGTGGTGAACAGCCATAGATAGATTTAATTAAGAAAGAATATGAAAATGAAGGGTATTGAATATTTATGCAGTCTTGTTAACGAGTACCAAAGAAAGATAAGCTCCATTCATATATTTGAATCATGTTTTTTGACGAGTAACTTACCACCTTGTGGTCGGAACAATGTTCGGCGTAAATGTCCCTTATAAGTGTATCGAGAGTCCGTTGTCTCTTCAGAGCAAATGTAGGCGTCTGGAAGGCTGCTTTCTCTCCGTTCATTAACTTTACCTAAATATTTCAAAGTTTTAATAATTAAAAATAAAATAATATGGACATTTTACACATTTACCTAATGATATTTAGGTACTGGTCTAAAATATATAGGATCTATAACTATAATATAACCAAGTTTTTATAGACCTTTATAATTATGTCGTTGATAAATACTTACAGGATTTCAATCAATTATAATGTAGGAGGCATTCTTCAATAACTTACCAATAAAAATTCCCTAAATAGTTGTGGATCATTGAAGATCGGAGGACAGGGTAGCGAAGGGCCAAATGGCGGCACGCTGTCGTCACTATACACGCTCAATTTGTATCCTTCCTCTACTTCAGACACAACTGCGAATATGTCTGTTAGAATGTTAAGGAAATTTGTTGTTTTGTGAAAAATAATTTTAATTTTTTCATATTTTAATACACTCGAGAGCAATGAATCCGGGTCACTTAAAGAATGTTAAAAATCTCGGAAACTAAAAATGATAGGTTAATGCAATAAATTGTATTTAATAGACAATGTAATACTCCTTAAATGAAAGTAAAAAAAATATGAGTCACCATACATTTTATTAACACAAAATTACATAAAGAAAAAAACTGCTGATCTCTCCTTAAAACAAAAATAGGAAACATGAAATTTTTGAACTTTATTACGATTTTCTTGAATTTTAATACTTCGTATTGCCTCCTCGTGCTTCCATTACTGCGTTTACGCGGTTTGGTATGCTGTACACCAAGTTCCTTATACGATTTTGGGGAATATTCTCCCATTCCTCTGTGAGAGCAATTTTGAGCTCACGAAGCGTGATTGGGGGAGGGTTTCGTTGTTTTACGCATCTGCCTAGCTCGTCCCAAGCATGCTCGATCGGGTTGATATCCGGGCTGCGCGCTGGCCACTCCATACGAGTAATGTTCATCTCTTGAAGGTAGTCATTCACAATCCTACCTGTATGAGGTCGGGCATTGTCATGCATAAATATAGCATCCTCACCTAAATTGACCATAAATGGACCAACGTGATCATTGAGGATTTCTTCCACATATCTTTCGCTAGTTAAAGAGCCGTTTTCTATGATCACCAGCTCTGTGCGACTTTCAGAAGAAATTCCAGCCCACACAAGTACAGACCCACCACCGTAGGCTACTTTTTCTTCGATGCATGCTTGCTTGAATCTTTCCCCTGGTCTTCGATACACTCTGTGTCTTCCATCGTGCTTGTAGAGCATAAATTTTGATTCGTCGGAGAACATAACTTTTGACCAATCTTCAATACTCCAATTT
The DNA here is from genome assembly GCA_905475315.1 of Autographa pulchrina. Taxonomy (NCBI): domain Eukaryota; kingdom Metazoa; phylum Arthropoda; class Insecta; order Lepidoptera; family Noctuidae; genus Autographa; species Autographa pulchrina. The sequence continues at coordinate 4,381,604 of FR997764.1, forward strand.
ACGTGGCTCTGGGCATATCTTAGTCTTGAAATACGATGCCCACGCTCCAGTTTAGGGCCGTTTGCAGGTCTAAGGGGTTATAAGTTAGATTCAGCAAGCCGACGTCTTACTGTCCATGCACTTGGGTTACTTCCTCCGAGGCGTCGAAACTGATTTGTGAGTTCAGTTCCTGTGAGAAAGCGATTTCGAAGCATGGTGTTCACCAAGTATCGGTCTTCTCGTGCTGTGGTACACCTGGTTCTGCCCGTTCCTGGTCTGCGTAGGTTAGAACCAGTTTCTTCGTAACGTCGGAGAACTCTTTGTACAGTTGACAGCGACACACCGACAGTCCTGGCTGTATCGCGCTGACTCCGGCCGGTTTCCAGCATTGTAAGTATTCTGGTGCATTCTTCAGGCGTAAGCGACATAATTTCAGCTTGAATAATGAATATAGAGCACTATCAACATGGTTTATGTACCCACATAAATGACAGATTACAAACAAAAGCAAAACCAAATGCTGTAATTTCGTAGTTCCATCTGCGAAAGTGGCCCTTTTTCAAATTTGATTTTTTTATGATATAACTTTACAATAACTAAGAAGTTTTAATACCTTCATTTAAGGAGTATTACATTGTCTATTAAATACAATTTATTGCATTAACCTAGCATTTTTAGTTTCCGAGATTTTTAGGATTCTTTAAGTGACCCGGATTCATTGCTCTCGAGTGTATCTCCCTAAAATTTCAGAAAAAAAAAACTCCTTATTTGATATTTTAATTGGCGGCGGTTTTTACTTACCATCAGATGAACCAATTACCCGTTTTTCACTTGTACTAGAAAAGTTACGACCAATTTTACTTTTTCGATTTAATTGTACTTTATACGGAAATGTCGTAGGCAGTCGTAGGCTCGTAGCCCGTCGTAGTCTGCCCTTTCAGTTACATGTGTGCCATACCTAATGTACTTCTTAATATTACAAAAATAACCTTAGTATTAAGTTTAAAAAAGGATACGTGTAAAATGACTTTTGACGCACTGCGGATTAAAAGTGTTGTGCACGGAGTCGTCTGTGAACACAATGTTGACGATATCGTTGCCAATGTGACGTTTTCTCTCCAGCTGCAATATATACATAGTTGCAGGTTTAATTAATTAACTTAAGCAGCAAGTATAGAAGACCGTATTGTTGTATACACTTTGATATTGATAACGTCTAATATTTGATGTGGTAAGAGTTATAATTTCATCCGTGACCCAGTTCTTGAAGTTTGCGGTTTTAATAATCATAACTTATTTTATTACATAAAGTTATAAAGAAACCTTGAATTTAGCTTAGTGTAGGCTGGTAAAGTCTATTGTTATAATATTGAGTTGTGTCATAAAGATAATCGCGTTTATCAAAAACTTGTCTTAATTCTGCGACAGCTCGGTGAAAAAGTCTTAAAAATGTTGGTAAGACGCATCCATAGATCCTAAGTTTAATGGAGTAAGTTCAGCCGGTTTGTTCGAAGAAAGTTTATCTGAACAAAATCTTGGATGAGTTGGAAGAGTTTCGGAAGCCTTTATTCACCAACAAGTTCATGATTTTATGGGACTCAATAGTTTTACCAACGTTTTGGGTTACCTACTTTATTAACAAGTCTCGAGATACTTTTTTAGGATTCCGTATTTTCGTCGAAATTTATTAAATGTTCCGGCAAAAGCTTGAATGTTAATTACATAACATACCATCACGCCTGTATCCCCGAAGGGTTAGGCAGAGGTGTACCAATGTACACCCACAGTTCGCCGGTATGTTTAGGTCCCATGTAATAGGGGGCGAGCCTATTGCCACTAACCGGGCACAAATCCAAACTCCGACCTGCTACTGAGAATTTCATAGAAAAACCCAATAACACCTTGGTCGACTTGGGAATCGAACCCAAGACCTCTAGCGTAGCAGTCGCGCTTAGCGCCACTAGGCCAACGAGGCAGAGAATGTTAATTGCCATTACTATTAATGCTTAAATACCCTTAATTGCTTTAATATTGTTAGCCTCACCTGTTGCTTATTATCCTTAGAAAACGGCAACATCGTAGAAACGTGAAACATAATTTCGTGTCCTTGATGCATCGTGTAAATAGAATGGCTTCCAGTCATGTCACCTGTTACAACGAAATAATTAAGGTTACCTGATAAGACTCTACAACATTCATTTAAGAATGATTAAGGATTCTGTTCCCCGGAAAGAACCTTCGTCTACTGTTTTGTTTACTTTAATAACTCGTAATAAATTGAAATATGAATGTTACCTTTGACGTCCAAGCCGCCTCGAAAACGGTTCCAGCCTCGTAATCGAATTTTATCTCCCAAAAGTGAAATAAATCTTTCCCATTTCTCGTCGCCCTTCTCTGAAAGATTTTAACATTTAAATGTCCTTTCTCAAAAAAGTCCCTCGAAATATGTTTAGTGTTATATTTACCATTGGAGAGCATTTCATCGTCAGTCTTTTGGCCTGGTTTCATTATCATTACTCCTATTTTAAAATTTACAGAGCCTTCCTGTTCTTCGAGCAGTAAAACGTCTTTTTGTAATTCGGCACATGTTATCTATCCAACAAACAAGTCATGTTATACTTTCCATTAAATTGACTAAAGTTTAAAGATATTATGTCAAAGCATGTTACCTCTCTGGGAACTTTATCTACTCGTTCCATTGAAGGGAATTGTCCAAGAATCTGCTTAACGGTAGGTCTAGTGGGCGCCTGACCGCCGCCGCTACTCCAAGCGCTTGGTGGCAGGTATATCTTGTGGGCGCCCTGAATACATCACACTGTCAGTAATAGGTATACTACCTAACAATCAAACTAGGTCTTGATCCAATATATGTCCAATATATGTCTTTTTATTGTTCTTAACGGAGCACTCAGCACTTTAACAAATGACTGCTTAGCTTCAAGTTTTATGGGATAGCTTTGAACGAATGACTTAAGCGCTCGTAAATAAGTTGCCGTAAAATTAGTTCTGTTAATTTGTGAAAGTTTTTCATAGTACCTACTGTATATTTTACCTGTATTTAGCTGTTTACATATCACTAATGCCAATAACGTTTGGTTTTTATTGAATTGATGCTATATTTTATTTTGTAAAGACAGGTTATCTGGAAGATCAAAGATCTTACAGTTATACAGGCCAATGCATAAATTATTTTGCCATGAAGGTTATTTGAATATATTAAGGGTCATATTTTCTCAACTTTATAGTACGTTAGATAACGAGTGCTATAACTAAACGCTGACGTGCGAAATAAAAATGATTGAAATCTTGGAAGGCCGCGTGCCATAACTATGTAAGTAGTACTTCTCACCATTTTATTGAAGAGTATGGATCGTAAAAGTCCCGCTCCACCTTCCTGTACCACACTTAGTAAGTATGGCTCTCTCGATCCATCCACTCCAATGTAATTTTGATGCACTGTAAAAAAAAGGATAAAAGATGTCGATTTTGGTATGATAGTAATATCACGTCCCTGACTGAACGCTTGAAATCCAGATTACCCAATCTAGATCAAACCAAGGATTAAATACGCAACCGTTTTCGCAATTGTTTTTAGAACATAAATTCTATCGCCAAAGCCGTGCCTGACCTGGGAAATGATTTCTAGGTAAAGCCCTGAAGTTATCTACGACATAACGCTTAAATTTCGGAAACAGGCGGTCTCAGAACGAAGACTGGATTCTATTAACAAAACCAACTTTACCTAGGAGTGTGTAAACAATTTTGGGAAGTGTCACTGAACGTAATTCTGTAAAAGTAAAGAATTGTGTCAGTGATACCCTGTTTGTGTTGAAATAAAGAAACTGGAGTATAAGAGCGAAAACACATTTCGCTTATTAGTTCTTGTTTACACAGGCATGGGTAATAAACCGATTAGAAGCTTTATTCATTGTTTTTTGTTATTTTCTTAAAGGGCGTATGTACATAAAAGGTTGCTCGATTAAATAAACAAAAAGGTATTTATTAAAGGAGATGGCAGGGCGAAGAAAAAAGCTTACGTACCTATATTTTATTATGCGACGCACTCGATCCAGAAATTGAGTGCGTAAGCTTATTACAATATTGATTGGAGATTTTTTTGCAACCTTTGACTTATGCGAAAAGGGCTAGACGGCACTCCTGTCTTCTTAAATGTAATCTATATAATATGTAAACTTAACATTAGTTTGATCATCATCACCATGTTTAGGCATGCTCCCGTTTCATCAACTTTTATGCCATCTAGAATTTCAGCGTGGTCGTGCTGGGAAGGATTCTTCCCAGCAGGACCTGTATATCTACGATAATTGAGAGGTATAAAATTTCTAATTAGTGGTATAAAATAAAAGGTTTTTATTAACATCTAAAGTTATAGTGAATGCGTTCATGGTCGTGCTAGGAAGTACAACACATCGAAGCGACATGATCTACAATATTGGAAGTAGGTACTTTCCATCAATTCCCGGCTTTGGTTTGTATGTTGGCCATGAAAGCAACTCGTTTGGCAGACTGGCCCATCACGCCGACTGAGCTACGTTTAGTTATAAAATGCAAATTCGCTCAACACAATTATGTGCAAGAGCTGGTTCAAAGATGAGGGTGTCATAACGTGTGAATTTAAAATGATAGCTATATAGCTATGATGCAATTCGTACGGTAAGTAACAAAACTTATTACCTATATAAAACTTTAGGTAACTGGAGCTTTCGGTTTAAAATTGTGGTAAGTTAACATTCACATTTAAAATAATGTCAAATTTCAGTTTCAAAGTTCAGGACTTTGATGAAACACAAACGTTAACGGTTATTGTGTTTTCCAAACTAAGTAGGTTTCTTCCGGTTAAGCAGAATAGAACTAAAATCTCGTCGCAAATAAGTAAAAAATGGTATTTGCGGGCTTTTAAAACAGAATATTAATAATATTGCGAACATCTTCTATCAAACATACTTGATGTCTATTTGATAAAGGAATTCAATAACTTGAAGCTGTTATGTTCGCTTAGCGCTAGAGATCCAATACGCCTTTTATTTATATTGTGAGTACGCAACTACTTCTCGTATAACTTCATATCTGATATAACTGGGGACACCTATATAAAATCTAGTCTCATATTGTTAATGACTTGCATAGCTTGGTTGTACCAACCTATGCAGTGCCAAAACATATATTTTTTTAAATTATTCGACATTTGAGCATGGCCAAATACATAATAATATAAATATAAATATTATCCCAGTAATTGTGGCAGCCAATTATGTTAAAATGTTATCAGGTAATTAAAACAAAAATATGATCATTATAAACACAGCGTTCGGGTGACACTGTAGGTAGCATAATGACTACAATGTACTACAAAATTAACAAATAGTTAAAAGATAAATTAACACGAAGTTCTGTTAAAATGGGATAGATGACAGGGAGACAATGAGATTATCCCAATACCTGACTCCGAAAAGAACCTTAGTGTCAACATTATGTGTTAGTGTTATCTGATGTACCTTCTCATTTATTTCAAGAGACCTTTTTGGTAGAAACAAATAAATTGAATATCCTGAAAGGGTAAATTGTATCGCATCGCGCATTACGTGGTCACTGAGGGTTTAGACCTTGCTTCGGGTTCGGTGGATATCTGTCGCCGACACAGGCTCAATGACAGGTTTACACTGTTGCGTAAAGCATTGTTTGTGTGGCGCCCGAGTATTTTGTATATAAATTATTGTAAGTAGGTATATCGCGTTATTTTGGTCGCACACCGTTCTAGGAGTTCCATTCAATTCGTAGATTGGGTATATAAATTACTTATATAGACATTATAAATGTAAGATTGTAAGAGTATTGTATTATTATTGTGCTGATTGTTGAGTAGGTACGAGTAGGTACTTGAAAGAACTAAAGAGTCTGAGTCTCTTAGCGGCAACTTTTCCTTTAATTCCGCTGCACCGTCCGGCTTTCCTGGCAGTAATTAAATAAAGCTCGTTGAGTATTTCTTTATCCTAGAAAATCGATTGTTTTTAAGACAGTGAAGAATTGGTAGTACCTAATCTTATCGGAAATTGTTAGCTTGAGATCTAAATGGGATATTGGGATTGTTAATGATTAGGCATAAACGGGATTTAGCTTTGCAGGTAAATGAAAAGCTGACCTATACAGAAATTGGTTTGTTATAACGTTTCTCTAACGACTTAAAGGTCGATTTAAGATGCTACGTGAAGATAATACAGCCATAAAGGCAGAAGTTTTGGCGCTCCGTGAGTCGTATCGGTGCGATTACGTCACGCACGAACAATAACGGCGCTTCTATCAAATAGCTGGGGATAAAAATGTCCCGGTATACTTCGATCTCTGGAGTTTTTAGCGTTATTTTAAACTATTCTGACACCGCGGCATTTATGTATGAAAAATATTTTATAACGAACTGATATCCTGGACTCAAAGCGTGGAGTGCATCGAGAATTTATTTAAGTATTTTTAAAGTGATGAAGTAGAAATTTGATCTGTGGCGTAAGTCAAAGAAAAGCTGATTACACCACAACGACCCTCGGTAATGGTGAGAACGATAAAAGCAAAATTAGGACGAATTGTATGATAGACAAATTTTTTTTTATTGATAATTAATATAAGTATTATTTTAGTACATAACGAAATAAGTACCAATAAGATTCAAATGTGTCCCAAAAAATCTCATCACCATTTATATGCTCCGAAACATTTCGTTTATAAAAGATTATAGCGATTTGTAGAGAAAATGTATCGATAGGCGTCCGCTTGGACATTGATTGAACCATCACCATTATTACGCTGTGACGAGCGAATAGTAATTTCTCACGTAAATCTTCGGAGGGATTTTTTGTAAAAATGTTCGGTGTTTTATATGGATGTCCATTCTTTTGTAGATTAGAAATTCGAAATCGCTTCTAATCATAGAACATTACTCTGTTTCTATATATTTTTTGGTATATAGCCATTATATACATTAACACCTACCTTTATCTATCAATTTCAATATAATGCGCAGTGTTGACAATGATTGAATTATTAATTAACTAGCTGTGCCCCGCGGTTTCACCCGCGTTAATACCTATACTCCGTTCCCGATGTCTTTACAGTTACTTTGTTATACGGGACGGAGACGAATTCAAAAAATTAAAGATTTTAAAAATCGGTCTACCCGTTCTTGAGTTATGAATAGTGTAACTAACACCTCGCGGTTCCATACCTATCTCGTACTACCTCTTTAACCCCGTTACGTCGTTAGTTCCTTTACTAATTTGTTAATAGTAAAATTACTATCGAATAATAAACATTAACAAACAACTTTTATTCCCGAAAGGCTAAATTGCTATTATTATCAATTCGCTTATATATTATTATTATGGTGCCGTCTAACCGAGCGGCGTGAGCAATTTTTTTAATAGGTTACATTCTTAAACTTGTGATATCTTTTGAATGGAATGTCCAAATTGAATAATTCAAAAAGTCATATAATGGTATTAAAGCAGACTTAAATATGAAGACATTTATTTTGATAAGGATTAATTCCAAAGTACAAATAAAAGAGCTTTTAGAGCGGTGGCATTTATATAAATTTAAAAAAATGAAAAAGACTCTTATTGTGACATAACTATAATAGTTAGACATATGCTGTCGCGATATTTTTTCTAGATAATTATATGTTCTACAAAAACGTAGTACATTATTTTGTTCTATAATCAATAGTTTTCGCAGCGCACGCGATGTAAGAAAGTTTTTTGGTAATTTTTTCACACCTTGGGTTACATTATTGGAGTTTTAGTATGGATCCCTAACTTTTTTGAAAATTTAATATAGCCTATGTTCACCGGAAATAATGTAGCTTCCCAACAGTGAAAGAAATTTACAAATCGGTCAAGTACTTTCGGAGCCTATTCAATTCAAACAAACAAACAAACAAACAAACAAACAAACAATCAAATCTTTCCTCTTTATAATATTAGTGTAGATTAATTACTTATTATGCATATCTGATGATTGAGAGCTAGTGTTGCCTCTCTGTCGGAAGTGGGAAGCTATTGTTAGACATGACTGAGTTAGCTGTTTAACATTTCCAGTTGGTCAAAACTTACATAATACGTACTTACAACCAAAATGTGTATTAAGTTTAATTAAAATCCTGGTAATTGCACTATGACACAAAGGCTCGTTTCCTACGAGCGATTTTTTTTTGATTATGTATATGTTAAAATGTTTATCTTTGACGTCCTTTTATTTGTATATAACATAGATATATAGCAAACATAATTTTCAAATGTTGGTATCATTTAAATATCACGTATCGGATAATAGACTTTAAAATGCAAACATAATTCCTCAGACAGATCTGTCTTGGACAGCTTTGAGGTGCTACTGTCGCATCTAGTCGTATGCATAATTTATGCCTGTTCCTAATTATACTGTTAAATATAAAAGACTACTAATCTATAAAAACAGTAATTAACTAATCAATAGTCGATTTAGTATGTCTATGGATATTGTTAAAATAATAGTTTTCTCTATACCTTTGTCTGTGGTAGGAGAGATTAAAAAATAATAAAGAAAAATGTGTGTGATACTTCGCTTGGTATCATTGTAACCAACAATGTGTATTTTTATTAAAATAAAAACACTCTGCTATTAAAACATAATAAAACACATAAGATACAAAATAAAATCATAACAGGTTATGGGCCCAGTTATGAGTAATAGTTCATTTAGAATATTAATAGCTATTGGTGCTTCAAAAAATCTACATATCATGTCGTTAGATATAAAAACAGCATTTTTATATGGAAACTTAAAAGAAGACATTTATATGGCTCTACCTGAAGGTTATGATGAATACAACAGAAATACTAAAGTCTGTAAACTCAAGAAAAGTTTATATGGATTAAAACAAGCTCCTTTAAACTGGAATGAAAAATTTACTTCAGTTTTACTTAAAAATGGATTAAAACAACTAAAATCAGATAAATGTCTATTTAAGAATTCAGACGGTACAATGATGCTAGGAATACATGTTGATGATGGAATATTATTAGGAGATAATAAGGAAAAGATGATGAAACTGATAAATAACCTAAAAGAAGATTTTGAAATGACATACACGGAGAATCCTGAAACATTTTTGGGAATAGAAATCACTAAGACTAAAAATTCTATACATCTGAAACAAAGAGAAAATGCTGAGAATATAATTGAAACATTTAACATGACAGAGGCAAAAATAAGTCCTACACCATTACTTGAAAACAATGAAATCAACCAAAATGATGTACCAACAAAAGAAAAGTTTCCTTACAGAGAAGCTATAGGTCATCTTATGTACCTATCAAATAAAACAAGACCTGATTTGACATACGCTGTGAATTATGAAAGTAGAAGCATGGAAAATCCGAATAATCAAGACCTAAACAATGTCAAAAGAACCATTAGATATTTGAAAGGAACCTTAAATTCTAAAATAAAATATAATAAGGATGAAAATTTAACAAAACTAGAAGCTTATTGTGATGCAGATTATGCTGGTGACAAAGAGACCAGAAAAAGTACTAGTGGCTACATAATGATGTACTGTGGAGGTCCAGTGCACTGGTGTACAAGGAAACAACCAATAGTAGCATTGTCAAGCTGCGAAGCTGAATATATTTCAGCAGCAGAATGTTGCAAAGAACTTTTGTATATCAAAGGATTAATTGAAGAACTTATTGAGACGAATATTACAGTAAATCTAAATATTGACAATCAGAGTGCAATAAGGTTAATTGAAAATGGAGTGTTTAATCGCAGATCAAAACACATTGATGTAAGATATCATTTTTTACATAACTTATTTGTTGAAGATATAATTAAAATATCTTACTGTTCTACTAATATGCAATTAGCAGATATCTTTACTAAACCCTTAAAAACTAATAAATTTTCTGAATTTAGAGATCTTATTATGCAAACTTAACTGTACTTAATAATATAATATTACTATAATGTTGATAACAAACTACTTTGTATTTACATGCAATTCTAACTACTATATAATTAAAACTACTTATTAATACCATAGCTACACTTGTAAAACTAATATAAAGAAAGTAAGAAAAATGTAAAATGTTAATACTTATGCATGTATAATAACTAAGTAACTAATGAATAAAAGTAAACTTAATTAATTTGATTTAGAAGTAACTAAAAGAAAAGTGATCGAACTACTGGTATGTAATATATATATTATAATAACTATGTATAATTGTAATACTGTTTCTATAGATTACGGGGGTGTGTTAAATATAAAAGACTACTAATCTATAAAAACAGTAATTAACTAATCAATAGTCGATTTAGTATGTCTATGGATATTGTTAAAATAATAGTTTTCTCTATACCTTTGTCTGTGGTAGGAGAGATTAAAAAATAATAAAGAAAAATGTGTGTGATACTTCGCTTGGTATCATTGTAACCAACAATGTGTATTTTTATTAAAATAAAAACACTCTGCTATTAAAACATAATAAAACACATAAGATACAAAATAAAATCATAACATATACTACTAGGTACTAGGTATGTACTGCTTGTACAGTGTTAGTACACAAGGTTTACCTACACTACGAGCCATATAGCTGTGGGCTTAAACTTCAGTATGTACCTAATGCACATATTGTTATTTCACACTTTAAGATAAAGTCGTCCATAATCGTGCAACTAAAATATTTAACTGTATAACTGTAGCAAGTTGTTCTGATCGTCATCTTTAGCCTTAGTATCGGATTTTTATATAGACTTAAAATTAATTATGAAAATGACCTCAAAAAGTTGGAACGAAATTTTATTTGATACATCTAAAATTCCTACTAAGCAAATATTTGGAATTATTTTGTTTAAGTCTACCTAATTTGCTTGTTTTTATTATTAGGTATTTAATAAAGCCCTGCACAGAATATGAACAAAATGTAAACAAAATTTTATATAAGAATGTTTGTTTATTAAACATGTCCCAGAAAATGACAAAGGCGGATTTAATGCCTTACCCAATTCTGTAGCTGTCGACCTTTTGGTGATGGAGACACAAAATATGGTTGGTTAACATGATATTATAATTATTTATTGCTTCTATGTTCCCTTTATTTATATTATACGAACAATATTTCAAGGCTAGTTATCTAAAATTTTTACTTTACCTAAGACAAATTGAAATCAAGAGTTTTGGGAAGAATGGGTAGGTACCCACTTGAAATCACTACTGGCTAATTGGTAGTTAGGGCTCTTGACCTAAATGTAGATATTAAATTGATAGATTCAGTCGTATTGTTGTCTTTTCGTTCAACGTTTTGTTTGTAGGATATCATTTATTTAAGTAAATCTTTTGCATGACTCCATGCGTTAACCTACTTTGTTAAATATTTCACTTAAAATCATCGTCTAGTTTAATGTAAGTTTCCTAATATGATCTTGCAGTTTAGTATTGTATGTTAAGACATATCTGTCATATAATTATATTACTCAATAATTCGAGGTTAAAAATAACAACGGAAATAAATTAATGCACACTTACTTTTTCCAAGAAAATATTTGAAGTACCATCGTGTTTGAAATTCAGGGTTTTCGAGTACGGGCGCGCTCGGCGGCCCGAATAACTGTAAGAATAAAAAAGTATTTAGTTTTATTCTTTTTTTACGGAGCTACGATTGATGACATTAATAATGTAGGTAACTTAGTAGAACAGATATCATTACTTTTTATTCAATAAACTTGATTAATACATAGATAGATATGTTAAATGGAGGTTTTGTTTAGAAATAACTGACAAAGATTTTGAAAATATAAAGCGAAATAGTGTGAACCGAAAAATACTATTCCATGAAAAATGATTTTACGCTGCTGCTACGCGAGCTACGGCAGCTGACAGGTTGTTAGATAATACACTTCTCATCAAAAAAATCAAAACACTTTCGTTTTTATTGTTTCTGTCCTAATTTTTTACAAAAGAGAATTAATTCCATGAAAAAAAAAACATTATTGTGTAGCTGGCAGTTTGGTCATTACAGTAAGAAGAAAAAAATCAAAATTCGAAATTAGAATTTCATTTGTTTATCATATAAATGAAATTAATCACTGTTTTGAGACAAATGTGTATTTAGGGTTGGAGTACGTTTCTCGTTTAAAAACTAAAAATTAGCGCTTGTCTTTAAACTTTTTGTTTCTTATTTCATTTACTGTGACTTTGGGACGTCTGAAAAAACTTTTTTTTCTAAAACATATGGATACTTCGCCCGCAGAAGCCGCCCAAGTGGTGGCATTGCTGGATTCTGGACTTAGTCAGCGTGTTGTGGCTGCAAGATTGCATCTAAGCTTATCATCTGTTCATAGAGTCTACAAACGCTATCGGGAGACTGGTTCGGTCACGCGCCGTTCAGGATCTGGCAGGAATCGGGTCACTTCTGAGCGAGATGATCGATTTATTGTAACAACTTCTTTACGAAATCGACGCCTTAACGCTTTTCAACTGCAGCAGCAGCTTCGCGTTGTACGAAGAGTAGCTGTAAGTGACTCTACAATAAGAAGAAGGTTGAAGGAACGCGGATTGGCACCGCATAAGCCAGCGAATGGGCCGAAATTAACTGCAGACTATCGAAGAGCGCGCCTTAACTTTGCACGCGAGCACCTAACTTGGTCATACCTTCAGTGGAGCAAAGTACTGTTTTCTGATGAGTGTAAAATTATGCTGTATGGTAACGACGGAAGGAACAAGGTCTACAGAAGAGATGGAGAACGCTTTGCACAATGCTGCATTGAAGAAAAGGTCAGCTATGGTGGCGGTTCGTGGACGGTTTGGGGAGGAATCAGCGCCGACGGTAAGACAGAACTTGCCTTTGTGTCTGGGCCACGGCTGCCTGCACTAAACTCTCATCGGTACATCGAACAGTGTCTTGAACCTCATGTGATGCCCTATGCACATTTTATTGGCAACGACTTCATATTCATGCACGACAATGCTAGAGCTCACACCGCGGGCGTCGTACGAGATTATCTTACCGAAGTCGGTATCTCCATTATGGTATGGCCTGCAAGAAGCCCGGACATGAATCCCATTGAACATCTATGGGATGAATTAAAGAGACGAATTCGAGCAAGAGATCCAGCCCCAGAAACACTTAGCCAGCTGCAAAATGCAATCCAAGAGGAATGGGATAATATACCACAACATGTGATCGTGACTCTCATCCGATCGATGAAGAACCGTATGGAAGCAGTAATAAGAGCTCGCGGAGGGAATACAAGTTATTAAACAAACGTTTCTTACATTTTTTTTTCATTTACGCGTGTTGTTTTACCCATTTCCTTCATATTCCATACAGGGAAAAAATTACTCATTATACAAAATACGAAACCTATGAAGACTTAATTTGAATTTAGAACATTAACATTAGGATTTAAAAACCACATACTACTCACTATTATAAATGACATTTTACATTTATTCCTAAATATACACATTTTTCTGATAATCCTTATCAAATCATAAACTGCGAGGTATTTCGATTTTTTTGATGAGAAGTGTATTTAATACCCACCGTGGCGATGCAACATTTTTTTATAACACTCTGTTTTATGAATAACAATTCAGATATAGGTTTTAATATCCTTTTAAAAAAGCCAACTTGTTTAGGCACAAACATCGTCACATTTAATTAAACCTACCTAGGTATTAACTATTAGGTACTATGGATAGAGCATTTAAGTCATGTATCGCAAACAGATTGCTCGACTCTCAATAACTTTTCTAAGCAACTGTCCTACTTTCTTAAAACCTTGAAGGTAATTCAAAAAGATTAGATAAGAAATGAATGTTTTCATGAATACTTATCAGCATTCATAATAATATTAAAAAACGGGGATTAGCGCGTACATGCATAAATACCTTTAGGGCTTGACGTTTCGACCGGGTTACACAGGCCGTGGTCGCAAGCAGACTGGAGATGCGGTGTCATTGCTCCGTGCACGAAGTAGATGATTTTTCATCTACCCCCTGTTCTTCAAGTACCCTACACACTACACTGACCGTGTCCGTATTCTGTTCACTAATCGACTTTGCAGAAAAGCGAGATTGTGTTAAGGGAATCACTGGATACCAAGATGCACATAATTACAAACTTGCATGTACGCGCTAATCCCCGTTTTTTTAATATTACTATAAACATGCAGCGCGATAGTTTCAAAGTTATTATCAGCATTCAGTTTTTTACTTTTACAGCTGTCGTAATTTTATTTATCTGCAAGTTATTTTATTAAGACTAGAATATTAATAAAAAGATAACTAGGATTTCAGTCTTAAAATTTGAATACAAAGATAAATGAATACTCAATTAATTAGTAATTAAGTACTGACATTGCACATAGAAAAACTATTTTATGAATATTAATAGATAGCAAAGGCAACCTTTTTATAACAAACAAGGTATGACGATGAGTAATAATGGCCGTTATTTCCTTTGGCGATAAGTATATTAATCTTGCTCAAGGGAACGATGTTACCAAATGGGTCAGCTCGATCCTTAGGGACGGTTTTATTATGCCTGTTACGTGAAATTTCCGAATACAGGATTATAATTGTGTAATGGACAATGACTATTAACTTCGGTCAGAAATAACAAAATGCAATTAAATCTTTGAGATTATCATAATGTAAATACACCTATGCCACATTCACTTGCCAGATTATGTCTTTTTTTTTTTAATCTACCTAACCCTTTAAATTGCTGTTGTTTTTACCTTTGCCTCTAAAAATCGTAACAATTTAATGACGTGATGATCTACAAAATCTTTTCCAAGAGCAATTTGGCCAGAACAAAACCATTTCTTACGTCACATGTCAGTCAAAAACAAGAAAAAGAAAATAAAACAAAGCGCAAAGCTATCGAAATTAAACCTCAAGTAATCCGAGGAGACTAGGGAATACTTTTGACGAGGATGAAACGTTTATTTTATTCTTACCTCGTCCTTCTCCCCCAGCGAGTTGCCGTTCTCGAGGCGGTAGCGGCGAACCACCGCGTCCAGCGCGCCCGGGTCGCCCGACGCTGACAGCTGGTAACAAAACATCGTTATGATATATTATCATACAATACATATACGAGGATATTACAAAGGTACAAATTACAAGGCCTACAATGTAAAGGTCTTGTCTTTGTAAGTGATATCACATCACATATCACATAAAACTTTTAACTTGACAAATATCTTGAGTACCTACTTACATCTTTAACAATGAACATGAGCTTTCAAAAGTCCACTAAAATGTACAAAAAGAAAGTAAGTAGGTTTTTGTTACCCATTTCACTTTATCGAACGAAATTTTTAAGTTTATTAAAACACTGTTATGTACCCTCTATTATTAACTAATTTCAACCAACATACCTCAAGAACTTCAATACTTATACTGATTTTATATTTATTTTAAGCTAACGGCAATCCAACACAAATCCATATCACTTTTTTACGAGATTACATAATGTTGTCTAACTATGTAATAATTATAATATATGGAACTTACCAAAATTGTATGTTTCATTACGATTTACTCTAAAGTTAAATATTTATTAAAACATATAATTATAATAATTCGATGTTATGTCAAAACAAAAGACAACCTCTATTTCGATTTTGCCGCGGATGAACAACACGTTCTATTTTTAAATTCAGTGTTTTGTATTCGTGGCCAGTGTTATAATACAGTATGCAAGAAAAACGAGGTTTCACGGTTGTGAAATAGAAGCTTATCTTTTCTAGGTCTAAGTAGTTTTAAAAGACGACACAAATCGAAGGTTCTTGTTTATCAAATATTTATGTTAATATTGTTTTTTTTATGTTGTAGATCATAATATGGATACTAAAATAATCTGTATTTTAACAATTCGTTGTAAGTAAGTTAAAAACGAATATAGTGTTTTATTACTGTCTTGTTTATTTAACTCTCATTTAAGATTAAGATTGTGCGAACTTGGTACTTATATAAGAATTAGTACTAATGGCAGCTGTCTGAAAAACTTTAGCCCAAATAAAGATAAGTAGACATTCCGTAAGCAAACCCTGTAAATATAAAATTGTACAAACATAAAAATAAAGTCAGTTACCTAAGTACTTTCACGTAAAGCCGACATGAAAATTAATATTTCTCAACAACATTTTGCTTATTAATTCAGTAACTTGATCCCAAAACTCAGAAGTTTTCCAATTGGATGATAGGAATAGAAACTCAATCATGCGGATCAAGACTGTTTGGAAGTTTCAAAATGTTTTGATATACGATCTGGGTTTGTGGATAAGGCTTATTGTGTTTATGAGAAAGCGTTTTATGTTTATAATCGTATCAATACAAGCAATCTAATTGTCATGAAATTAAACGTTTCAATGTAGCTACATGAATAGTCGTTATAATAGTATCGTATATTTTTTGTCATAAATGTCTGTAGGTACGTACGTAACGTAGAGATATTTAATAGGAACTTAGATATTAACTTTTAAACTATCACGCTGCATGTTTATAGTAATATAATTCACGGGAATAAGCGCGTACGTGCATAAATACCTTTTTTAGGGCTTGTCGTAAGCAGACTGACAAACAGTCTGCTTGCGACCACGGCCGGTGTAACCTGGTCGAAACGCGCTTATTCCAGGGAATTATATTACTAGGAACTTAGGTATTACCGATGACGTAGGCAATCTAGAATTATAAGAACCTTGATACATCAGCAATATTTTCGTCTCATTTTTGGTATACGTAACTTACATAAAGTTACTCAACGATAGTTTATGTAACTTAATTGGCACAATTGGCCTATTATATTTGTTATATTAGAAGGCGCGACTCCTACACGAAACGAACAGTATTGTATACGATATAAAGGCAAGGAGCAACAATAAAATATGAAATCATTACTGTAGGCGGAGGGCAAAGGTTTTCCTTACTCGTTTACGTTACATGTATCTTATTTATGTGACTTTCGGTGACGTTTTTTTTAACAGGATGAGTTACATTTCTGTATTTACGTAATGTACAATTATATTATTTTTTATACATGCATATATACATACATAGATATCTATATGAGTCAATGCTACGTCACTACGTGTGTGGCTACGTTTTTTAATCATTGCTTATTTGTACAAAAGGTACCTATATTCCATCTTTTTGATCACCTACTACAAAATCGACTTGGAGATAATTATGTGCCTAGTTTATTTTTGACCGACAATCCGTAACTAGTATTTTCAATGTATAATAATAATATAATATTCCGGGACAACTCACACACGGTTATCTGATCCCAAGCTAAGCAGAGCTTGTGTTATGGTAACCAGACAACTGATAAACATACTTATATATTTCTAAATACATACATATTATAGATAAATTACACCCAGACAGACAACCAGAACAAATGATCGTGCTCATCACACAAACATTTGTCCTGGGTGGGAATCGAACCCACGACCTCCGGTATAGCAGTCAGGGTCACTAACCACTAGACCAACAGGCCCGTATGTACTTAGGTTCTGCAGATTTGATTAAGGAGAAAGTCACAGTCTCTTTATCTAGTAACTAAACTTTAAATTACCCATGTGTCTTGTTTATTCTGTGTTTGAGTTTATACATTATGAAAAACAGATTTATTACATTTTAAATGACCATAATATAAAGGTAATGATGACGGTAATTCCCAGCGCAACTTTTCGGTAATTTTCGTCTGTTATCGTTATAACACAGGATTCGTTTTTCCCTATGGGTCTCGTAAAAGGTAATTACTAAGGGTTTACGTGAAGAGAATATCATTTTGATCTCTTATATTCTTATGTACTTGGAAACCGCTGAAAATTCGTTGAAACTAAACACTTTGTTCAAAAACAATGCCTAAAAACAAAACAAATAAAAGAACCAAATAAATAAAATAAAAGAAGATCGCTTGGAATTGTGATTTTCAAACAGATTTAATTGTACTCGATTTTGGCTGATACATGTAGCTTACTTAATTTATGAATATTTTTATGATATTTAATTTGGTAGAATATGCAGATTAATATAATAATTATATCATTTACGATTTAAATGTTGAGTACCTACTCAAGTAACCACAACAAAATAAAAATATTAAAATGCGAGAAATATTGTTCCATTCGTGTTTTACACGATGTAAACTGTTAATGGTTCTTTGATTACCTACGTGCCGTTAATCAGGCCACTACGTAGCAAAAATAATTACCATTTTACCTCACTTTGACTTCGAATGGCAACATAAGTACTAATGTAATCACATTTAATTTATAAGGCTGACTTAATATTAATATGTAGAATATTTCACTTTAAACGCATACCTACGTACTTTATTTATCGTTCAAATGACAGACCTGTTGGTCTAGTGGTTAGTGACCCTGACTGCTATACCGGAAGTTGTGGGTTCGATTCCCACCCAAGACAAATCTTTGTGTGATGAGCACGATCATTTGTTCTGTGTCTGGGTGTAATTTATCAATAATATGTATGTATTTAGAAATATGTAAGTATGTTTATCAGTTATCTGGTTACCATAACACAAGCTCTGCTTAGCTTGAGTTGAATATTATTATTATTATTATTAAATAGACCCAACGGTGTCATGATTCGTGTAAGTAACAAATTAATTTATTTTGTCAAAGACTCCACTATATTTGTAAATAAATAGGTACATATGTAGATATTGAGATTTTAATTATAGAAAATTTCAAATCTTGTGACTTTACTTATGTTTAATCTGACCTAAATACTCACTAATCAGATATTTTAAAATTCACAATTCTCTTAATGTTTAAGCACTTTTTGTCCTAAATGGCCTAGCCTTAATGTTTTCGAGTCCGGCCGTTTATGTTGGTAAGATTTATTGCCTGAAACACGCCCACCGTGTAGAAAAAGTCAGCGTTAGGCTGATGATAAAAAGGGTGAAAATGGGTTTCTTGTTTGACCTACTTATTTACATTTAATGTTTCCTAACAAATTAGATATTATGTTGTTTAAAGAAAATAAACCTAGATCTGCTTACATCTACAATTCTTTTTGTAAAACCTTTTATCGGGACTACAACCAAACATTAACTGTAGATACTTTAAGTTTCTATATATTGCATAAATAAATTAATAATCAATCATTGCACTGTCTGTCCATTCTACAGGGTGTTAAGAAACCCCTGTCCGACCCGAAAGGGTGATAGAGGGTTCACAATCACATGCCCAAATAAAATATCAAATTTGGAAAATTCATGATATAAACAATAATAATGGATTTTGAAATAACCATTTTTTGCCCCGAAATTCCCTAAATTTGAGAATAAAACAAAAACTACAACACCAATTTCGTCGTTATTTTT
This sequence comes from Autographa pulchrina, assembly GCA_905475315.1. Classification (NCBI taxonomy): domain Eukaryota; kingdom Metazoa; phylum Arthropoda; class Insecta; order Lepidoptera; family Noctuidae; genus Autographa; species Autographa pulchrina. Next base: position 4,401,001 of record FR997764.1, read on the forward strand.
GGGGGCCTTTTGATTGGTAATAAGGTAGCATCTGTGACAACGCCAACTCACTCTCTCGAAATTTGAGAAAAAAAAAAATTTAGTTTATATTTTTTTTTCTTTTTTTTTCCACATTTTTGTAATCAGATATCGATACCTAACAACACCTTAACGGATCGGACGGGGGTTTCTTAACACCCTGTACAATCTACAATACACATTCCAACAGGACTACAGTATATTTAAAAAAGAAGGACTATTACGTGTATAAAGTATTTCTTGTATATTTTAAGACAGTACCTTCATTTTTCTAAAACAGCAGAATATTCAAAGCTTTATATATCATTGAATGTAGGCCGCATAAAGATGCCGTAACTGTCATAACAAATGGCCCCAGGGGTGTCGGTGATATACTGTACTGTGTAATACCCGCGGGTTCTATAGCGCCCTAGAGAAACGGACTAATGATTCGTATATTGATATTATTGTCCGTTCTACACAATCTTATCTCACTAACTCATTGTAAACTGGAAGATTCGGCTCAGTGAGTTAGATGAATATTGATAAACAATAAGATTACTATACAAATGCTAAAGCGCCTAATGTTGTGTATTTGTGTAATATCTAAATTAATACAAATAGATTGAAATAATTTAAGTTATCCAATCTATATAAGGTGCTATAAAAACATCTGCCACGGCTTTAATGGGAGGTAGTATTGTGTTTATAGATTACAATAGTAAATATAAATTATTGATTATTTATCATATTTTTTTTCATACAAAAAAAATAACGTATAAATTTGAATTGATGTATTAGTATAAAACCATCCCGTGCCATAAGCTGTTGCCGCTCCGCACCGAAATCAAACATTTCGCAAAAAGCCGCCGCCGCGCCGCCGCCGTTCATACACTGTTGCCATTCCTATCAAAGGATGCCGCCGCCGCCGTGCGCGCCGGCGGCCGGCCGCTCTGGTCGCCAGTCAGTCGCCCCCGGCCCGCGCGTTTGGACGTTAGTTTTAGCGGTTAGCGACAGCAATATCGCGCGCGCTTTCATTAAAAATGCCTCCCAGACGACAGTATTCCAATCAAGAATATCTTGAAATGGTATTATGCTACCGCGAGTGTAATTCGGTGTAGCACGGCCGCTTTGACCCGCCTCCGGTTGACGCAGGCAGGTCTTCATACTCGGCCGAACTCGAAGAGGAAGTGCTTCAGTGTCATCCTCTTGCGAGCACCAGGGATGCTGCTTGAGTCTTCGACGTGAGCGACAACTACGTGTGGCGACTTTTAAATTGTGAAGGGCTCCATCCTTACCACTTCACAAGTGCCGTGGCCTCCTCGCTCGCCGGATTTAACCCCTCTAGACTTTTTTTTTGTGGGGTCGTTTGAAAGACCTTGTGTACGGCCAAACCGGACATGATATTAGAAGTGTGGTAGAACTAAAAAGGCGCATCAAACGCGCATTTAGGACTTCAACTTATTTAAACGGATTTTTATTTAAACGACTTTTCTTCACTTTATTTAAACGGACACATTAAATAAACTGAAGAGACATGTATACAAGCGTGCCTTCATCTGTGTGCAACGCGAAGGCGGACTTGTGCAACAGTTTTGTAGATAAGTAGGTACTAGTACTAGGTAGGGAGTGAGTAAATAACTGTAAATACGGTGCAATCGTTGTAAATAAAATGATTAACTTTTAAACACGCCAAGTTACTGTAATTTATCGTTATTCGATATTAATCTAAGTACCTACTGTTTGGTTTCTTAGATTTACGCGAATGTTAGACATTGAAATAAAACTACTTTTTTACGGACTTTTAATAAAACCGCGACAACATCCGTAAAAAAGTAGTTTTATTTCAATAACTACTGTTTATAAATAATAAGAAAAAAAAAATGCGATTCTTACACTAACTTGACAGTCACACAAGTTTATCATCTTATTTACCTACGTCAGTGTTTTTTGAAGAATGCGGTAGCTGGTAAGTAGTTGCACTTTTAAAACACTTGTATGCCTGCGTATTATTGCGTACCTAGTAGATTATGTAGTGACGAACTAGTCAGCTGATTACAGTTTTCATTCACAGAAAAGATGGAAAGAGATAGCAGTTGTTTTGATTGACGAAGCGTCACATTGTGCGTAATTTGTGAACCACGTTACGCAGAATAGAGTCAATGTTAATTTAACTATTTTAGTCTCTCAAATTTAATTAACTGTTCCGGGGTACGAAAGTTCTTCACTATTGTAATCTATAAACACAATACTACCTCCCATTAAAGCCGTGGCAGATATTTTTATAGCACCTTATATAACTGTCTAACCACGGAACTGATTTGGGTGAAAAATTGCAGGCACCGAGTAGTAGGTAAGCTGAAACCCTGAGATAGGGTAAAACCGACATCAAATTATAGTTCTTGCAAAAAAAGAACACAATCATCTTCTACTTTCATATCTTGTTAACATGTAAGACACCAATCAAATCTCCTCGTTAACGTTACAAGCAACCTACATTTGTAGGTCACAGCCTTGGGTGCCTCAGACCACCTATATGTTCTGTTTAATGTCAAGTCGAGCCCTGGCACGGGCAGCGCAACGCGTTGCTACGAGTATAACTCCCAATAACGATAAACAGTTACAATGTAGTAAATACTGCTGGTAAATACGGTACAGCGATCCCGACGCCATTTTCAGCCGCATTGTTCGTCATAACTGCGCTTCGATACGATAATGGTATCGTACAGTTTGACAGATGATACAAGCGCGAACGTACCCAGTTACGCTTGCGAAATTGTTTATGATCTGGTTTGGGGTGCTTTAGAACTTGTTTACATGATGATGACATATGGTAGGTTTGTAATTCATACCTATATACTGATATATTAGCAGTTCAGCAAAAAAAATAATTGAACAGTGTTATACGGCTTGTCTGCACTAAGCACTACGGTTAGTTCGCGGACGCCTGTTATCCATTTTTCGTGCAAAAATCCATCAAATCGGCTTTTCGATACTTCTCTTGAAAACTGGGGCGCAACGGCCGGCCTAAATATAAGGGTCAGTCTATATTGCAAAGTCACGCGGCTTTGTGGGAGGGAGTGACGGTGCTTGAGATACAATGTATGTGCGATACCTATTAGCCGGCAGTGATCAAGGTGCCTTTGTAAATGCCGATATTAAGTAAGATAAGTAACAACTTTGTCGCCGTTTTAACAAGCAAATGTGGTATATGTATGGGTAATATTTAGAATAATTATGTTCTTGAGGGGCTCGTGGCTAAGTGTAAGCCGTACGGTTTGACCGATAATACAGGTTAAGCCGCGCTCGCCGCGGTTGGTCCGTGGATGGGTGACCATTTATAACATACCGAGACCCCTCCGTGTTTCGGAAAGCACGTTAAGCCGTAGGTCCTGACTGCCATACGTACATCTTCGGCAGTCGTTAAGTCAATTCTGACAACCAGTCTTACTATGGGATACTGTGTTTCCCAGTAAAATGGGTTGTGGAGGTCGGATAGGTAGTCGCTCCATGTAAAATACGGTATTCAGCTGAATCCGGTAAGACTGGTAGCCGACCCCAACATAGCTAGGCAGATGTTGATGATGTTCTTGAGTTCCTCTTTAGGCAAGTGAATTAAATAGGCACAGCTAACGTTGTGGTCCACAGACTAATCAGGCTTCAAACATGGAAGTGGCCTTTGATTTCAAAGTATAAACCTACATTAATAGTTTGTGTGGTTTTGTATAATTTTTAAGCGGGTTACATAGATGGATTCGTTTGATTCCCAGAATCTACAAGCAATCTGTGCCGAGTTTTGTGATACGATTTATAGCACTGTGTTGTGTGTCATGTAACATGAAAAATAGGCTTTCGCAAAGCTGCTGGCTACAGTATTACATAACGTTCGAATTCCGCTAAGGATTATCTGTAAAACAATATGTTAAGACTTATCTTTTCATACTGGATTGACAAATGAGAATACGGAATGAGTATTAGGTATATACGTTCCATAAAAATTGGAAACTGAGAAAGGGGACAAAAGAGTGATCAGTCTTGTATCAATCAATGTGCCTCATTGAAAAAATTGGTCAATTTGTTTCAGCAATGTAACATAACGGATCCTTCGGTAATAGATAGTTCAACAGAAATTGCTAGCTTTAATCTATACTAATATTATAAAGCTGAAGAGTTTGTTTGTTTGTTTGTTTGGTTGAACGCGCTAATCTCAGGAAGTACTGGTTAGAATTGAAAAAATCTTTTTGTGTTAGATAGTCCATTTATCGAGGAAGGCTTTAGGATATATAACATCACGCTGCGACCAATAGGAGCGAAGCAGCAGTGAAAAATGTCACAAAAACGGGGGAAAATATTCATACTTGAAAGCTTCCGTTGCGTGTGCTGCGTAAACGGTTCGAGTTACCCAAAATATATGTATGAAAGAATTGTTCCTCTTTGAATGATCTAAAAAAATGTCTGCGACAGTATATGTCTATCTTTTAAAATTGACTCACTATAACCTTTTTTAAGGTAATCATTTGGTCGAAATTAATGCATTATCTATACTAATATTATAAAGCTGAAGAGTTTGTTTGTTTGTTTGTTTGGTTGAACGCGCTAATCTCAGGAAGTACTGGTTAGAATTGAAAAAATCTTTTTGTGTTAGATAGTCCATTTATCGAGGAAGGCTTTAGGATATATATAACATCACGCTGCGACCAATAGGAGCGAAGCAGCAGTGAAAAATGTCACCAAAACGGGGGAAAATATTCATACTTGAAAGCTTCCGTTGCGTGCGCTGCGTAAACGGTTCGAGTTACCCAAAATATATGTATGAAAGAATTGTTCCTCTTTGAATGATCTAAAAAAATGTCTGCGACAGTATATGTCTATCTTTTAAAATTGACTCACTATAACCTTTTTTAAGGTAATCATTTGGTCGAAATTAATGCATTATCTATACTAATATTATAAAGCTGAAGAGTTTGTTTGTTTGTTTGTTTGGTTGAACGCGCTAATCTCAGGAAGTACTGGTTAGAATTGAAAAAATCTTTTTGTTTTAGATAGTCCATTTATCGAGGAAGGCTTTAGGATATATAACATCACGCTGCGACCAATAGGAGCGAAGCAGCAGTGAAAAATGTCACAAAAACGGGGGAAAATATTCATACTTGAAAGCTTCCGTTGCGTGTGCTGCGTAAACGGTTCGAGTTACCCAAAATATATGTATGAAAGAATTGTTCCTCTTTGAATGATCTAAAAAAATGTCTGCGACAGTATATGTCTATCTTTTAAAATTGACTCACTATAACCTTTTTTAAGGTAATCATTTGGTCGAAATTAATGCATTATCTATACTAATATTATAAAGCTGAAGAGTTTGTTTGTTTGTTTGTTTGTTTGTTCTGTTGAACGCGCTAATCTCAGGAAGTACTGGTTAGAATTGAAAAAATCTTTTTGTGTTAGATAGTCCATTTATCGAGGAAGGCTTTAGGATATATAACATCACGCTGCGACCAATAGGAGCGAAGCAGCAGTGAAAAATGTCACCAAAACGGGGGAAAATATTCATACTTGAAAGCTCCCGTTGCGTGCGCTGCGTAAACGGTTCGAGTTACCCAAAATATATGTATGAAAGAATTGTTCCTCTTTGAATGATCTAAAAAAATGTCTGCGACAGTATATGTCTATCTTTTAAAATTGACTCACTATAACCTTTTTTAAGGTAATCATTTGGTCGAAATTAATGCATTATTGCCAATTATTTGCTACAGAGTTTTATCAACATAATCTATACTAATTATATATAATTATCATTTACGCAGAAATACTTTTTTTTTTAACTTCTTAATCGTGGTCATAATAACAGAAATTGACGCGGACGAAGTCGCGGGGATCAGCTAGTTAACAATTAAATGAATATGGTGGTTGCAATGTGGTTAGCGCGCAGAATAGAAATTGCACAGCTCGATCTGTAAATAATGATACCACCACCTGATTTATATTTGAACAACCTACTTCGAAGTGTAGGTGTACACCGTACATGGTCGTTAAAAATAATAACCTAACAAATAACTTTCATAACATTAATTTGGTACATGTATATTTTGAAAAGTTATCCGAAGTTTAACAACGAATTCAGTATCATTAACTTTCGAAAAAGCGAACGTGGTTGTGGGGAATTTGCGATTCTGCGAACTTGGAAGTTAACCTTCAATAACAACGATAAGTCAGTTCTTTTAGTACAATTCTTTATGTAGGGTTACTTATATCCCGTTATTTTCAGGACACTATGGTAACGTTATTTATAAGTAAGCGAATACATTCAAACAAGATTAGAAAATCGGAGAAATCAGATACGTACCAGAAAAGGTATTTTGACAAAGCCTTGTTTGTTGATCACGACATTTATACATTTTTAATAGTTAGGTAACTGTATTTCAGGATGTAGGGTAATTTTAAATTTATTTATGCTGAAATTAGTCAAAAACTCGAAATGGTTTTGTCGACTATGGCGTAATACTTTCTTGTGTCAAACTCCTATTTCAAGTTGGGGAAATCATCCCAAGATTGTGGATAGTTTATTAATTGTGATAAGTATTTAATATTATGTGATATTACTTATGTTAAGCTATTTATTTTATAAATAATAGGTCTGTGTACCTATTTACTGAATTGTAACATTGATCCCTTACACATATAAACTATTGGTGCTAACAATAAGATAAATCTACTTTCAAACATTACTTACCAGAAAAAGGAAATGTAGGCATTATTCAACAAAAATTCAGATTTATGTGAGAGAATATATTCTCTAGCCCTACGTTTAGTGAAGGCCTACCGATACCGCTGAATTACATTTACACTACGAATTTTAGTTTTTATACAAAGGTCCCAATGACCTACATTTCATAAATCCTGGTACAAATTTTAAACAATAGCTACTTTGTACCTCACGGACCTTTGTAAAAATAAGGAAACTTTTGGAATTACCGGATTTTACATTCTTTTTAATGCTTTAATTTGAAATTGTTTAAGCTTTTAATTCTTTGATACCAGGATCGAAATTAAAGATTTAATAAGAATGAGTAATAAATGCATAAATTTTATGTTAAGTATGTGATTATTATGTACTTTAATGTAGAACCTACCGTTAATTATCAAAGAGGAGTACACAAGGCTTTGAATACTAGGTGCTAACTACAGGGTGTTAAGAAAACCCTGTCCGACCCGAAAGGGTGATATAGGCTTTAGTCATGTGCCAAAATAAAATATTTAATTAAGAATATTTATAATACTTAGTAACAATAATAATGAATTTTGAAATGACCATTTTTTCCCGCAAAATTTCGGTAGCACCTGTGACGATGCCGACTCTCTCTCTCGCCTTTTGAGTTTTTTTTAATCTCTTTTTTTTCTATTTATTTTTTCCATTTTTGTAATCAGATATCGATACCTAACCACACCTTTACGGATCAGACAGGGGTTTCTTAACATCCAATCTAACATGCCTTACATTTTATTTATTTTGAAAGTAACGTTATTTATAAATAATATCACAGATTAAGTATAGTATCTAAAGCTCGTAGACACTTCTATAAATAAAGAATAGACCAGACCTCATTTCTGAGAAATTGTTCATGTGATTAGTTACTGAAATGGTCAGTATTTTTACCTCATTTCTTCAATAGACCTTAATCGGTAATAAAGGATATTACATTTATAAAATATTATAGGTATATGAGAAATCTATTATTTCAATAAATATATGAGGGTATTGTTTGCTGTCTACGTCTATTTTGGGACTATTTAAGACAGTAACATTTACCCGTTTGTAATTGAACTATCCCCGTTACCTATCTCTTTTTTATATTGTATTTATCTAGTACTAAATGTGCCCCGCGGTTTTACCCGCGTGAATGACAATTTATACACTATCTTTATAATTTATAGCCTATGTGTTATTCAGATGTACAAACTACATTATTGTAAAGTTTCATTAAAATCCATTCAGTAGTTTTTGCGTGAAGGAGTAACAAACATCCAAACAAACTTTCGCGTTTATAATTTTAGTAAGGATTGTTATTGATTTAAGGTTCCAAACAAGACGATACTGAAGGATTTATGGTAACTAGAGCACACTAGTAATGTTCGTATTTAAAAGTTTTATAGTGAGTGAGTAACCTCTGACACGAGCCATAAAGTAGAGGGGTAGTATACCACTGTGAACCCTAGGAACTGCATAGGTAGTATAAAGACAGTAACGCCAGAATCTTAACCCAGATCGACACGTTGTTACGTTGTTTATTAGATGTAGTAACTTGGCAGTTGGCTGTGTACTATGTACAAGTGTAGAGTACTCTATGTTATACTACTTAGGTATATTGAGTATATTTCATTCGATTTTGTGTGAATTGCATACCGTAGCTATTCGTTTGAAAGTAGACACAGTAGGAAATCGTAGCTCCTAAACGAATGAACCGATTATGATGTTGTTCTTTTTGTTTGGGCTGACGTGATTCAGATAGATTTTATAATTTATACAGATCTGTTTTAGGGTTTTGATAGTTATGAGAAACATCAAAAAAATGTTCGGGTCTTTTAAAACTTTTAACTCTTATCCGTGCGTATAGTTAAAGTTGCGAATTTACCTGTAGGTTTCCAAAATTCGATTAAACAGTATCGTGATCACCTACATGTTATAAATGTTATAAAAACTGCCTATTTCGAATGTTTACGACTCATATCACGCAAGCGACAGAAGTATCTCAATTATACGGCTAATAAACCGTTGTATTGTCAATTTGGAAGTTAATATAGATTTGATGTTCGATACGCCACTCGTAAAGCGAATCAATAGGATATAATCCACTGTTTACTTTTGGTTTTTTATGCCTTTATGAATAAACGTGATTAGGCTGGGTTTTTAATGAGAATTTTGCTTTCATAATTATTTAGATACCGTGTCGGCGTTTCCGTGTGTCTCCTTATCATCATCAATATTATGTATGTGTTATTCTGATGTTAACGATTAAATCCTGCAAAGTTGTGTCCATAATCATTTTGTCGTTATTGTATGAAGGAACATGACAGTATTTAACATATTTGTTACTTAAATATACCTTATATATTTCCATGCCTGTAGTACAATTATGTGTACAAAATGTGGCTGGTAATTTATAAAATTAAATACTTTAATTGATGCCGATTGGACGTTTTTTTGTCATTTTTTTGCTAAAGTCTAAACATACCTACAAGTGAATCGATGGAACATTAGATTTCGATTGCAGATCTACTGTAATATTATAAAATTTCAGTGAGGTTGTTACTCTCATGACCACGTCATTGTGAACCTTTCGAGTGATATTTTGGCGCTTGTAATTATGTCAGCCAGAAAGTAGGTCAAGCAATTCTGGAAGTAAGAACAAGCTTGAGTGAGTGCGGTCACTTGAGTGAGGTTCAAATATGAGTATACATTGTGTAGATCTTGTATACTTCAAAAAGGATACATAAAAAAAGTTATGTTGATAGTGTTTTGTTTGTTGTTGGCCATTATCAAAAAAGTAATGAAAAAGTTTTGAAGTTTGTGTTCTTTATTTAAAAATTCACACATATTCATAGATAATACACTATAACATATTTTAATCTTAGATAATTATGTCTCGATATCGATAGTATAGTAAAATTCCAGTCATTTGATCAAACGGGTCTAGTTTTCAAAACGACTTTGGTTTCTGGTTTTCTTTTTTGAGAAAATTTTAACGTATTGCTTTTCATCCATATCCATTGAAAGTCTTGATAAAAGATTGACCCAATAGATTTTTTTTCGATCTCATAATGCTGAATAAGGCGGGTGCTACAAAACATGCAAGAAACGACAACAGGGGTGACGGGCCTAAGTGAAACTAATTATAAGAAGAAACAGTGCGTCGAACTGTGATACACAAAACATCCAATGATGTAGTAAAGTTTGACAAGAGCGTCAGTAAAATTAATGGCATTGTACATGAGCAAGCATACACGGTGGTGCTCCGGAATGTGATTAACCTTTGCCGAGTTTGGTAGCCGAAACAAACTTGGAAAGGTCAAAGAGGCAACTAGAACTTCGCTAGGGGTGCGAGACAGGTATTGGTGAAATTATTGATCCGTAGGTAAAAAATTGTAAAAAAAGAACATTACCACTTTGGTATTTTATGTGTATATGATTTTTACTTATGTAAACCCTAAACCTAATTTTCAAGAAATTACCAATACATAATCATGTGTATCTATTTACTAGCCGTTAATCAGTGAGAACTCGACTTTGACACCTTTTTATGTCTGACTAAACATTGAGAAAGGTAACTTTTCATAATTCATTGTTACCATAAAAATGCGGTCCACCACACTTGCTACCAACTAATGTATAGTTTACAAAACCCTTATTAAATCTATAATAAAACAAATTTCAAAATACAAAACCATTGCCGGAAAAGGATTAAAAAGTAGTCTAATAAGCGGCCACGAGCAATGTATAAAACAATATTGAAAATTGACAGCCAGCCCTGTATATTGTAGGTAAGCTCCTGGCAAACCAGAGGTTTGAACTCCATGGTTAAGCTGTTGCAAGCTCAGCTATTAAGATTAAACTCCTCGTCTTCATATTAAGAACGTAGGTACGTGACTTTGATTCTTCGGCAAATGAAATTCTTAATAGCACGAAAGAGTTTGGAACTGTGCCCAATAAGTTATATAAGGATTTGAGTATACTATTCGATTGGGTATACATATAGAAACGTGTGTACTATATATCAATTGATATAATTATATTGGATATGCCGTAATGAGGTGGTGTCCATTGAAGCGGTAAATTAACTATAATTTGCTAACAACGTCATAATATACAAGCGCTTGCAATTTCATGGTGAGTGTTCAAAGCTTTGAAAAAATATAAAATTCTGAAAACCAATTAACTGAAAGAGGAAAGGCTGCAGAAGGAAAAATTTGCGGTTTTGCGATGAATTCAAGGAACAATATTAATTGAGACTAGTTTCTCAAGGTAATGGCAAACCAATGTCGATAGTTATTATCGCCTTGCCATTTGCTTCGACAGAAGAAAGTGCAGGCTACCATCGCACTAAGCTTAGCAAGAGCCAAATAGCTTACTAAGCCGATAATTGCATAGCTAGATACCAGTTATTACTATAAGGTCCATTAATAAATATTAATGTTATCGGTTTTTTTAAAAGAAATCCATGAAATGATATATTAAATGTGAAGCGAAGTAATTATTTAATTTATTTATTGTCACTACAGAAAGATTAACGTATTACTGCGACACAGAAAAACAAAAGAAAAGTGGTCTGCGTTCGTTGATTCTGACGTACCTACATGTTTGTAATTTAAAAGTTTTGTACATTCATTTTTATGGTGAAATATCAGGCAGTGTAGGGTGGTCTAGGGTTGCTTTATGAACGTTAATAACGGCCCAGTATGCGTGAGTGCCTTTAATAAAGGTGCGCGGGATTAGTCTAGACTTATTGCTGAGATTATCCCTACGGACTGCTGGTTATTGCTTTTAGTGAGCTTAGTCTTTAACATGGTAGTGTTGGCGGGTTCAAAATAGTTTAAATGTAGCTAATTTGGTAACCGTCAAGGTAAGTAAATGTTGTAAACATAATGCATGAGAGAGAGGTCATTAGATGCTGTAGAAACTAAAATTGTCGTCAGTATTTTAATTTAAGTTGCAATGTTACTTGAATGGGCATAAATAAAAAAACTTTGTACATTATATTTACTATACTCGCACTTTTGCTAATAATGGCTCAATAATGAAACTGGGACGTCATGTCTGCATATCACTTTCGCTCTTTTTGCTATTAGCAGTTTCATGTTTCCAGTACCAATATAACGTAAAATCCTAAACAGGGTAATGTAACAATAAATGAGTTGCAATTTTTCAATCAATTAAACAAACATTGTCAAGGTTTCACACTAATTAAGTTGGTTCGCGTTCAAAGCTTCATTTCTTTCCACTTTTTATTGCACTCCTTCCCTTTAGCTAGGTACTGTTTATAGCTATACAAATAGCAATCAAAGTTCGAAACTATAAAGTTTCACTGAACGCCTCGCCCAGCAATAAAACATTGAATACGCCTCTGAAACATTTCCTTTAACTGAGCTCTTAGGGTGCGTCCACATCTGACAAACGAGCACTACACGAGCAGCTCGCGAACCTGCCGCGAACGCACTCATGTCAATTACGTCATCTGACTGACGTGCGCGCGCCGTCGTGCATGCTCGCGAGCATGCCACGAGCGGTTCGCGAGCGGCTCGCGAGCTGCTCGTGTAGTGCTCGTTTGTCAGATGTGGACGCACCCTTAGAACCGCTGTTACGAAATACCTTATTTTTATTTCTATAGAAGTGAAGGATCATTGTTAAGGAGGCACGTTGGAAATGACTGACTGAGTATCAAAGAAATCGAATCACAATGAAGACGAGTATACTTTAGCCTTTCGAATAGTTGTTAAATTGGGTTATTTTAACGACCTCCGTGGTCGAGTGGCGTATGCACCGGTTTTCAAGGTGTCGCTAGCTCTGAGGTCCCGGGTTCGATTCGAGGTCGGGTCAATGCAGACACCAACTTTTCTACTTGGCCTCGGGTCTGGGTGTTTGTGGTACCATCGTTGTTTCTGAATTCCATAACACAAGTGCTTTAGCTACTTATTTTGGGTTCAGAGCAATGTATGTGATGTTGTCCGCATTTATATTTATTTATTTATTATATTTATTTATATTTGAAGGGGTTTTGATCCAGCTCATACGACTCGGGTCTTCCTAACAACTCTTGTGAACTCATAAACATTATTAGCGTAATACTTCACCCGTTAGCTAATTTCCACTTTAAAGCAAATGCGTTCTAGTAATTAGCCACTTTAATTATGAAGATGTATTCAAAACGTATTTGCTTTGCTTCTCGCTTGTAATTCGTTAATTATTCTACTGTTATAGCTATATTTAGAAAACTGATCTAATGTGGAAGATATTTGTTTTTGGAAGACATGTGATATACCTACTTACAAGAGAAATAAAAAGTGTTTTAAATATTGTTTATTTTATTGAATGCGTTACATAACTTTTCCATTAAAAGCTAAAACTGCCTTCTATTGGGACGGGCCTGTTGGTCTAGTGGTTAGTGACCCTGACTGCTATACCGGAGGTCGTGGGTTCGATTCCCACCCAGGACAAATGTTTGTGTGATGAGCACGATCATTTGTTCTGGTTGTCTGGGTGTAATTTATCTATAATATGTATGTATTTAGAAATATATATATAAGTATGTTTATCAGTTATCTGGTTACCATAAAACAAGCTCTGTTTAGCTTGGGATCCGATAACCGTGTGTGAGTTGTCCCGGAATATTATTATATTATTATTATTTATTATTGAGTTTTCCACTTCCTTTCTTCTGCTCATAGAAGCATAATATTAATGCTTATTTATAAGTAATATTATATTTACTTAGTACGTAATTTTTCATTAACCTTAGCAAGACTTATTTATAGTCGCCATGTAAATAAAGAGCCTTTAAGTTAACGAACTCACTGATTTTGCATACATTTTCTTTTAGAAAATACCTTTTTACGAGAAAAGTATATAAATTATAAGTTTATTTCTTGGAAAGACCTTTTGATTTTATGAAAATGTAATAGTTTTGTGTAGAGTATTTAGAAAAGTTATCATAAAAATTATGAAATAAAGAATCCTGCATTTCTTTGCGTCAAAAAAGGATTTATACGTCTTATATTGAGTTTACCCCAAGTTTACTGGAGTTTTAAGCTGTTTAACATGTTTATACACACTTTGACCTTAGCCATTTTGCATTACGCGAGTCCATTAGCAATAATCGCTCTCTCCACAAAATCCCTTTGTAATCGTTTCAACGACCTCATCAGGCTAATTGTCTAATTAGTATCGGGCATTGCAATGAGGTTGTAATGGTCAAGGCTTCTTGAATCCAATTAAGACGGCTTTAGATCTGAGAGAATCGGCATTGTACCGATATTATCAATGTTCAGCCAAATGAATAAATTAATTTGATTGTACCTATTGGTTGCTAGGCGTAACTTCAAATGTTTGGTGTTGTTACAGAACCCATCATAGCGAGTTTAACCGTCAAGGTTTCAACTATATTTTAAACCTATTTGTTCTTCACCCTGTCATGTGTGGTCAAGTCTCCATTTCCTAATTAAAACACGCGATTTCGTCTACAGACATGTCTTAACAAATTTTTATTTACTTTTTATAGAAATTTAAAAGCTTTATATTTTACCACACACATTTACGTAAACGCTTACAAAAACTCATTAAACATATTAGCGGCTTCCTTTTACAGATTAGGTATTCATATCAAAAACACTAATTCCTCCACCCTGTATTTCATAGCAAATTCCCGGTATACAGCTTAATGAGTAACGTAATCGTTTCACAAACAGCACTAGTCTGTGGGGTTTCACGAACAGGTGCAGGCGCATACAACAGCTTACATGTATGTAGGTAAGGAACGTTTCAACACACGTGGGATCTCTACTCCCTGAGATGTGAAATTGGTTTATATCGAAATTTATTTAGTAAAGTGTAGGTAAATGTTGGGCTTACGCCGAAAGATATGGATGTAGGTTGTTCAGTTTATTCTTTGTTGGAAATGAAATATAAATAATATTGACACTGTTATATGGAGGCTGTTGAAGGGATGTGGAAAAGACCATCAAAATCTCTTGGTTTGAAGTATTGATTTTAAGCAAGTTTGTATTAATTTATTATTCACAGTGAAAAAAAAGGACCTTTTATTAAATTAAAACGAAGTCTTATTGTGAATATTGTATATATATAATTATAGTTTCATACAAAATTGTAATATAACACTAAATACAGGGGTAATAAAAAATATACACTTATAATAACATGATCTACAAATCGAAATAGCGGAAAGTGTGAACGAGGAAAATCTTTGAAAATTGACGAATTGATGACGCAGAAATTGGTCGATGACGACTGGAAATGAAAAGGTGTGTGAATGGTGACATGTAATACATAACATGTATGAATTCTGTACTACTATGGCTTTTTCCCAATAAGTTCTTACACGTATTTGTGTGTATTTCCTATACTTTTGTAACGTAATTATGTTTATTTAACTGCCGCCACATTTGCCACCCTTTTAGTGTAAGTTTAGAATAACACAAATGTCAAAGACATGTCAATCATATTATTCCGTTCACGCCATTCTGTAAACTGCAACTGTGCTTCATAAATTTAAATGACACATAATTATTATTTTAAGCATTGTTTAATTTACAACACGTTAATTACTTTTTCAGACTACATAAGATTATTATTAACACGACGGTAAAATTATCTGTTTTTTTATTTTCATAGCTCTGAATTTTATAAAACTTCGTAATGGTGACATGACAAATGTACAAGATAGCATTCATAATTTCATATCAGATGAAATGAAGCACATGACAATACGATGGAAGATATCCGAAAACTAATATCGCGAGTGTAGCCGCAGGCTGTACTAAGTTTTTCCATAAATCATACTGTTACCTTGGATAGGAAAAAATCTATGTGAAAAAAATCAAAAGAAACGCGCTACTCACCTCGTAGGTTTTAACTGTCGCTGTGTGTAAATAAAAACTAACCAGAATATTTTCTTTCAAATTCTATTGTATGGAGCAAGAACAAACGTGAGTTATTTCGAAAATTTGAATAAACTTAGATGGAAATGGCCCACGGAAGAGTAATGAAGCATCCTTATGCTAACACATGTATTGACATAACATTTTCTTTATAAGAAGGTATCTTCTTTTGTTGAAAAGGAAGGTTATTTATATCACAATTCAATTATCTGACGTTCTATTTGAATATCATCCTCATTTTCTTGTTTACCTGTCCCTTCAGGCGCACTGTCCTGTCTTTTTGCTTTTATCCCGGCTAAACATTTCTTTTCCAAAGGTACCAAGAATAGGGGATAAAGTCTGTCCAAAAAACGTTTTGAATGTAAATCGTTGTTCGTAATCCCAACCGCGTGAAATTAATGTGATTGCTTTCTCGTACTTCTTATGAAAAAGATTATTAAAATCTGACGCTAAGGTAAATATGAAATCGTGTTTGATTAGATGCTAACGGACAAAGGCAAATTGTTCGCTAATGTAATAACACAAATAAATTTTTCGCTGTCCTAAAATTGAATATAGTATTCATGTATTTGAACAATCAATCATCTAAAACATTTTGTCATCCGTAATAATTAATACGTAATTATGTTCAATAAATAATATGACCTCTACATCTAACATTGTGTTTCTGATAATGTCATCATGTAATAGTACCATGTTAATCTGTTGTTTGTTTGGATTAAGTAACGCTCATTTAATATATGGAGACAGTGAGAGATATGCTAAACTTACAACATTTGACCAGGTAAGTTCTCAAGAGACAGAGTAAGGGATAAGAAAAACATATGAGAACTATAAAACAAAACAATATCGGGAGGTTTTGTAATCACTTAGTGGAGAGGTAACCTTTAAAACAGTCAGCCATTGAACTACCCATTCGCAGTTCCATCGCTTTATTAACGTAATAAAACTTTATACAAAGGGAAAAGTGCCTATTCACTAATACCTTAGGACATGCGAACAATGAGCCATTGTGAATGCAGCAGTTATCACACAACAATGAGTGTTGTAGAATTCATACAGCCTTTTTAGCTGAATCATTGGTCGCTAACGATTATAATTTCTCTTATAATACTGTTGTTAGGTTATACCATACCTTTTTTCAGCATTTTATCAATGTAATTAGTTTTGGTTAAAAGCAATGTATGTGATGGATGTTGTCCATATTTATTTATTTACTTAATTAATTAGTCCTCTTTGGAATGAATTACATCATTATTTAATAGTTTATTATTTAAATTCCCGAAATATTTCAGGCCAAGGATGTTTCGCTCTATGTGCCTTTATATTTATATTTCAATTTGTTTAATTTTTATAAACATTTGAAATCATAGGTATTAGTTACAATAAGAAAATTAATGCTTACTACAAATTAAACTAAAAAACAATCAAAAGTTTTCTACCTAATCACCGAACCGTGCTTGTTCGTCAAAATCTTGAAGACAGTTCTAATTATTTTAATGAAAAGATACGGTACGTAGATTATTTTAATGAAAAGATAGGTACGTAGATATTCTTAAGTTCGACTGTATGCTATAATTTCCAGTGCATTGACCTTTGCTTAAACTTAATTAAAGTCAATGCACTTGCATAACTATGATAATGCATAATGGTTTCTGAACGACAGACAAGAAAATACTGAATTCAGATTTAAAGCACATGACACGTCCGTAGAACTTTGTTACAACTTGAGAAGAGTTACACTATTTATAACTAAAGAACGGCTGGACCGATATGCCTGAAAATTGGTGGGGAGGTAGCTTAGAGCCAGGAGACGGACATAGGATACTTTTGTACATAAAAAAAAAAAAAAAACAATTAGGTAGTAGGTAGGTAGGTAGTAGGTAGGTAGGTAGTAGGTAGGTAGGTAGTAGGTAGGTAGTAGGTAGGTAGTAGGTAGGTAGGTAGGTAGTAGGTAGGTAGGTAGTAGGTAGGTAGGTAGTAGGTAGGTAGGTAGTAGGTAGGTAGGTAGTAGGTAGGTAGTAGGTAGGTAGTAGGTAGGTAGTAGGTAGGTAGGTAGGTAGTAGGTAGGTAGGTAGTAGGTAGGTAGGTAGTAGGTAGGTAGGTAGAAGGTAGGTAGGTAGTAGGTAGGTAGGTAGTAGGTAGGTAGGTAGTAGGTAGGTAGGTAGTAGGTAGGTAGGTAGTAGGTAGGTAGGTAGTAGGTAGGTAGGTAGTAGGTAGGTAGGTAGGTAGTAGGTAGGTAGGTAGTAGGTAGGTAGGTAGTAGGTAGGTAGGTAGTAGGTAGGTAGGTAGTAGGTAGGTAGGTAGTAGGTAGGTAGGTAGTAGGTAGGTAGGTAGTAGGTAGGTAGGTAGTAGGTAGGTAGGTAGTAGGTAGGTAGTAGGTAGGTAGGTAGTAGGTAGGTAGTAGGTAGGTAGTAGGTAGGTAGTAGGTAGGTAGTAGGTAGGTAGTAGGTAGGTAGTAGGTAGGTAGTAGGTAGGTAGTAGGTAGGTAGTAGGTAGGTAGTAGGTAGGTAGTAGGTAGGTAGTAGGTAGGTAGTAGGTAGGTAGTAGGTAGGTAGTAGGTAGGTAGTAGGTAGGTAGTAGGTAGGTAGTAGGTAGGTAGTAGGTAGGTAGTAGGTAGGTAGTAGGTAGGTAGTAGGTAGGTAGTAGGTAGGTAGTAGGTAGGTAGTAGGTAGGT
Source organism: Autographa pulchrina (assembly GCA_905475315.1). Lineage (NCBI taxonomy): Eukaryota > Metazoa > Arthropoda > Insecta > Lepidoptera > Noctuidae > Autographa > Autographa pulchrina. Next base: position 4,419,338 of record FR997764.1, read on the forward strand.
AGTAGGTAGGTAGTAGGTAGGTAGTAGGTAGGTAGTAGGTAGGTAGTAGGTAGGTAGTAGGTAGGTAGTAGGTAGGTAGTAGGTAGGTAGTAGGTAGGTAGTAGGTAGTAGGTAGTAGGTAGTAGGTAGGTAGTAGGTAGGTAGTAGGTAGGTAGTAGGTAGGTAGTAGGTAGGTAGTAGGTAGGTAGTAGGTAGGTAGTAGGTAGGTAGTAGGTAGGTAGTAGGTAGGTAGTAGGTAGGTAGTAGGTAGGTAGTAGGTAGGTAGTAGGTAGGTAGTAGGTAGGTAGTAGGTAGGTAGTAGGTAGGTAGTAGGTAGGTAGTAGGTAGGTAGTAGGTAGGTAGTAGGTAGGTAGTAGGTAGGTAGTAGGTAGGTAGTAGGTAGGTAGTAGGTAGGTAGTAGGTAGGTAGTAGGTAGGTAGTAGGTAGGTAGTAGGTAGGTAGTAGGTAGGTAGTAGGTAGGTAGTAGGTAGGTAGTAGGTAGGTAGTAGGTAGGTAGTAGGTAGGTAGTAGGTAGGTAGTAGGTAGGTAGTAGGTAGGTAGTAGGTAGGTAGTAGGTAGGTAGTAGGTAGGTAGTAGGTAGGTAGTAGGTAGGTAGTAGGTAGGTAGTAGGTAGGTAGTAGGTAGGTAGTAGGTAGGTAGTAGGTAGGTAGTAGGTAGGTAGTAGGTAGGTAGTAGGTAGGTAGTAGGTAGGTAGTAGGTAGGTAGTAGGTAGGTAGTAGGTAGGTAGTAGGTAGGTAGTAGGTAGGTAGTAGGTAGGTAGTAGGTAGGTAGTAGGTAGGTAGTAGGTAGGTAGTAGGTAGGTAGTAGGTAGGTAGTAGGTAGGTAGTAGGTAGGTAGTAGGTAGGTAGTAGGTAGGTAGTAGGTAGGTAGTAGGTAGGTAGTAGGTAGGTAGTAGGTAGGTAGTAGGTAGGTAGTAGGTAGGTAGTAGGTAGGTAGTAGGTAGGTAGTAGGTAGGTAGTAGGTAGGTAGTAGGTAGGTAGTAGGTAGGTAGTAGGTAGGTAGTAGGTAGGTAGAAAAAATTGCATTGCAACGCATGCCGGGTACAGCTAGTTTCTAATAAAATTCACTTATCGATACTAAATTCGAAGATTTTTACAAAAAACATAGTTTTTCGAGTTGTAGCTTTCTTTTTGGAGGCGCGATGTGTTTTAAATACGAAGATAAAATAATAATAGTTCATTTCTATAAAACAAGTCTGAAATACGTAGAAATGAAGTATTTTGTTATATCGTTCAGTGACCATGTTTATCGGAGGTGCGACATATCTGCAGACTGAAATGTTCGCAAACTGTCCATTTATTTATTGGGGAATGACACCGCAAATGTAAAAATAAATTTTAATTTCTGTACTTACATTTATTTTGTTCTGTTGAGTTTTCAGGACTGCGGTTGTTTGTGAAGTATTGTTAAAGCCACGGAGCAAATACAAAAGCACTGCATTGTATTGTTTATTACTATTTTGGTCAATGAAACATTCAAATGTTATTTAATGTGTATTGATAAAGCTGGATGCCTACTTATAAAATATAAATACCTACGTATTTCACTTAGGGTATTAATTGGATTATATTTTTGTTTTAGCTTTGCTAGCATGCCGTTCTGTCCTGTTTTTTTGAGACAGATAGGTACTACACAGAAAAGGTCAGAATTATGTCATGGTAACATGTTTATATTTGCTGTATGCGAGATGCCGAGTCTAGAACTAAGTGGCGTGCAATGGATAGGCCTATGTCCAGCAATGGACTGCTATAGGCTGTTGATGATGATGATGATGTTTATATTTATTGAAGTCCACTAGAAATCGTTTCTGTGTGGTACTTATGTGTTACGGCGACTTTAAAACCTAGCCTAGAGAAAATTAACTTAAATATAAATTAGATAATCCGTTATGGAATTATGTGAACGAGGAGATAGATAAAGAGTTTTAATCTAATGTAAGACAAAGCAATCTAAATAAATAGATGTAAAATATATATATTTAAAAATATGAAGACTATTCTTAAACAGAAATCTATTCCGGGTTAAGTTAATTATTCCTATTTGAATATAAGAAAGCTTGAAGGTTAATTGTTCCTGGTTTAGCTATTATTATACTATACCCTTTTCATTCGTCAGCAGCGCGCAGCGGTAGCAACTGTCGTTGACGTTGATATAATTGTTTGTTTCAGACTATTCTATATATTGACATTTAAATGTTTCCGGAACTCGAGTGAGCTATACACAATCGCAATTTATAATATTAAATTTGTGAAAATTAAACGAAATATAAAATAATAATTATTTTATGAATTGAGGAGTACAAAAGTTAAAGTTTCGAAGAAAAACACGCAGAAACTAATGACAATCACCCAAATATGTTTGGCGATGATATTATTAGGGAAAAACTATTAACTAACTTTGTACCTACTCTAATGTAATAATCCAGCTTATAAACGTCCCACTGCTGGGCACAGGCCTCTTCCCTTATAGAGAAGGCACGAGCATTGATCACCACGCTTGCTCTCTGCGGATTGGCGATTTCAGATACCAAATTTTGGAATCCAGGTTTCCTCACGATGTTTTCCTTCACCGTTTGTCAGAAGTGTCTTTAGAATAATTAAGAAAGTACATATAACTTTGAAAAAGCCACATTGGTACTTGCCTGGGTTCGAACCTGCAATCTTGTGCATACAAATCTGTTCATTGAACCGCTAGGCCACCACGACATTTTTTACCTACACCTATTCTAATACTTACTAGGAAACAGAAAAACGCACTATTCGTTACAAACAAATACACCCTCCACGCATAAAAGCCTATGTAACCCGCAGGCAGTACACACACTCACTAAAATCGTATAAGAAACCGTTGTTACTTCCACTAGTAGACCCTTTCGCCTTGTACTCGCCTCAGGATATATTTTCTAACAAACACCACCCATCAAGTCATGGCTGTAGTGGTTCAGAGTTCCTGATAAAGCCTCTTTACTTCAGCAGTACGAAATCGGCTTCTAAACCTCTTCACTCTAAGAGTACTTGAAATTTGTAATTGGCTTTTCCTGGCATATCTTGGGAAATTCGTTTAGCAACCGATAAATGATGTGGAAATTTAGGGGAAGGATAATTATAATAAAACAAAGAGCTTTTACAGAGAGAGTTTGAAATCATAATTGATTTGAGATTACCTAAGCTTTTAACTTGTATGATTTCATGTTGTATATTAGTTTCCAGAAGTAAAACATTAAAAAAACAGTTGAACTTTTCAGTAACCAAAAAAAAATGTCAAAATGATAAGAATAAATATTGTCTTAGTAGTTGTGGGTGATAATGCTGTCATCTGTTAAGGAGTTTCAATCTATCTCTTTCAATCTCTGATGCACTTTATCAAATTAAGACTCAAAAAATAAGTGGCTACGCTTGGAATAGTAAATAACCTATTTATTACTACCATGCAATGTACGACTGTACGAATTCACGAGTATGAGAAAAATAACAATGTTTAATCATCATCTCCTCATCTCCCGAGCCTTTTCCCAACTATGTTAGGGTCGGCTACCAGTCTTACCAGATTCAGCTGGATACCGTATTTTACATGGAGCGACTGCCTATCTGACCTTCACAACCCATTTTACTGGGTATTAATTAAAACAGTATCCCATGGTAAGACTGGTCGTCAGAATAACGACTGCCAAAGGTCATAGTATGACAGTCTGGACCTACGGTTTAACGTGCTATTCGAGGCACGGAGGGGTCTCGGTATGTTTGGAAATGGTCACCCATCCACGGACCAACCCCGGCGAGCGCGGCTTAACCTGTATTATCGGTCAAACCGTACGACTTACACTTAGCTACGAGCCCCTCCGATTGCTATGTTAAATAACAATATTTAACATAGCAATTTATTATGTACTTTAATTTATATGCATATATATTTATTTATCTTGGTCACTGCGATAAAAATAGGACCAAGATCAGACAAAAATAGGAATGATTTTTACATTTTTGAGTACATCCATGAATCCGAGTTCGTTAACTGCGTACAGTCGCAAATTCAATCCCCGCATCGCCGGGAGGAAATCTGCATGGATTGTTTTGAACATTTCTGCACGTGATCTGTGTTCGCAATATACTCACATCCGTACCTACAATATTCGGCACCACAGAGTGTACTAAAGGAATGAATTACAAGAACTGACTTGATTGGAACATTCCTACCAATTGTTCTTCTTTGGTCTGACATTTTGGACTCGTAGCACTAGAGTATCGATGTTACGCCATGTTTTCTGGTTTTAGAACAAGATTTGAGGAACTCCCTCTAACATAGATATTGATTTTTATAAAGTCTGAAAAGCGTTCTCATGTGTTCGTTATAGATTCTGCTCGACTAATGTTAAATATGATGTGTGGTTTTTAATTTTCGTCTAAGCTTGTATACTAATACAGGGCATTACAGGGGGATAAAATGAAAACCAGGGTTGTCAATGTTACGTAAAAATAATTACGGCAGGGTGTTGAACGAAAGGATTAACTCTTGATAACATTAATCTTTTCAACGCCCACAAAAGAAAGAGGTCGGTTTATATAACCAGTGTAAACCTCTCTAAATTAAATCTAGAGTGTAACCCAGTTACCTGAATACGGACGACGCGACGTCAAGTTTACAATGTTTGAAATAATAGATCATAGATTAGATGAGTTTATTAACTGTAAAAAGTAACTAAGTACGTATATATCGTATTCTTTAAGTCAGTTACTTTTAATGGTGCTATGCTTTTCCGACTGAAGTTAACATATAACATAACATAACATACCATCACGCCTGTATCCCCGAAGGGTTAGGCAGAGGCGTAACAATGTACACCCACAGTTCGCCAGTATGTTTTTAGGTCCCATGTAATAGGGGGCGAGCCTATTGCCACTAACCGGGCACAAATCCAAACTCCGACCAGCTACTGGGAATTTCATAGAAAAACCCAATAACACCTTGGTCGACTGAAGTTCAAGAGGTTTTTAATCAATATTAAAGTTACAATTAGATATTAAGTTTACAATAATAGCGGAAAACATCTTAGGATATCACTAAGATCAACACACAGTCAAAACAGAGGTCAGACATTTTATTATGCAAATACGTGACTCAAATATATTCTGAATATGCACATCATGATAAAAATTGCAAGAAGTCCAAAAAGTATGTCCTTCAATATTATTTTTGCTATGAAAATATAAAAATGCGGGTCGGACGTCCGCGGCCGGTACGAACGGCACTAGTTTTACGGTTCAACGACAACGTCGGGAAATTGCAGTCACTGCATATATATTTATTTTATTGGAGTTTGTAGACGTTTAGAATATATTGTTTGTTGCAAAGGAAACTTCTGCAGTATCAGTTTACTTTAGTTGATATACTTGTTATAATGAAGTTATTGTTAGTGCATTTAAGATACGGAAGAACTTTCTGCTTTTAATGTTATTGTTATCAGTAACATCATTCATAAGTATGTAGGTACTAACTTTATCAAAAAAGAAATAAATAAAAAAAAAGTTTACATAAAATATGATGAAAATTTTAAATAACTGGCCAGTGCCATTACATTTTAATTGACTTGAAGTGAGCTTAATTAAGAGAAATGGCGGATTAATGAATAGTATTCATACTGGATAGTTTCCTACTGCCGCATACTGTATGCTAGATCCTCATTAGAATTTCTCCAAATTACTTATTTTAGTTCGCATTTTAATGAACTCTCGGCTGGTGGCCGAAATAATAGTTTAGAAGGCTCATGTTCAACACTTAATTAGTCTCTAAGTATTGCATCTCTTTAGTCGAGAGAATAACCATTTTGGGATGAAATGATACTTAGAGTTAGCAAGAGAGGGATTACCTACTCTCTTACTGAAAAATAAGTAGAATGTTTTCAATAGGTTATAAAAACTTGTATAATTAAAAAATACTTATAATCTAATCACTTACTTGTTCCACGGATCCATATTGTCTTCTAGAAAAGACCCCTCGCCTCGATATCAACTCGCTTGCCGACGATCTGTGAACAATAGACAAAAAAATTTAAAATTGGAACGTCATTTGGTTACATTTACCAAGCATGTCACAAATGTTATATAAAAAATGTTACAAAAATAGGTGTTTTCTTTTCTCTTTAGAGGCTCATTTTATTATTTGTTTTTATAGTCGCTAATTGACGATGTTTTTCAGCATGTGTTTAATATGTTGTTTGTTAATGTATTGTGTGTACATAAATTATTAAATAAATAAATAAATAAAATGTTTTGAATTTAGACCTAATCTAACATAGATTTGGCAATTGGTATTTGAGCAAGATTTGAGCTAAGATTATACAAAAAAAAAATAGCTAAAAAACTTTTTAGTAGTCGTATACGTAACTGCAATAGCGTCGTAAATAAGGTAGAATTGTGCATATCGTGCTGAATTTTTCACCGCAAACGTTCCCGGCTTAGTCGGAATGCTTCGAATTTTTATATCCTACCTATTTCAAATAGCTGCGGTGACTTTACTGGTTAATAGATGAATGCAACTTTGTAAAGAAAGTCACGGAATAAGTATATTAGTCGTATTTTCCAGCGTGACTTACTTATATTAAAATCTATAAAACATTTCACACGCAAAGTGCAACCAACCTGAAATTACTTACAAATATTACACATATAATAATTTTGGGGTCATGTTTTACATACTCTTACAAGTTTTGAATGAAACATACTTAGAACAACCTTAAAATTTAAATTAGAGAAATTGTTGCCATGATTAGGTTTGGTGCTAAATAAAAGAGGGTGGTTATATATTTTTTTAATTCGTAAATAAAACGAAGCTTTTATCGTTATCAGCAGACTTTGTAAACTACACAATACCCAAGGAACGTTAAACTCTTTTACAGCGACGATTTACGGCTAATTTATGTGAATACATTCAGACCGAACTAATCTCCTCGAGTCCTTGATAGTATGCCCTCAAAGTTCAAGCAAGTGATCTTGAATGAACGAACGAGTGAACCCAAGAGCGAGTGAAGCTATCAGACACCATCAATAGATATCATCAGTCACATTTAAAGCCCCAATTAAGTGAACGACACTTGGAGAGCTAGTTTCCCGTTCAGAATTAATTGCAATCCCTCCATCTGAGAACTTTAATACACATCTAACTGCCACATCGAAAGGTCAGTGCTGATTTAATTATATATAACGTATTTACTAAGACTGCCTCGTTGGCCTAGTGGTTCTAAGCGCGACTGCTACGCTAGAGGTCTTGGGTTCGATTCCCAAGTCGACCAAGATGTTATTGGGTTTTTCTATGAAATTCTCAGTAGCAGGTCGGAGTTTGGATTTGTGCCCGGTTAGTGGCAATAGGCTCGCCCCCTATTACATGGGACCTAAACATACCGGCGAACTGTGGGTGTACATTGGTACACCTCTGCCTAACCCTTCGGGGATACAGGCGTGATGGTATGTTATGTTATGTTTTATTTACTAAGTTGATATTTGGGATTTTTTTAGTACTAACGTAATTTGGTAGTAATCATGTACGAAACACTTTTAACCAATTATTTACCTGCCATATTTCATAATTTTGATGTTTGTCAATGATAATAATCTTATAAATAAATACTTGCACATTATACAACATAGTTAGATATATCAATTGACATTCTAGTTATAATGCTTAGGTATTATTTACCTTTATTTATCATCACTTACTTAAAACTGTACTGAAAAACTGTCTAGTCTTTGACTCGTATTTTCACAGTAATAAATGGTTTAAAAAAAAATCTACTTACCTGTGTAAGTAGATTTTTTTAAACCATTTTTTTTGTTTTTTTTCAAACCACAGTAAAAGGTTGACCTTTAATCCTATTATCTAGCATTGAGGTTTTACATCGAACATGTTGATTTAAACGAGTTAGTACGTCCCTGTTATGTTGATTAGAATCTATCAGACTGAGTGATGGTTTAAAGCAATTGTTCTAAGATCCTTCACTGTTGATTTTGTGTTAGCTTTCAAGAAATCAAATGTCATTGACCTCACCAGCTGTTTAAATCCTGAAGTACTGTTTACATTTAAAAGAGAGTGTTCGTGAAGATAATAGTGCTGAGCTTTATTGCGCATGCGTTGAATATTGCGAATCAAATGTAAAAGTGCTATAGCTAGTTTAATTTTGTATATATACGATTCCGTTAAGAAGAATATTTAGTTAGATCATTATGAGGTACTTCTAGTCTTTCAATTCACCTTTGAAGTATAGACAAAATAGACAAGAAACTGACATATACTAATTGGTTATTTACTCAATCATGTTTTGTGAAAAATGTTTTAGCTTTATGAATATAGTTAAAAAGGCTTAATTTTTTCTATTTCTAAATATAATATCCCGAACATACCTAAACCTTATTTATCCTTGTCAACCAATCCTTGTTTAGGCGCTATATTTTCAGCAAATAAATCGGTAACGTTAAATGACATTAAACCAGTCGAATAAAAGTTTTAATATCCGGCTAACTACGAGTATCTTATTTACACTATAATGGTGACCCGTAACCCGTATCACTCCACCGCACTCGTGTTTAATAAAGACTTAACTAAATATTATTGCCGGGAAGTTACCGCTGCTGTAGTTTTAATTACCGGTTTTGGTTACAGTGGCCCGGAACTGCACGGTAGGGGTTATTTATAAGCAGGAATATATTTGTGTCTGAGTCTAGGAGATAAAAATGTACTATGTGTTGTCCATCTTCAATTGTTTTGTGATGGGTAGGTACGCTTGAAGGTCCTTCGAATAGAGTGTTCAAAATATAAATCAACAAATTCATGAATATTGTATTCGATTCTATTTTTGAATGGATATTATTGTTTTTTTTTATTCTATCTTTTTTAGTAAAACGGCCAGTATTTTTCCGATATAAAAAATAAAAAGCATTTCCTTCGCAATCAGAATAAAAGGTGGGGTATTCTTTCGTCATTAAAGAAAAGCAATCTTGAGATTGACGCTCACGTGACGAAAGGACCACAGGGACCAATGCTGTCTGTGGATAGCCGCAGTACGCATTTGGAAACTTTCTATTGAAATGTGATTGTTTTGAACACCTTAGAAGACCAAAGTTGCCATAGAAACTTCTAAAAATACTAATTTGATTACCTGATTTATTTATTAGAATAAGAGATTTTTAAAATTCATCTGTAAATTTGTTAGTACCTAAAACACGAAGGTCGATTTTAAGCAGGTGTACCTACAGACTACCTTAGGAAAGTAAGCTTTATGATACGTAATCTAAAACCTTGACTCTTGTAAAAATATATAACGGCAAGACGCGTCTATACACAGTTTTAAACTATACCACAAATCTATAAGACTTCCGCAGCCGGTAGCCTTGTAATTCGCGTCCGGACGGACGGTCATTCACCCAATATTATCCGTCATTCCACCTTTTGTCGCGAAATTCCTTAAAGAGTACCCTCGATGTTCCAAAGATAAATGAATAAGCGCTTTGTAAGCTTGCTTTTGTGTAACCGTTTGTTGACCGCTTATGATCGTACACAAGCGGTTACATACTTACAGGAAAATGGAAAAAGCGGCAAGACGAGCGGTGCGGTTTATTGCTAGTGCGTAAGAGCGCTAAAGGAGCTTTGTTTTGTCAGTTATATAATCCGCGATGAATAGAAACCGTCGACGTGGAAGAAACTTTTGGCAGATAAAACACGTTAGGACCTGATGAAATTCCAAATCCTGAGTCTATGACGGTTACTGAAACTTCATACGTAACTTAGTTCCAGTTTCAATATACAGCGCGTATATTGAATATGGATATTGGCCCAATAGGGAAGCGGATTTTGTTACTAGAATAGGGAGAAAATACTTTTATTTATAAGGACTTCAAAATTTTCGCGCGTATATTACTGAGGCAGTTGTACGAAAGTAATAGAATGTAGTCTAGTTTACAGATATATTTTTATTTCATTCATTTGTTTCGTTATCAAAAACCATAACGTCATTTTTAATTTTAATCGTAGCATGCGTGTTTTTATCATTCAGCTAAATACATTTTCGTAAAAATTTGTTTAATTAAAATGACTTACCTGAAAGACTCATGTGACACAAATTCAGTACAGATGCAAGTCTACCGTACCCTAGGATATATCTAGGTCTCTTCTTAATGCTAATAGATGTTCTTTGATATTCTAACTCCTTGTTTGACAAACAAACATTGAGCATAATCTTGTATAATGACGGCTGACGAATGTCCCATATTACAACGCGGCAGAGCGTAAACGGTTCACATTGTCGTGTAATTAAGGAGCTTATCAAAGTTAGACAAGTAATATACATGTATATGTGTGTGTCCCTGTGTATTTTTGTTTGACTGTTTTATGTCCTTTGAGATGGACATCAGTCCTAAGAGAAAAGTTATGTCTACATGTGATGTTTGCTAGTGTCTTTATTAAAGTCAAATCCGACATTTCACACAGACGTTTAGGCTTGATACTAAAATCGTATAATAAAAGTTTTATCAGCACAAGTTATAATTTGTAATTAAATAAAACAAATAATCAGAAGCGCTATTTATGAATTATATATATGAATCAACATGCAGTAGCAGACTGCTTTGGACTACTGTTTATAAGTGTAATTAATATTCTATACTTGCATTAGGATAAGCAGCCAAGCAGACAAGAGTGTCATACGTGTAGACATGTCCAATGTAGCATGTCATGTCAACTGATGACTCCCTAACCGCAGTGACAGCGACATATGTAACACGAACAAGTGAGAACATATAGGAATGTGTTACATTTCTGTCTCACACTAACCGTTAAAATAAAGAGTTCATTTGCATAAAGCAATGGTAGATAAACCTAGAGATAATATCTACGTAAGTGAATATGGTACAGATTTACATACAAGCTCACTTATTCATGGTTGTAACTAGCACGCATCGGATCATGTTTATGGGTTTATGCAAATCTTTCTTGTTATCTGTGGAATAACACGCAGGGTTGTTATCATTTTTGACGTAAAGTGACCGTACGTCGAGTGAAAAAATAATTTATTTTTAAAATATTGTTTTTTTATATTCTAAGCCGGGTAATGAAAAGTTATGTAATTTTGTTTCGTTGTTTGAAAGAGATGAATATATTTTCAAGTAAATTGTTTTCTCACTCCCTATGAATAAATTAAACAATCATGCTGCTACAGTATCTTAATAACTTTGTACTATCTCTGACATTGGTTAATTTTGTTAGATTTTAAAAATATTGCCGTCGAAAAGACTAAGATAAGCACAAGGTTCTGAGGTTTCAAACTATTCTAAACAAAACACTTTCGATCGGAAAAAAGAAACCCTCTGCATACCTTTTTACATCAGCCATTTGTCTAATGAAAAAGATAGGGCACCTAATTCAAGTGAAAGGTGTTTGAATGGAAACGGTCCATTTTAGTCCATCGGCGCCATTTCGAATTATACGAACCTTGAACCCAGTTTACGAAAATACTATTGTTTTGATACTGGTAAGGCATAAGCGTGAATTTATTATTTTCTATTCATGCTAAGAATTTTTTATCACCTTGTTTTCTGTCCCTAACGAGAGAACTTAGTAAGCATAACTTGAAAGTAAGCATATTCAGTTCGGCAACGGCAACTCTTAGACTTGAAGTAAACATGAAATAATAATAAAGTATATTAACACCTTATTTATCGAGGTATTCAAATAAATTCCTGGAAAAACTGCTTACGGCTATTGTCGGTAAGTGTTGTTTGTGAAGTAATTACATATTTTGGGTGTTTTTCGGAATTGTTATTTCGCCTGAATGTTAAAATAGTAGATATCTCGATATTTATGTGCGAATGAGTGACGAATACGGACCTTAATGTCAAAGCGTTCCATCGATTAGCGATAGACGCTAATCTGTTATAATTTTACACCTAATTAAGAACTGCTCAAATGACCAGTTTTTCCTCAACCATTAAAGGAAAATTTAATGAAGAAAAAATACCGCTTACGCGAGTAATTTCGATTAAGACGCGAAGCTCTCAGTTTTTTGTTAACACCCCCGTGACCATTTTCTTTGACCTCAGCTGTTTCAGTGTTCGTGAAAATTTTCCAATAATTTGGAGTGCATTGATCTGGTCGTGGGTGACTCTCGGGGCTATTGAGATATCGCTTACTGCGAGCGACCCTCGCCGGCAGATGGCACTCGACACAACTCAAATTCAATGTGGAGTGGTGTCTCCACTCCTTTTGCGACACGTCCCGAATCTTACATTGTATAGAGACACGTGATGTCTCAAAGCGATAGAGAATTTGTACCTACTTCGAAGGGTGGGGACAAAGTGCTGTCTATAAATTGTTGATTTTTATCAAGTGCTACTATACTAATACTACTTTTAAAGTGAATAGAATAGAATAGAATAGAATAGAATATTCTTTATTGTACACCATTAAAGTTACATATATAGTGATAGCCTTAAGTAGATTTACTTACTAATCAAGTTTAAATTCGGGTTTAAACCTGATTAGTGCACATCTACAACCTTATCATTTTTCACTACCCAACATAACTTTACTGACTTCACGCTGTTGCGCGTGCATCCATACATGTGTAGGAAACCTAAATAAAAACAAATCTTATTTTTGCGTTTATTTATTAAGGGTTTGGCACTTTTTATTCTTCGTTTCCACAGCGTGGATATCATATTTTCAACAATATCCCAGGCATAAATTTAATCTTGTGATTTTTGTTGTTGTTGTATTTGTGTGGTTTCCGCCATTGAACAGTCTATGTTTTTTTCCTAGAAGTCGTAACAAGAGTTTCACTACTTATGTCGGTCTCTCTGTCCGGGAATAATATTCGATGGTTTTAGCAGCGAACCTTCCTGATCACGCCGTGTCTGAATGGAACAAGGAGTCAAACGGAGTTCGATTATGACCCCATTCAAAGCGGTCGTTGGTCTATGTTATTGTAAGTGCAATCCTATGTACAGTAATAATAGAGTGCCATTTCATTTACAAATGTTGGTAATGAGATGGTGTTCTAAAATGTAGGTTGTACATATTCACACTAATTGCAAAAGGGGATACTGCGCAGTCTGTGATTATATTTCCGTTGAATGTTAAGCTTCATATAACGAGCCTGACAACTTTATACAGTAAAAATGTAGATTAAAATTTTAAATATTTAGGTTTATTTCATATTTTTAATTCTTAATTCTGAATTCTTTATTGTACACATAAACATTTAAAAAGATATACATTAGTAAAAGTCGATGATCAGAGGCGAGCTTAACTCAAAATTGAGTTTTCTTCCAGCAAACCTTTGAGTGAAAGTGAAAATTTGAGATTTCAAACGAGTTGTGAGGCAGACAGAAGTGTACAACAAACTAATAGACATACACACAAATACTACATATAGTACGTATTTAATATGATATATATTAAATATAGACATACATAGACTACATAACTCAAATAGAAAGGAAATGTTCTTTTATCCTTCTCCTAAAAACGTTCAGCGAGGGGCTATTGCGCAAGGAATGTGGAAGTGAGTTCCAGAGGCGCACAGCACGAATAGTGAACGATTCGTCGTAACGACTAGAGGAGTGAAGAGGAGTGCGAAGGAGAAGAGAAGAAGAAGTACGACAAGGCTTGCCCCTGGGGACCAAGAATTCAAAACGTTCCCGCAGGTAGCCTGGATATTTAGGGTTGTGCAAAACTGAGAAAAGAAGACAGAGAATGTGAGAATCTCGACGTTGTTTTAATTTCATATCTGACTTCAACTTTTTATTACTGGTTTTTTCTTTGTTACTTTCTCATGCATGTTTTCCGTTTGAACGCACTGTTGAGGCTTTCCTTTTCACGTATCGCAATCAAAATTTACTTTCTGTTGCCTAAATATAAACAGGTAGGTAGGTAGGTATAAACAGGTATATTATTTCAAGGAGATTTGACAAAATTAGGTAAAAATCAATAAGAGATTTATGTTGGAGCTTTTACGTAATAGAAAATTTAAGTGGGATTATGCGGGAATAGGCGGGGTTAAATGTCGTGGTGGCCTAGCGGTTCAATGAACGGATTTGTATGCACAAGGTTCCAGGTTCGAACCCAGGCAAGTACCAATGTGGCTTTTTCAAAGTTATATGTACTTTCTTAATTATTTTAAGACACTTCTGACAAACGGTGAAGGAAAACCATCGTGAGGAAACCTGGATTCCAAAATTGGGATCTGAAATCGTCAATCCGCAGAGAGCACGCGTGGTGATCAATGCTCGTGCCTTCTCTATATGGGAAGAAGCCTGTGCCCAGTAGTGGGATGTTTATAGGCCGGATTATTTATTATTATTATTATTTATGCGGGTGTGTGCTAAATGCAAGAGTGCATTTTACATTCTCAGCTATAGATTAAAATCTAGAGTAAGTTACCGGTATGAACTGGTAAGATTTTGGCAGCAAGTATATCCCCACGGAAAACAAAAACAAATGGTAAACGCTGTACGGAATTTAAAGAAATATTTTTCTTTAAATGTTTGTTCCTAACCAGGTGCAAGTCGTTATTGTATTCGCTGTGAATTTTGCAATAAAATACCCATTTAGAGCGACGTGACAATAGCTTTTATCACATTTTTGGCAATTTAAGAGAAAAATAGGCTTTGCTTATATAACTAAACACAATTAACTATATTGGTCTTAAAATAATTTTAGAGAATGAAAATCATCAAGAAGACATCTTTGAGTAATACATATAAGTAGTTTAACCTTATGTTCGCTTCAAGGCTATTATTATTTCGAGGAACTAAAACGATTAAGGCGTTTCGGGGTAAAAGCAAATTTTATTTGGACTTTCCAAGCTTTAGTAATTATAAGATGGAAAACATGATACGTAGATAAGGAACTTAGTTTAATAACAATATAACATTAAATAAGAATATATGTACCTTAAATAGCATTCCAAAATAATATCCGTGTTAAATTAGAATCCTATATCTAAAGTCAACGAAAAAGTAATGTCGATTTTAAATAATTAATATACACATAACATATCAATTAAAATCTAATGATCCAAAAATAATGACCACAACTCAATCTTCCTGATTCCATACACATGCAAATGCAATAGATGTCACCACAGTACCTAAAACCTTATTGTACGTGCATACACCCGGATTCAATGCTATGCTCTAATTGGGTCTGATTCTGGTTTGACAATTGTGTATTGTATACCAATCAAGCTCGGTCACTGCGTTCCGGAGATATGTTGTGCAAATACAACATTTGTATGCCCGTATGATAGTATGGTACACGTGGCCAATGAAGCTGTATTCAGATATTTGTATGAAATAAATGAATGAATGTATGAATGAAAATAAATGTATGAAATAAATAATGGAATGGAAAACAAGGCTCACGTGGTCCTAGTAGGTACGATACTGTAGAGTAAATTAAGAATGTTACCACGACTCTCTCGGTAATCTGTTTACTATACGTTTATTGTACACTGACCACATATGACGTCAGCATAAACACTAATAATGGTTTGAGTTCCTAAAATACATCGGTATGTAATGCACTACACGAAATGCACTTTTTCACGACTAAAATAAAAAAAAAAGCCATTATACAAATTTAGATTTCATGCTTTCTGCCGAAAAAAAATATCACCGTACAAATAAAGGTCTAGACTTAATTGATGTCTACTAAAAAATAGACCCAAAAAATCCTTTAGAATTTTAGTTTTCTACTGAAATGTGTTTACCTATTATAGCGTAGTTTCAGGTAGCTCTCACCCTCTCAGGTCGCTAATAAACTGTCCACTAGGTACAAGCTCGTTCGTAAAGCTACTATGACAAATGGCTAGTGTCATTGATAAATGCATTGTTAGTACACTATTGATACATCGGGGCTCGTGTTCAAACCTAGCATTAATTAAGATCATCTACTATTAATACGCGTCCTTTATGTGTTTTGTTAGGTATAGTCCCTCAGTATCAAATAGTATCAATATAGATATTTTATAGACTTGAGAAAAAATGGATATAAAAGTGATAAATTAGCAAAAAGATTGCGATCAGAGAAAAACAAGCAGAAAATTCTAAAACAATTGAATAATCTATAGCAAATTCCGGTTTGATTTGAAATATTTAATACAATAATGCTATTTTGCGTTAAAATCTAATCCAAGAGAGTATTAAATACCTTGTTCCTCGTACAAATCATACCGCTAATCAGCAGTTATGTTGAAACACAAAGTTAATTTATATTAATTGCACGTTTGATTGGTCGCAGGTGCACGCAAAACCAAACACGAACGTGAATTACGAATGCCTAAGAACAAAATATTTAAAAAGAGAGCGAAATTAAATAGAAATTTATGATGTTCAAAATTGGAATGCTTGCGAAAAGGTTACATAGCTGGACGTTATTAATGTTACCTTTTTGTAATAGAAATATTTTTGCAGTTTTATGTAAACAACGCTTCAAATATTTTTAATTATATTTATTATTTATTAAATCATGCGTACGTATGGGAAATTTTTGCTCTCATCTTTAATAAAATACTCAAGTTTGTGTAAAAGAACAAAAACATTATTCACTGCAATATTATTTTGTTTACTCATACGGTAACTATTATAGAAGTACCTACCTAATGCAAGAGTGTTTGGGTGCGATAAGCGAGAGGAAAAGCATCGACGGCCAGCACATATTATAAGTGCGGCCAACAACTCTGCACAAAAAGCAAAAATCACGATACACGTACGTACGTAACGAGCATTGGAACATAAATCATTGGAGTTGAACACAAAAAGTGTACGTATAGTACCGAAACATGTGGCGACGGCGAACCGATACTTCGTCCATACAAATGTAACGCTATAGAAAGCCAGACGAATACGTACAGAAGTTTCCACAAACAAATACAATACAAGTTGCTTACTACGTTTTTAGTTTAAAATTATTCCGACGGGAATCGCTGCGGGATTTTCTGTGTAAAATAATATTACATTTAGCAGTTGTGAATGGAAATGCTGTGTCAGTATTGTGAAGATTTTTCGTGATGTTGACTTACAATTTGAGAAACAAACCTGACGTATGTTTGGGGCAAAACCTTTCTAGCTGTCACAAGTATTTATGATCAACCCTTTATTTGTTTTGTTTTGGATTTTTCTGAAAAAGCTACATCTATCTATACTTATAATAAATCTGTAAAAGTGAAAATTCTGTACATTGAAAATATCAAAACAATAAATGGCGGGGGGTGTTACTAGACCGACACCGAATCCAAAAGTGTGAAAAAAAATATTTTTCTCTGTCTGTCTGTCTGTTTGTTCAGGTATCACGCAAAAACTACCGGTTCGATTACGATGAAACTTGGTATAATTATTCTTTATTATCCTGGGCACCACACTGGGTAGCTTTTATCCCGGAAAAGTATAAACAATAAAAAACTCATTGATAAGTTTCGTCATCCACGCGAACGAAGTCGCAGGCACAGCTAGTAGATACTAAAAGTGTCTACTTCTTGAAATATTTTTTTATCCACTCTACTAATAAAATAATTTTTACATCTGTGATATCTATTGTTATGTGAAAGTCAGATCTCTAGTAAGTGTGAAAACTATCTACGGATAAAAAATGATATTTTCAGTAAATGAATAACTTGCTTTCAATATTCCTTACTCCCCTTGGGTAAGGAAAAGGACGTAGAATTTAGCATGAAATACATGTCTGTCTAAGTTATAGACGTAATGCGGTACGAAGCCGACATGAGCCTACAAACTTCAAGTTAAGCTTAGTTAACTTGTCTTGTGCTTACGAGATAGGATACTTGTTATGTTATGGTTGAGGCACTTACAGGTAAAATATATATATATACATCTTTTAAAGTAACTTTCATGAGGCGTTTTCACAATTTATTATTCACTAGCTGTGCCTGCGACTTCGTTCGTGTGGATGACGAAACTTATCAATGAGTTTTTAACCGCAAAATTAAGTTTGTTTTTTATTGTTTATACTTTTCCAGGATAAAAACTACCCAGTGTGGTGCCCAGAATAATAAAGAATAATTATACCAAGTTGCGTGATACCTGAACAAACAGACAGACAGACAGACAAAATTTTTTTTTTCACACTTTTGGTTTCGGTGTCGGTCTAGTAACACCCCCCGCCATTTATTTTTTTGATATTTTCAATGTACAGAATTTTCACTTCTACAGATTTATTATATTTATTATTCATTTCCTTCAACCAACCAATATTAAAATACTAATTCGTACGAAAAAGTTTGCATGAAGAGCCGAAGTCGCAAAGAGAAATGGCAACTCTGACACTAGGTACTCATGATTTACCTTCGTAATATTTGGAGTCCAGTATAACAATTTTCGAGCAAACGTGTACCGGACGAAATATAAATAGTAAAATTGTTTTGAGACATTTTTCCATACATTAAGGAAGTGATAGAAAAAAAAAAGATTTTTACTTCTTATCAATACGTCAATGTTAGTGTCATACCAATTTATTTTCCTTGGTTTCACTCTAAATGCCGCGTCTCTTAATACTTTTTCAAGCAAGGAAAAAAAAATTTTATTCATTTCCTTAAGCATATAGGTGAGAGAAAAGAAATTTTAATATATAATTTACAGCGTCACTAAAAGAAAAGTTACCTAACAAGCTAACAAACTAGTATATGAAGCTTCATTCTGATATTGTCTTGTTGTGCATAAAGTTTGCGGAGACCCTTTAAAGTTCACTCGAGTTGGGATTCTCCACAAACTTAATTAACAGAACCGACTAATTAATTCTGATATTATCAACACTATCATTTCACCCCTGCCCCAGCTTTAAACGTGTCTAGATAATCTAAAGTGGATCTAGAATTCTAGATCTGTCTCCAACTAAATTAACTTAATTGTTATATTCCTATTTGAAATATCAATCTTTCTAACTGGTAATTTAAGGACAAACGTCAATGTTCAATGTTTTAAGCTGGGTTAAGTTTGAGGCACTTATTTAAGTTATTTTTTTTGCCTCTCTAGATGTACTGTCGTGAAAAATACAGGTACAGTTGTTTGACAATGGCAACCGTAGGAATACACAAGCTTTGAAGTCGTACCTTCAGGTCACAAAACTGTGACGTAAGAATTCACAAAACATTACAACAGATATAAAGCCTTCAAAGTACAATCTTCACGCGATACAAACAATCCTAGTGTGCGAGGTTGGAACAAACGCCAAATATGTAACATGGTATGTACAAAGACATTTAATGGGATATTTATAACGCTTCACAAAACGGAAACACGCCCAATGGAGCGAACAACGTCCTTAATAGACTTTTCCTGTTCTCGCTTTATTACTAAAATATTAAAGCTGAAAATGAAATTATTGTAATGGCTTAATCCAATTTTTTTTTTGACTGTCTGTAAGGTAAACGACGATAAGTAGTGAAAACGAAGAATATTAAAGCAAAATGGGTGGAAAGTTCAATCAAAAGCTTTATTTTTTTTGTCCGCTAAAATTATTTTATCATAACATACCTAAATACAAGAATTTCATGTCTAGTAAATATATTACTTCGAACCTCAATATTCAGAAGGTAAATCTTGTTTGTTAATCAGAATTCAAGTAAGCAGAAAGGAGTTCACTTATTTTCCACGTGAGTAAAGTTTTGCCAATTTTGTGCCATGGTTAATTCTTTACGCACGTTGCTTGCCACTTGCCAGCTTATTATTATTATATTAGTTATATATTCATAGACATCGTAGAAAGAAGTCTGAATAGCTTTGAAATCCTTTACCAATTTTATGATGAATGGAAATGGGAAACGGATGAAACTGCAATGCAATTTTAAAAAGATTCACTAGAACCGATATCAAGTTTACCGGTAATCCTGTAGAAAACATTTCCGATTTCCATAATACTTTCGAGTTTTTCTCGAAAATATTTGTTAAAAATTTCCAGAAACCTGTATTATGATGCAAAATTATATTGAGAACAGTTGCCACCAATACGGGAAATGAACTCGTCATTCATGAATATACAATGTAAGGAAAACTGAATAGAATATTGCGATATGGAACGCAATCATATTGGACATTCAATATCCGTGGATACATATTGTGGTATCGCCAACTTGTGGGAATCGGGTGTTTTGATACTGGCGAATCTCCGTAACGTGCAAATGGTATCTTGGATTCTGATTTGATATCTACCGATCATACTGCGCTGAAATATACATTTGAATATATATGTCTTTGATATAAAGACACACAAATTCTGGTACAAGCAAGATCTGCGCTAAAATGGCATAATGATATACCGCACAAATCACTTGTAAAAACGCCATTTTGTACAAAATATATTTGCACTTTCTTTTTTGTTCCCAATTTTTGCACGATCCGTTAGCAAGTCGATATCGTGCGGCCACCATGCAATTTTACGCCTATTTTTTGACAAATTTTAATTGCGTAGGTAAGCAAACCTTAAAAGCAAGATTTATATTACCGAAATAGGATGAAAAAGAACTTTATACTTCTTATTCTTGTAAGTTTTCGTCTTCTTTTGTTGTAGAAGAACTTTTGTAACTTTTTGATTTGTTGTAGCGAACACGTGGGCTTCTGATTGATAAGTGTTGGTATGACTTTCACATACAATACTTACTTGAAAAGTTAGGAAATATTCTGTGTCGCGAGGTAAGTAACTATTGTGTTATTTATACGGTACAAAGTTAGGACAATATACCTACGTAAGTTAATTTTGAGATGACAACCTTAATTGGCCTTTGACGGGCCTGTTGGTCTAGTGGTTAGTGACCCTGACTGCTATACCGGAGGTCGTGGGTTCGATTCCCACCCAGGACAAATGTTTGTGTGATGAGCACGATCATTTGTTCTGTGTCTGGGTGTAATTTATCTATAATATGAATGTGTTTAGAAATATATAAGTATGTTTATCAGTTGTCTGGTTACCATAACACAAGGTCTGCTTAGCTTGGGATCAGATAACTGTGTGTGAGAAGTCCCGGAATATTATATTATTATCATATTATTATTATTAATTATAACTAAGTAGATTAAAAAGTTAATGTAAGAGACAGAACCATATTTTAAAGAATTTTATGTTGACTTGAGGAATCAGATAGGAGTTTTTTTTATAAAATGCGACTGTAGTAAGTTTCAGTCAGCTGGTTACAGTCCCACGGATAGAGATCAGGTGGCTTATTATAAATCGAGCCCAGCCACAGGACAGTACATAATACATGTCTATGTCTGTGTTCCGTACTAAGTCGTGCGATACCGCAGGCAATGAAAGTCACTACATATCAACAGCACACAATAAAAAATGTAGCACTGTAATGCTTTCAGTACACCCTGTATACGAACTGTAAATTTTCGGTTCTTCAGTACTTTTCTTAATTGTAAAAAAACTGTAAATGTTCGGTTTAGTACTTCAGCTTAATCAAATTTTATCACGTTTCGATTTAATGAAAATTGCGTCATAATATCCTAATAACGAGAATTATTGAGATTTTTTAAGTTAAGCTTCAAGGAAATATTTTCTCAATCATTTTCCTTCACCTTGAGATTGTATTCCTTTTTCATTATCTTCAGTCACAAAGAATATTTCCTGAAAATTTTATATTTTTCCTGTATTTTTGAGTCGAAACATTATAGAACGATAAGCCATCTATTTGTGGGCGTTGAATAGGAAACAATGATGATAAATGAGTGTCAGCTGACGCATTTGTTTGTTTATTTATTTCTAATGCGTTTAAAATAAGGGCTTTGGTTTAAGAAACGGAGGTAATTCGTATGTCTGTGTGTTCTTCCCAAAGACATAGTAATTATCCAAAGATTTGTGACATACTGTAAATAACCCTGAAATTTTCCTAATAAACAGATTTAAACCGACACAGCTTAGTTTTATAATTGACAACCCTTTAATAAAGGTCTGTGTCCCAAATTAAAATCATTTGAGTGAAATCCAATTAAGGCGTAGTTCTGACCGGCGGTATAATGACACGACCGGTAGTGGACTGGCCATGTCGAGAATAGAACGGCCGAACTAAAGGTCTCACAGTATAACATAGGCTGTGCTAATAAAATTTTATGTCCAGCTTTGGCTGGAACGTTTTACATCTTGATTTAACGATTAATTTAAATGTTATGTAAAAATTAAGAAGAAAGAGATAAAAAAGTATTATGTCAAAATTAAAGGCAAGACGATAAAAAAAATGCGAGTATCATCACTTCGAAATGGAAACGACTATACACAAAATAAAATAGTTTACATAATATAAAATATCACATGCCTTACTTAAGTATAATTTTATACAACAAGCCACTTAACTCGACAAAAATTACGATACTGTATTCATTTAAAGTATTGTACAGCAACAAGGTTAGTTCACCCCAACTAATATATTCATATTACCTAAGCAGCATCTGGTTAGGATAAAGTCGATCATAATAAAGATCGAAGCACACTGACACTAACTTCTGTATAAAACGGATATTTCCACCACATTGTATCAGGAAAACTGAAAGTGAAACAGATGTAAGCTTCAATACTTCAAGACTTCATAATATTGTAATGGATGGAGCTCCATTTTTAATAAATACTCAAAGGGAACTTGAATAAATATCTTTATGTCGCTGCTGTTCACCTTATGGTGAGAGAGACAGCATGAGACCGTTTCAGTAATCGGCCATAGGAGTTGGAAAGTTGTATCATTGTGATCAGTTTATTTATCTAACAATTCGAATTTAGGTAATGTGCTAGCGCAATATAGCTATTTATTACCTACGTAATTTTTCGGTGACATTGGAATGTCAGTCATATTAACTAACATGTAAGCTGAGAACGAGTTAACTGTTCTGCGTTTTCCAGGTTTGCCTACTTAGGTAGATATCGGGACTAGAATTGAAAAATGTTAATACATGATCTTAATCATATCTTGTTAACTGCCTCGTTGGCCTAGTGGTTCTAAGCGCGACTGCTACGCTAGAGGTCTTGGGTTCGATTCCCAAGTCGACCAAGGTGTTATTGAGTTTTTCTATGAAATTCTCAGTAGCAGGTCGGAGTTTGGATTTGTGCCCGGTTAGTGGCAATAGGCTCGCCCCCTATTAGGTACATGGGACCTAAACATACCGGCGAACTGTGGGTGTACATTGAAATTTTCAAAGATTTACAATTTACATTATATAAAAAATTGCTTGCGGATTAAAGCGAGATAATATTTGGCACAGATAAGAACAAAGTATCTAGGTATTCAATTATTTTCATCATTATTACGCGTTAATCTTTGTAGAGTAATTAAAGTCATATAAAATACGTTTCAATGTATAAACTGTACGTTGCTAATCCATAATTTATGACCAACGTTATGACCGTAATATCGGCTGAATACATTTATTACGAATTGAAAACAATTTGCTCATAAATTGAAGGCTGTATTTTTTAGTGGTAATTTCAGTAAATTAGAGTTCTTTTATTATGTACAACTTTTAGGCACACATGTCTATGGTAAGTTAAAAAATAATGTTAAGAATATTCTAAAATATTTTTTTTTTTTCCTTATTCATATTCGTTTGTATCTATTGACAAATCTAAAGTAATGTGATTGGTTGATTAAAATAATTACAACCAATCACAGCAATTGATATAAAGCTTGACGTCTTTTCACGATTGCTTATGTCTACAGCCTTTCTCACAATAAGGTAAATAACTTTGGGTTATTTTATATTTTCTGTTAATGCGTAATATCATAAACATAACATAACATACCATCACGCCTGTATCCCCGAAGGGTTAGGCAGAGGTGTACCAATGTACACCCACAGTTCGCCGGTATGTTTAGGTCCCATGTAATAGGGGGCGAGCCTATTGCCACTAACCGGGCACAAATCCAAACTCCGACCTGCTACTGAGAATTTCATAGAAAAACCCAATAACACCTTGGTAGACTTGGGAATCGAACCCAAGACCTCTAGCGTAGCAGTCGCGCTTAGCACCACTAGGCCAACGAGGCAGTTAATATCATGCAGTTAATATCATGCCGTACTTATTATTAACAATTTAGAATACATATAGTTAGGAAAGGTATGAAAACCTATGAATACTAAAGCTAAAATGTCCGGTAGTGTTTGTTTCAAAGTTTCAATATTAGGTATTAATTCGCTTCATCAATTCACGAAACATGTTTGTGGCTGAATTTTCGCCGTATATACCAAACTGATTAACATTCATGAAACATGGTGGTCAGAATTTACATGTTGCATGCCCGAAGTGGGGCATCGCGGTAATAAATGTCAACTGGTTAACAGACTTGGATTTTAGCTGGTGACCGAGGACTAGGCCTTTTAGGAATTTCGTCATAAAATAATACTGAAATTAAATGTCGACATTTTAGACAAGAAAAACTTAAAACTTTGTGTCGAATGTAGAACAAAAAGTATTGAAAGCGAAGCTTAAAACAACTGACAGAATCGTCAAGTCGGTATGTAAGATTTACATCTGTCGCCCACTCTAATTATTTCTTTTATATTATTCTCATTCCTAATGCTTCGAGCGGAAATAAATTTTAACATGTGATTCGGGATCAAGGCGAGTTCATTTCCTAAAATAACTTCGAGAATCACTTCATTACACTCTTACAGTTCATTGCCCTTTAGGATTAAATACCCCAATTCATTATCAAATCATAATCAGGCGAAAGCATCACGTTTAATATTTGAGAGTGGTCCCTTGGCAAAGTTTAATGCAGCGGAAGAGATCGCGTTTAAAACGAATTTGGTTGATACTGGCCTCTCACAATCGTTGATTATACTCCACAATTATACAGTAACAGTATAAAACCTTATCTACCGTGTTCAGGCTAATACTAAGGCGTACTAATATGATATTCAAAACTACGAACGTTGCTTGGCGCTGTTATGTCGGAAACGTTTTTAGTCCTTGTGTAAGTAGGCTAAAGTCACACTTTAGCTAGTTTTGCAGTACAACCAAATTGGTACCATATGCTACTAGTAGTATATGCCTACGTACTTATATACAAATGGAGGTAGTCAGAAACAAATGGCGGCAATGGCGATGCTATTGTCTCTTACGGTCTCTAATAAGAGAAAAGCCCGTTGTTATATGTGCTATTAGCTGAAACGCCAACTCACACACATTTCGTGGTAATACAGACAGAAACGTAAGATAATTTGGTAAGTATGAGTGTTATGCACAGATAGCATAATTTACCTAATACGACTGTAGATTTTTCACAATTATTAATCTTATATATAAAATTCTCGTGTCACAATGTTAGTTACCATACTCCTCCGAAACGGCTTGACCGATTTTTATGAAATTTTATATGCATATTCAGTAGGTCTGAGAATCGGCTACTATATATTTTTCATACCCCTAAGTGGTAGTAGGTAGGTAGTAGGCTGGTAGGTAGGTAGTAGGCAGGTGCTAGGTAGAAAAAATTGCATTGCAACGCATGCCGGGTACAGCTAGTAACATATGAAATAAGCGAGGAAAAGTACAAGTAAAAATTGTACCTAGACAAAACCTGTAAAACAGCACCAATTGGTTCGTGATATTTGTGAAACTTCTTATACTTACTTATACCGTGATTGTCAAGACATAAGGAACTTTCAGAAGATTGTATTAAGTGTGTTATCTGTGAACTTTGAGTTCGTGAATACAGTCTACAGTCAGTTAGTATAATTCGCAGCTCCGCGTGTTCCACAATATGCTAATTATGTTTCCGACAGCTTACCAAAAACGTTTTAAACTAATTTCTTTGTCGGTTCACCTCATTTGCGAGCGTAATATACTACACTAAGAATATCGATTTTACTTTGGCCTGTGAATTTAATAACTAAAACAGGCATACAGCATAGGAATGTATGTTTTAGTAAAGTAATTAGATACCTACTGGTCTACTGACTATACTAAAGTCAAAATGGAAAGAGAATTAAACGTTTAAATTACGCAATTATCAACTTTGACAACATGTGTTTAAGTTCATTTTAGAATGACAAATATTACCGAAAAGGGCCTTAAAGTAATTTGAATGTGATGGGAACTGAACTGTTAGTCATTGAATTAAGGTTCATAATCCGAAAGCACGTTCATTATTTCTTTAAAGTGGCTGATGTATAGGTATAAGTCGCTATTTAAGTTAAAAAAATATTAAGGATTGAACCTTAATCCCTCGCCACGGTTAAATTTATCAGGCGAAATTAACATATGCATCTAAATATAATAACATAGCAAAGATAAAATAGGAAGCTTAACGAATTTTAAAAGCTTATTCTATATCATAATAACCGTAATTATCACTAGTTTTTTATCGATCTCATTTTAGCCGTGTATCCTTAGTATTAAGATTTGTAATTGATTTCCAATTTAATTTCATTAATCTACTTCCCAATCATTCCAATCGATGCATTAGTACTTAACAAGACCATTAGTATTAAACTATTAGCGTGTGTAGGACTGAACAATAATGCGACATGGAGGGCGCCATCCGTCAGCGGATTTGCCAACATAAGTGCTCCATAAATCTAGGGTATAGTGATTACGGCTGTATCGCCTGTTCACAGCTTCCACAGATAAAGCTGGTTATAAGTCGCGGGTCACAGTGGCACAGGCAATCATATAAGTGGTGGTACAAGCTACTATGTATTTAAACCAGCACATGATTTGCATTCGTTTTTAACAGGTTTGTATGCATTCATGCAAATAGCTGCCTTTCTATCGAATTTTCAGATATTAAAATCACCTATTTAGGTACTTACAAAATACGTACGTGAGAAATAAAAAAAAAGTTTGTAACTTTTATTTATCTATTGTCTCTTCAATGTACTCATGATAATATACCTTATTTATTGATCAACATTATGTTGATTATTGTCATTCTGGCTCAGTCTTACTATGGGATACTTGTTACCCAGTAAAATGGGTTGTGGAGGTCAGATAGGCAGTCGCTCCATATAAAATACGATATTCAGCTGAATCCGGTAAGACTGGTAGCCGACCCCAACATAGTTTGGAAAAAGGCTAGGCAGCTGATGATTGTCATTCTGGCCTCAACTCACTGGTTACATAGATTTGAAGATTCATTTGATTACAAACAATACTGTCACCTTGTACCTTTCAATTAAACTTTTAAATTAATTGAATCGGATTGCAATAAAGTTGTACCGTTAACAAGACAACGAATAGAGTAGAGAGTTACTGTCGGCTTCGGTTAAATGTCTGCAAAGTAACATCTTCTTTTGTTTTCGAGAACCCGCTCTTGTTAAGACAAGAGATTTGGTTTTAATTGTATTACTGTTTCTTTAGAAAATAACATAGCATAGTCCCTGTTATCAACGAATGTTTAGCTAATGTAGATGAAAATGTTAATATTTAGTTAGTTGATTAATTGTTCAAAAGTGAACAAGGTTTCAATATTAAAGCAAAGTTAAAATTAAGTAGTCTTGCATAATAATAGGTATAATTATGATAATTTCTATGATCGGAAAATTACTGAAGCAGTAATCAACGACTAGGTATACTCAATGTTCGGGTAACTCATATCGCCCGAGGAAATGATTACACGTAAATGTAAAAAAGGGAACCTGCTTCAATTATAAAATCGATACAATATGATTGCCAGGCATACGCATAAAAAAGTGGAATAGAAAACTGTCTCGTGTTGAATTCGGTAATAAGATTAGTATTTTACCTTTAGTTATTAAGAGAATAATGCTGAGCATGCTTTACAGCATTATGGACAAGAATAGCTCAAGACCGGGAGAAATGGAAGAAAGAAAGGGAGGCCTTTGCCTGCAGTGGGACGATAATGTCTGAAAATAATAATAATAAATAATAATTAAGAGAATACACAGAAGCACATAATCTGTGTTCACTCGTACGTACACCTCCATAATTTCCTCAACAATGTAATTAGATTTCAGTGAAACCAATCTGTTTGGTCTGTCAATCAGTATGTGTTATCATGCTGGCTTTGCGAATA
Source organism: Autographa pulchrina (assembly GCA_905475315.1). Classification (NCBI taxonomy): domain Eukaryota; kingdom Metazoa; phylum Arthropoda; class Insecta; order Lepidoptera; family Noctuidae; genus Autographa; species Autographa pulchrina. The sequence goes on from FR997764.1 coordinate 4,447,350, forward strand.
CGGTTTCAATGAGACTTCGCTATTTGCAGACATGGCCGCAATTCCCAGCACTTGTTATAACGTCGGCTATACTACAAAGATGTGTTTCCTTGTATTTGACCTGTTGGCCGAATGAGAGATTGTGGTTATTGGGCTCTCTGATTAACCACATGGGGGCTGTACCTTCACACTTCAATTAATTTCGATTCCAATACAATGGCTATGCAAATTTGATATTTGTTAAAAAATTCAGTATACCAAGTTTACGATTCTATTAAAAAAATATTTTTTTGATTATGAATTAGTGAACGGAAAAATTTTCTTTGATATGATGAAAAATTTCTAAGAAAAACGTAGTTATGTATGTAATAATACCGCTTAAATGTATGGCTAATTGAATTGGAATCATTCGAACATGTTTCTATAGAACCATTTATAAAGTAATTGGGGTATAACTGATTGGGCGGTTTGGGGTTTCTCAAGGGGCGGTAACAAGTCTTCGCAATGGAATGGATTTATTCAGCCATAATAACATATGTATTATACTAAAACGTTTGAATAGTACAATCAATCATGTATAAAAAGATTTTTAAGTATTACTGTGTAAATATTTTCGTATTCTCATCCCCAACGTTCTTTTTGAACCTTTATTTTAATGAGTGAAAAGCATTTTCTTCAATTAGTTTTTGTTACATAAAGTATGCTTCTATTTTGGCTAACAAAAAGCAGATGTCAAAACTCAAAAGCGAGCTAACTCTTAATGCTATACCCGTACCCATAAAAATATTGGGTCAACTTTAATTTCTTTACTTGTTTTTCACAACAAGGCTAACAAAAACCAGTATTATTATAAAAAAGAATTGAAGCTACCTAAAAAGGTCAACTTTTTGTTATTGAAATAACATGAAAAACGTGTAAGCTTTATTTTCCAGTGCTTTCGGCGTCAATTGGATCTCAGTGCGCTCCATGAGGGCGTTAACGAAGCATAACGTTAACGGTGCAAACGTAAGTTAATTAGTATCGGCAGCACATTTTATACATTGTCCGCTCACATCACACGGGTTTACACAGGTTTAATTATATACAGGTGGTTATAAATGTGGCACGAGTTTGCGATTAACGTTTGAATCTAATTATGATAGAAATAATTTAATATTTAGATAGTAATAATTATTATTAAATTTTGGTAGTTTTTATACAATTTTAGTTAATTATTAAAAAGGCTCCTATTTAGAGGAGGCCCAGTGCATGCAAAGATTGTTTTTCATTCTAGATGTCTTTTTTTGGTATGAGACAATCTTAAGAGCATTAACACCATGGACTAATCATTTCATTATACAAAGTGAAGCTTAACATAAAATAGTCTACATACATAACATACAATAGCAGAAAATTCTCAACCCGTTCACTCAGCTTTATGAAAGAAAAGGAATAAAGGCAGGATAAAGGGCCTTCAATGTGTTTTTAATTAGTAATTAGTCGTTTCCATGTCACCCTGATGACTACAAGAATTACTTTATGGGAACCGCTTACAGGAATAATGAAAAAAGTTTTCGCTTCATTTCGGTGCGCCTAAAAATATTATCTCTAAGTACTCGGCGTTTTAATTAAATGTGCTTTTATAAAGTAAAAGTCGAAGTTTAAAAGGCGATAGCTTATTATTGAGACTAAGTTATAATTTTATTAAGGTGGAAAAAATATATTGAGGAATTGAAGACTCTTCAATTATGAAGTCAGTTTGAAGTATAAGACATTATAAACTATTATTAAATGCAGGAAAAGCATGAGGTCGGGAGGGTGTTACTGCATCCTGCTTCCAAGCTTGGATTTTGGTAGCGGAATTAAAGCTAAATATCTCTCATAACATTTAATGTCATGGATTTCCCCAAAGTAACGCCTAATTCTATAACTTATAAACTATTTTGTTAAACTATTTTAACGAAGTTGTTACAATAGTGTTGTAGCAATGTTTGTGGGATAGGTTTGTAGTCCTAACTTTTTGTGGTCGCTTGCGTTATTTCTTTTAATGTGTTTGTTTTTCCAGTAACCTCTGTAAATTGTTATGGATTTTGATCGGCTGTACATTTTATATGATTTCATTATCCATTACATGATTGTATACTGATTTGATTTTAAATTTATGTTAACTTTCCTTTTTCACTTTAATCTACGTTAATTAACTTAACCCATATTTTTAAAGTAAATATTTACCCAGTAAAGTGCTGCCTAAATATTATCTGAAGGGGTTTTGTCCCTCGATGCCTGCCCACCAAATAGTTGTCCTATTACTGTGATCTCTCAGCCGGAAACTGGCAAGGGACCTTCTTATACTTATTAGTAGGCATCCCTGCTTTATTTGCTGGACATTAACATGACCCAATCAGGCACTGGAGGTATTTAGGGAATATTTTCTTATCTGATTTGATGATAATGGCTAAGAAGTGTATTACTGTTGGAATATAATATTCTGCTGTAGAAACATTGAACTGAATACGTGACTATTAAGGTGCAATTGAAAAAAGTCCGTTAAAATCTTTATAAAAATATCATATTTAGTTTTGAAGACCATGGAATGGGTATATTTTATGTAAAAAGAAATTCATGTTTTTAAAGATTTTGTTTTCCGTAGGTCAAGTATCTTAAAGTATTAGTTAGAATTATCTAATGCTATAAAATAAATAACATAAATGCCTTACACTAAATATTAAAAATCACGGCTTTAATATTACGGTTCAACATTTTATTTACACTGCGCAAAACATTTATAAAAAATCCGGAGATTCGTTTTAATATAAACTGGAAATGGACAGATAAAGAATATGAGAGAAGCCATAAACATGAGTATTGCAAAATATTATATTCATTTATTTTATCTCTGTATTACCAACTTTATGTTTATTTATTTAAATCCTGGAAGTAGCATTTAAAACATTGAAAGAGCTACTTGAAGCTTTAAGTTGTGACGTATTTGTGTAAAAGTCGACATAAGTATTTTTATAAAACTTCATAGCAGAATTAAAAAAAAAATAGTTTTACTCTTATTACGGTCTGAAAGTCCATGGAAAGAAGTAAGTGTATTTCGGTGGTTTTAGTCTTTTCTAATTGGCGTGCTTCTTTAAATTTCGTTCAATGAGGTTCGCTTTAATGGTGTTATAAAAAGTTATCTGATTTACCTATTATAGTGATTTACGTTTACCTATTACATACCTACTTACAAAATAAGATTCTTATTTTATAAGTGTATAATAGCAATAATCAGCAGTACTTATATGAAATATCGTAGCATGATTCATGATGCACTCGTGCTGCAGGACCAAGTAAATAAGTTTAGTAGATTATTTATTATTAATACATTCTACTAAAGTAAACCTATTTATTGTTTTTAAAAGATATTATCATTCATAATTCTTACATTTATTACTTCACCAAGAATTTCACTCCTAAAGGCTGGAAGCAATCATCGTTTGCGATTACACTGCCCATTGTATATTGAAAATATAATCCGAGTATTCAATTAATATCGTGAATGGTTTAACGTTTTATTAGATTAACTGACGATGCGAAAAATGTTTTTTAAATAATACTTTCAAGCACTTGTTTGGAAAAATATTATTCACTGAAAATATTATTAAAAAGCAGTTTTAATAAGTACACAGACTTGGCTAATGCAAGTAATTTAAGAAAGTTGCTAAGTTAGTTTTTACACAAGTATTAGAACTTTTTATTTTACAGTATTATATTTTCAAATACCAATATTAATCCAAATATAACTCGAATCTTTGGTTATTAAATATGGTATTAATCATTTTGACAACACACTTCAAGTTGAAATAATATTAAAGCGCAAAACTTAATTTATTCTCATAAAGTTTGTTTCAGTTGCATTCAGTACTTCTTGTTTGATTTCATTATTAAAACTTGAATTAAATTTATTATTTATTAATTAAAATTTTGCAATATAAATATTACGACGGGCCTGTTGGTCTAGTGGTTAGTGACCCTGACTGCTATACCGGAGGTCGTGGGTTCGATTCCCACCCAGGACAAATGTTTGTGTGATGAGCATGATCATTTGTTCTGGTTGTCTGGGTGTAATTTATCTATAATATGTATGTATTTAGAAATATATAAGTATGTTTATCAGTTGTCTGGTTACCATAACACAAGCTCTGCTTAGCTTGGGATCAGATAACCGTGTGTGAGTTGTCCCGGAATATTATAATTATATTATTATTATTCAATTAAACTTAATTCTTAATAGAAAACCTAACTTGGATACCAAAATCTTCTTCGAAAAGACTTTTCAATATCACGAGGCGCTTGTTAATCAAACTAAGTGCTGAATTAATTTATTAAGCCCCATATTCTTTATAACTCTAAAACAGTTGTAGAAGTTTGATGGTTGAAAAATGTTATCCAATTTTCACGGTGCGCCGCCACAGAGTAAGTAGTCCACAGAGGCAAATCGTCCTATTTACCAATTCAGCATCATGAAATCGTAAGTATCATACATAGGTACATATGTGCTTAAAAAAACGAAACAGTTTTTTTTTTATAATTTAAGGCATTTATATTGGTTTAAACATCATTACAAAGTAATTAAACCCACCAAACTGTGTGTCAGTTTGTCGGCGGAAAAAAAAAAGCTTTATACAACCGCGCTGCTAAGTAACAGATAGATCGATCAAGGTTTCTGAATGGTTAACCATTTGTACACACACCGAGCCCTCTCTGAGCCTCGAAAAGAAGGTTTAGCCATTGACCTGACTTTCATACGTGATATTTGATAGTCGTTAAGTTTTTACAATTCTGACAACCGGTCTCAAGATACCAAACTACACAGTAAATAATTTGTGGACGCTGTCGCCATGGCAACGCAACTTGGCTACAGAAAAGAATAGGACAAAGAATGAAAGCCTCTGTGAGGTATTTACTCTTTGGCCCGGTACACGGTGAGGGTTAAAAGGCAATTATAACTTTGGACTGGGCGTTTATGAAGTATGTTTGTGTAAGTGGATTGTGCACGACTCAAATGCATGCATGACGGGAGTTAAAATGGAGTGCAGTTTAGTTTAGAATCGTATTAACGGGAATACTTGTTTTTCTCACCCATTTTTGCAAGCGTTTCGCAATTTTGACATGGAGGAAGAACATAAAATTGTGGTTTTTATTTAGCTGGTAATTTGAAAAACTTGCTGTTATGTTATATTTTTATGCTTAAAAAGAAATACGCTTTTTAAATCTTAACTGCGTAAATGATTGACTACTCATAAAATATAAATACAAAAAGCCAAAAATACTGCAAATTGAATATCCAACCAATTTGAAACGGGAGTCTATTCGACTGTTATTTTGTGTATGTTACGCGATATCTTCTGCAAACGATGTTTTTATTTGAATTGGTTTTATTTTAATTAAAATAAAGAAAATATACCTTCCCCAAGGGTCTAAAGGTTTTACGAATTTTGTAGTTGTTTTTTTTTATATATACTTTTACTATCATATTACACTTTTTAAGTTTGTGATGAAATAAATCCCATACATGCAAGTTATAAATTACGCTATTTAATAAAACCTCACAAACTTAATTTTATAGCCACAGTTCCGCGAATGGCTGCTTCTGTATCAAAAATTAGTGTCCATTTTCCGCTGAAAATGTCCCCTGGAAATTCATTATTAAATTTAATAGTAATAAACTTAATTAAACGATGAAGGGGTGAAACGCGAACATGACGTGTAAAATTTTTGATTAAATATTACTGAAACATTATTTTTAACACCATATTACATGAGGACACGTTTCCTAGGAATTTAAATAAAAAGTGCGTTAAACGTTTACACAAGGTTCGTCACTTAGGAGAACTTATTCGTGGACTAATAATTAAAATAGATATTTTAAAAGTCAAGATCAAGCTCATAATAAGTGGGCTCTTAATTTCAATCATCTTCACATGTGTGTGTGGATATTATTAAACCTGACCCTTTATAGACTCTTCAACTGATTCCACCGTCAAAGTTATTTCCTCGTGTTCAAACACATTCAATATCGGTTTAAAGAAACTTTATTCTCAATAAAGACATGAGTCACTTACTGGAGAACAATATTAAAAACATAAAAGTTTACAAAAAGTTCGTCATCAGTAATACTAGTAAATAGCTCATCCAATGCATTCATTTCTCTACAAGTGATCGATCCGCAAATATATGCTGGCTAAGTTGAGTTTTGAATGCATTGAAAGAGTGAAGATTTCTAATACAAGACGGTAATTTATTAGAGAGTAGTATATAAAAATGAAAACTACCCAACACAAGCCTAGTCTGTCAGAGACAGAAATGCCCGTCATCATATGAAAAGGGGACCGACTTATACAAATAGAGCTAGATAGATATAATTCATGTATTGTAAGACAAAGAACAATACACAATAAGTAGAAACTAAATGGAGACGAAATTGAAAGGAAATGGAATAAAATGAGGCGGGTAAATAGGCCATCTTCGTCGACCGAGTTATTTAATTTTAAAGAACTTGAAATTGTGAAAATTACGAGACAAAAATAACCGATTCTTAGAACTGGAATACTTATACTTTTTAGGGTTCCGTACCCAAAGGGTAAAACGGGACCCTATTACTAAGACTCCGCTGTCTGTCTGTCCGTCTGTCTGTCTCCAGGCTGTATCTCATAAACCGTGATAGCTAGAAAGCTGAAATTTTCACAAATGACGTATTTCCGTTGCCGCTATATACAAATACTAAAAACCACATAAAATGAATATTTAAGAGGGGCTCTCATACGACGGTGGTACGGGACCCTTCGTGCGACTTTAAAAACTTGATGTTAAAATACCAAAAAGTATTACGTTTAGGGGGTCTACACCCGCTGTGTGGAGCAATAAGACATCTTATGGTAACTGTCTGCGTCCCGCGATTTCATATAATTAGCTGAAAGAAAAATCCTATATTTTAATCCTGATAGTAATCTATATTGAGGACAATTTTCGTTCAATATCAGCCAGTGGTTATTGCAACTTCCTTACAGCACACAAAACGTTAGTAGGATGTTCGGATCGATATCGTTTTTTTCTTCTACACGTAGCGGCGTAGTAACCTAAAACAAAGGCCTACTATAAATCAACGTCATACAAATCGAGCAACAAAGGGCTAGGTTTTGTGGTCTTGCGGTACGCGTGACGGTTCAATTATTCAATTGCTGAATGTTGAATGCAACCTATTTCTATTATAGCGCTGGTAGTGGTAGACTGGCTAGCGACTCATGTGGTTTTAATTGCCAGTGACCATGCAAACTCTGTGGTGCTTTAAAAAAACAAATGCTGTTCGAATTTCAAGCGTTGCGTTGATAAACATCTAGTCATCTATTTACCATCTATTTATTTGTGACATCACGTAGTAGTTTGAAATATCTTGGAAGAAAATTTATCATCTAGGTACTCCTATTTCAGGTAATGGCTTACCTGTGCCAAATTTTATTCGATCGATTTCTAGGAAATTGAAACTCTGACATATTTGGCACAATTATGGAACTAAATGCAATTTAAAATACTTTATAAAAATTGGTTTTAAAAGCTATATTAATGGACTAAAATGATTTCCATTATCTCTTTATGCGAATGTTAAAAATGAAAAGTGAATCAGCCTTTAGTTAAAACTAAAATAAAAGTTATTTTCCAATTTCTACCACTGTTAATACTTTTCCCGATTTTGAGTAATAAATTGAATAAATTTCAATATATTGCCAATTAAAATGAAAGCTTTTTCGTGAAATCAGAGTTAGGCTTTTATGTAACGAGGTTTGTGATCCATATCTACTATTGGATTTCCCTTATCATATTTTGTTACCTTATTCTAAAAACCAGGTATCGTCGAAGAAATCCCTTATTTTTTCGAGTTATTTTTTATTCACGACTTTGACAGTGAATCAAGAGGTTTGAATACGTGAAAAGAATCTGAAGGAGTCTGTAAAGGTGCACTTACACGGGCAAATTACATTTCTCCAATTCTAGGAATTACGTTGAAAGAAAATTATGACTACATAGAGAAAATAACAGCAGTTTACAGTAATTTTGCTCCATACAGTGTATTGATGCATCGATCATAGAGCTACTGTATATTTATAGAACTAATCCTGCTCATCAGGCAATATTAATTACGCATACATATTAATTGCTCTAGATTGGTCTATTCGCCCACTTCTGTAATAAAAATAGTCCGTGTAACCGCACCATAACAGTTGGTGAATTATTATACCAGTTGGGTATCCAACCTACTTGACACTTGACAGACAAGCGTAAAATGAGGTCGGAAGTATTTTCAAAGACTTCTTTGTGATAGTTCTAAGGTTCTAGATATCGTTAATTCTTTTGTAGTGCCTTAACTTGGAGACGGAAATTGTTGTGTAATTGTTCTTTTTATAGGCAATCTAGAGAGGCATCTCTAGATTGCCTATAAAAAGAAATAAAGAATTATTTAAAAGAGTGATTAGTATTATTCGTTTTAAATTCTGGTCGGCGTTTTTGTTTTAAATACAATAATGATTTAGGATGAATGTTTTAAAACGAGGTTAGATTCCGCTTGTTACTTGATTACAGAATATACATTATACGTACTACAAAGGAAATCATTATCATCTGCCGAGGCTTTTCCCAACTATGTTGGGGTCGGCTACCAGTCTTACCAGATTCAGCTGAATAACGCATTTTACATGGAGCAACTGTTTTTCTGCCCTCCACAACCAACTTTACTGGGTAACACAGAATCCTATAGTATGACTGGTTGTCAGAATTGACTTAACGACTTCCAAAGATCATAGCATGACAGTCGGGAAGTACGGCTTAACTTGCTATCCGAGGCACGGTGAGGTCTCGGTATGTTTAGCAATGGTCACCCATCCACGGACCAACCGCGGCGAGCGCGACTTAACCTGTATTATCGGTCAAACCGTAAGCTTGGCCACGACCCGACTAGTACATAGTACATATTGTATTGAAATCTTTGCTTAGGTAGCATTTAATTTGGTTTAACCCAGAGCTGCCAAAATAATAACGACTGATACAATTCAACGCTGTAAAAACGATTGCCAAAGTAAAATTCTATAGCTTTTCGATTGCCACTTATCTCAGAACAGATTGATTCGAAATTGAGTTTTAAATATATTAGAAAAAAGGCAATTTTTAGCTACTTCAACCAAAAAGTAAGGATTGAGTGTCAAATTTTTTATTTTCCAACATTAAAATATTTTATGTTTATTTCAACAGATTTTTCTTATAAACTGTTGTTATGTAAAACACAAAATTAAAACGACTTTGTAAGACAGTTTCGTTTCTCGAATATTAAAATTAAGTAATAAGAAATCCACTTAATTCTTTGATGATATTAAAATTGAGGAAAATATGAAATCGCTCTATTTAGTCCTTGTGATCAAAAAGCTTTTCATTTGCTTAGATTATGAAATTGAATTACTGGATGGAATAAAAAAATCGTCCTGTAATTTGTTCACTTGTAGTAACAAAATATTAGTATTCTACTTCGAATAAGGATTACAACATTTTGTTGACAAATGATAAAGTACGTTATGAGGGCATAGAAGTGTAAGACAACATAGTTAGGCAGTTACTTAATAAATAATGAAGTAATATATCTCTATAAAATAAAATCAGTTGGCACATATATGACAATGCATCACTAAAGAACGGCTCGACAGACTTTTTGTGTTTGTAATTGCCAGGACTTTGTAATTTGGCGAAAAAATCGAGAACAGCCATCCACGCAGGCGGAGCCGCAGGTAAAAGCTAGTGGCTAAGTCATTGCAAACTGAAAAATCGAATATCACTATACTCTATAACTGTAATCTATATACTTAAGAAAAAGTGATTCCTTGACCATAATCAAAGTATACGGAGTCGATACAACATACTTTCGTTAGATCCACATCCAAACCACTAGGTTCCCGATAATCTTCTGATGGTAATCGTACTCATATTTCTCACACGAAATCCAATTTACTCGTCCGTAATAAATTGTGGATCGCGACAAAAAAAAGTACCTAATGTTCGTTGAAGTTTATTGAGAAGCTTCCAGAATAAAATTTTAACACAAGCGACCATTTAATGTTCAATCGAAAGGAAATTTACAGCGAAATAATAAATGTCAAATACGAAAATTGAGGTAAAATATGAACGTAAACATATTTTTCTACAATACAAGTTCTTATTGAATAACAGCTAAATTTTCTAACTTAATACAGTAGGTATTATACGGTTTTTACGTGCTATATTTAATACAGTAAAGCAAAACAATCAGTTTTTTATAAAGTCTTACTAGAATTAGAAGTTTTGCAGTTGATTTGAATAAACTAAAGAAGATAATATTAATATCGTTAAAAACATAATTTGATAGATATAACTATTTCTTTATTGACGATAGAAAATTTGAAGTATAGCTAGTAGCTAGTAGTTAGTAGGTCCTTGACAAGCGACAGCCGAGGGGCCGATAAAAACTAATACAAACATTCTAAGGTAAAGGATAAAAATAATTCCAGTAAATATATAGAACTCCGCTGGTATTAGGAAAAAGGGGTAAGAGGACCCTTAGAAAAGTTTTTCATCTGTGTTTTATGAGCCGTAGTTAAGGGATGATTGAGGAGGGAGGCGTACAACGCTAAACGATCCTTCACAGAATTTCGAGCTGTATATACTGCATTTAGATGTACTTATTATCGCTAATTTTCACTTGTTGTTATAAAGCAGGCGAGCAGATTTTTTGTGTACGTGATAACATCCAATAACCTAGTAACGAATGACATGCACGCGGGCTAGCAAAACATAAAAATCATTGGTTGGAGCAAAGTATCAAAATGTGCCGTACCCCGAATACGGGCCCTAACGACTAGTAAAATTGAGCCATTAGATAGAAAGAAACAACAAATTATCGTCGTATTTTTCACCTTTTCAAAACTTTCCAAAGCCACAGGATGTCATTGACCTCTAATCACACGATTGATTTTAACATTTCCTATCGAAACTAATCAAAACAATGCTCGTAAACGCCGAATGTAGTTTCCATTTGACATGTCTAGCAATCGGTGCGGTCCCGACGAATCAATACAAACATCGTGCCCCTATGGGGACGTGACTCGGTTACGGATCACGCACTTGAACGTAGGTGTCGATGCTCTTTTCTTTATAAACAAATGCTATCTGCACTGGCTACGAAACTTAATAAGTATTGGAGAATTTAAAGAAACTGTAACTGCAGTAAATAAGATAAGAAATACAAACTCTAGGGCCAAGACTTGGTGGGTTATTGTAGCCATCCAAGTAACATGTGCCTGCTAGTATAAATTTTATGTTACTTAAGTCCTACACATAGTAAAAATTCCTCATGAAGTAACGTGAAAGCTCCTCAACTCCATATGTTGAGAATTGAAAGAAGGTAGCTATACCCGACTCGATACTGAAAGCCGAGAACACGGAATTTCGACGAAATTTCGAAATTTGTAAGAGGCCAATTACTAGCAATATATAGGCAAGGATTGTATGGATTTGCTACCTCCTTATATTACATTAAAAAACGTAAATGTAACTTCATTTTCAAGTCGAATTCACAATTAGTAAATCAGCGTGCCGTCATTCGACCTGTGTGACATTACAATTAGTAAATCAGCGTGCCGTCATTCGACCTGTGTGACATTAGGTCGCGACAAACAATGAGTTGTGTCAACTAAAAGGCCTTGTTCCACGTGCGGATAAATTAGACATTTCGTTTCGTGCGTGGGTCCTATTATGTAAATCATGTAATTACAGATAAGGCGAAAGTGCGGCTTATTTCGCTGTCGCGTTACATCATTTGTCAAATTCTCTGTACTTTGGTAATTATGGTCCGAAATCCTGTAACAAAAGGTCTGTTTTGCACGCGTTTTTCTTGTTAGTTAACTACTTTAAGGTTTGCGCACACAAATATTTTTAAGTACATTGTGAATTGTTTTATTTTATTTATGTTGATTGAAATAAATATTATTTTTAGCTTAGAATAAATAGCGAAACTGATAGCAAGTTGTTTTATGAATAGTAGGTATGTATACCACAACTTTAAAGATTTTTTTCTTATTTCTGCCAAATTCCGAAAACAAGGTTAATTGTTGTAAGGTTATTGAGAACATTTACTATAGGGCTCTGTTTAAAGTAACTCGGTCCCCGCCAAATTAATCTGTCGTTCGCAGCGGTAAAATCGGGAAACTTTAAACAATACCTAATAATTTAAGGACACTTTGGAACCGAGCAACTAGAGTCAGTAGTTTTTAACGTAACGTTTGCACCTTTTTTTTTGTTTACAAGAAATATAAATATTTTGATTTTTGAATACTAACCAAATAAAAACAAAAGCTTACAATTTTGAACGAGGAACGTAAAATATTGATTAATTCGATATCGATCTGTTTTTGAGTACAAAAGTTTTTTTTTTTAAATGTGACATATCGTCGGTGAGATTAGCTGAAATTCGAAAGTCGATCAAGCATATACCGATTTTATATTCTAATATCCGTTTTACCCGTACCTAAATATAGGACGATCAATTTACAGATGGCGTTAGTCGTTAAGCAAAGTTTAGCTATAATCAAGTGGAAGTTTGCATAAATATAGCCAGGAATAATTTACATTTTAATATTAAATTACTTCGCTCGCCGGCCGACGCTCTAGGGTGCATTTTATTAGGTTTTTTTAATTGCGTTAAATGCAACAACTGTTTGTTCGAAACACGGTGAGGTGAGAATTTATGTAGTTTATGAACGATGTACAATCCAGTTGTGAGAAAGTTTTATAGGTTTGTTCGACAATTGTTTTAAACAGAACATAATATGAAAGTTTGTTTGCTTTGTTCACTACCGTAAACTAAATTATACAATAGCCATCATGATGGTAACTCATTAAACTAGCATTCCTGTTTGTTAACTTAGACACAGATCTATTAATTCCACATAACACTAACTAATTAACACAAAACATGTATCTGACATTATTTTTCATTAAAAGCATTTATCATCTTGATGAAATAAAGAACACATTTACCGAATTAGATTGTATCGTTTAAGCAAACAAAATATTAGGTATATATTACCAACCAAAAACAATAACAGAATACCGAAGGTTACCCAATAACAAAATATGTAACCACATTAGCGATTTGTACTAAGCATAAACAAAAGACGAACGAAATCTGAGGAAACCTGCATGTTTGTTTATACTTTGTTATTCTTTGATTCGTTCGACCAATGTGTACATATTGTGTACATATTCGACTCACAAACAATCTTCAACAGTTAATCGATACGTGTTGAAGGACTATGCTTTTCTTTTCGGCTTAATTTATGTAGTAGACAGGTTAGACGTTTATTCAGACTAATAAGTTGTGAGATATGTAAGTTCTTAATGTAACTTTGTAGACCAATAATTATGTTCATTTAAATCTACGTCGATTCATTAACCAGCAAGGTTGTTTTTTAGTTCGTTAAGTCTTTGAATTTTTTAAATTACTATTACGCACGCTTTATTGAAAAAAAATAATACATGTACTGTTATTTAAATACTATACTTTAGGACGTCCAACTCCTCAGAGTGCCAATCTCGCCAACATTTACGTTGTTGATAAGTGACAATAAATTAATTAAGTGATGAATGATGATCCAAATAAAAAGTTTATGGTCAGCGAAGCCCAAAGTAGTTGTTCCTAAGCTGGGATAAAACACAACCAGAAACAAAAAAAAAACAGGATTTCAGCTGTCTAAAGAACCCAGTAGATCGGTATCCGCATTCAATTTATCGAGTAACTTATTTTATGAGCAAAGTCAGCGGACGGAGATTTATAACCGCGATTTGTAGGCGCGCCCTATCTGCCGATAAGTGACCCTTCGGTGGCTGTCCGAGGACCGGCCCTTAAGGGCACCGCTAACAAGCTTACTTCGACACCGCATAAGAACACTACACGTAAAATGCTATTCGGATAATAATCGATTTATTACAAGGATATCTGAAATGTCAAGACTAAAAGTCCCTAATAAAATAGATTTGAAAAAGGTTAGGGAACTCTGATTCAGCGTTTCTTCCCTTTGTTAGGCTTGTTGTTGTTTAACAATAGGTGATAACATCGACTTTCTTCCTGTCATGTCTAAACGCTGTTAACATTATACTGTGGGTATGATTTCAATTGGATACTCACAAAAAATATTTTAATCATATAAAGTGAATCATTTAATGTACCAGTAACTTGCCACGTGTTTAATACACATCAACGTGGCGTATCAAGGCATCGACGTAATCATTAAATCTAAATTGTGTAATGTTTGAGAAGGTGATGGTCACCTATCAAGCTGAATAGTTGATGACGTTGATGTCCGATGCGCTTGCCGGACGTGACGTAGCTTAGCTACACGGGCTTCGTACAATAAACCGTTAAATTATTCTGTTACTTTGAAGAATTTATACCCTAACATGAGTATCTAACATAGCTACCTACGTTTATAGAGACTAGTATTCAGAAAAGTATATCTTAGAAAGTTTTTCAAGAAATAAATTCTCATTAATTGTATAGATACTAATCCTACCGGATATGTATACATATATTCGGTAGGATATATATGTATATAACTCCTAGATTATACATAAGTCTAAGTTTTATTTCACTATTCAGTCGTAAACAGAAACGCTGTCTAACAAGACAATGGCGATAGGGCACTAAGCGGCATTATGTGCGATTAGCAAAGGTCAAGTTTATTGTCATACGTGTTTTACTACCACGGCTTAGGATGTCAGGGTTGATGGACTGTAAGTTTAGACAAATTGTTTTACTGTGAAGCTTAAAAGGCAAAATTATATTAATTATATTGTACATACATGGGTGAAACTAGCTTCTGCCTACGGGGAGTCGTTACATAATTATAATTGTGTCTGGGTGTAATTTATCTATGATATTTATGTATTTAGAAATATATAAGTTTGTTTATCAGTTGTCAGGTTACCATAACACAAGCTCTGCTTAGCTTGGGATCAGATAACCATGTGTGACTTGTCCCGGAATTACATTATTAACGCTTTTGTAAAGAGTGACTTTTTCCTTTCTTAGTTAAAAACTGTCGTTAATGTGCATAATACGTTATAGCAGAAATATATAAATAGTATGTGTCAAATAACAAATTTCATGTAGGCAGTTTTAGGAAGTGAACGCGTCATGAGAAATCAAAACACAATATCCTTATCAACCTAGAAATATTAATGTAATGTTGGAGTATATTACATAACATAAAAACAACAACGTAACAAGTTGTTTACTATAATATTATGGAAGAAATAAACTAGAATCAATCTCAGATTTGATGTAATGACGTAACAAACATCGCACTGTAATAAGGCTCTCAATCACAGCTGTACAGTCACGAGCAAAAACATGTATACACATAGCGAAATTGTAACATGAAAATAGGGGGATTTTAGTGATGAAATTCAAAAATAACAATATGTACATGATTAATGAACTGTTTTCAATAATTCTTTCATAAGTTAAACAAAATTAGTCTAAAATTGAAGAAAAAATCAATGATAAATTGGAGAGTATATACATATTTTTGCTCGTGACTGTACAGTGGTACTTCGCAACTTGGCACGTCTGAAAAGAGCTACAACATATCACCGTCCCTGTCTCACACACCGCGCATGTATATTGCATCTCGCTAAAACTATCTTCCATCTCTTTTTAGACGCGCCAAGCTACGTCGCCCGCCTGTAGTTACGTGATTTGTCTTATTCACGAGAATATAACTCTATCAAGGGACAAACAAAGTTGTTTTTATCTTGAGTAGATCTTATTTATGACAGTGTTCGTATTTGATGGGTATATGTCACAAAGACAAATTACTGATTTGTTTTTTTTTGCTATTGCCACAGAGATTTTTATTTTCATTTAGGCTTCCTGATTATTTTCCAATGCCAGAAATGAACATTATTAATGTGCGTATACTTAAATTAATTTTAATTGTTTAACAAAATATCACTATTTTCTAATAATATGAAACTTAACTAATTGTACTCTAGAAATAAAAAAACAAAAGAAACTATAAAGTAAATAATTCTAAAAACTAAAATAAGGCTTCACAAAAATCATGTAGTATATTTTATTATAATGGGTTATTGTAATAAAATAAATAAAATAATATTTATTATATGAATTTAATATAAAAACAGATTTTTCAGCATTGAATTAATCTCAACATAGTTATGTACTTTTCTTGCAAAAAATGTATTTAAAATACAGGCCTTTACAATGCAGATTTAAATAGAGATTTTCCGGATTACAGCACACAAAAATGTACCGAAATTATATAAAAAGAAATGTATTAATGTACAAAAATTGTTTTTGTTTACGTCCAGTAAAACATTGTTAGCAAATTGTTCTCACATTTTTTCGGGAAAACTCGGCCGTGGCGAGATTAAACGATGGGACCTGACAAATATATTAATATATTACAATAATATGAATGTTTGTTATTTGAATAGGTGATACAAAATAGGAAACAATGTATGGCAAGGCATATTTGTTCAGTCATTGTGTGATTTTTATGTTTGTGTAGGGAAGTGGTGTTTTTGATAAACTATGTTTATTTGTAAAATTAAAGCTGTTGCTGTAGCTTAGCTTTTCATATCGTAACTTTATTAGATCTAACATTTTTTTGGGTCATCATTTAAAAAAAAACTTACTATATTCTTATCATATTTTCGCTTTTGTAAAGGTTACTGATCGCATATTACTTTTAGAACTCTCCTTAATACTATTTTGCCGTTCTTTCTTACGACCCCCATGGGAAAAACCAGGATTCTCACAATACCAAAGGACAAAACATTCATTTTAATCTTCGCCGGCCCTTTCTACAATTATTTATTCATACCTACATGAACCTTTTCATAAAACGAAATCCTAACGAATCCGAAAAAAAAATTAATTCAGCTCTTATTTTACGCGCTTAAATTAGGTATGGCATTTTAAATTTTATTTTAAGGTTGTTAAGGTGTTAAATAGCGTGCAATGATTCTTTAGGCATAACCCGGCGAATGCTGAGTGAATACAATAACTGAGCGACAGTTTACGTCAGTCGAAGTCAGTGGCGTGACCAAAAGCTGTAAAGCTAATTTAGAAATCAGCATTTTGTCCAATTACTCAGTTCGTCGCGTCCTGTCATTTAATGGGATGTCATGGACGGGTTTTTATTAAACGGGTTAACACCGCTCATACTGCCTTTGTACAGTCCGTGTAAATGTTCTTTTATTTCTTTATTCAATGATAACATTACAATACTCCTTTTTTGTGCGCTAAAATATAAATAAATACTCGTAAATAAATATTGTCTTCACATTTAGGTAGGTACTGTGTATATTTGTTAGATATGACTGCTTCATTTTGTAAATGTGTTCATTACCAACAGCATATATGTGTAGAATGAAAAAAAACCGCCTAGTAAATTTCATGGGCCACATTACGAAAATGAGAAATCTGGCAGAATTTTCCTTAAAGAATACATTCAGAATCAAAATAATTATATACTTATTCACATGTTTATTTCATTATTCTTCATAACAATGTGTGACACAAATAAGGACTGACAAAATGGGACGTTAAGTCTCTCCTGTCCTATTCAGCAAACAACTTCACGAACAATTTGATAAATAATTAATATACGTCGCAGACTCGCTTCGTACTCGTCACACATTAAGTCTTAACTGCTTCATTAACACACTGACATGCAGACACTTTAGTCTTACATGACCGCCCTAATATTTGCAGGGAAACGATTTAATTTGGTTTATAAAATGAAATTATAATCTGTTGAAAATGTTTAGGGAAATATTTGACGACGTTTTCGTCAAATATTTCCCTAATGCAGTAAATTGTTTAAAAGAGCAAAGTAAGTAGCTAAAGCACTTGTGTTATGGAATTCAGAAACAACGAAGGTACCACAAACACCCAGGCCCGAGGTAATGTAGAAAATTTGCTTTCTAGATTGACCCGTCCGGGGGAACCCGGGACCTCAGAGCTAGCGACACCTTGAAAACCAGTGAATTCGCCACTCGACCACGGAGGTCGTCGAATTAAAATCATTGCTTTTAAAAACCAGTTGAATGATGTTCAGTATGATAAGAAAATGAAAAAAAAAATCAAACAGTTTCAAACAAACATCCTCGACTAAACCTAAGAAGACAAAAATAATCCGTTAATTTGTAATAGGTGGTCCACGTTAACAGTAAGTAGGAAAATCAGCACGGGCGGCATCATTCTATCTCCAATATATGATACAAGGTAGATGACCTCCACTTTCATTTCAAATTTATCACATCCCAAAGCAGGTACAAGGAAGGAATGTCCGTCCCTTAGCCCACCGTACATATAGCTGCAAGTCGTGCGTCAGCGCGGGAACTGGGTCGAACATATTTGTCGTTTTGGCGAGAAACGGCGTCGAATTGCCGTCGCCATGGCCGCCGCAATAACACCCCTTTGTATGGTAATCATTTGCGGCCTGTCATCATTACAGTGCGACTCACTGATTCTGACAGGCTGTATCTTTAGATCTGTATGTTTGGAGTAAACAAGCGATTTGTTATGATGTGGCAGTAAGAATTTTGTGTGACAGTCTATCACAACCACGTTATACTACGTGATACATATTACATATATGATGATAAAGACATAAATATGATTATACAATAATATGTACATTGTTTCAATCCAAAATATAATTTAGCTCGTAGGATATATAAAAAATTATCAGGGGAGGTTCTAGTTGGTACCATTTCAAGAACCACTCTTTTAATACAAAACTAGGTAATAGATACTTGGAAATGTTTTATGGTCGTATAACTTATGAAAACAATACTTGTATAAAAATATTATAGACATATTATGTTTAAATGTATAATTATAAAAACTGGGCTCTACAAAATATGTTTATACAGAGATTTGGTTTTTCTAAATTTGCATATATTTTTCATTTCTAAAAAGGGCCAGCCAAATATTACATGGGACTAATGAGGGCAAATGTGGGTGTACAACAACATACCTGTACTCTTCCCTAACTACTGATTCCCAGAACGGACTAATGACATACATTCACTTGTTTGCTCAGATATTTTGGAACCGGCAAAAAACCATTGTGCTAAAATACTTTCCAACCGACTTCAAAAAGATGGGAAGTTCTTAATTCGTGTTTATGTTTTTTTTTATATATTTTATGCGATATCATATATATATATTTTTACTTAAATATGACATCAATTATAAATATTTTTTCTTTATTTTTGTTACCTAAATAAATCATTAATACTTCATAATAGGTATTGGCGAACGAGAGTATATTATGTAAACTGTCAAATACTTATAAAAAAGAATTAGTAGATACGTGAAATTTTATATTTTTTTCTCAGTGAATGTGCTCAGAGTAAATGTAGGATAAACTCTGAATGGGACGGTTAAGTGGATTATTCTGCATGATAACTGCATTATGCGCCGCTGCATTAGCAGTTAATTCTCAAGAGTCTGAGTTCTCTTGTTAGTCCTACTCATATTTAATCAAAACTTTGAATGTATGACATTTTCAGTCAGTCTAAATAATCCTATTTTGTTTAACTTTACTTCATAAATAAATTACAAAAAAAAAAGTACAAAAATATGGATGGATATCATTCTAAGGTCACTGAAGAAAAGGACACACGCATATCATATAAACATAACATAACATACCATCACGCCTGTATCCCCGAAGGGTTAGGCAGAGGTGTACCAATGTACACCCACAGTTCGCCGGTATGTTTAGGTCCCATGTAATAGGGGGCGAGCCTATTGCCACCAACCGGGCACAAATCCAAACTCCGACCTGCTACTGAGAATTTCATAGAAAAACCCAATAACACCTTGGTCGACTTGGGAATCGAACCCCAGACCAGCGTAGCAGTCGCGTAGGCAGTAGATATAAATATTTTAAGTCGTCCTTCTAAAAACGATCATAATAATCATTAAAACAGTGACTTTGGAACACTATACGTAAGGTTGAAACAAAAAGGTGTTAACTAAATATAATGAGTTAACAAATTAAACGTAACGTCATGTATTTTAAATGGCGAAGTAATTTACGACTACAAAATTATATACAGCATTCTGGCTTTCAATTCTGGCTTCAGAAACATATTTATGTTAGTATAACCCGATAAGGCACCTGAAATGGATATAGAAATATTTCAAGGTCGTAAAAAGGAGGTCGAACGTGCTTACAGACCATCAGACGAGCACTGGTGATCAATCTTGACGGGTGCTTTAAAGACCTTCAAATGTAACTTTTAAAGTGCTCCGTCAAACTTTAATTGTGTTCTGTACGTCGGGACCTAAATCAAATTAAAACCGCGACAAAATCCGTAAAAAAGTAGTTTTATTTCAATGTCTAACATTCGCGTAAATCTAAGAAACCAATATGTATTCTGTTGTTAAATTAGGACTATAAGTTTCATGAAGGAGTACATTACTTTATACATGACTTTTGAATATATTTTTTTTTACATTATATGTGCTTTCGAAGACAAAGAGATAACAGTCTAGGACGAAAGCTTGAAATGAGATGATGTCTTAAATCATTTACTTCGTGCATTATAAATAAGTACACTGAACAACATAATTCCCTAAAAGTATAAAATAAAAGAAAACAATATCTTCCAAAGGTTCAATAATTTTAAATGTAGCAAAGGTGTACGAAAATATTTTGTATAAAATCACAGCCTCGACATTTTTCCTAAGCCTGAAAACCTTATCAGAGGTTACTAGAAGAACATTGTTGACGCTAAAGGGGATTTTAAATTCAACCCGCGATTCACTGACGCGTAATTTAGTTCAGAAAACAAGTTATTTTTATCGAACAAATCTTATAGCTACACCTAAAGCATTACTTTTTATTTGTCACGCAACAGGCCGCAAATAATGCTTGCCTATTTTGAAACTAAATTAAGAATGTAGATTAGGTAGCTTCTATTTTTAAACGGGTGGGTAGACAATTGATTGGCGGGTAGGCTTGGGTGAAAATGACTAGAAAATGGGATTGGCTTCAGCCAGTAATTTATAGTAGGCGGAACTGAATAATTGTGACGAATTTGGGGACAGTGAAATGCTTCCTAAGGTAACTGAGTTATTAGGCATGAAATTGGAAAAAAGTAAAAGTATGAAACGTAATTTTTAACCGACGAAAAAAACGGAAGAGGTTCTCAATTCGACGCGTATATATTTTTTTTTTTATGTTTGACCACGCATAACTTTTTTTAGTTTTAATTTATTGAATATTGACGTTTAATTTTAAATTTGTATACTTAGTTACACTTACATTTTTTAATTGAACTATCTAAATATTTCAATTAAGAAGTGCAAGTAATACTAATATTAAATTATAAAGAGACATCAAATCGCTTCGCATATCAAAAAATACAGATACACTCAATATAGAAATGTGTGATTTACCATAATACGCTATTTAAATCTTCTTCCTTATACCTATAGAAACATTGCCAAATAACCATAACCTGATTACAGTAGATTGGGTTCATAAAAAGTATATCGGCTCATTAAGTATTATCGAGTATTTATCGGATCAATTGATACTCGAGCCATTTGAATTAATGAAGGCGATTGATTACTCTTATCACATTGATATGCTAATTTAATATCACCTTTATATAAAATCCTTTTATTATTGAGCTTTTGAACGCTATCTAATAGATCGCGATAAGATAACTAAATAGGATTTGGAGTGTCACTGACTCTTATTAAATTTAAATACTTAGTTACTTTGATTTTTGACTTTAACTTTATTTAGACTTAGTTATTTTTTGATTTTACTAGGCTTAATTATTTTTGTGGAGAAGTTGATATGTCGGTAATTTGACCTGTATTGACCTTCGGCAGGTGTGGAAAGTCAAATACGAGAGGTCATGTAATGCCATACTAGGCGACGGGTATGCAAGTCATTTGTATGACCTTATATGTAACTATATCGTATAGCCACTTTTTTATTTCTTTTTGGAAGTAAATTGTTTTAATTAGGTATATTTAAGAAAAAAATATTATCAAAATTGTTGTCATGCAACTGATGCAATGTTTTTATAATTATTCCCTATTTATATATTTATAGTATTTATAGTATAGTATTGTTTATATTAATATGGGCCTTGATGCCTGAAATAAATGGATTATTATTATTATTATTATTTACATAACTGTATGGACACGACCAATAAAATCATAATTATAAGTATAACATTAAAAAAATCTGTGTTATACTTGCCATGTAAAATAACTAACTCATAAAAAACACTGCATAGAGTATAGTGGTCTAGAATATTCGCTGAAATGCATCGGTGATCCATTAGCATGAAGCTAACTATGTTTGGCTTAGCCTCGAGTCTAAACAGACGTGCCTATGTATTACTATGCAGGGTGTTAAGAAAACCCTGTCCGACCCAAAAGGGTAAATAGGTTTCACAATCACATGACCAAATCAAATATCAAATTTGGAAAATTCATGATAATAAAATTAATAATGAATTTTGAAATAACCATTTTTTGCCTCGAAATTCCCTAAATTCGAGATTAAAACCAAAACTACAACATTTTTCCTTTTTTTTACATTAATGTAATCAGATATCGATACCTAACAATACCTTCACGGATCGGACAGGGTTTTCTTAACACCCTGTATAGCTATAGTTACTTTTATATGCGCGTTCCGGTACGAAGGGAGCTCGATGTTTAGTACAAAGGCAGCCCCTAGTGATACTTGACGGTGTAGATCGATCGAACTGCTGAAAAGATAGTTCAGACATAAGTGTGGGAAAATCAGCTATTTTTGTACCACCTTTTAGCAAAGTGATTTACTATGCTAAAAGTACTATTAATATGCCTAGAAGATATTTATTGAATATAGTGTTTCATTCATTAGTTTATAAGGCAGCTGCCATATGCAAAGTATAAAATAAATAAATGATAATAAATACTAAAACCTTCTCCTTGATCTAACAAATTATTTTCTGAAAACCGCATCAAAATCGGTTCAGCTAAACGCGGGATAATCGCGGACAAACATACATACATACATTCATACAGATAAAACTGAGAACCTCCTTTTTTTGAAGTCGGCTAAAAATCATAGTTTAATTTAATAACACAGAATATGGTTAAGATTTCGAGAATAGGTACTGTTAAGTAGAAAAAGCAATAAAGAGTTTCAGACGACCTAGATTGAAAGCTCTTTAGGTTCTATTATACTCATTAGGCACTAAACTACTTCAAAAACAAACATTATCTAAATACCTTTTAACCCAAAAATACCGAGCTAAATATGTCCGTATTATTATTACATCGATATAAAAAGGCCGCCTTTATTTTAGATACAATGTATTTTAGGTAATTAAAGGTCTGATCAGATTATTTACAGAATATTCTGTGGGGGTAGGTTAAATATAGTGTTGTATATAAATATTATTACGTATAATGAACTTAAAATGTCGTGTGAGGTGAGTTTCATCCATCATATAAAGTCAAGGTTAATGGCTTGAACTAGAATCACGGCTAGAAATGGATGACTTAGTTATCGTACCTACAATTCTAGGAATATTGCGATGATTTTATAAACGACAGTGCAATTTATGAAATTTTAGAATTGAAACCGATTTTTTACATTGAGAAATAGACTGAATTTTAATGAAGGTGGCTCATGATATTCGTACTATGCTTATGTATATTTAATCAATATTTGAGGTTTTTTTTAAAGATTTAAACAAAAATAAAATTCATAAAAAAGATTAAATAAAATAATAGAAACATTAAACAAACGTCAAAACTTTGTCATTCCAAAACGTTAAACTTCTAAACCCAAAACAAAATAACCACATTTTCAGCTTTTAAAAAAGGGCTTACCTAAACAGCAAACCATAAAATACATAAGTCATATTATACATACCGACAGAAACATTTATAAAAGAAGTTCCAAACAAGTCTTAAGTAGGGCGAATCCTGTTTTTCACGGGCCGTCGCCCTCCGCGGACGTTTCCTGCTAGGATCACCGCTATTATCGAATGTTTGCTGTAATTAACCGACATCAAAGAGATGGGTATGTTTAAACTTCGGTAATTCTTGTAATGCGAGGCGGAAAAACATTGGGGTGGGCTGAGATGAATGTGCTGGAGAATGTATTTATGAAAGAGGTTTTGGTATATTTGCGTAGTTGCTACTAAATATGGTTAAGGTCTGAGATAAGCTTTTGCACCTGTTTAAATAATTAAAAAGATTTTTTTAACAACAAATCTTGAATGAGCGTTTTTACCGTGATACAAAAATAACCACATTGACCGATCGTAGCTATAGCTACGATCTATTATGATATATTTTTTTAATTAATCGTAGTCGCGATTATTTGACACTAAGCGATTTGGAATCAATGCCAAATTCTGTCTTCATAACTTATAATTTATACGATATCACTGCATATACAATATACTGTTGTGTTTATAACCGCATTACTGTCCACTGCGCGAGTACATAGAAGTTGGCAAGTGCAGATTGTTTCAACTGTGGACTAGTTCCAGTAATTAGATTGACCTGCACTCCACCATTATATGTAGTTCATGTAGTTAACAACAACGTTTTTTAAAGTTGTTATGTAAACATTTAATAGACA
This sequence comes from Autographa pulchrina, assembly GCA_905475315.1. Taxonomy (NCBI): domain Eukaryota; kingdom Metazoa; phylum Arthropoda; class Insecta; order Lepidoptera; family Noctuidae; genus Autographa; species Autographa pulchrina. The sequence continues at coordinate 4,472,087 of FR997764.1, forward strand.
TATATACCGCCTGCGAATGTTTGCTTGTTTATAACAACAGCTGGTATCGAAAATGTAAAAAAAAACATATTATTAATTTAAGGTGTTGAGAGATTTACGATAAGTTTGAATTTGTTAACTTGTAAGTCTTTGCAAGCTAAATGAAAACCACAAATCAAACTACTTTCAAAATCAACTAAAACTTTTATTAAATCTGTAAAACATGCCTTAATAAAGGTCAACAATAAATAAAACATTATAATTGTAGGACGCTTAATTTCAAACTATATTTCACAAAGTTTTATTGCTGAGGCGATAAAAACAATGACAGCTCAAATTAATTTGTGCCAAAGTTTAAGCAAATTAAATGTCCGCTGTTTTGTCGCCTACAGCCTATTAATCACTAGGCGAAAGACAAATGCATTCATTATTACTATTTTACTAAGAGCGTGTTTTGTGAATAGACGGAATTTTTAGGTGTTGTTTGTTATTAACAAGGGACAAACAAATGACAAACTTCAAATACAAACAAAAAAAGACCCATGTAAAGCCATGTTGTCGATATCATCTTGACGACCTCTGTGGTCGAGTGGCGTACGCACCGGTTTCAAGGTGTCGCTAGCTCTGAGGTCCCGGGTTCGAACCCCGGTCGAGTCAATGTAGAAATCAACTTTTCTACATTGTCTCGGGTCTTGGTGTTTGTGGTACCTTCGTTGTTTCTGAATTCCATAACACAAGTGCTTTAGCTACTTACTTTGGGTTCAGAGCAATGTATGTGATGTTGTCCGAATTTATTTATTTATATATTTTATTTATCATTTAATAGTTGTTATTTAGCTTGTAAGATTTGACTTAACATAACATACATGCGTAGCAAGTTAAATAAAAGATTGTCATTAATTATAATAATAACAAGGTCACTGGCAATAAATTAAAACCTTATATAAACGATTTAGATGAAGAAAGTATCATCAATAAAGTGACTAATTTGCGCGATTACTTATATTTTATTTAAGGGAGCACGTCTTTATTAATTAAAATGTACATTCAATTATCTTTGAAGCTTAAGTTAATCAAAGCTTGTTTATTCTTGAAATAGGTAGATAAGTTAAAATAAGATCTCTGTTTATCTTGGCAAAATATTAAAATTTCAAGTCTTTCAGAAAATAAAAACCGTAAAAAGAAGTTTTATTTCAATGTCTAACATTCGAAAAAAACTTATTTGTATCACTGAACCTACGTGTTTACTTAAGTAAACATAAAAAAAAGCACTAGCACTGTCTAGCACTAATTGAGAAAAAAACACTGCAAATCGGGAATATAACTACTAACAAACCAAACACGACCACACACAAGCTAACAAGCACAAACACACACTCTCAAACATTTCCTTTCTGTAGAAAAAAACGATGGCTTTCTAAACCTAAATACAATTTTAGGTTCTAAAGACAAATGCAGTTTATTAGGTTTGCATCGCTGGAGTGTCGACACGTATTGTATTATTGATTTAAGTAATTACTTGCTGCGGAACGGGTCTGAGTGAACGAGAGAACGAGTGAACGGGAGTGAACCGGAACGTGAACGAGAACGGCCGGACCGGTGTGATTGATAGCGATAGACGTTTATTTGCAACTTGTGTCGCAAAAAGAGGGTTCGTTAATTACCCTGCCTTTTGAGTGATAGGGTATGTGTTACGTGTGATGAGATTAATAACTAACGACCTACATAAATCCCTTGCTTAGTTTGCTTTTCGTAAATATATGAATCACCCAAATATATTAAATAATCAATCAGCAGAATAACGGAATAAAATTAAACAATTGTCTGGTAGATGTGAAAAACGATCTGACAAGAGTTCTCGTAGAACTAGGTCTACGGCGCTACGAAGCTACGACGGCTACGAAAAGTCTACGTCATGTTGTACATTTGACTTTTAACTTATTTCTAGCACCGAAGGCATACTTAAATATCTCATTTGCATCACAAATACTTGAGGCCCATAAATTTGCATTTTAAGTTGGTATAATTAATTTTTAGTAGCTTTTTAAAAGGTAAAAAGTATTTTTTTCACCGTAGTAGATATTTTTAACTGAAAAACATTATTAATTTCTGATTCTCAGTTCAGCGATGAATTTAAAATATTGTTTATCATATTAATTATAAATAGTCGTTGTTAGAATATAAAATTGTTGAATTTACGACCAGGTGCAAATTATTCTGTTATTCAAATTAAACTGGTAAGCTGATTAATTATGGATACTTCACGATAACACGTTAGGTAGTTAATATTTACATTTACAAAATCAAATATTCATAATTGCATTATAATAAAATTATTTGTACCTACCTATTTACTCAATTATTTAAATACAAATAATTTAATTATAAATGCTTTTATAAATAATAAGTAAACAATGATGATACATGCATTTGTTTTGAAAATATCAGATAAAATATGAATTATTTTAAATCAGTTATATACATAATAAGTAAAATATGTTAATTTATGTATTATTTCCAGAATCAATTTTGAAATTGAACTACACAATCATTTTACTTGCACGATGATCGAAGCAATATCTGCATTTAAGTTACTAAACCTCTTAACGAAACTCCTTACATTTGCAGTAAAATGCAATCAAACTTAGAAAACAAAACTTATGCAAAGAAACAGTGAATTATGACTCTCGTACGTCTTACTCGTACTTAGTGACTAGGCCTTTGTCTTATTCAACGTCTTACAGTATGAAATACAGACACGAATATAAAGAAAAAAGTAATATAATAGAAACTTACATCTGAAATTGTTACATTATGTTATTATATCGACACGCTTAAGAATAAGAATACAATTATAGTAGCAGACTCTGCTTGCGACCACGGCCTGTGTAACCCGGTCGAAACGTTAAGCCCTAAAGGTATTTAAGCATGTTGTACGCGCTAATCCCCGTTCTATAATATTATTATAAACATGCAGCGCGATAGTTTAAAAGAATACAATTGTAAATTATTACAAAAAAAAAAGTTCAGTAGATAGTTATCCTTGGGATGATTTAGTCATTCCTTTAAAGGGTTTTTTTTACCAACTGAATTTTTAGAATGATAATCGATAAATGAAAATATTTCCAAATATAAAACTGTTTTTAAGTGTAAGACGAACCGAAATTCTAGTGTCTTAATAAATTGAAGTATTATACATATTTTCACAAACAGCGAAACGAAAAGCCAATTATTCCAAGCCTTATTATAATTACAAAGTGAAACAGTAACGATCCAAAACATATGCGACATCTACATTATAATATATGGGCTGAAACTTGCGCGGCTTTGCGGGCCTAACTTAAAATTATGGTCTGGGTAATACGATGATAAACTTCGGCCTGCGATTTGTCACGGAAATCAGGCAACAGAAATTTGTATCTGTAATTTATAACTGACAACTTTTTGGAGAGGATATTTTAGAGAACGCTTAGGTCTTTGCATAAAAAACAATTATTAAATAGTTGTTTTTACTTATCATTTTTAATTCGCCATTTTACACCATGCATGATTGAAGAGAGAGTTATACTGTTAATTAAATTGTTATTTTGTAGCTTCGATTTGTGTTTCTCTGGAACGGTAGTAAGTAAATACATACTCAAAAGGATAAACTAATTTTAATTTTCGAGTCTAAAGGGATACCTTAATGGAGAGTGTTCTTAGGTGTTATTCAATTCATGCTTTTTAATTTAAGCCAAGTTTACATTTAGCAACAAAAAGCCCTTTACATAAACAGTCGTTCATCGTAAACGTTAAAGGGATTGCATGCAAGCCTCTCACTTAAATTCTATCATCCGTATTATTGCGTAGTAATCGTCAAAGGCATTGAGTGACCTGTGTTGTTGTTCCCCTACAATTTGGCAAATAGGAAGCCGGCTATTGATCGGGAAACATACGAGATTAGTTATAGTAAACTATGGAAAACCGAGTGATAGCCCAATAAAGAATATACATAGAAAAAGACGTATTCAGTCAAACATAGAACCTCCTCCTTTCCTCAAGTTGGTTAATAAAATATAAGAATAATAATAATCCAGCCTATAAACGTCCCACTGCTGGGCACAGGCCTCTTCCCATATAGAGAAGGCACGAGCATTGATCACCACGCTTGCTCTCTGCGGGTTGGCGATTTCAGATCCCAAATTTTGGAATCCAGGTTAATAAAATCAAGAGGAAAAAAAATACCTACTTGCTCATCAATTGTAAGTATTGGTTACTCAAAAAATTTATTTCGCAATGTAATATTTTCTGAACATAACTTTATCCCTGACGTAACCTGTTCCATTACAAGCTTTAAAAACAATTAGTAACTTCAGGTTTCAATATAACTTCGACTCGAGTTTATCCTCTTTTAATAACTTTAAACTATGAACTGAATACAAGTCATTAAGTACTCACCGATATACTCAAAAGCTTTTAAGAGCACGAAGTTTGAAAGATGCACGACTTATTAATCCTAGCTTTCAAGCAGTAAATAGCCTTTGATATAAAACACTGGGAAATAATACGTACTTAGCTATATAATACTTACATCTTTAGAGTAGAGTTCTTATGTAAGAGGGTTACATTGATAAATTAGAGAGTGAATGACATAACATAATAATAATAATAATGTCCTGGGACAACTCACACACGGTTATCTGATCCTAAGCTAAGCAGAGCTTGTGTTATGGTAACCAGATAACTGATAAACATACTTATATATTTCTAAATACATACATGTTATAGATAAATGACACCCAGACACCAGAACAAATGATCATGCTCATCACACAACATTTGTCCTGGGCGGGAATCGAACCCACGACCACGACATAATCTGAACTACATATTTTATTTTATAATCAGCTTAATACGACTTAAAATGGGACTAAAAAACAGGCCGACGACCATGCCATGCATTTGTCTATTTTAGCATCTAAACCCGTAGGAAAATTTAAGTAATTTTAATTGTTTCCATATAAAATACTCTTGTTGACCACCAACAAACAATTTTTAACCGTATAATAGAAATACTTTAACTATAAATAAATGCTAGTGTTAAATACAACTACGAACTTATATTAATACATGTAAAGCGTACCCTTACAATCGGCATGTCACACCCATTAAACAGGTCCTGCGTTTATTGCCTAAGTTCTGAACTCAGTCTCAACATACCGACACTTGAGTCGTTGTATTAGTTCTCTTAGAATTGAAACACAGATAGTTCTGTATTCCTAGTACGTGGGGGACATATTAGCTTCGAAAAGTTACGCTTAGAATGTATAAATTGAAAGGAACTGTAGAATATGAGAGGAGTAAAGGGGGATAAACTAATTTCAGTATGTTTTGTCATACAACTAAATATTTAACTACTAACTTTTTAGATGTGTGGGGCATCACATACAACAAAACCAATACTTTATAGAGCAACCTCTTGGTAAGACTGTCAGTTGTCAAATGTTTTTGGACTCAACGTCAATCAAATAGACATTCGAATGAAAGCCAGTGGACTTAACCTTTTTCAAGGCACGGAGCGTGACAACACAGTGACATTGTTAAACCACAGTCGTAAAAACTGTTCGTTACTAAAAACAGTCTCAATCACTCAAGAGTGAAAAAATAAAAACTATAGAGTGCAAGTATCGTTTAAAGCCTATTGTCCCGTGCGTAAGCAGATTTTTGGCTGTATGTCCCAAATTCATTTATTGATTTAAGTTATTTTCCGTGCAACGACAGAAGTTTTATGAGTTCAGAAGTATAATAAAGTTTCGAGATAGTTTTACTAGAACGGCGCGCCCTGTTTTGATACTATTTTACGACAAAACTAGTTCACACTAGTGATCACGGTTCATACCTTGATATGCGCACTCTGAAGTTTCTTATCTATACTCTAAGGTCAACACACAACCACTTCAATATCACCACTAACTATAATGAAGGCAAACAAACTGTAACGCCATAAAGATTTCAATTTCAGGTGCCAAGGTATTAGGTTAGGTAATATGCATAAAAGTAGAGCGTGTGGATGTTATAAACCTAGTTTTGTGGGCCCCAATCGTGTCGTCGCGGCCAGATTTTACGGCCGACCCTACCCTTAGCATTTAATTACCGGTTTGGTCAATGAACAGACTGTTTACCTTTACGAAGAGCGTGCCTAGAATTGTGAAAACAAAGTAGATTGCATGTGTATCATACTACCATCTGATTATACTGTTTGATGTAGATTGGCTAGTTATTTAGATTGATGTCGAGACAGCAAAGTTTTAAGTCCCGGGGAATTTTTAACATAATATTTTTTTGTTTTCTGGTAAATTGCTGTTTTCTTCGAAATTAATTATTGATGAATTATATAAGCGAGCGAAGGTAATTGGAAAGACAGATAGGTAAATGAATTATAGTTTAGTTTAAAATTTAAAAATATGGCGAGTATATGAGGCACTATGCTGGTATTAATAAAGGTAAATCACCTTAGCAAACCTGAAGATACTTTGCTCACCTTTATTTCAGTGTATCAAAGAAGGGTTTCTTTTTAAAGTAATAATAACTGATTATCTTATCAGGGCCGGCGGGGGTTCGCATAATACTAGAGTGAAGGCTTTTATCTGGGTTTTTAGCTTTCTGACCTCAGCCTTTCATTTCTAAGGAATTTTAATTAAACAATATTGTTGGGTCAAAATACTGAGATATTTTGGCGTTGAATACTTGGTGTTGGATGTCGAATATTAGATGGATTCTTATAGGTTTATGTAGGCAAAAAATGAAACATTATATAAGGTAAACCAGAATTCGTAGAACAACAGATCAGAGAATACCAGATAACACAGTAACTAATAGCAAACAAGGTTTTTTTTTACAAGATCAGACTAATCTACGTTGTGTACAGTCACGAGCAAAAATATGTATACACTCTCCAATTCATCATTTATTTTTCTTCAATTATAGATTGGTATTGAAAAATGTGTTATGATGATATTATTGAAGACCTTTCCTGAGTCATGTGCATTTTTTTTTTTAGTTTCGATACAAAAATCTCGCTAATTTTATGTTACAATTTCGCTATGTGACGTCACTGTACCTACTGGCATTAAGATTTTCAGGTACCTATATTGATATTGGCAAGTATATTGATTATATACCTATATATACTTGACGAAACAACATGTCTTTAATATTATTAATGATATGTTATCGTCTAGTTAAGTTTTGTGCTTGTTTTATATTACCGCAATTTACCAGTACAACTAAGTTTACGCTACTTTTCCGCATCGGGCACTATTCCAAGCGCCATACTGATTCTAAGAAAAGAGATACATACTACTTACAACTTGACCTGGTAGGAAAATCAAGGTATTAAACTTTAAAGATTTAGAATTATGTAACATAAGTGTTGGTGAATTACCGAACCACCACTCGATACTTTAGTGTGGATGTGAAGTAAAGGTTAATTAGCAAATGGTATTTAAAAGAAAATCAAGAGAGATAAGTAAACCTAAAACATAATAACGTATTATTTTCAATAATGATCAAACACTCAAAATTATTTTCATAATCTAGACAAAAACAATACAAATTAACCCAAAATATTCAGTAACTTACCGACTAATACCGTTTGTTTAATTAAGTAGTGATAACCGAAATTAGAATCGACTAGTACGTCGCGTCACTATTACCTGAATAACGAACAACACTAGTAAGGAATATGTGATAGCGGCGCGTGCGGTTCTCGTTGTAGTAGTATCTTGCATTATATAAATTAATAATAATCATTATGGCGTCGCTGGCCTTTAAAAGTATTGTAATTGTAACGTTGAATCCATTCTTATGATAATATATTGTAAAGTTTAAAGCATCAGTGGTTTCCTTTTAACAGTAGGTACTTACGTAAATATCGCAACAGTATTCCGTATTACGTAGATTACTTTATAGGTCGCGTTAGCTACAGCCAAATAGTTTGTACGTTTCAATTCGACGACGGAAAGGATCTTGTTTTGTTCACATTGGGGGAGGTTGCATCTCACTGCCGATCTCTTTGTATACTGACCTAATTTGCAAGCCTCGAAGTAGGACACCATTGTTATAAATATTTGTTTCCTTTCTATGCGGGCTGATTGCGAGCTTTTGTGTGTAATATACACATTTGATTGCTATTAGGCGTGTTTCCTGAAGGCGTTCTATAAGCCAAGTCCGTTTGTACACGAGGTGACACAAGTCTCCGATACCCGATGACTTTAGTTTTTAACGACTTCTGACTATGTACGAACCTCTATACATACATGTATGTACGACGATCTTCGATTAACAGTTTTTGCATTGTTGATTGAAGACGACGATGGTTATTTGGATATTAAAATTATAAATAGGTTCAGGGTATGATATAAGGAAGATAAGAATATTGTTTAAATGATTTTTAAGGAGACCGAAATAGTAGTCGACGATCGTCATTTTTTCAGTGTAAGATTACACTTATAAAGTTCTTAATTTTGTTTTATGATGTCCTAGATTTCCTTAGTTAAAGGATTTTTTTTTGTTGGAAATGAAGGTTGCGGCAAAATTGTTCACAAAATTATAGCTTTATGAAATTTTATTCAAATTCCAAGCTCGCCGCTTTATAACGACCCTTGTTTTTCATTAAATATATTCTAATGCTTAGGTAAACGACCGACATATAAATATTCAGATATGTTAACATTGTAAGTTAGAAACAAAACAGTAACATTGTTGTTAATAATAACAATAAAGTTATGGGAAAAACACTCAAAAGCATAAATTACGAGATCCTTGACCTAAATCAGATTTACCATGTAAAGGTTAATATTTCATTTCATGATTTTTTTTAAACGTCTCGCTTAACAGAACGTGAGTTTTAAGAAATTTTATCTAATACCTACTTAAATGATATGCTAAAATTAAAACTCAGAAAAGACTGATATTTTTTCGAAATAAGTAAAGGCTAAAACGGCTGCGTTGCAAGTTTTTAAGCAGTGGTTCTTTTTTATTTACTTAAAGTATTTCCAGATATAGTGCATTCTCATATAAGGTCATCGACCTTACTATTCTAGTTCCGAAACTAAATATCTTATTAATGCTTAGCTTAACAATAAACTTAATTTTTGAACTTATTCCAGATATTGAATGAATGAATGAAGATATCAAACGGGATGTGTAGAGTGAACTAAAGTGGAAATACCGAGAAGGGTCGCCCTCGAATGCTTTCCAGTAACCTTATGAATGTCCTTCAAAAAGGCCAGGTGTGTAGAAACTTTGTGGACGAGTAGGTATGCATGAATGTGTTCTTTCATGGAAGGGTAAAGCGTAGGAGTGTTGTAGTGACCTGGAAGTTAGAAGATACTTAAGTGTAGGTTGAAGGCCTGGCCGGTAATAATTTTCGTTAATTATTAAAAGTGCGTTGTTAAGTATAGTATACTTGAAAAGATTCTTAAGCATCCTTAGTGTCCTTAAGAAGATAAAGTTAAATATGTTTTAATGTTACTTGATGACTCTACAATAAAAAGTACCTTTCTTGTGAGTATATGTAGAGACTCAGCGACCCCACAGTTAAACCATTACTACGGTTTTGTGGGGCTTAGTTTATGAGTTATTTTAGCAGCATGTGCAAATAAATAAATAAATAATAAATATTCATAGTGCGCGAGAGAAAATATTGGAATCACGGAATGTGGTCGGCTGATTAGGCTCTAATAACTTTTGACATAGCTGGTTAAGTACTACATATTAAATTAAATTTAAATACTTCATTTCTCTTATAAATTTCATTTTTTGTCCTTGACAATAAGAACCAGATCATAAGGAATAAAACCATTGTTATGTCTTAAGTAAATATTCCCCAGCTTGTATTTCTTAATAATACAACAGCAAAATCTTAAAGAAAAAATAAAGAGGAAAGCTGAGTGACGTGAAGTGTGCCTCAAATCTTATAAATAAAGTTGTTTTGACTCCCAAACTCTCGTAATGGCTGGATAAACATATTTTTACGTAAACAACCGCAAAGTAAACGCGTTACCTATGTGCGGACAGATTTATTATATTAATGGGCCCCTAACGATGTATTGATTGAATAAACATAATAATATTGTTTTTGTTTTCGAATTCTCCTTACATAATGTCTACGTGCCCCCGAAAACACGTAGGCCCTAGGTTCTGCTCCGTCTCCAATTGTATATGTCATTGTATTAAAAGAAAAGGTACACATTACTTGTTTTTAGAACTTTCTCCTAAAATGTTAATGTTTTAGTGCAAGGAAATAAGTTGATAAATAACAATCTATACACTAAATTATGATTATTTTAATCGATATTTTGTGAAGCTGTATTTTTTTTATATAATATTGAACCAGTTACTAAATAATAATATATATCTGGTGGTTGTAATACAAAATCGAATAAGTACTGCGTAGTTAAAATTAGCTATAAATACGAACTTCAAAACAGATTAGTTCAGTTCGCTGTAAGGAAAAAAAAAACTGCAACAACAACATTACTAGGAAGTCTATTAATAAAAAGCTCTAGATACGAACCTTATAATGAATTTAAGTAAAAAAATAGATCTCTAACAGAATTGCAGACTAGTTGGAGAAAGGTTTAATTTTCTTACAAGACAAGACTTAATTTATTCAAACTGTTAACTAAAATAGAAGGTATTTTCTTAGAGGATTTAAACATATTGATTAATTCAAGTTAATTAAAGTTTTACGTCTACAAAACTTCTTCTTCTTAATAATAAAATCAACAAAGATATTAATACTCTGACATACTGAAATAATCGAAATCCCTTAAAATATATTGACAACATACGGGCATGTGTGCGTATAAGCTTCGGGCAATAGTTTGAAAGAAAAACATTACATTTCTTCAACCTCCAAATGGAAAATGAACGCAATGTGTATTAAGCGCATTCTCACGCACGACATCCAGTTTTGGCCAGACTGGTGCCAAACAGGCCACCAATACAAAGTGCATTGGAGCTCGGCAGCCTAGTTAGTAACCCATTTTCCTTAGCCCCTTACTTGCGCGCAAAGATAGGCTAATGATATATTTCACGTCATTATTTTTAACGGTGAAGGAAAAAGTCGTGAGGAGACCTGGATTCCAAAATTGTAATCAGAAATTGCCAATCCGCAATCAGCAAGCGTGGTAATCAATGCTCGTGCCTTCTCTATATAGGAAGAGGCCTCTGCCTAGCAGTGGGAAGTTTATAGGCTGGTATTATTATATTATTATGTGGTTGACCCCCAATCAGTTGATCCTCAGGTTTTTATATACGCTGTACCTACGTGCTTCATGTTTCTTGAACGTGAATAGCAAAAAGTAGGAATTAAATTAGTATCTCTACATAAATCGTTTTCCATAGATCTATCCATTTATGTCGGTTTTACATAAAATTGGCATTTCAATCATAATTGATGTATTGCTCATCACTCAAAATATCCTACACTGAAATGGTATACTCTAATAAAAAAGAAAAGTAAGTAGCAATTGTGGTCGTTTATCCGGACATAAATAAAAGGTAAAAAAATATGTAACAGTATCTTTTAAAGCATGTTACTGGCTCGAAGTATTTTATAAGAAAAAAATAAATTCTTTAAACCGAAGTCAGCTGAACCTAGTTCTTTATTATATCTTTTACTTCGCTTGATCCAAAACGTCATCAAGAGAAACATGCTACACATTTTAATTCAATACACTTGACCTACTATTAAATATCAGTACAGATACTTCGGACCTTCTATTATATATAAACCGATAACATAATATTATTACAACATTATAATAAATGAATAAATTAGTCCCATACAAACTTCATATCAGTAAGGGTTGTAATATCAAACAGATTTTAACCACTTGCCTGTCAAAAACAGTGATCTAACGATGAAACCTTCTAATTAATAGATAAATTAAATTTGGTAATTAATTAAAATGGTCGTGAGTACTATCAAACAGGAGGCGTTAGTTTGTACCACAAAACTATCGTCTACCTTGAAATAGGATAATTCAGAAAGATATTTCTTAAACCTAACTGCTCAAATAGGAAAAAGTTCACTCACATTCACAAACACCACAAATCGATCGTCACATATTTCGATTCATCATAAAAAAATTGTACTTGATTAGGTATTGTGTACGTTTTCTCAATCAAATACCATTGACACGTACACACTGGCCAGTAAGAGCCATTAAAGCCTTTTCATAGGATTGTGTACAAAACCTAGAAAAGAGTACGAATATCCTTTTCACGCACAAGATTACATTGTTTTGTTTTTATTTTCGTTCAAAATAGGCCGCAAAACCATTTACTCTTGTTTTTGTTCCCCGCCTAACTTTTATCTAGACACTTTGAGGGAAAGAGCGCCTGTAAGGTTTTCTGATTGCCTAAAAGTAAATGTACGTATTGGAGGATACTAGAGATTTATAGCTCATAAATCGTTGGTTCTTTGAGAACATGACAGTTGCTATGCAGAAAGCAAAAAGCATGTTCGTTCAGTGTCTGACTATTACTGTTACTATGAATTCTAGACGTTTGCGTTAGGTAAATATATAGAGAGATATAAAAACTACCACAAGGTTGCAGTTTTCTTAAATTTACAAACATCTAACTCGATTATTTATTAAATGCAGCTATAAATATCGGTGTACAATATATTATGCTTCTGTAATAAATACATAAACGCCATTTTACAGAAGCCCCGGTTAAGAGTGCTTACACAGGAAATAAAATCTATTTTAGGATGTCACAGAGTTTTAGGACATGTCGTAAAGCAGATATATTGTCGATAATATCCAGTGTTTGTGCATACAATAAACAATGTAGGCCGTTAGTGCCACTGTTAATGGCACTATGACGTGTGAACATTGAATTTATTTTCCAAGTAATAATTGATGAGCTCTTGACGCTATTGCTAAAGAGCTTACAGATGGACTTGGTGTGTAGGATTAACCTGGATGAATTTTACATTAAAATACACAATATGCAAGTTAAAAACATACCACTGCGTTAGAATGATAAATATTCGAAAAAAAGTTCGTTTAGATCATCGTTCAAAGTGATATGTTGAATTAATTAATTCATCGATCCTTTCGAAATGAGTATTATTTAGTGACACTTGTGCCACACAGAGTCTTTTTTAAGGACCGGTATCTATCTTGAAGTAAGACAGCTGACTTACATAGCACTGCTAGCTCTTCTATGCAGGAGTTGCAGCAGGCTGCCGTCGGCGCCCGAGGAGCAGAGGCTGCGCGAGCGCGCGCGCCTCTCCCCCTCCCGGTCGCTGCGCTCGCGCCAGCGCGCCATCAGCGACTCCAGGCACAGCATGGCGCCACCATCGCACACCATCCGCCACACCCCGCACACCCGACCAGATCAACCCCCAACACCCCCAACACTCAGCACATCAAATCCAACGAGTACTTTACAACAAACGTCGATACTTTCTCGCTTTATTGCCCCCGTGCACCGTAACCGTAAGAACGCTAATAGCCAAGTTTGAGTCCACACACGTACGTGACTCACTCGGTACAATGTCTTCGCGTTTCTTATGCATTAAAGTGCAGCGCTCAATAATACCAAACTAACCACTCCGATAAATTATACCCCTATCTTATGTAATATTCACCGCAAACTTTCCAACTTCACGCTTGTATTTTCTTTAATATTTCTTACGAAACTTTTTATTTTAACTATGAGAAACAGAAACCACCGAGCACACTGCGAATTAAAAATTCACTGGAACAATTAAACTTTGTCAGGCGCTCGTAAGTTACTGATGTGCCACTTCACGAACAAAGTTAATCACGGAGTTTATCATGTGGTTGACGGTGGCGATAAGTCAGGCTTACGAAGAAACAATCGCATTAGTAAATGGGGCAAAGTCGTTACATCACGCGAGAAGGTAGGCCTGGCGGTGTCGGCACCGGCAGAAAGTGCATCCAAACTAGTGCGCCGAACTTCATTGACGGCTGCGATCGCGGAGATATAAAGTTCGTGCTTGTAAAATACGAAATAATGTCGGTTTGTTTATGTAGAAGTTTCCCGCCGATCGCGCTGGGTGAGCGGCCGCCGGGGCGGTGACGTTTCGCGTCGGGCGCTTCTTGCCGACTGAGCGGCGAGTGGCGAGCAGCGAGCAGCGCACTACTACGGCCATAGCGTGTCTACACGACAGCGCCGCCTCGCCTTCCACCGTGTTCCACTGCTTGCCATAATATAATATATTAGAGCGCATACTCGCGATGATTTTATTTGACGCCTTGTTGTCACCCAACTTGTGTGAAGTTTTATGTGCGATGTAATCATGGCGGGATTCATGCGAGCGTGTTCAACGAGTACAATGTAATCACGGCGCACTCGCTTCTGGTAATTAAGAAGGCATTATGGTTCGTATGCGGAATTAACGCCATAGCTGCAATACTTCGAGTAGGTATAATATGAAACATAATATTTAAGCGAATAAATCCGTACTCTCAAATCATCTTTGTTTACTTTGAAAGCAAGATTTACAAGCTACATATATGAAAAATACGAACCATTTTGTGCAGGACGGGTAAGTTTTTCATTGATAAAGTTGACATAATGCCAGAAATTACATAGGTACAACGTACTGTCATAAATCAGTTCCGATTCGCGGAATATATTTATAAAACCTGTCCTATGTTTATATAACCCTTACGTATACCTGCCTAGCAGTAGTTAGGTAGTGAAATATATTTCAGTAGAAAAACTTTTATCAAAATGAATTGGTTTGTGTCACATTAGATTGATTACTCGATCGTATAAGAAATGTAACCATTTTAATCAACTCTATATTATTATCAGTTTTTTTTATTGGTTTTGTGACAGCATGTTATTAACTTCCACTACGATTTTCACTTTTTCACATTACTTAGTATATTGGCACATTACAACAACATGAAAATATTTAAATAGGTTATCTTATCCTATCCATTTTGCTTCCATCTAATACTTAACTGAAATATTAAAATACTTAAACTTGAAAAATCTATCATGTTTAGAATATAAGACATCTTTCTTTATTAAAATAAGAGAAAATTTCATATAAAATATTGACTCGTTTGATTGCAAGAAAAAAAAAACTCGTAAAATACGTCGCTTTTTCCCATCATGTCCCAGCGACGCGTCGCTACTTGAAAACCGTTACTTGCAAATTAAAAACGTGCCTCGGTGTCAATCTAGTGACTATAAGCACTATCGGAGACCACTACGATTGGACGCCACTAGAACAAACAATATAGACTTAAGTAAACTGTGAGAAAGATTGCAACCTCTTCGCGTGTTTTAGAATCCATTTTTAAAAATGAAACTAAAAAAACTGGAAGATAGCAAATGGCATTTAAAAAAAGTTCGCTATGAATTTGAAATAAATTCGAAATTCGAAACCTTTAAAAAGGATATTGTTATTTTTAAAAACATTGTTTAGGTTAAGCTGAAAAAATAAGTGAAAACTAGGTACTTGCTTATACATATGTATAATGAAGATAGAATCTTAAGACTGCCTCGTTGGCCTAGTGGTGCTAAGCGCGACTGCTACGCTAGAGGTCTTGGGTTCGATTCCCAAGTCGACCAAGGTGTTATTGGGTTTTTCTATGAAATTCTCAGTAGTAGGTCGAAATTTGGATTTGTGCCCGGTTAGTGGCAATAGGCTCGCCCCCTATTACATGGGACCTAAAAATACCGGCGAACTGTGGGTGTACATTGGTACACCTCTGCCTAACCCTTCGGGGATACAGGCGTGATGGTATGTTATGTTATGTGAATCTTAAGCCCGGATGAAGTTTCAATTAGATACCCTATAAGACTGGTCGCAGACAACCTACGAGAGGTGATCAAAGGAATCGTGCCGTTTAATTTCCGTAATCTATATATATAAAAGAAAGTCGTGTTAGTTACTCCATTTATAACTAAAGAACGGCTGGACCGATATGGCTGAAAATTGGTGGGGAGGTAGCTTAGAGCCAGGAGACGGACATAGGATACTTTTGTACATTTAAAAAAAAAAAAAAACAATTAGGTAGTAGGTAGGTAGGTAGTAGGTAGGTAGGTAGTAGGTAGGTAGGTAGTAGGTAGGTAGGTAGTAGGTAGGTAGGTAGTAGGTAGGTAGGTAGTAGGTAGGTAGGTAGTAGGTAGGTAGGTAGTAGGTAGGTAGTAGGTAGGTAGGTAGGTAGGTAGTAGGTAGGTAGGTAGTAGGTAGGTAGGTAGTAGGTAGGTAGGTAGTAGGTAGGTAGTAGGTAGGTAGTAGGTAGGTAGGTAGTAGGTAGGTAGTAGGTAGGTAGTAGGTAGGTAGTAGGTAGGTAGTAGGTAGGTAGTAGGTAGGTAGGTAGTAGGTAGGTAGTAGGTAGGTAGGTAGTAGGTAGGTAGTAGGTAGGTAGTAGGTAGGTAGTAGGTAGGTAGTAGGTAGGTAGTAGGTAGGTAGTAGGTAGGTAGGTAGTAGGTAGGTAGTAGGTAGGTAGTAGGTAGGTAGTAGGTAGGTAGTAGGTAGGTAGTAGGTAGGTAGTAGGTAGGTAGTAGGTAGGTAGTAGGTAGGTAGTAGGTAGGTAGGTAGTAGGTAGGTAGTAGGTAGGTAGTAGGTAGGTAGTAGGTAGGTAGGTAGTAGGTAGGTAGTAGGTAGGTAGTAGGTAGGTAGTAGGTAGGTAGGTAGTAGGTAGGTAGTAGGTAGGTAGTAGGTAGGTAGTAGGTAGGTAGTAGGTAGGTAGAAGGTAGGTAGTAGGTAGGTAGTAGGTAGGTAGTAGGTAGGTAGTAGGTAGGTAGTAGGTAGGTAGTAGGTAGGTAGTAGGTAGGTAGTAGGTAGGTAGTAGGTAGGTAGTAGGTAGGTAGTAGGTAGGTAGTAGGTAGGTAGTAGGTAGGTAGTAGGTAGGTAGTAGGTAGGTAGTAGGTAGGTAGTAGGTAGGTAGTAGGTAGGTAGTAGGTAGGTAGTAGGTAGGTAGTAGGTAGGTAGTAGGTAGGTAGTAGGTAGGTAGTAGGTAGGTAGTAGGTAGGTAGTAGGTAGGTAGTAGGTAGGTAGTAGGTAGGTAGTAGGTAGGTAGTAGGTAGGTAGTAGGTAGGTAGTAGGTAGGTAGTAGGTAGTAGGTAGTAGGTAGGTAGTAGGTAGGTAGTAGGTAGGTAGTAGGTAGGTAGTAGGTAGGTAGTAGGTAGGTAGTAGGTAGGTAGTAGGTAGGTAGTAGTAGGTAGTAGGTAGGTAGTAGGTAGGTAGTAGGTAGGTAGTAGGTAGGTAGTAGGTAGGTAGTAGGTAGGTAGTAGGTAGGTAGTAGGTAGGTAGTAGGTAGGTAGTAGGTAGGTAGTAGGTAGGTAGTAGGTAGGTAGTAGGTAGGTAGTAGGTAGAAAAAATTGCATTGCAACGCATGCCGGGTACAGCTAGTAATTTAATACATGTCATGCAGTAAATATTTCTCTAGTAAATACTTCTAAGGTAAAGTCAAACATATCTAATAACACGTGTCCTGATCTGTGAGTATCTAAGAACACGTTTTCTGTGGCTGACATATTTCAAATGGTTTAAGAAAATAGGTTCCTGAAGGCTCTCTGTTTGTTTGTTGCTAATAAGCCTGTTTGAGGAACAAGCTTAACTTTTTGGTTGTCATAATTTAATTCCTGGTTTGGTTGTTTTATTTCTGGTTGTTTTATTGTTCATTGATGTAATAAGACTGTTTATAAGCAATTTGGAGAGATTTAAAAAGCTTCTTATAAACTCGTAGCTAGCAAATAGGGTCGATTAATTTGACATTTGTATTTTATGTATTGTCTTGGGTATTTAGAAAACGATTGTGGTTTTAGGTTTCAGCCAGAACTATTTTTTTTTTTTTTTAAACAAGAACTTTGATTGCTCTTAGTTTGGCCCAAAGAGGTACACTGTGCTTACGCTACTATTTCATATAATGCAATGCTTGCTACAAAGGTATAAAAAGTGCATCAAAGAGTCCTTCTTTCAGTATTGATTATGCAACGAGGAATGTTGCACGCTCAAGGACAATGGATCCTATTACGATTAAGATTGCGCGGTACATCCCAGGGGCGTCGTAAGCGACCTGCAAGTTATTATATCTGAGGTTAAATGTCACTTGTGGTCTGATGCCATCATAGTGGAAGCTCGCGATAGATACACATTACGTAAGCTCTGAACTTTTTAATGGAGACCACTTGCATATACGCCATCTTAATAGGGAATACAGGATAGTATCGACACTTTAGTTTCGACTTTAGCTTTGACATGCTTTAGCAAACATTAAAAAACTAGGTTAAAAAGTGTAGCTCGGGAGTTTGTTCCCAAAACTTTGTGTTTCAGGACGACAGTGTTTTGTTTTTGTGTATGAAGAGCATGTATGAAGGGAATAATGAAAGTGGACGAAGCGAATCAAGTGTGTAAGGATCGTAGCAAGTGAAAAGAAGTGGTCTCTACCTACCCCTACAAAGGAAAGAGGCGTGATTATATGTATGTGTGTATGTATGTTCCAAAATATTTTTTTTCCTTTTTGTTTTTTGTGAGGCAGAGAGCTTTCTACCATAACGTCGCATCTTGGTCGGCGAAGTCACATTTGGGCTGTACCGCATAATCAACGCAATATTGACTAAATGCGAGTAGATTACCTTTTCAATTTGACTAAGTTTCCCAATGAAATCTACCTGGAGGGTTGCCAGGGAAACCCACCTGGATTTAAAACGGCTACAGACAATTGCCGCAATACAGTGAGTGGAGATTTTGCATCTGGTTACTGGCGCTATTCCTGTAGATAACAATTTGGTTATTTACTTATTCTGTTCATTTTGAGTGTCTATTTACATAACAAATACAGAACTAATTGGTACACTGCCTGGAATTCTTTTATTAGCTATGGTAGGTAGCATATGGTAATTGAATACCACTGCCCATGAAAACCTAAAAAGAGAGTACTTCAAGATGCGTTGCCCACTTTAAGTTAGGGCATAGAATAGGTTGAATGCCTTAGCTGAATTGCGCAGTTGGTGGATCAATAATGCAGTCTTTCTAAAACATTATTAAATATAGTAATGAAGCTCTTAAAACTTTAAACTGTGTTTGTCTACTTTAGAGTAGGTATGGTTTTCTATTGTCATTAGGTATAATGTATTGTTTATGGTCCCAAGGTTTAAGTAGCCTATCTAGCCCTACCTAACCTAACCCTATCTAGCTTCTAAGTGAGAATCATATTATTTCCTTTAACGTAATAATAGGACTCGGTAACTACAAGCGTCGGCAAATTCCTATAACATAACTAAGTTTGCCATGTATTTAAAGTGGGAATGTTCCCTGCAGCTGTTTACACTGGCACTCGGTCGCTGGGTCATGTCATTGTACGCTTTATTTACGAAAGCCCGCCAAAACGGGCCGCCATCTTTACTGTGACGTCATTTTATATCAATAAACGATTTTATCTATTCGTTATAGCATCATTATTTTTGGTAGTGTTTTCGTGTTTGGTATGTTTGGTGTTACTTGTATACTTTGAAATAGATAATTATCAGTAGATTTTAATGTTGATAAATATATTATAGTGTAGGAAAAACAATTCTTAGGTAAGTTAAAAAGCTGAAAAGTAAATAAAAAGTACTTATTGACTTTTCATTTGTTTCATTTATTTATTTCGAATCTAATTACACATGCCCTTTTCGGTAGTTACATTATGTGTTGGAAAAATATATATCGGAATTCGACAACTATCGCCATTCCTTTGAAGATGGTTGCTACAAATTCTGATTTAACTTCTGTTACGTGATACGACATTACAAGTAATAAGCAGTGATACCTTAATTATTTTCACTATACACATCTGCGCACAAGTGTGGTGTAACGATTACTGAACGAACTGTGAACACTGGTTTCAATTCGTTCATTTAATGAACAATTCGGCTCCCTACCGCTGTAATTATGGCAAACCCCCGAAAACCGCACTTTAATTAAAGTTCGACGTTACACTTATAGAGATATCACTCATCATTTACAGAGCGTACGTTCGGTTAAATCTTAAACAGTTGGATGAGCATTTATTCATATGTCTTTCTGTCTGCCATATACAGGGTGTAACAGAATAAAGGCAATACCTTAGACACCCCTCAATTAGTATATAAAATTACACGTCCGAAAAAAATCCGTAATTAAATTAATTTAAAATCACTAGGTTTGGCCTAGTGATTTATACAAATTAGTTATCCTTACTAAACGTTAAACGTCTGGGCGAGCGGCGCGGATGGCCCAAAAGATATTTCCGTTAAAAATTAACACCTACTTTAAATGCCAGAAATCGGTTCAGAAGCTCATTCTGATTCAACTGCTTTAAGGAATTGCGTTTATTCTGTTACACGTTGTATAATGTTGAGGACGGCTTCCAGTCTTACACAGATACAGCTGAACGCGTATAGTATTTATGTCACCGGAAGATAACAAGATCCGCAAGTTTATAAATTTCCTAGGAAATTTAGGAAATTTAGGAAATTTAGGAAATTTAGGATTCTAAACGAGGGATAAATTGTATTATTTTACGCCCACATTTTAGCAAATTTATCAATTTGCAATGTCTCGTGGTAAATTTATAAACTAACGGATATCCATTTGTAAGATTCTAAACGGTTCGACCAATCACAGAAGAGCTTTTAATTTTACGCTTCTTTAAAATACAACAAATAACACACTGCTCTCTGATTGGTCGATGTTGACAGTGGTAATGCTTGTGTCCGTGGCAAACAATGGCGGTGGAGAGAAAGGAGAAGGAACACGTGACTTATTGAACCAATCAGAACGCACATGGCGTTTGGTTATAGCTTACTTATTATTTTACGCGTGACTTAGGTAAGTTTATCATTTGGCGAAAATGTGGCCGTAAAATAATACAATTTATCTCTCGTTTAGAATCCTACGAAAGTTTATAAATTTCCTAGAAAATTTATAAATTGGCGGTTCTTGTTTTTTTCCGGTGACATTTACAAATTGAGCGATCACTGTAGGTACCTACAAACTATTTACTCGATAATAAGCTAGATACGTTGGTAAGACTGGTAGTCAAAGTTGTGGGAGGATATGTAAAGGCTCACTATTTATTTTCATTGAACGTCCAATGCCCAAATGTTAACTCACGAAATAAGTTAATGTATAAAAAGTGTATTGTTTGCTTGAAGGAGGTCTGTCTGTCAAATGTTGCTAATGTGTTTTATTTCTGACCATCAAACAGAGATAAAATTCAACGTTGGTTACCTTTCTGACAAGATTAAAGGACATTTCTACGGAAATGGGCCTGGGGTGTAATCTTCGGTTGGCATTAAGATGGTCGGAGATAAAAATAGATATCTTGTGATAAACATGCTTATTACAGTCTACTTCCGATTGTAAGTAAAAATAACTAGAGCGAGCGAGCGAGAGAGTGTTACAGCGAGGATGTCTATGGTAAAAATAAAAGTTTATTGACTTCCTAATAACTGTGGGTATGTAATTACACTTAATGTACTTAAGTAATTGTATAAATTATTATTTATTTCATAGTTGTATTCCTAGTCTGATTATATTATTAGGTAGGTACGTACCTAGGTACTTACCGACTCAAACATATGGTCTAAACTACAAAATATACTCAGACCTATTTTAATCCTAAGAGCAGTTAAGTTAAGTAACAAGCCTATAAATAAAGTCTCATATTTATAACCCTATGGTATTAGGATTCCACTATCCAAGTATTCCTTTGTGCTCGCAGGAGCTTTATGTAAAATATTTCATGAATTTAATAACTACAGTTTAAAAATATAGGTAGACTTCAACGTTCGCGCACGAGTTCACATTTTTGCCAACAGATATACACCTATCTTTATATATTACTTATGTAACTTGTTCACCTTTTGTAGGTAACTTTATATTGTAAAAGCCATGGAAAGTGAGATGATTTTACCTTCCCCCGACACCCGTAAACATCGCTTTATTTTAAGCGCACATTTCCGTAACCAAATAAGTCGATCCTCAAGGATTTGTATCCTTATAAGAAATATATACAAAAAGGGTCACCTCAGAAAAATATGATCCGTCACAAATAACCCCTTCTCGATGTTCGATGAGTTGGAATTCTGTTTCCCGGTACTGATTTATTGCATAACTTGCAACTGGTCCACTTGTAGTTGGTATTCACAAACCAAATAATAATATGTTCACTTCATGTTATTGGTACCTACCTATATCTGAAAAATCTCTAGAATTTACGATGGTTAATTATTATTTGTTACAAACTTATGCATAAAAGATGTATGTCGAAAACCCACTTTAAAATACAAAATTGTTATTCAAAATTATTTGTATAATGACACTTTGATGTAACACGCTTTTCAATTAATGGTAAACTTACGCGCAAAATGGTTATTGAAATTGAGCATTTATTTTAGTACAATAATGTTCTTTTAATCAATCAGATGTGGAGAACATTATTTTGACATTTATTTTTAGGTAGGTATACAAGCGAAGTTATTCATTTGCTAATAAAAATAGTACGTAGGTACTAATAAAGGAACTAGCTAGCTTAAATTTTCAGATAATCAAATGAAGGCTTTTATTTAAATTGCTCTGAGATTTAAATCACATTAGTTAAGTAGGTAACTTACTAGTCTAGATTAAGCGCATTATGTTACCAGCAGATGCGATTTCACAATCCAATAAACAATAGTTTAGTAAGGCTTCATTAAACACGTGCAAGTGCATTCCAACATAACTCTTTGTGCATACAAGTTAAAAAACCACTTATAAGCGAATTTTATAAGGACGGATGTATGTTTGCGATTCTTTTAAAGAAAAACCACTAAATAAGTATTTTTCAAGGATAGTTTATAAACTGGATTAACACATAATAATATGCATTTTTTATCCCGATAAATCTACACGAACGAGAGCTACGCGGATAAAACCGCGGAGCACGGTTAGTATCCAATAAATTTAACCGTAGTAAGTTGAAGGAACACTGCAACCAAAGTTTATATCCGAAAATAACACCGCTACCGAAGATAAACCAGTCTATTTTCGAGCTCGTAAATTTAAAGCATATGTTTACGTTTTAAGATTTACATTCTCCTTTCACGGATACAAAATGTTGCTATCTTCACCTCTTCACAAGTAATTTTCCACGCCGACAATGTTTTGTATTGAAGCTGAAATAAGTTGCACGAGGAACAGGCGCCTGACTGTCAGTTGTGTACTCGTGTGCTCGGTCTATACAACTTAAAAGTTTAACTTAGCAAGCGAACGCTACGGGCGAAAACTTCTTGTCATTATGGCGTAGATAAGATTCTAGTGGAATATATGCTAAAGTATTAAACGGATACTTTAACCTTTATACTACATAAAATAATAAATAAATAATAAACTCTTCTCTTAAATGCTGCCTACACTCACATAATTATAGCGACGGGCCTGTTGGTCTAGTCACTAGTGGTTAGTGACCCTGACTGCTATACCGGAGGTCGTGGGTTCGATTCCCACCCAGGACAAATGTTTGTGTGATGAGCACGATCATTTGTTCTGGTTGTCTGGGTGTAATTTATCTATAATATGTATGTATTTAGAAATATATAAGTATGTTTATCAGTTGTCTGGTTACCATAACACAAGCTCTGCTTAGCTTGGGATCAGATAACCGTGTGTGAGTTGTCCCGAAATATTATTATTATTAATTGTTCTGAGAAAAATCGAGTAAGAGTGAAGGAAAATACCGTTGAGAACGCGTTCCAAACAAGCTTAGATTCTTATTTAGAGTACCCTTCGTAGGAACCTTACGTAATCCACTCTTGTTCCTAGAAAAAGCCTTTACCCTGTAGTTAGATAGCTACAGGCTGTGTTTACGTGGTAACATTACATTGACTTTAACTGAGAAATTAAAGTATTTAAACATTATAGGTATAACGGGAATTAGCGCGTACATGCTTAAATACCTTTAGGGCTTGACGCTTCGAACGGGTTACACAGATCGTGGTCGCAAGCAGAAAGGAGACGCGGTGTCATCGCTCCGTGCGCGAAGTAGATGATTTAATTAAAGAAAAGAATCGGTTTAAAAGGTATTAGAGTATTTAAAAGCTCATTGGAAATTTGTGAAGGCGGATACCACGCGTCTTGCCACGGATGCCTAGTTTTTTAATTAATTTACACTTGATATTAACACAATTTAGACACACGCCCAACATATGAGTCATTGCAAGATTCGCCATCGACCTTTAATTTGATTTTAGGTAATTTTCTATGTACTATATTTACTTCACTATCATCTGAAATGTCTGTTCGGGAAATTCAGTACTGTTCCAAAATGGCGTAAATAATTCAATCGTATTCTGAACGTGCGGCGTACCCGGGAAATGGAAGATTGTGTTACTGCTGGCTTGAAGCTTGTTCTTCCTAGAAACATGTATAACTGTTAACACTTACGATGTATCCGCGAAATAGGAGCCAATAGGTATCGGTATCAGTATAATAATAATAATAATATTCCGGGACAACTCACACACGGTTATCTGATCCCAAGCTAAGCAGAGCTTGTGTTATGGCAACCAGATAACTGATAAACATACTTATATATTTCTAAATACATACATATTATAGATAAATTACACCCAGACACAGAACAAATGATCGTGCTCATCACACAAACATTTGTCCTGGGTGGGAATCGAACCCACACAGTTAGTTAGTATCACTGCCTCCAATTCTCGTTATCCATACAACCCTGACAAAGAACGATCCGATTGAAACTAAATGATGATTATATTTTATGTTACTGCTATAAGGTCGTTTTTACCTAACTGCGCTAGAATGAGGATTATATTTTTGTTTAAAGTTTGTGTTGTTTCATTTACGTACGAGAGGCCATGTCAACCAGAACAGCGTGAAAGGCTGGGGGTTTGAACCCGATATTGGACAAATGTTTGTGCGAAGTATGGGTGGCTTGTATTAATTAAATGTTTTGAACGCCTGCGATAAAGGTTTTTTTTCTAAGAGCACAAGTCTAATCTTAGTGTAAAAGTTACACTAAGATTAGGCTTATGAAGGAAATAATGAAAGTGGACGAAGCGAAAGTGCTGTGTAAGGATCGCAGCAAGTGAAAGGAAGTGGTCTCTGCCTACCCCTATGGGAAAGAGGCGTGATTGTATGTATGTATTGTATGTGTGTAAAAGTTACACGGTGTAAAGACCATTGGGTTCCATTGGCCCAGTTCACTC
Organism: Autographa pulchrina; assembly: GCA_905475315.1. Classification (NCBI taxonomy): domain Eukaryota; kingdom Metazoa; phylum Arthropoda; class Insecta; order Lepidoptera; family Noctuidae; genus Autographa; species Autographa pulchrina. Next base: position 4,497,296 of record FR997764.1, read on the forward strand.
TTTCAACGTAAAGAACTGGGATGTTTCGTTGTAAATACATATAATTTTATGAAGTACATCTATCGGAAAACACTTTAACAAGAAATTTTACTCCTAAGATTTTATAATATTGCCCTGTTTTGAACTTACATCTAGTTTATTAATTCATAAAGTGTACTTTGTGTCGGAATAATGTTTCAAGTTTGCGAGCCAACACAGTATTGAAAGTTGAATATATAAAAGCTCTTATGGTAACTTGTACAATTACGTATTATAGTATAACGACCTCTTTATGTGAGCCACTAAAGTTGTACGTTTCTGCACGAAAATGTAATAATAGCCAAGCCGCCTTGTTCCCATTCAAATTCCAAATTAATTGTTAACTCTTAAATACATTTAATACTCTTGTAAACTTTTCTTAACCACAAGATGTCACTTAGGTACCAATTGTTGAAAATCCTGCTAAAATTATAATATGCGATACGTGACCGAAATTACTTTGGAGCGATTATAATGTGATAAAGCTTACAAAGCCATACCCATGTCTGATATACTTAGAACTTGCTGTCAAAGTGCTGCTAACTACATAATAAAACAAAATCCAAAAACATCATGAAGAGTGAAAAATGATTGACCTTTGACTTTGAGGTTCATAAATCTAAAATCATAAAATATCGAGTCAATAGATACAGTGACCTTTGAAACAATTCTAGGTCATGATACCACTTGAAGCCTATATATTCAGTAGCCATATTCACAGTATTCTTGGAAGCCGGCAACGAGTGGGTGACGGCTGACGGCTACCCTGAATCCCATTTCCTGCTACACAACATTCTGTATAATTTCGGATTGATACGAAATTGTAGCCATAATATATGCTACATCAAAAAAAGGGTTTTTCGTTTCACAAATCGTAATAGAATTTTTCTTTGACAGAAGAAACAAAATATTATATTATGCATAACAATAAATTGCGAAATACGAAATTGTATTCAGTACCAGAATACAGTACCTACCGGAACATAATAATATTTTTCATGTGCCTTAGGGCACGTATGTAGGTACTTAGGTAACAAATATATAGATACCTACGGTTCCATCTTCATGTCTTACTAATTCATGGCAAGCGTGTAAATGATCAAAATCATTCATCACTATCATTATCCTCAGCCTTATTCAATGGCTCTATTATTTACATCCTTTTGTTCCTTTGCAGAGGGGAAAGGGACTACCTCTTGGTGCTGTTATCCGAAATACTAAACCGCATATAAAGATATTCCAGTATACAATTTACAAATATCCAAAAACCTATACTCGAACTCCTAGATGATAATAAAATTTCGGGTTTTCCTAGTATTGGTTCTGTTTTTGTTCGATCTATATCAGTCTGCAATTCCACTACTAAAATCACGTGAATAGTGCTAGAGGCTAGCTACAAACTTCAATCAAAATGTTGACCGAACTGAATAAAGCCTACAACACACATGTCTGTTCCTTTTAGAGTACCGATAAATCGCCTTTCAAGCTCTCGCAGGCGAGTAATTAGTCAGCCATCCATCGTCTAATTTGATGCTCCTGCATAATTAGTAGAGTGGTCCGATATAATTCAACACTAAATCGATTAGGCAACAACAATATGTTCTAAACATGAAAATTAATGACGTGGCAGCATGATACATGCCGCAGGTCAAGTTTAAATTGAGTGGTCTTTAAAAATGGATGATACCATGGAATACTGGGCTATTTCAGTGTAGTTTTATTTAAATGTTTTAGTTAGAAGTTTTGGTTTAAGCTGAAATTCAGTAATACGTCTATAAGAAAAGCTAAGCTAATGGAAACTTCCACAAAGAAAATTAAAACAATAATAAAAAAGAACCCTTCTTTAAATATTGTTATTTGAAATATCTCAGGAATACATTTCAACTTATAAATTATCCATTTTATCACGTACCTATGTACTAAATCAAACCTAAGGAAAAACTAAATCAAATGCTGGAAATAAATTCCCTTCCATTTCCAAGTGATTTCGCAATTGTCGGCAATTGAAGTGGAGAGGTTTTATTCGTACGATTATCCCTTACGCTGTGGGCTGCTGTGGGCACTATAGTCGTATCTAAGTATGTCTGGTTTCCTAGTTAATACGTAGCATTTATCTCGGGAGCTGTGCCTCGATTCAGCTATTTAAGAGTTGCTTGAATTGACTTAATGACCTGCTTCATTTGGTCATTTTTACGATAGTTGGCATTCTACTTACTGACATTTTAATCATTATTTGGTCATTACGATCATTCTCTTCGAGAGTTTAATGAGGTTTTATTGTAGGCTTATCTGAATACGAAAATTAGGCACATTGATAAGTACACTGACCGACCACTGACATGCATTTAAAATAGCTGAATCGAGGCCCTGTACGTTTGTATGTACAGTAATTAACAGGCGTAGGAGTTCCGTGAACCGACTGTGTTTAACATGCAAAGGTAAATATTTTTAGAAAACAATGCGATTGTTTTCTGTTTTAGAAGTTTTCCATATTAACACACGTGGGGTGACTGACGTTGGTTTATAAGATTATGCTCTTAATTTAGTATAAGACGGTTATTTTAGAATTGTATTTTTAGCGTTAGACAAACTCGCTGCGTACTTTCGTAATTATGAAACGAAAATATTTGAGGTATAGGTAGGCGTTAGGTTAGCCTACATACTAACATTAAATGTAGATGTAGACCTATTGGCCGCAATTTCATAAAAAATACCTGTCATGATTAAATTACTACGTAAAACTCATAAACATGCTCAAATATTATCGTTTACTTAAAATTCTCAGATAAGACGGAATATTACCTAACCATAACAGTTAGTTATACCACTAAAATGAGTCTGCATTTTATAAATGTTTAGAAACTTTGCTGCAGTGCATCCCAAAGCATTACATAAGAGAACAGGGGTGATCTATTTTGGTCCGATAATTATATTAAATGAATCGTCTTGCATTACAATCGAGATCAGTATACGTTTGAACTTTATAGGTGCTCCCACACAGCAGTTATATAACGTTATACAACATTGTGTAACACGATAACATTTATTAATAGCGTGTAACAATACTCTACAACATGTTAAGAAATGTTATATGTTATAAACGCTCCCACATTGGTTGAACTCGTTGTATAACATCGTATAACATTATGTTCAATCAGTTTGGGTTTGGCTGAGGCTCTCGTTGGTGCAATTTTGAAGCCAGACAAAGTCGGTATAATTTTTATGTTCAGCTAAAAATAGTTGAGTTATATAAACAGCGTTCTAAGTTTTATGTTTTGTGGTACGGCACAACTTAGAAGAGTCCTGACCGAGGACGGTTGAGCATTGAACTTTAATATTTTGTATATTCTTATACTTAGGTAATATTAGCCGCGCCAATCGGTTTCATTTGCGCACGTAGGTACTCACTCCCGTAATAAAACAAATCAAGTAGGTAATATAGGCCATTAGAACATAATCCGTCCACTCGTTCAAAAATACTAGATTAACAGAAAAATATACAAAAAAAATATTGTATCAGCTTTATTTAAAAGTAACAATGTTAATACTTTAAATCTCAGTTCTTTGTTTGTATTTTTTAAATCCGTTGCACGTCCATTATTATTTCCAACAAAATACGGTCCAGCACGCAATCATTTTTCGACTGTACGTTACGTTATTTTTTATGGCATCTGTTTTCTATCTGAAGTGAAAAATGTTATATTACTTTTTACATTTAGCTGCTATATTTTACCGGAAAAGTTCAATATTTCAATTATCTTAAAGTTATTATAGTCACATCCGGAAATTCATTTCTTCCACTACCTAATAGAATCTTCCTTCAGTCTATTTAAATCGTCACACGTCATATTATTTTCTCATTCTGAAATATACACACACGTAGAGGGGAGTCTTTCAAAAATAGAAGATCTCCATTCATAAATAAAATTATCTTTGCAAGATAAAGTCATATGAGGGTCTTCATCGGCCCATATAAATAGGTTTACTGACTGACCACTATTAATAGCATTGTCTTTACTGGAATTAGACTATGTGTGTAAGAGGATGATATTTTATTTATATAAATACCGGCTCGTCAATGATAATTACGTCACAGGTAACAGCGTAGAAGCCGTGAGGTAAAATGCTACGATAGGTTGCGTTTAATAACTAGGTTCTTCAGTTATTTTTTTTTCGGCTTTTCATGAATTTTTGTATCTATAATATTCATAGTGTGTTTCCACTACAAAGTAAAAACTTAAAAGTATCGTTATCTTCCAGAACAAGATTTCTCAAAAAGAAACAGCTAACCAATAAGTTATAATCAGAAAAATGGACGATACATAATAAAGTGTCTCGATAAACTCACTTTAAGAGCTCAAGTTAAATGAGAACTGTTTAAGTTGAATGTCGAAATAATCCGGAGTTAACGTTGAGCTGCTATACCTAGTTTCCGTCTCCATTTAACTTAGCTGCGGTCTGCAAGACAGTCTGGCAGCCTGGGGCCTGATTCCGCTATTTTAAAGTCAGTGAGTGGCAGGTTAATGAACGTTCCAGTGTACTTGTTATTGTGCCTGATTTTCGTATTCAGATAAGCCTACAATGAACAGTCAGTGACAATTCTATTATTACAACAGTGGCAAGTAGTTGTACATTTATCATTAAACTAAAATCATCTGAATACGAAAATTAGGTACACACTGAAACGTTCATAAACCACCCACTCACTTTAAAATAGCAGAATTGGGCCCCTGGCAGAGCGCCAAAACACGAGGTTTTCTTTCGCTACACCTCACAAAGCTGCACTTAATCCAGGTTATTGATAAGGTTAAGTATTCAGATTAAATGTATCGAGAATAGAATAGGTCAAGTGTTTGGTAGAGTTATGAGAGATTTGTGTCTATTTATCCGTAGTTTGGGTTACTTACTATATCTTTACAGTGTAGCTACCTACAACTTATATGAGTTGGTAAAGTGGTAGGTGCTGAAGTAGGTACCCACTGTTAATAACTTAATATGGGTAGGGAAAGGTTAGATAGATACAGAATATTTATGTAAGGAGGTACCTAAGTATTTGAATCTATAGCTATGGTCTCCTTACTCAGCACAAATTAAAAAGCCAATGGTTATACATCTTAAAATACTTTGGACGTAATCGTTCTTTTCATGCCACGAATGTCCGCCCACATTTTGACCTACGGCACCTTTAATTATTATCCATGTGGAAACCACCCTTATATGGCACGTACCTACCTACTTAGTATTGAAGACTTAGGCTTGGTTCTGACCTTTTCATTGAGTTGTTGAAAATTAATAATAGGTAGGTATACACCTGGCCTTACGTTTTCTATAACGAACGAATCACGATAAGCTTTGATGTTAATGATTAATATGGGCGTATAAGGATCATGTAAGTCGAAGTGGTTACAGTGGTGCAGATACATTCATAAATTTATAAAACCGTCTTCTTGCACGTAACTAGAAATATAATACAGAATATCTTTTTAAAACCCTGTCTACAAAATTGTTTAGAGAGAAATCCCAGGAAATCCCTTACTCCATAGAGTAGGTAGGCAAATAGATAGGTAGGTACCTAACTTCTTCTGTCAGCTGCATCTTACAGTCTATGGAGTAAGTATGTACAGAATACTTATTCTAATCTAATCTAGATTATTATGTATCCATAACAATACTAAATGTCATAACATAATATACAACATCCAATATTTGTAAAATACATATCATTCTTTAGAATTGAACTGCCCAATCAAAATGATTGGATTGATTGGTTTTTGACTGATTCGTTTCCAAGTTTCTACCACATCCAACGACAGAAAAATAGACAGGTAAACTTAATATAGCGCCATCTGTACAAACTTGATGAATTATTTTGGATTAGATTTACAATACAGCGCCCTCTACATCAGAGAGAAGCTCATAAGAAGGAGCGTCCGCAGTAGTTTTAAGAGCTTCCACTAGGTGGCGCAGAACCAAGCTTAGTAGTTGCGTTCCAAACGTTGTAAGACATCATCGTCAAAACATTGAAAAACGTAATTGAAGGACTTACAGACGATACATTTTAATTTTAACAATATGTAACAAACTCTGAATTTAAACTTTTGATTTTGAATTATAACTAAATTACGGTTGTGAAAACCATTTTATTTACAATATACTACATAGTGACATATTGAGATTTCGAACGTAGCTTTTTTGACGTTTAAAATAAATAAACATGACATTTCTGTCAATAACGATGGAGTTGCGGTTGCGATAAACATGTTATTTTTGCAAACAAACAATAAACAATAATGATTTAGTCACTGTGTACTGTGCTGTAACTATACAATCTTAATTAATACTCACTTACCGTCCAGACCAGCCTTCAAGAGACGAGCTTCGGTTTTCAGGTTTGCATTTTTTCTGTTGTGCACTATTTAGTTTGTTTTTAATTTTCACACTTAACCTCTTCGGACTTCCTGGTAGTTTTAAGCCAGAAGTTACACTCATTGTTACTTATACCAGTATTTTTATTATTACAGATAAAATGGATATCATGGAATCCATGGATTCTGACACACAAGATTCGGACGAAGAGTTTGCTTTTGAAACTGATCACCTAGCTCTTCGAGGAAATAAAGATTACTGTGACCTGCTGAAGTATATTGTAAAATTAGAGGCACAGAAGGTAAAGGCTTTAAAAGACATTGAGGACTTGGCAGAGACCCAAACCCGAGCTCTAAATGATCCCCTGGAATTTATTGAAGAGATGAAGTCTGGAAACTTGAATTTCCCTCCTCGACAGTCTATTGCGGAGCTCCCGAACATTAACTGGGGTAACTATGGTATAGATGCTTCTCAAGATGGTGATGACATAAGGGACACAAAACCAAACAAAGATGACCTTGACACTGCCACAAAAGTTCGAGGCCGCAAGTTCACAGATAACAAACCAGAAACATTTAACCAGTTGTGGTCCTGTGAAGAGCAAAAACGGTTAGAAGAATTACTTGAAATTTACCCTGAAGAGCCCATTGAGGCAAGACGGTACAAGAAAATAGCACAAGCTTTAGGGACAAGGACCCCTATACAAGTCATGAGTAGAATACAGAAGTATTTTGCTAAATTAGCCAAAGCGGGATTACCAATACCTGGTCGAATTCCCAAAGGGGCAGGTAGAGATAAGCATAAATCTATGTTTTATAAGAAGTCAACATTTTTCCCTCAGTTACATGTGCCTGTCACTATGGAGGATCCATATGACAGTGGGGAAGCTCACGAGACTGTTTCCGGAATGGAAATGAAGAGTAGTAATAAGGCTATGTTGGAGATGCTGAAGGCTGCAAAAGAGCAGAGGGTATTGGATGAGACCTCACCTGTGTACCAGACTAAGACTATGTGCGTGGGGTGCCAAAAGACAGGGTTCCTTGGAGCTAGGTGGACGGATAATGCTGGCACTGACTACTGCACTGACTGTGTCGTGAAATTACTACCTGGTGAAAGACTAATACCTGTGCGATAATCTGTGTATAGGTACTAAATAAACTGACTTATTTATTACACTAACTTGTTTTATTTTCACGTTTTTGGTTTTATTTATTTTTATATCAAACACCATTGCGCCTATTACGTATTCAAATCATGCCACTATCACTAAATCACTATCACAAGGCCAACACTATTTTATCTAAGTATCTAATATACTCATTTTATTAATTTACACAGCAAGCAGATTTAGTGAGCGCTCGCGGTGGGGCGGCCGCGGCGACTGATGAAGACCCACTGGCTTGGAACACTGAACACGGCTCGCACTCTGTATTGTACCCTCTATCCTAGATAGATACCTATAGAGATTGGAGGGTAACAGGGGACATCGGCCAAAGGCTAACCGCCCGCGTATTTCTTTTAAATCTCGATCACATGCACAATATCGTCGAAGCGCGCTTGCAAAACGAATCGTGCCCGCTCCCGAATCTAATTTCAAGCGTGATAGTGCAAAGCACACTACTGAAACAAACAAACTCACCCAGGTCCACTTTTGCTTTGATACACTGAAAATAATATAGAATCAGTTAATTATTATGTTTTGTTGACAAGAAAATAATTATTTCCACTATGCTCTAAGAAAAAATGTCCCGCTTTGGTGAGTGGCGTGTCGTTACTACACGACGGATGACGAAGATTAGACCTACATTATTTATAGAGCTGATGATAAATAGGCAGACGCTTCTCCAATATAAGGTTTTATGACATTCATAATAATATCTAGAAAATGTCTTATAATCGTTGCCATTTCGAATGTCGTTGAAAATATAAATTCTTGCTACCTACCTACCTAATATAATATATTTTCTAAAATAAATATGAACGTTGTTCGATAAATAGTGGGGAAAATTGTGTTCTACTAACAGGCAGTGGCGTAACTACAGGGTGGCAGGACTGGCAAAATGCCACGGGCCCCCGACCTAAGAGGGCCCCGGCCCAAGAGGCCGCAAGCGCAGTTTTTTTTTTAAGTTAATACCCGAGTATTTTATTCAGTGGCGTAGCGTGTTTTGGGACCCTTATGAAGGGTAAATAATTCTCACAGGAGAAAGAAGACATTGCATAAAATTAAAAGAAAAACTAATTTATCATCATTTTCTACTTGTTTCTTTTCAAAAAAATTACAAGCAATTTAAATTAAATATGTAACACATCCTTGCCTTTTTTCGGCAAACTTATTAATTGAATCATTTATAGCTGATGATGACTTTAGTTTTTCTAAAGCTTCTGCCTCTATGGACAATAGTCACAGGTCTGTCAGGCGTTCATGTCCCAATAAAGTTAAAAATTATAAATTTTTATCAGTTTTATTTTATTCTTATTTACATTTTATAAATTTTGGTTTACGCACGTCGGGGGCCCCCGTGGCCCATGGCCACGTATAATTGATACGGCACATACGGCGGTAGCTAGGCCGCTGATTTCATTTTCCATGAAAACGTTCTACTTAAAATCAGTTAAAGTGAGTCAACTAAGACCATAATACAATTTCAAAATTGATTTTTTCGTAGTTGATTAAAATAAAATAAGTAGGCACTTTGAAAGTTAAGTTGATTGTGAAAGTTAGATATTAAAATGTCTAGTTCCAGAAAATTGTTTTAGTGGGAGCGGGAAACGAAAGAGAAAGATTCAAAACGTAAGAAGGTTTTGTAAAAAAACAAAAGAAATATATTTTCCTCAAATTATACGCAACTAGCTACGATCAGCATATGGGTAGAGTCGACTTGCTTGACTCATTCCTGGGATAGTACAAAATAAAGATGAGGACAAAGAAGTGGTATTTGTGACTGTTTTACCATTTCCTCGATATAGCCCAAACATTTTTCTCTATTACTATTAGTTTTTTTTCAGTTTACCTATACTTCCCGTGTTCTTGACCAAAAATATGATCTGGAATGATTAAAAAAAATAACTGTAATATAGGGACAAACCCATGCTCTTGAAAATAAAATTGTTTTCGGTGTTAGAAAAATTGTAGTTTATTAAAATTTAACTAAGTACATCGTAAAAAAAATACTAATAGGGCCCCATCAAAAAAATTTGCCACGGGCCCCAGATAGTATAGTTACGCCACTGCTAACAGGTGTTATAATAGGAGAGAAATAGGTTTATATCTTATACACAGTAACGCGAAATACTTATCTACCTTCTAATGTTTTTTTTTTACTGCTTTTATAATGTTATCTATGGCAATCAACAAAGACCTTATTTAGGTACTTTTATTTATCTTGTGCCCTCAAATGCTTCCGAAACATTTTATACCGCGGTTGGTTTTCGAAAAGGATACAATAAATAAATAGGTACCTTAAAAATGTATCAATCCTCATGCATAAGTATTTTATGTAGGACACGTTTTTGAATCGCTTTGTAAGAGCACCAATGGCCGAGGCATTCTGAAGTTTGTTTTTTGCTCTCGCATTTTTACATAGATAGGTAGCTTCAGGTCTGTAGATACAATGTACATCGAGAAAAGTAACTTAAATATATAAATTCAAATCATTGTTTACGTCACAATAAACACAAAAAGATAGAGTTCGTAGTTTCCAGGCTTTCAATGACCTGTGGTATTTGCTAATTGATATAAATACCTATTTATAACATCTATTGAACCTTGTAACTTAATACTAGTAGACACCTATATGCCTACGTTGGTAAAGTTACCGCACTAAATTTGGAGTTAGGCATAATTGAAGATTTAAAAAAATGTTCCTAATACGAAACATAACTATTTTTATAGATCATTCCTGATCGGTACTGGCACCTATTTATTTAGTCTGTGGTCTATCTGGCGCTCAGATTACTATGATTGGATGCGGTGAGGTGGATCGGGACAGTCTACATCTCGTTCTACTGTTAATTAAAGGGGTAGGGACAATTTGTTCGCCGGAAGGTCAGAGAATGATTTTTAAATAGAATAAACTTGAGGGTTACCTACTAGATACCTACATAGGTATGTATCTGGTACCTACGTTGATAGCTACGTAGTATTTGTTAAGGTAGGTTCTATTAAATCTTAAAATTCAGGAATACAAATTTCTCTATCTTACATTCTGTGTCTTGTAGATTTTGTGCACCAGCTGTTAGGTAGTCCAAATCTACTGGATGTACTAGACCATTGGATTGACGAAACTATAGATTTAAAGATAGAATATAATAATAGGTTCGTAGAATATCTATAGTCTCCGAAACTACGAAATGACCATCCCGTAGTTTCGGAGACTATTACTTACTACGTAGCAGCGTAGACCCTCATAATGCAAGATAAAAACAGAAAAATTTTAGTAACCTACCAACCATGTAAAATAAATAAATAAATATAACTAACGCCTTCATGGTTCTGCTCTATCCGTCGCCATCCAATCATATTAGGTTCTTCCTATATTCTTTTAAGATAATAATTTTGAATTTCGATACATTTTGTCTAGATTTGTTGGTATAGCCAGTAAGCTGTTTTCGCTCATCGGGGTCATGTGCAGCCGATCATGCTTTGTTTGCAGCTTAGCTATAAGGAGTTTATAGGCATTTACATAAAATTTAGATACGTCAAATATTTACTATGTATTGTACATAGGCGATAGGATGAATTTCCAATGAAAAATATTACAGGACCTAAACATATCGAAATCATATGACACACCTAATTTATTCTTAGGGTGTAGGTGTTAGTTATAAAGACAAACATACACTATCGTACAAAAGTATACTAAAACTGTACATGAAATTCAATTCAATACAGTTCGGTATTCACTTGTTTATTTCACATATTCTATTCAGAATTCGAAGGAACATGCGCATACTTTATATACATGCATGCATGCATATAAAGAGCATCATAGCAACACGGCTCCGTCTTTTCTTATTTACAACTTATGTGTAAACATGAGTATCGGGTCCGAAGTGTTTTATTATGTGTCAAATAAGGTGTTATTTCTAACATAACATGTTGAATTTTACAGTAAGTTGTTTTGAAGAGCAAAGGCAATTTATACGAAAATGCCGTACCTACCTATATGAATTTGCAGTGGCAGTGACTGGATGCAAAGGGCGGGAAATCGTGCGCTGTGGCGTTCCTTGGGGGAGGCCTATGTCCAGCAGTGGGCTGCAACAGGCTGATATGATGATGATGATATGAATTTAGGGCTGGTATGTACTCATATTATTTTATCTGTTGAAATTGGATGTTGGGTGTTAGGTGTTAGGTGTTAGGTGTTACCTATGGCGTAAAGCTTAGAGGCGTTTGTCCAGGAATGTTCCGTTAGTTTGAGTTGATTGATAAATTCACAGAATATCGAATTTTTAGTTTGTGTTATGTTTGGCAAAAGGTTTATTAGATTAATCAATACTTCATCTAAATGTAATATGGTGACTGGAAAATAACTAGGTACATGCGTAGGAAAATTACTGAAAAGCCTCGTATAATACGAAACCAAATCTAATTTAGCGTACACCTACTAACTTATTATCGATAATAGGGCTCCCGTTGTTTGGTAATGGATGACACTGCTTTCGCGTAAGTGGCTTTAGTATTTACTTTATATTCAGTCAGCATTCGTCTCCTTATCTATTTGTTTCCACAGAATCGATATCTGCGTCTTGCCTGCGTCTTAGTTTTGTTGCAAATACCATTTAAGCATAGTTAAGATGCGAAGGCGCTAGTCGCAAGCGGCCATTTTGTGAAAGAGTTTAAAAGCTTGCATTGTCTTTCAGACGGCTGTATAGTTTTAACTTTAAAAATAAATAGTTTTTGTTACTGATTATTTTTTTATTTAATGCATAAAAGTGTACCTATGCGTGCCTTCCTAAAACAGTAATCTACGCTTTTAGCTATTGATTTAAATGAGATACTTAACTTAAGGATAGTTCTTGAAAACATGGTCTTTACTGCCGACGAGTTAAATATCCTATTCAGTACTGCCACAATTATGTCACGAAAATACATTACATTATAACTAAGGCATTACGGATTTGAAAAAAGTAGCAAACTACAGTTACAGATACAGCGTAACAGATGTCAGACCATTTCCAGCAAGTAATGAACGCGATGACAAGTCGGGGTCAACGCCCCCAAACTCTGCGGAGATGACAACCCTTGTCCGGTATTAATTATAATCTTTCTACAATATGGACGTGCTTAGAAATGTAAGCAGATATTTTTTATCTATCTTTACGGAGTATTCCCGCGAATTTTTAATATCATGAAAAGCCTAATATTACTATAGGTAAGTATATACTAGGTGTTAAGAATAAAAAAAAAAATAAAAAAAAGTTAAACTAAGCACTAATGTGTTTTAATGGGTTTTGATTATAATTATGTGTATATAGAAAATTATAATTATTAATCTAAATCACATATCTAGCTAGTGTTTTAACCATTTTACATGCTCATGTTTACATAATCCGTTTATAAAAGTTTGTTCATACATTTTGGCTCAAAATTACCCGTTACATTTGATCTAAACTTGTTACTACGTACAAAAAGTCCTTCCAGATTTTCCACATTCGATTTACATTATAATAACTACGACTTTTATATACGAACATGTGTTAAACAAAATCCGAAACATATTTCATTTATTACGATTGATGGATTCCCGTGTCATGACATTAAATTTTAACTTTTATTATAACACTAGCTGTGCCCCGCGGTTTCATTATTTTTTTACCCCTTTGTATTATTAGGGGCGGAGATAAATCCAACAAATCACTATCGTAACAAAAGTCACGATTACTTAATTTGGTGGTTGAGTATTCTTCAATTTCCTAATTTTCAGCGCAATTTTGCAAACTTTTTCTTTAATAAGAACCTTCTCCTGACCATAACAAACACAACAAAAAAAGAATTAGCAAAATCGGTCCAGGCGTTATTGAGTTATGCGCTTACCAACACATTTAGCGATTCATTTTTATATATAGATGTATGAGATAATGTTCCGTCGCCATAAAATGTTATTTTATGTGTCACAGCGAAAATAGTAAAAATGTGTGATGAAAACTACTTCATGTTGGCTATAAAATACAGAGAGACATAATTTATGTTCAGACCATTCAAAGCCGTGTTTCACGACTGAAATACGGGGAAACGGATTAATTACACGTTTTTAATAAGGCTCTACAGAAATCAGAATATTACTTTTATATATAGGAGTGAAAACGAGATGACAATAGGGATGATGACCATTTTTTATTTTTTTTCCATCTTTTCGATAATGTGAAAATATTAGATACATATGATGATACAGTGAGTACAAATCTTGCGTGACGTCACGTCTATGCAAAAATTATACCACCCGTGACGTCACAAGCCCCCACTCCTAAACTTTAAAGCGGTTTATCTGTGTATTTTGTAATTGATTTTATTAAAGAATAAATACGTGTCTGTTATATTTTGGTAATCTACATGATGGACTAAATTGATTTTGACTTTTCATACTCAGTTATCTACCCTATTATATTTTTGAATGATGTAGTTAATAAACGTATAGTTTGCATCCCACCTGAAAACGCCTTGAACATCTTCTGTGTATTGAGTTAGTTATGAAAATTGAATAATAACCTTCTTTAACCTATCGAAGTTAGCTTTATGGAAGCCGGTCCTAACACAATTAAAAATAAATAACAAAATTTTATTTAGAGACCTAAAACATCCCCGATTTCCGATTTAAGAAAGTAAATGAAATTTCGCAAATAGCGGATTTGAGTAAATCTTTGCTATCGTTGACAGAGTTGAGCAATATATCAGACGTCAAATAAACTCTTATGTAATACCTAGCTACTTATGCTGAGCTATATAAAACGATTGGACGTATAGGGACCTTCTTGAAAACGTTTCTGAGTTATTTTGCCCGATAACAATACATTTGAATGATTTATTGTATGGAAAGGGACGTAAAAATATTCAGGTGATTTGGTTTCCATTTACGTATTACGTGAGATGACAATAGATAGGTAGGTAATTTTTTATAGGTATTATTGTTCTTCGGTCACAAAAAATACCTATTTGATTATTGAAATTGAAACGTCTACTATGAGCTCCTATGAGCCAACTATGAGCACACTGACACGGAGTGTAAATAGCAGACTCGGGCCCCTGGTATGATAAAAACCAGGCACTGTATCAAATAAATTAAAAAAGTTTTTATTACTAACATTAAGTAAAAACCCCTATTTTTAAAAATAGTAAGTATAACAGATTTAATCAGTAAAGCAGTGAAATGGAAATTCATTCCATATAATAAATGTTGATTAAATACAGGTCCTTGTAGGTAACGCGTTATTTATTCAAACACAATCTAATCATTACGAAAAAGGGGTTCCGTTCGTTCTATCCGTACATTTTGTTCATTCCAATCGGAGCTGATGGATCGTAGAAAACACAATCTACAAGACCGATGTAGGCTATCATTCAATTTTGACACCTATTCCGTATACGCTACGGTCCAATTCAATTGTACGTCGTTGGAAAAACAGGAAAATGTTTTTTTTTATTATATTATAACAATCGAAAACTAGTTTGTAGAAGTTTCTGTAAACATGGTTGGTTTTAAATGTTTTAATTCTGTTGAAACTTAATTAATTAAATAGATGTTGATTGCAGATTTGCGGAATTTATTGCGGATTTGAATTTGTTGGAATATTCATTCAACATATAAAACCTCATTTCGTTGACTTCTTACTGGCAGTCAATAATCAGTCAACAGTTCATTGTTCAAACCTTGTTCAAACGTTCTTAAAAACGTATTGCAATTCTTCACTCGGAATAAAATATGGTTGAGGCGAATTGCTGTTTTATTTTTTCCTAACCTCTTTTTCCTGTTTCCAATAGAATTAAAAAGAAGGTTTTTAAGCAGCATCAATTTACATACTTATATTTTTGCGTTGTTAATGTTGCTATATTTTTTTAACATGGAATATAAGACAACATTTCAAACTCGTGGACATTTTATCAAAATCTTTTTGGATACTGAAATCTCTGAGTTACGGTATAGGGAAAATGTTGCGATAAGACCTGTATTTAATGGTCTGAAAACGTCAAAACACTGAGAACTAGGGTGGTGATTAATACTCTTTTGTTTTTCTGTTGTTTGTGACCTGGCCTTTTCCCTGCAATGGAAGTTACTGGCTGACTATGTTACTTAAATAAATAGTGTCGATCCTCTTCTGGTAAAAAAATATATAGTTCTGTGATCAAGCAGAATGGGTACAACATGTGAAACATTAGTATAGAGTGTGTACTAGAATAATTTATACACTGAAAGTCAAGATATTTGCTTATAAAGATAGACTTAACATTCATCATCTTACCCCAAACTTAACCTAATTAAAAAACTAATCTAAGTGAAGATCCAACACGTGTAAAATTTGTCAAGGTCTTATTGAAATAGAACAGAGAAACCAATTAATTAGAGCTCAATTCAAAAACTATTCTCTCAGTACATTTAGGTACAGTTTATTTAACTTTAGAGGTACTGAAGCTTAAAATGACAAATGAGGCTAAAAGAGGCCTTGAACGCGCCTTTACGCCTATTTATTATTTCAATTGTGTGCTTTCATCCAAAGTTACGCCTTCAATGGCTTGCTACATGATAAATTGGTATGAACCGAAGATATAGAGTACGTACTATACGTAGGCGTGATAGTCTTTTGTTCTTACTCATTTATTCACTAGTGTGAGCGTAATTGGGTCCTTAATTAACCCCCTGTTACCTGAGTGTGGTTTCAATTATGCGGTATAGGGTTAATTTTCGTTTAACTACCAAAATATGTATGATCGGGTGGGCCCGTGGCCTCGCTCTAGATACTTGTATTATCTGTTAATTTGATTCATTCAGCTTTGTTCGCATTTAGCTTTGGTTTGAAACAGTACTAGCGTGGTACTAGTATATTATTCAAGTAGTTGTCATTCAAGACAGGGCTGTGTTTCTGTGAATGGTTAAATTGACGGATGCTGAAGCTATTTTGTGCGGTTAACAGTCGCATAGGTACGAATGATTCTATTCAAAGTACAAAATATCACTCACGAGTCTGATTATGTAGTTAGTTTTAAGTATATAAAATAATTATTGTTTTGGTAATTAAAAGGGTCTGATACGGACAATTCTAAACGAACAGTGAAGAAAAGAACTATATATGTAACATATTTTTGATTGAGTCTAGATGTCTCTAAATAAGTAGCAGCGTACTACAACTGACAAATAAGATAATAATAAATGCGGACAACATCACATACATTGTTCTGAACCCAAAGTAAGTTGCTGAACCACTTGTGTTATGGATTTCAGAGACAACGAAGGTACCACAAACACCCAGACCCGAGACAATGTAGAAATGTGATTTTCTACATAGACCCGTCCGGGGATCGAACCCGGGACCTCAGAGCTAGCGACACCTTGAAACCGGTGCGTACGCCACTCGACCACGGAGGTCGTCAAAAGAGAATAAAAGTCAATATTAAATTTTTAAATTAGAACAAAATAATTATGTTCATAATCTTATTACTAGAGAATTATTCAACGCAATTTATACTTTCATTAATAGTATAGGTATAAATTTCATTTTACATTTTCTTCACAATAAATATTTAAATTAAGAACTAAAACGAATCACTCATAAAATATTAGATTTAATTCCTTTACATATGTATTTATTTTAATTATTAATAATCATAAATGACTCATAAAATATTCCATTTTAAATTTAATTCATTACTTTATTTAAAAAGAAATATTTTCTTATAATTGGTACACATGATAAACATTGTTCCTATGGTCTGTATAGCTAGGGGTGTCAGGTGGCCAGTCGCATCGCCAATTAGCCCGTGGTTGTTTGCTCGCAGCCCTGCCCGTTCGCTCCTATCTCATTAGAGAAAAAATAAGATTAGTGTTCCCTGTATCTTGTTAGTCTTGTTACGTGATTACGTTGAACATATGATTCTCTAAACCTTAATCAGAGGAATTCAGTGCTAAGTTTTTAAATAGAATGACAAAAGGGTACACTAAATCTGATTAGTAAATTTGGTGAGTTGTCCCTGGGTATAATACTATATCATTACTGTACTCATTGTATTTTTCGTTTTATATATGTTGAAAGTATAAAACTTCAAAGTTTTACCAACTGCTCTTTAAAATATACATTAACTAAAATTTAGCAGTGAAAAAAAGGTAATTAGTTTTGTAACCTCTGTATGTACCAGAAAAAAGATACATGCTATGAAACAAGGTTTTCCTTCAAAATAAAAAATAAAACCAGCTCATTTTGACCTAAATACACGCCCACATTACATAAAAACTCGGCGAGACATCCCTAAACGGGATTTATAATTTTCGTCGTTGATTTAATTTTGTATTTAATTTAAATATTCCCTTAATACATGGAGCTTTATAATTTGGTTCTCTAGCTCTTAATGAAATTTAAATAATAAAATGTTATTTTATGCCAGTATTTACTCAACTTGGTCAATTTCTTCTTGTTACTTATCTTTACCTGCGGCGATACTTGTACAGATCCGTGAAATTAATTGGCTAGATATTTCGGGTACCTACTCTGTTTTACAGAGAATAATTTTGTGTATTTTGTAAAGAGCTATAACTTTACCGCTAAAGATTAAGACCTACTGCTACTTGTTTTATGTATAGGTATTGGGTAGGTTAACTTTTCTCTTCATTTGTCCTACCTAAGACTCACGTTGTTATATGTTAGGTACGTACGTATAACAATGAGTCTTAGGTGGCAAAAGTGTGTTTGCCTCATAATTAGATACATTGTTCTATGTATAAGTGCCTTTAAATGATTAAGAAGACTACACGTTTAAGAAAAAGCTGTAACAGAACAACATACACGTACAAAGTAGGTATGTAGTTTTTACACGAACTTTAAGTCAAGCGGTCTGTTGGCCTGGCTATCCAGTTAACCCTCCTTAACTAAATATTTATACTTAGTCTGGGAGGGTCACATCAATAGTGCAAAGGGTCCGAGCACGACCTCTCGATAGCCATTACCGGACCTAGCTATCGATAGTTTACGAAATACATGGCCGAAAATAAACACGATTTTAATATAAAATGAAATAAGTATCGATATTCGATAATCGAGTAGGTGATAACTGTCTGGGTAAATGTGTTATTTATTTATTTAGTAACCAACTTTTACTTACAGCTAAACACTACATGCATAAGTTACATGTTCATTATTACACATGTTACACGGCTGTCATACATAGATCTTTAGCAGTCGTTAAGTCAATTCTGACGACCAGTCTTACCATGGAACACTGTATTTCCCAGTAAAATGGGTTGTGGAGGTCAGATAGGCAGTCGCTCCATGTAAAATACGGTATTCAGCTGAATCCGGTAAGACTGGAAACCGACCTTAACATTGTTTTGGAAAATGGCTAGGCAGATGATGATGTTCAATATTACACATTGTCATAACGAAAAAATGTAACACAAAAAAAAACTTTCATATAAATCGAATTCTAAATAAGTCTTATATTTATTTCTTATGTCGAATCAAAAACCCACTGTCAAAACTAGACCAAACAGAATTGAGTACCTCCTCCTTTTTTTGAAGTCGGTTAAAAACAACAAAGGAAGTAAAACAAAAGTGAAACACTTACCTAAGCACAAAACACTAGTTAAATTAAACGGATCGCCGTTCTCATGCAATTAAAATGAGGAAGGGATCAATCACGTCCTAATCTAACCTCTGAAACTAGGTTACTGCATGCGATATTATTTACCTGTAAAATGCACCGGCAATATAAAACTACCCTCATTAGTGAAAAAGCAGAGTATATGTATCATGTTTTTAAAGAATTTTTTGGAGTGCATATACTACTTACTTATGTGTTATGTATGTCAGTCTTATATTCTTCCATAACATTAAAATGCCTGAACAGTATTGGATATAATTATACAATCCTTTCATCATCCTGAGTTACAGTCTATACTTTAAGATAAAAAATAGACTAAATATATTTCAGCTGGATAGCGGCCATTTTCCTTTTTTTTGGAATGATAGTCTACATTTCTGATTTTTATATTACCTGCTACTTATGTTACTTTTAAAATTATCTGCTCGTTTGAAGTCTTCTTATCATACCAAATGCTAGAAACAGTAAAAGACTAAACAATAACATTGTTACTCCGTTTAAAATGCACACAATTGGGTGGAACCGTTTGTTGCGGATACATTGTAGCTGTTGACGGGCTCGTGTCAGGAACACGTCCTGTTGACGCCGCAATGCTATCAATCTCACGAATTACAACCGACACCGTTTGAGTAGAGACAAGGCTTAAATATGTACAGATACCTACATACAGTTAGAAGAATAATTTCTTACTATCTTCTGAATATGTGGTATACAATTGGGTTTAACCGTTTGTTGCGGATACATTGTAGCTGTTGACGGGCTCGTGTCAGGAGCACGTCCTGTTGACGCCGCAATGCTATAAATCACACGAACTAGAACCGACACCGTTTGAGTAGACAAGGCAAAATATGTACAGATAGATACAGTAAGTGGAATACTTTCTTACCGTCTTCTGAATGTGTACAGTTAGATACAGTTAGAGGAACATTTTCTTACTTATTGTGCTACTCTTTTTGTTTGTATAGTTGGCAAAGGTTTACCTACTAGTTAATTGGGTCCAACAGACTGATTAATAAAGTTAGAGAAAAAACTGTACTTTAAATGTACAGGTATGTTTATCTTGTAGGTACGGTTAATGTGTAATGAGAATTTGGAATGTAACATTTTTAGGAATTATATCGCATTTCCTGAAATATAATCTAAAAAACCTAGAGTATTCATCATTCATCATTTAGCCAATCATAGTCCACTGCTGGACATAGGCCTCTCCCAATTTGCGCCACAACACCCGGTCCTCCGCCCTCCGCATCCAGTCCCCTCCAGCGACCTTTTTCAGGTCGTCAGTCCACCTGGCGGGGGGGCGTCCTACCTTACGCGACGGAAATTACCACGGAAGTATTACTCAAGACAAAGGATATTAAAAAACTGGCCAAGTGCGAGTCGGACTCGCGCACGAAGGGTTCCGTACCACCGTCGTATGTGAGAGCCCCCCTTAAATATTCATTTTATGTAGTTTTTAGTATTTGTTGTTATAGCGGCAACGGAAATACATAATTTGTGAAAATTTCAGCTTTCTAGCTATCACGGTTTATGAGATACAGCCTGGAGACAGACAGACAGCGGAGTCTTAGGAATAGGGTCCCGTTTTACCCTTTGGGTACGGAACCCTAAAAAGTAGTGTGTGTAAAGAAGCTACATGTCAGTATATTTTAAAATATATCAAGATTATAAATCAACAAATAAAATATGACAAAACTTGAGTATTAGGTTGATTGATGAGTAAACAAACAATTCTTTTGGTAGAAACAGATAATAATGTCGTTAAGTAATTTACCTACTTAGTCTGTCGCTATAATAATAAATTAATAATGATATGATCATATTATTATAATCAATCAATCTCAATCAGGATTTCCCCGTCACTTACAAATATGTACCAGAATTGTTACAAATAAATCCTTACTATACACGAATAGACGTTTGCCTAATTCATTTGCTTACTCGTTTTCTTACAAATAATTGTCCTGATATGATATCCTTGTAGTTAAAACAGATATATAAAAGTATATAGACAACATCTGCTCTGCAAAACAAAGGCCAAAACGATCAGCGAGTAATGTGTAATTTAAAGAAACAAAAGAATACAAATACGGATAAAAGAAGATATATTCAATTATAGCTGAACAAAGACTATACTTGTACAAAGAGAATTTACAAGCTTATGTAGGGACCCAATTCTAAAACTGAACTAAATAGCAAAACTATTCTGAAAATACCTCAGGATTGCCCTAACTATTGTTAACAAACAACCTTAAAAATTAAGTTCAATTTTAATGATTTTGTAGAATAATAAATTTTCACATAAATATTAAATATTGTTGCTTTTTTTTTCAAATGTGTTGTGTTCACTTACATTTTGGGTAAAGTAACAAAAATTTTGCAGTCTAGTTGTTTAGCCAAAACATAAAGAATATGGAAACGAAAAAGTATATATTCTCAACTACCTAGACAATGTTCGCAATTATTTGTATTTAGGTACTTTGTTGGAAGACAAGAAAGTAAATATGTATAAAATTATTATAACAGCTTTATATAATACATTGGTACTTGGGGAAATTATGAGTATCTACCGTACATATTTACGCACGTCTATATTACATCTTGTATATATGTACTTTACATATTACTAGCTGTACCCGGCATGCGTTGCAATGCAATTTTTTATACCTAGCACCTGCCTACTACCTACCTACTACCACTTAGGGGTATGAAAAATAGATATTAGCCGATTCTCAGACCTACTGAATATGCATATAAAATTTAATAAAAATCGGTCAAGCCGTTTCGGAGGAGTATGGTAAGTAACATTGTGACACGAGAATTTTATATATAAGATAAAAAACAAAGCCCAGCCGAAAAATTCAAAAAGTACCGACCTTATTTTCATATAGTATTCGCCAGTAGATAAAGTTAGCTAGAAGTTTTATATGAATATTGTATTCTAATATCATGTGTCTTCATTTAAGAAAAGTATTTACATAGCATTGCTTGTCCCTATTTAAATAGGTACGTTGATTCTATCTAACATAAAGTTTTTCTGAATATTCAAGTTTTACTCAAACCTTTAATAATAAAACAGTGTTTCCAATTCGGGGTACTAGGAAATCATGAAAGATACCCCGATCTTAAAAATAAGTAAGTTCCCGTTAACGTTGTTAACGGATTAATCCGTCTTCCTTTGCTCTACTGTACTCAAGAGGATAGGTGCGAAATACGTTAAGAATAATTAATGTGTTTTATCCTAGCTTACTAATTCTGGGTATTATAAAATAATCTTGACTACCTTGAGATCTATATGATCGTTGTCATGACAACAATAAGCATCTAGAAGCTTAAAATTAGAATCTTAAGGTAGCTGGGGCAATGAACTTAGAACAAGAATATTAAACCAATTATATAATAATATAATATAATATAGTATAATATTCCGGGACAACTCACACACGGTTATCTGATCCCAAGCTAAGCAGAGCTTGTGTTATGGTTACCAGACAACTGATAAACATACTTATATATTTCTAAATACATACATATTATAGATAAATTACACCCAGACACAGAACAAATGATCGTGCTTATCACACAAACATTTGTCCTGGGTGGGAATCGAACCCACGACCTCCGGTATAGTAGTCAGGGTCACTAACCACTAGACCAACAGGCCCGTCGCAAATTATCTTTCGTTCTTATTAAACCACTCAAATATTTGAGTTCGCAAATCTCAGTACTTTCTTTACATTTAATTCCGTTACTTATATTCAAATGAAAACTTAATTCCTAATTAAATATTCTCTCATTCGAAATTTAATTACTGTGTTATTTTCGTTCTATTGGATATCTCGTTTCTCTGGCATGACGTTTGTGCGAGGGAACAATTGGTGGTTCTGACTGAACCGTGAACGGGTCGGGCACGGGACGGGAGCGGGACGGGCGCGGGACGAGAGCGGGACGGGAACGGTACGGCGACGGCGCGGAAACCTCGTACTCAACAATAGGTGGAGATTGATGGGTTAATTATGGTGAGAGCACCCTTTTACATAGTTATTATAAGTATTACACCACCTATTTCCAATTTTGTAAAACATTTTACTGATATTGATAAAACTGATGGTAAAATCTACATAGACTTATAAAATATTTCTGTCAAATCAAGCTACTCTTCAATTCGGACAAGAAAGTTCTATTTACCTTATATTACCTACCAATGAACGATTTTCTCACGAATTTCCCAAAGGAATCAAATTATTTGCCTTTTTATACTAACTCAGTTTTGTGTAAGTGTGCTTATGTTTCATCTTTGTGACTAAGAATCGACTTCTTATTTACATTCATTATTATCTGTTACAGAACATGAAAAGTAAATACCTCTTTGTAGTGTAAATAAACAAATGAAGCCCAAAAGAATACATCGCTATTTCTTACCTTTTGTGTTACAAGAAAAACAAATGAGTGTTGAGTTGGGCTATCGCCCAGCTAATACATCCGACAATGTAATTATAATTCACCCAAATGAGTACTAAAGTAAGGTTGTTTATTTTGTTATCCTGAACAAAATACAGAGCTATACCTTTTGTGTCTCAACGTTTTTGTTCCGTATTATCTTATACTAGTCGTAAATTTTCCCAGGAATAATGGCGGTCGTAAAAGATTCGGTAACCTGGGACTACTTGGTGTATCACAATTTGTAATTCTGTCACGTCGCTATTAAAGGTGCGTATTTGCAATTTTGTTTATATTTTACATGTAGATACTGTTATTTACTGCGACTGTTGTATGGCTAAAGAACGAGGACTACTTGTATGCAAATAAAACTTTACGTCGTTTCTCAGGTGATCAGGAAAGTATACAGTAAGAATACAGGGTGTTACTGAAAGGGTATATCAATCTAAAAGGGGTGAAGAGTACTCCTGGTGTAAAGTAAGTTTTCATCATTTTAGCTCAGAATGAGTTACTAACACTTAAACTATCGCGCTGCATGTTTACAAACAACTTCCGTACTCTGTTTCTATGATCAAAATGAAGAAGAGCATTATACTAAACCGACTGGCAGGTTTCACTGCCCACCTACTAGCGATTTTCATGCTGACACGAAAAAACTTTCAACCTTCCTTATTACATACTTTCGTAACTTAAACATATACTAAGCTGATAACAGAAAACAAGGTCAAGTTACATAGCGCGAGGCTTTATCTTAAAAATATCCTAACTATTCATCGCGCCCTTGGGCCCATTGTTCCTCCCTTATTCTACATCACCGTATATTTTTGCAATCACTTAGTATGACAATAGCATACCGTTCCGATCCCTTATATTCAAGACCTCTATATTCATCCTATATTCATCCGTCGCGAGCCTTTCACAAATGGCATTCAACGTAACTTAATTTACGTTCGTGATAATAATTTATCTTTGGACAATGAATGGAAGAAAAATACACGATGGGCCCCAAAAGACTTGGAACAAGTTGGGTTCAAAAGGAAGTTAGTATAATTTTATGGAAAATTACAGAATTCTCTTTGTATATCAACATAATAAAAGTACGTTTACCTATAAGAGGGCCTAATAAAGGCAAGCCGAGCTCGCCGCAGTTGGTCCGTAGAGGGTGACTATTTTAACATAACCCACGCTATTGTAAAGCATGACATCAGCTGCTCTATAACATATTGTAAAAATAATTGTATGATACTTTAGCGATATTCACTTCAGGGGCAGGCTTTTCACAACTAACTGAAACAATACATCAAGCTAAAACAACGATTTTTTTATTTTCACAAACTTCATGTTATTTGTAACCCTTACGTCTTTGAAATCACATTATCTCGCACCGCCGCGCGCCGCCCCACTTGATAGATATCCATTTATTTTCGTGTATGTGTATGGCTGTGATAATTTACAACATTATCGTAAACATGGAGTAAATGCATTAATTTCTGTAATCGGATAGAGTAATGAATATGAATTAGGCGCTCATGTTTATATTGTGTATTCATAAGTTATTAATATTGTAATGGAGAACTGTTTTAATGTACACGTTTTCTTACTATCGGAGGAATTAATAAAGTAAATAAAGTTAGCGTAAAATTTTTGAAGTTATTACATTATATAAAGTGAAAATAGAGGAAATTGCTTATGTTTTACCTACAAGATCAAAAGGAAAATAATTTAAATAAAGATTAAATAGTTGCTTGACATACTTAGACAACAGGCAATCCTTCGTCGAACTTAAATCGGCTGCATTAAAACCATCCAATAATCTGTCAGAAAATTAGAAAATGGAAAAAATATATAACTTATGTTAAAAGGAAACCACTGATTCTTTAAACTTTACAATATATTACCATAAGAATGGATTTAACGTTACAATTACAATACTTTTAAAGGCCAGCGACGCCATAATGATATTAATTTATGTAATGCAACAGACTAGAAGTGAGACTGAGAATAAATACTGCCCTCTAGTGTTGTTCGTTATTCCGGTAATAGTGACGCAACGCGCGACGAATTAGTCGAATATAATTTCGGTTATCACTTAGGAGAAAAGTTTAACACTAGAATATCGTTAAGCCGAATAATACATAAACAATATAAGTACGGATATCCGAAAAGCAACAAATGGTAGCCATAGTATATTTCCGTTTTCATAACATTAAGCGTAGGTTGGCGTTAGATTAATGTTTTTGTTAACGATCCACGCTGCTTATGTAGGGTTCGTGAGAGCGATACACTCAATTATACTTATTTATAACTTATGCTCTGATTATAATTAACGAAAGGGTTTAACGGGTTATATGGCATGTGTATTTACATAATATATTTGAATTTTGGAATTGTTGAGAGAACTCAAATAAGCCTGTGAATTATTTTATATGACTATTTTTTATATACTTAGGTTTAAAAATAAATTCTTCGAGTTCAGCCATCAATTACTAAGTAAGTAAAAAATGAACATATTAATCGCAAGATAATAAATAATATGTGAGTCTTATATTTCTTTTTGTGTATGACACGTACAACGTCAAATCAGAACTTGGTGACCTTGATAACCCTGACCTTTTACCGTACTTATGTCAAGCTTGACACTTTCTTTTTAGTTGAAAATAGACAGCAAATAGCAAGTAACAATTTCTGACCTTCCAACTACAATTAGAAAGAAATTATATATCAGGAGCATAGTCCAGACATAGTTTCATAAAACTCATAATTATGTAGACGAGACCAATTTGAGTCTACTCCGTATTTGACCTTTTTGACATTTATCAACGTATATTTATTTTTTAATAATGGGTGGTATTTCTCTGTCATGATAGTACGAATATTTCTTATTAAGTTAAGAGAAATAAGGGTGAAACTGGCTAAAGTGGACGCCTAACGACCAGCAGTTAGTAACTCCCTCAGGGCTTACAATCAATGTTTTTGAACGTTCCATAAAGTTTACTAATATCACAACTTAATTATCTAATCTGTGGTCCATTGCCTTTGATATATAGAAACGAATTTATCTCACTAACAGTGGTTTTCAACCTTTATTCATTGAATTATTACATACTGTAAACGCTGTACTTAATTGATGACGATATTAAATTATACAAGATCTTCAGTGACCGCCTTCGAAACGTAATCTAAGAATGAATATGGATGAAATTTTGAGTGGACCATATACTTAGTAATATGCGTTTATAAAATACCCTTTCTGTGTACCTATTTAAAATATTTGATAGAAAGTAGGCACTGATATTGAAAGCGTTTTGCTTTTACCGAAGCTTCATTTCAGTAGGTATTCCATATTACCCAAAAAGGTACAAAGTGCAATGATTACTGTAGGTACCTACATGGTATGTAACCTGCGAAACTTTACGCGTGTATTGTTACCATTGCAGTTTTTCTACCACGCATGCGCGAAAAGTGCGCTTCTGACGCATCGCTCGAATGCATCACGCGTTCGTACATGTGAATGCTGTAGACCTACGCAATAATTCCGTTACCTAATCTGACAACCATTCGAGCTAAGCCGACAGGGACGCGTTACGTCACGATACACCTCATTTGAATTTGGAACAAACGTCTACATTGCCAGCACACCCTCTTCATGATTTGTATTAAACTTTTTTTAATGTGTAACTTAAAAAATAAATGTTCTTTAATTCCCTGGATATAGACAATTTATAGAAGAATAAAGTTTTTTCTTTACGAAAGTAGGTAGGTATAATTTATTCATCCGTTATGGTGAGTCTCTCTCTGTCAAGTTAACCTTTTTCTTTGAGCGATGATGTTTGCGAAGGTATGTAGGTTTTATCCCGAATAGAACTAGGTACTTTAGTTTGCTTTTTTTGAAGACGAGAAATATTTTTTATTTATTTTCTGTATATTAAATTAATACTAGCTAAATCTTGTTAGAATAAAAGCATGCTTAATTTGGCAAATATGTCAAAATACAAGTTTTAAATTGCTTTTTTGACCGTTTGTCTTTCCAATAGAAACAATATTGCTTACGGTGCAGGTGACCACCTTCGTCTCCAGAATCAGAACTCTTTAAAATGGATCCTTACCTCCATTTTAATCCATCTAACAAAAGGTTTCTTAAATACCGCCAAAGCTATCTTGCCATCAATACAAAAAGATGTCAAAGGAATATAAATACTCGGGGAACGTCCCTTAATATTTCATGCAAACCGATTAATCTTTATCGACGGACCAAGCATAAAGAATTGTAAAGAAAACCGATACAACGGGTGGCCACGGTAAATAGGGCGCCCAGCCAATCTACAATACTTACAGGTTTGGAAGAACTAGGTACATTTTTATTTATGTAGACTGTATATGGTTTGGTGGGAGTGTGTAGTTTACTGTGGTTGGTTGTATATTGTAAGTTCTAAGTTTGTGTGGACGCATTCTTGTTAGGTTCTCTTTTACAACGCATAGGCAATGGTTCATTGGGCTGACTGAGTTAATGTAATCAGATAGCTTATGTGTTTTACCGTACATCAGTAGTAAAAAAGATTAAGAAATAATTTCATTTTATTCTATAGATGTTCTAATTTATAAACACGTAAGTATCTTCAGGCGAAGGCCCTATGGCTTCTAGATAATAATTGCGTCTAAATCAGTGATTATGGTAGGTACCCTTATAGTACCATATACAGGGTGTTAAGAAAACCCTGTCCGATCCGTTAGGGTATTGTTAGATATTGATAACTGATACCATTAATGTAAAAAAAACTTGGAAAATTGAAAAAAAAATTATTACCTAAAATTTATTTTTTCTCTCAATATGCGAGTGAGAGAGTCACACACACGAATGATACCGACGAAAATGGTGTTGTAATTATTGCTTTGATCTAAAATTTTGGGAATTTCGTGTCAAAAAATCGTTATTTCAAAGTTCATTATTATTGAAACTATTATAAATATTCCAAATTTAATATTTTATTTGGGCATGTGATTGTGAAACCTACATCACCCTTTCGGGTCGGACAGGGTTTTCTTAACACCCTGTATTTTATTGAAATAAAAATACTTTTACGGAATTTGCCGCGCTTTGTATTTAGATTTTAGGTCACGACGTTTCGACACCTTTTGCAGGTATCATGGTCACGGGCAGACTGACCATCGATGTCTACCATTCGTGTAAATCTCAGAACTCCATATATTTTATTCTATTAACTTTAAATATCGCAGAAACGTCACTCGGCTAGGTCCAGCTTTATAGTAGTCAGGATTGGAGGCCAAAGTTTGTTCGCGGCCGATTTTCCGCAAGAACAGGCTACACCGTTTTGCGGTGATTTAGCAGGACGTAATCGGATAGAGCCTCGATGAATGAAAACTTA
Organism: Autographa pulchrina; assembly: GCA_905475315.1. NCBI lineage: Eukaryota > Metazoa > Arthropoda > Insecta > Lepidoptera > Noctuidae > Autographa > Autographa pulchrina. The sequence goes on from FR997764.1 coordinate 4,526,306, forward strand.
ACCGGGCTTGATATTCTGAAGGTGCGGTTACGGTCTTGTGAACCGTTTTATAGTATTGAACGGAAAATGCGAGTTATCCTAGGATAACTTCATCTTTTGTTTGAGCTGAAATTCCAAAAACCATATAAATAAGTGTAGATCCGTGTTTCGGAAAGCCCGTTAGACAGTAGGTCCCGGCTGTCATACATAGATCTTTGGCAGTCGTTAAGTCAATTCTGACAACCAGTCTTACTATGGGATACTGTGTTTCCCAGTAAAATGGGTTGTGGAGGTCAGATAGGCAGTCGCTCCATGTAAAATACGGTATTCAGCTAAATCCGGTAAAACTGGAAACCGACCCTAACATAGTTTGGGAAAAGGCTAAATAGATGATGGTAGGCTCTAAAAGATTTTAGTCTTCAGTGCTGACTTATTAAAAAACCTTTAGATCAATTTCTCAACTAAAACATCGACTCGGCAATACTTAAATCCGAGCTCTAATGAAAGTCGAACGAGGTCATTTCCAGCTCAACTTAGCTTAGCTGATTCAGAAAAGCTATTCCTTTTCGTTTTGTCCGTGGCCTATGCTTGCATAGTCTTTTTCTCAACTACGAGAAATACTGAAGTGAGGTAAAGCGAGCCCGACTACTTGAGCCCGAGATTTATGTTTAACTAAGCGTATAGTTTCATGAATAAAAGTTAAGTCGACGGCGACCTACTGGGCCTCGATTCAGCTGTTTTATATGCATGTCAGTGGTCGGTCAGTGTACTTGTCATTGTGCCTAATTTTTGTATTCAGATAAGCCTACAATAAAATCTCATTGAACTCTCGAAGAAAATGATCGTAATGACCAATTAATGATCGTAATGATAGTTAGCAGAATGCCAATTATCGTAAAAATTACCAAATGAAGCGGTCATTCGGTCAATGCAAGCAACTCTTAGCTGAATCGAGGCCCTGAGGTATATCAAATTATGTTGCTAGTTGTCTGTTGCCATGGAAATTTCGTGGAATTATTAAATGAGTCTTCCTTATTTATTCGCATTTTATTCGCCTTCAAGAAGATGATTTTCACTTCCAAATAACATAATATAACGAAAGTATAAGTAGACGTGTCGATAATAACAGTGCTTTTACGTCTATTTCGATGATGACGATTGATAGCTTAATATTTTGGTAATACAGAATCAAGCCAGTAAGTAGTGCAGTAGTATAAATAAATCTATATTTTAAATTTTAAACCGATGACTTTTGTTTAGTCTTCAACGTTAAGTACGTTTCTGTTAAATAAGGTCATATTGTGACAAATGCTTGTAAGTTAAGTCACACAAACATATTTTTCGTGTGAGTTTGATGTTAATGTATTGCAATATAGCTGTTTAATATATTTTTAATACAATTACAGGAATTGAAATCTGTAAGATTAACTCAATCAAAAACGAAAGCCATAAGAAAATAAAAATTAAGTACTATTTCAAGTAACGTTAGGTTTGTATTACTTAAACAAGTCATTATCAAACATTTCTTAGTATTGCGAAACTACTGCCATCTATCATGTTGGACGTTAACTACCGTTGCACCGCGCCATGCACTTTTCTGAACTGTTTCAGTTACAACCTGCCTAGAAAGGCGTATAGGATCAATAAACCAGACAAAGAAGTAATAATGCTAAACATTTGTTTAATTATTCATAAAACAACGGCAAAATACTAGATAACCATAATGGATAACCTCAAAAAAAAGTACCAACATTATTACGTGCAAAATTATTATTCTTTTATGAAATATTTGTTAATAAGTTTACCAATCCACGTTATAACGGCCAACAAAATGACTATATCGTACAGAGAGGGCTCGTCCGGGATTTGAACCCGGGACCTCTCGCACCCAAAGCGAGAATCATACCCCTAGACCAACGAGCCAGTTATACATGTTGTCCAAATTATGAATCATTATCTATATTAGTTTCTTTGTTTTATTAATCACTAGCTGTACCCGCGACGTTGTTCGCTTATATACCTTTCATTCATCTTTATGAATAAATATTTGACTGTGATATAGAGGGCCACTAACACGAACTGCCTACTGCCGAGTAAATTTTGTCACAAATGTCGCTGTTTGTATAAATTCTCAAAATAAAAAAGTACCATAGTCATAATTATATAATTAGCTTACCTCTAAATCTTTTAAGGATTGGTTTTGATGCTACTTTGTTTAAAAATTTTAGATTTATCTTCCAAGTCCAGAACCGTGAGAAAAAATTATCATTTTCATGGTGGCTTTCGATCTCAATGTCCAAAATATGTCTACCTTGGGCAGTTTTGAACTGCCTCTTTTATCTTATTTTTTATATATGTAGTATGTTTTCTCTTTTGTGCTTTACCAAGTTGGTTACAATAATTGAATAATAATAATAATGATTTATTTTGCTTGAAACATGGTGGGTATACAAGATGTTAAATTAAATTATAGCACAGGACATATTTACACACCCTTGATTCGGGCATGCAAAAAAAAAAAATGAAGGTCAATGTTTTTGTATTGAGTCTACTGGCAGCGCTAACTCTGAGAAGTGAAAGCAGCTGTCGCTCTAGGCAGTAAATGGCAAAGGGCACCCAAATACCGAATCCATAAAAACAAATTAGTCCATTTTTCATGCTATAGTTCTCGTTGGTATCGTAGTCCTTAGTGAGACTACAGGGCGCGAGGTTTTGGTGCGAAACCTCGAAATTGTACTACGCAGTTAAATTGAGAGTGGATATCAGATAGGCAGTGACTGACATGAGACCCATGAAACTGAAAGAGGAGGTAGTTACAAAAAGTTGACGTACGGTTTGAGAGGCAGAATTACCAAAACTGTGTTTAAAATTATTTGTTTAGAAAGATTAAGTAATAGCTGTTCAAGGACAATCTCATTCTACCCTGATCAAAGTCAGAGGCTGTATCCTGTACAATTCGCTTTATTAAGCGTAAGGTGCAGCATAAGGTGATGGGCTTAAATACCGTACGTACCTATATATTTTAAAATGTAGAGAATGCGATAGAAAGTTTATTTTATTTAGGGGTTTGGGCCAACCTTCCGGTAATAGGGTACAAAAACTTTATGTTTTTAACACATCTATGGGGAAGCTTACGTTTTCAAGTCAGAAGCGAATGCGTAAATTTCCAAGCAAATGGCCAGGACATTTACGCCTGAATCACTTTACGGTATATGCCATGCACGTTTGTTCCTCCATGATCAGCAATGAGGAACAAACTTACCTACGGAGATTAGTAAATACACTAAATACAAACACTAAATAATTGTAAGTTTATAATATATATCGGTTGAGAAAAAATTCACGACTTAAAGATGTCGTTTATTGCGACTAAAAATACAACAAAATGTTACAAAATTTTTTTTACTTAATAAAGAGACGTTAGTAAAACACAAAAAGAGTTAGCTCTACTGAAATTTGAACTTGGGTATCAAAAAATTCAAACTTATATAAGAAAATGGACGCATGAAAAAAAATACAAACATTAACAACCGGATTTGAACTTGCAGCAAGATCACTAATTTCCAATCGTTCAACTGCCAAGCTGTTTACTTCGATAGCTAGTTCACTAAAATATAGGTACTAATCAAATTGAAGATTGCTATGGCTACCTCAGTCTGCCATGGTTACCCTCTTGTTTATCTGTCAATAATGCCAATTTATGAGTGCAGTTGCTCCCAGTCGACAGCGATGTGGATGAATTTTTTGATGCCTTGTTTTAGTTCTTAGTTTTATTTAGTTTATAATTCTTCTTATTTCTTGTGTAGGCTTAGTTTTTTGTTTTTGTAAATATTTTAAGTTTAATTTCATCAATAAATCACATAATAAACGTTGAGAAAATGATTTTGGAAATTTAAAGCTCCGCCCCTTATCAGCTAGATTCAATAGCATGTTTCAACATAGCTAACAACCATCTACGATTTCTTGAAAACAACCTCTAAATTTTTACACCATTCGATTAAGTGATTTATGTTTGATACTGTAACATGAAATCTGACCCCCGGCAAAAGAGAGTTGTAATTTACTGTTTTACTATATGAATAGATAGATAAGATATATAGATGTCGTTGCAAGTACTATACTGAATTGCGTGTTGTAATATTTTACTTCTTGAACTCACTAAATTAATCATATCTTTTGATAGAGTGAACCGATTTCGATGAAACAAAAACTAAGTTATACCTCAAGTTCGGTTTAAAGAATTTATTTTTTCTTATAAAAACATACAGTTCTTTTAAAATAAGAAGTTGACAATTTATAAATCATAATATTTTCGTGTTCTAGCGCTTACAATACATTCGTTTACATAAAATTATACATGGAAAAATAGTTAGAAATTAATAAACAGTAAATTCGTAATTTTATTCATGAGATTATATATATATATTTTTTTAATCCTTACTAGGTAGGACTACCTGGTAGGTAGGTAATTTGATTTTATATATTATTATTGAATTTAGTACAATCTATTGCATGCTGATATATTTTCTTAATTTATTTTTAAAAACATTTATGCTACTATCCTCCTTTATTTCTTCCGGTAACTTATTGTACAGCTGTGCTCCCTCAAATAGTATTGTTTTTTTACCGTAATTAGTGCGTGGCTGTCTTAATTTAATTTTGTTTTTACTTCTAAGATTGTGTGTAGATTCTTTTTTGTGTAGTTTTATGTTGGACTGTATTGTCTCATTATGAATTTTTCTTACGAGAATGCAAGTTGAGTAAGTGTAAAGGTGTGTAAGGTTAAGCAAATTAGTTTTTTCATAGAGTGATTTTGTTGAGGTTAAGTAGTGGTAATGATATAATACCTTAATAATTTTATTTTGTGTGGTTTGTAGTGGCAAGTTGCGTATAATTTTCTAATATAAACATTGTCTGCATTGAATTCGTAGATTTTACGTGATGTGTGCACAAACAAACATATAAACAGACAAAAATTTCAAAAATTATGGAATTGGGTTCTGTTAGTTATTCTTTAACACGCTGGCTATTTTTTTTTTTTATTTTTCAATGTACAAAAATGACTTTTCTACAGATTTATTATATGTATAGATAAAAAAAAATGGTATGGTTGTTAGTTTATTACGTGTATTTACATTACAATAATAACTCCCTGACTAACGAGCATTTGCGTGTAATGTAACATATTGTGGAAGTGGAATGGAAGTGGAGCGCATTGATGTTACAAGTTGTATCAAGATATTACACATTGTATCATTACAAGGTGCGCATTGTAATGCTCGGTTCTTCTCCTTCACAGATGTATGCCCGTTTTGTATCATTACAAGGTGCGCGTTGTAATGCTCGGTTCTCCTCCTTCACTGATGTAATGCTCAAATCTGTAACGTTACATTACACGCGAATGCTCCCGGTGAGGGAGCACCTTAATATGAATATCGTTGAAATAAATTTTAATCACTATGTGTATGTTTTGCAAATTTTACTTTGTTCAAACTACTTATTTTTATAGTCTGTTTTCATACTTATTTAAAAATCATCTATAATTTCGAATTATGATACTTTCACTTTCTGACAACGTTGAATATATCATCGACATCAATTTGATATGTACAAAAATATAAATAATTTAAATGCACTAAGTAATAATAAAAAACGTGGCCGGCCCAGAAGGAGATGGCGGGACGAGCTTGACTCTTTTTCCGTATTATGGACAACAATAGCCCGGGACCGGGAGATTTGGAAGAAGGAAAGGGAGGCCTTTGCCCTGCAGTGGGACTATAACGGCTAAAAATAATAATAATAAAAAAAACAAGAATTCATTCACAATAAAAAATATAAACATTAACGGTTCTAATAGATTATTACGAAAATAAATCATGCGTCATTAATTAAAATGCAACAATTCTGTCGAAAATAAACGATGATTCAAAACGAAATAAAGTTGCCCAATAAATAAATGTGACCTACTTACAAAGATAAAACGTATTCGGAAAACAATTATTCATTTAACGTTCAATTTTATTAACAGTTTCCATTGAGGCGAGCCATTCATCGTACAGAAAACCACGCATTAGTGGGTTTGATACTGGTAGTGACGTTACTGACATAGCCTTTATTACGACGACATAAGGTTAAGTTTTGCTCGCCAATGTTACTGACGTGTATGGCGAACATTTGTTGATTAGAGAGCTATAGTTAAACGATTGCATTCATACCGCAGCCGGTGAAATGGGTTGCGAACAATATGTGTCCATACATCTATTGTTTGTTGTATGTTAATGTCTTCATATAATATTATTCGTTTTCTTTGTCTTGTCTTTGGCATTGTCTTACATGGGTCTCTACTATGACTATTAACAGTGGAAGTCACACACTGGAAACTTTAAATATGGGTATAAATATAGCAGTCATCAAGGAACATTCAAACTAGAAAACTGAGAAACCCCTGCACGTCTATCTGTCTTTTAGGGTTCACAATACTGAATCGATAAACTTTTTTGTTACATTAGAATAAACGAAAAGGACAGGATCCTTTTTACCCTGTCGCGAGTAAAATTTAGTACATAGGTAATCATACACGCCGCCCAACCACACTCACCAATCATAGCAATCATTATAGTAAAAATGTCATCATCTCCCAAACCTTTTTCCTAACTATGTTGGGGTCGGCTACCAGTCTTACCGGATTCAGCTGAATACGGTATTGCCAGTGACTGTTGTTATCTGAATACGAAAATTAGGCACACTAACAAATACACTCGAACGTTCACTAGCCTGCCACTCACTGATTTAAAATAGCGGCATCGAGACCCAGATCACCAAGAGCCTCGCAGCAAGATGGAAATTCTGGTCAGAGAGCACAGTGGGCTGTCGATCACGCTACGCGATGTTACCCTGTTACATTGCTACGAAGCCTACGAATGTTTTATGATTGTAGCATCGTGGGATGAACGTGATGTCAGTCAAATGTAATTTGGAGTATAAAGAGTATTCATGAAAAAATCAGGTAAGTTTTTAAAATGAAACCTTTTGTAGCTAGCAAGTCATAAAGAAAAGGATATTTATTTACACTACACGCCAGTGGACTGTGATGGTATCATCATCTCCCGAGCCTTTTCCCAACTATGTTGGGGTCGGCTACCAGCCATACCGGATTCAACTGAATACCGTATTTTACACGGTACGACTGTGATGGTATCGTGATTGGTAAATTTTAAAGTCAGTAAGTTATTAGTTTAAGTAGTTTTCTATATGACTATTTGGTATGGAGAATTATCATCAAAACATAAATTGTATCTACAAACATTTACAAGATCTGGTAAAGTGTACATAATCTATAAAACGTAATAACATTTAATAACAAACTCATTCTTAGAATATTAAACACAACACCCATAATATTATTAGCATACATTGCAGAATTGCGGTATAACGCATTTTCACCCGAAATTCCTAGAGAAATTCTCTAATGTACCAAGGAGATCGCAAAACTGAAAATGATAACTGCTTTTACGAAGCAAGTTGTACACTTGTAGCTATTTGAATGTAGATATCTGCTGTGATCCGGGATCCTTTGAACTCTATTGTCGAATAACTATGAATTTTGGATTTCGCATTCTGTGTTTCTAACCTCGAAATAATATTGTATAAAGTGTTAGTGTGAAACGATATTGTACATTATCTATCTATATAAATATATAAAAATGAATTGCTGTTCGTTAGTCTCGCTAAAACTCGAGAACGGCTGGACCGATTGGGCTAATTTTGGTATTGAATTATTTGTGGAATCCCAGGGAAGGTTTAAAAGGTGAATAAATATGAAAATGTTATGAATTAAATAAAATAAAATTTCATTGGTTTTAAGTTTGTTTTATACAAAAGTTTTGTCTTTTATTTATCGATTGAGGCAGTACGAAGTCTGCCGGGTCAGCTAGTTAATAATATTTATGTATGAGAAATAATAAGTTTAGTAGGATTCATTTACAGAGTTGAGTTTTCATTTACAAGATAAAAAAATATCACACATTTTGCAAATCGATGAAGGATAAAAATTACGGTAACCTATTAAAAATTCAGGTTACGTCCAGATTTTTATGATTAAGATCTAATTACATTATCATAATTATTATCACTTTACTTATTAAATACTTTTCATAGTCATTAAAATATTTATCATGAGTAAAAATAACATCGTGAGGAAACCTGGATTCCAAAACAGGGATCTGAAATCGCCTATCCGCAAATGAGCAAGCGTGGTGATCAATTCTCGTGCCTTCTCTATATGGGAAGAGGCCTGTGCCCAGCAGTGGGACGTTTATAGGCTGGTGTTATTTATTATTCTTAAAGTAACAATAAATTGCCGATAAAATCAACATGCAAGGTACAAAAGCGGCCAGTGTTGTTATTATTAAAAGTAGAATTTAATCGTCTGTAACGATGATTAATAGGTGTTTTATTTTAAGCCAGTTCCTCTAACATTGTATTCTGAAGGCTAAGGTAGAAAGCCGGGGAATCTATAAAACCTAATTACGGTACAAACATACCAGGCTGGATTACTCAGCGTGTTTGAACTTATAGCCTGTAACTAATTACAAAACTTTCAAATAAATGTCAATTTTCTTGTTCTTTCAAGCAAGTTTTTTTTTTGAAACTGCCTCGTTGGCCTAGTGGCGCTAAGCGCGACTGCTACGCTAGAGGTCTTGGGTTCGATTCCCAAGTCGACCAAGGTGTTATTGGGTTTTTCTATGAAATTCTCAGTAGCAGGTCGGAGTTTGGATTTGTGCCCGGTTAATGGCAATAGGCTCGCCCCCTATTACATGGGACCTGAACATACCGGCAAACTGTGGGTGTACATTGGTACACCTCTGCCTAACCCTTCGGGGATACAGGCGTGATGGTATGTATGTTATGTATGTATGTAAGTTTTTTTTTTCTATAATACCTTTGTTCGAGTATTTGTACCTATTATTAAAAAAAGAACATGTGGGTAGGTCCATTACAGACAATTTAATTTAATCATGGAAGCTTAGGTTGTGAGTTGTCGTTACTACTAAGTGCTATTTAAAATTTGTTTTGAAATCATAATACAGAGGCCTGAAAAGCCTTTCCAGAATTCATAATATATTAAAGTGAAGGTTAGTCGAAAGCTAATAATTATGTTAATTTACAAAGAACTTACTGAAACAAACTTGGGTGCCTCAAAGTCTCGTTAGCAACGTTACTTTCCATAAAGATTCCTTAAATAAATATTGTTCAATTAATATTTAAATATCATGTCTTTAGAGGCAAATAGATTCAACAAATGCTTATCCGAAAATTGTACTTAGTATATTCAAACTCGTATTCTCTTGTGGGTAGATAGAATTATCTGAAGTATAATCTTATAACAACATTGCGCCTACTACAAAATCCTAAAGCAAGACATTTGACGCTGCGTAAGCGAGACGTCGGTACGCGCAGTGAAGAACGCCGTCTCGCTTCCACAATGGCAACAGTCTTGCTTTAACAGTTCGTAGTAAGGGCACAGTTTAGTAAAGCGAACAATTCTGTTATAGTCTAAATGCCATTTACTGGTACAATTCAAATTTAAAACCCTGTAACTGAATGAAAAGTTTATAGTTATATAAAACTAGTTGTACCCAGCATGCGTTGCAATGCAATTTTTTAACCTGCCTACTACCTACCACCTACCCGCCTACTACCACTTAGGGGTATGAAAAATTTATAGTAGCCGATTCTCAGACCTACTAAATATGCATATAAAATTTCATAAAAATCGGTCAAGCCGTTTCGGAGGAGTATGGTACCTAACATTGTGACACGAGAATTTTATATATAAGATACTAGCGGCCCGTCCCGGCTTCGCACGGGTATTTAACACATTATTAAAAAGTTAGGATTGAAGGTTTCTGTGTTATTACTACTACTACGCTCTTTATAATATTAGTCTGGACACTCCCGTACCTCAGTGATGCTTAAATCGCATAGTTAGCCGAGCAGAGTGAGCGACAATCACGCGACTTTTTTCTAATTCTTATATTTTAAACTCGTGATATCTTTCGAAGGAAATGTCCAAAGTGAATAATTCAAAAAGTTACATAAAGGTATTGAAGCAGTCTTGACTATGAAGTAACTTATTTTGATAAGGATCAATACCAAGTAACAAATAAAGAGCCTTTTCTAGCGGCGTCCTTTCAATAATATTTTTTTTAATAAAATATCTCTTATTGTGACCTAACTGTAATAGTTAGACATATGCTGTCGCGACACTTTTTGTAGATAATTATATGTTCTACAAAGACGTAGTACATTATTTTGTTCTATAATCAATAGTTTTCGCAGCGCACGCGATGCAAGAAAGTTTTTTGATAATTTTTTCACACCTTGGTTTACATTATTGAGGTTTTAGTATGGATCTCTAACTTTTTTGAAATTTTTATATAGCCTATGTTCACCGGATATAGTGTAGCTTCCCAACAGTGAAAGAATTTTTCTAATCGGTTAAGTAGTTTCGGAGCCTATTCATTTCAAACAAACAAACAAACAATCAAATCTTTCCTCTTTATAATATTAGTGTAGAAAATGTATGAACTGCTTAGTATAATAAAAAATGTTATTCAAAAGGTAGGGATGTAGGAAAACTATGGAAAACCTTCTCCTGTTTGCGCCCAAAAAGTAACTAATTAAATTGTACCTATTTTATTGTTTCCTAGATCAAATGGACAATAAGGATATGGTTTTATGTCAAGACTTGCGGGAGGTCATAACCCAGCAGTGGGACAAAACCTAGAGGAAAAAACATTTACAAAAAATATTTCCACATTGCCTTCAAACTTACAAAAATATTTCCTTTTCAATACGAGATAAATGTCCAAAACTGTAGGTTTCCAACATAAAATATATAAAACGTCGGTTAGAAAATACGTGTTTACATTTTCCGAGACCTCACAAGTCTCTGGCATGAGGTCCCTGGAGTTTATAAGGATCTACGACCACACTTCTCCCGGTTGTGTCGCAAATACGTTGAAATAAGACGTATGGCTAACCTATTCCGAATAGTCTTGCCTTGTAAATATTTAAAGAGATCTCATTCATATAAATTGTAGCTTGATCCTTTTTATCTCGTTAGATGTGTATGTTTTAGTTTATTTAGTAACCTTTTTTTCGAAGTCTAATTTAATGACGGAATAGTAATGGTTTTATTTATAAATAAATAATCAATAAATGCGGACAACATCACAAACATTGCTCTGAACCCAAAGTAGCTAAAGCACTTGTGTTATGGAATTCAGAAACAACGAACGTACCACAAACACTCAGACCCGAGACAATGTAGAAAAGTTGGTTTCTACATTGACCCGTCCGGGGATCGAACCCGGGACCTCCGAGCTAGCGACACCTTGAAACCGGTGCGTACGCCACTCGACCACGTAGGTCGTCATTTATGAAGGTATTTCTCCATGAACATATTCTTAATTTAAGTACACAGGCCTGATATTGACATAATCACAATATTGGTGCAGCTGCTATTACAAAATAATAGAGGACATGATACATAGAGCAAATATTTGGGTTGGTTATACGAGTGTTTTGGTAATTAATTTAATACGATATTTATGTTATTTACATATATAAAAAGAAAAAGCAAGTTATTTTTTTTAAGGAGTAGTATTTCCTGCCAGTACTCAATATTTTCGCAAGTAAACCTACTAATATATTAATAAGTCATAATTATTATAAATACCATTGTTATTATGATAGTGTGGTGTTGAACATAAACAAACCCGCAGTTACGATACTCGTGTACTCGGCCGCAGATTTACAGCGGCGCAATAACTTGAAACGATCATAAATATTTTATACTTTATGAGGAATTTATTGTTCAGCCTTCCTCCAGACCTTACCGTTTGTATCTCGGACTATTAAAATTTAAGTGCTTGACACCAACGACAATGATACATTTAATAGTCCACCGAAATAATACTGAAACAAAATTCTTTTGTTTTGTAGAGATCTAGTGTAACTACAGTGCGTTTTTTGTACGGTAGAATAAGAATAAAAAGGTTTCTTAAATAAGTTTAATGTGTGGTTGAACAATACAAATTTAAGTATTTCAATGACGACCTCCGTGGTCGAGTGGCGTACGCACCGGTTTCAAGGTGATGCTAGCTCTGAGGTCCCGGGTTTGATCCCCGGACGGGTCAATGTAGAAACTAACTTTTCTACATTGTCCCGGGTCTGGGTGTTTGTGGTACCTTCGTTGTTTCTGAATTCCATAACACAAGTGTTTCAGCTACTTACTTTGGGTTCAGAGCAATGTATGTGATGTTGTCCGCATTTATTTATTTATATTTATTTATAATGTATATTAGTTGTAGAGCAAACATCTTAGTACTTTTAAATACTCATTAAAAAAAACGATAGTGAAGGATAAACAAGGCACATAACGTAGGCAAGGCGTGTATAATGTAACATAGAAACCCCATTTTTATTTATACTCAGTTTTATAGAAGAAACTTATATAGTTATATATATATATTTATTTATTTATTTACAATAGAACGGTACATACACCAATTACACTACTCATAACACAAAGAACAATAATAACAAAAATGTAGGTACATTAAAACTATTACGTCTAGGTAGGTATAACACATAATAATTCAATTAGAAACTATACATCGCTACGATATAATCGTATTAGGTCTTTTTCTCTTTTAAACACTCTTTTACTCTACTCGCTCACAGAACTTCAAACATTCCGACAAAAATAATCCTCTGCTACTCGCAAACACGTCACACTCGGGTCTCGAATCCAGGAATTAGTTCAGTAATTTAAGCGTGCGGGGTAACGGGGATTTAGCTCTACTGACAGTCCTACATGATGGTGTTGCAAAAAGATGATGCTTACGGTTGCGACAATGATTGTCGGGAGCAAAAATGCAAAGAAGCTAATATATGTTATTACAGAAAGTTATATAGTATTATCTCTGAGTGAACAACATGTTTTAAAAATGATAATTCTCCCAAAATGTGCACTGATATGCATGAAATTGATGGCCCTAAAATGCCACATAACTAAGGCTGAATGCCACATATGAATTTCATAACTTGTTGTTCATTAAATTATTAGTATCCTAGAGAAACTGACATCTAGATAGTTTTCAACCAAACGTATTGTCTTTCTAAAATAGATAATAACTTGCCACACTTTACGAATGAGATAATACCAATAATCTTAAATATAAAATTCTCGTGTCACAATGTTAGTTACCATACTCCTCCGAAACGGCTTGACCGATTTTTATGAAATTTTATATGTATCAGTAGGTCTGAGAATCGGCTACTATCTATTTTTCATACCCCTAAGTGGTAGTAGGTAGGTAGTAGGCAGGTGCTAAGTAGAAAAAATTGCATTGCAACGCATGCCGGGTACAGCTAGTATCAGTATATAAGAGAAGATTTTTCTATAAATAAGGTCGCTTAAAAATTTATTTAATTTTTTATGCTTTTATGAAATAGGTACGTAAGATGATAAATATAGTTAGCACACGTGTATGATAATGTATAACAGTCAGTAGGTTGTTATCTTATTCCACTTAACATACATTATAATTATTAACTTGTTTCTCTTGTAAGCTGTATACGTTACGATCTAGGGGAATATATACAAAGAACACTCTAATGATCCAAAATCTTGGGATTCAGTTCCCAAGATAATGAGACAAGCCTTTTTGGGAAATTCTGTTTACTTTTTCATTCGTGTGTGATGTTTTTATTATGAACTAGCTGTGCCTGCGACTTCGTTCGCGTGGATGACGAAACTTATCAATGAGTTTTTAACCGCAAAATTAAGTTTGTTTTTTATTGTTTATACTTTTCCAGGATAAAAACTACCCAGTGTGGTGCCCAGGATAATAAAGAATAATTATACCAAGTTTCATCGTAATCGAACCGGTAGTTTTTGCGTGATACCTGAACAAACAGACAGACAGACAGACAAATTTTTTTTTATTTACACTTTTGGGTTCGGTGTCGGTCTAGTAACACCCCCCGCCATTTAAATTTTTGATATTTTCAATGTACAGAATTTTCACTTTTACAGATTTATTATAAGTATAGATAACGACATACTAATCCCATCTCATTTCTTTCAGGAAAACTATACGAACTCAACAATAAAGTAAAGACTCTTTAGTTTAGACTAGGTGGATTATTGTGCAAAAACTATAACGCTTTAGAGCATACATTGTTGCTTCAAATACTAAAAAAACTTCATAATCCTCACTTAGTTCCTTACTAAGTTATTTTCTTGATTAAAAATATGTATACAGTAGCAACAGCAAATAGAAGAAAAACACACATTAAAAATGTATACCCAGTGAGTGTCACAAGAAAATTACCAATTCGATTTCCTAGAAATACAATTTCCATCTGGCACAAACCCATTTAAAACAAACGAATATCTATTTGCAAAATAATTGTGTTTATATTTCTACAGTAAAATAATAAAGGAAGATATTTGTTAGGAAGTATCGGAAAATGAGAAACATAATTCTTAGTCCGCCCGGATGTTCATAGCTATGAAAGGAAATCAGCTAGACATGAGGCCCAAGTCCGCTACTTTAAGTCAGTGAGTGGCGGGTTAATAAACGTTCCAGTGTACTTGTTTTTGTGCCTAATTTTCGTATTCAGATAATTTTAGTTTAATGACAAATGTACACCTACTTGCCACTGTTGTCATTGTAGGATTGCAAGGGACTGTTCTTATCTGAATACGAAAATTAGGCACAATAACAAATACACTGGAACGTTTATTAAACCGCCACTCACTGACTTAAAATAGCGGAGTCGGACCCCTGGTAACACGTATTCAGTATTAACTTATCAAAAAACTTGTTAAAGATACCTTCATAAAATAAATACACAGAAGATTTCCTCAGGCATAATATAAAGCGATAAATGGAAGAGAAAAAGAAAAAACAAGTGAAAACAATTTAGTTGGAAAAAGGTGCTGACTTTTTTATTACAAAATACTCAAACTGCTCAAAAAACATTCTACCTTTATACTGAATTACAACCAAATCCTTTTAGCCGTTATATAACGTAACTTTACAAAGTAGGCATATATTATATCTCGTGAATTATTCAATTAGTTTTTGGGGAACACTCCATCCCTTCCACACAAGATACGAGATTCGATGACGTCACTTGTAATGTAGCTTGTTATGAATATGAAAATGTATATTAAATTATAGAAGGCGTTACTTGTAAGCCTTCAGATTATTATGTACATCAAAGTTATGAGAAATGTTCCTCCTACCATGAAATTCAAATCAAATTCCCGACCAATGAAAGTGGGAACACAAATAATTTATTTTGAACCTCTATCATGTTTATACGAGTAAGACAGCTTGTTCAACATAGCTTTAATCATACGAAATAATATTGTTTTATGTAGATAAAACAATATTATTAATGTACCGATGTACAGTTAAGTACAAATGTATGTAGATACATGTGTACTTAACTGTACATCGGTACATTTAATATTAAATCCGGATCAGTGTGTTTCAGATTTTATCTTGAATGCCTAAACTGCTGTTGTAACGCGTAGTAGTAAGCTAAAATTAATTATTCCAAACAAACTCTTAAACAATCGTTTTAACAGAAATCACAGTAAGCTAAATATTAATTTTAGGAATATAAACTACGATGTTATTTCGGATAACATAAATGAAATACAAACAGAATAAAACTCTAACTCAAAAATACGTAATTCAGCAAATTAAGTGCCTTTTGTTCGAGAACATTCTCGACACATTTCCGAATTAATTAACTAATAGGAGGTCGTATTGAATTAATTAGCGACAAGTTTCGTGTATCGGGGTAACTCAAATACAAGTGTGTGGGGTAGATAAGGATAGGTCGAACAATCCGGCCCTGATAGAGATTCTAATTTAATGAGAATTTAAATGTGCGGTCGCTGACAACTGAACTCAATTAAGTTGCCTTTTCAACGTATATTAAATTAAACATTAGTAGTTTATATTTTTACTCCAAAAATCTACTAGGTTAGGATAAATGTAAATTTTATACGCATTTTAGCAACATAATGATTTTTGTCCTTCGGTGATATTTCTAATCTGCTAAGACTAAATTAAAAAACAACAGCTCAACATAAAACTACGCAGAAACAGCTTAACTACAAGGAGATTGCAATTTGCAATTAATCCGAGCTTTAAAGTTACCTGCCGTGGCTTGCAACTTCTCTATTTTTTATAAGCCCTGGATTATCCACAAAACAATGGCCGCCACTTTTACTTTGATATATAGCCATTGAACACAATAGCCGCTTGAGGAATAAGGACTTTACAGCGAAGCTGTAACACATGATTTTATGTTCCACATACCGTGTACTAAAATTTAAGGCTTATTTGTAGATGTATCTCTAACTAGTAGTTTAATGCGGTCTATGTTTGCGTTTACAAGTTAAGTGAGTTGTTGTAGTTAAAGAAAACAACTCAATACCAAGATTAGGTCATTTCAATTCAATTGTGAAATATGTGAGGAAATAATTGTCTAACAATAGAATATTAAACGAAATTCAGCTTTTACACGTTGTTTAGTTGTCACTACTTTTCACCTTAAAGACACATTAAAATGACAGAATCAGTATGATACTTAACGGCTAATTAAAACTGAATTGCGTTTGAGTATTCGCAAATTCGAAGTTCAAATTCGGTATATCTCTTAGTCAGTATATCAATGTCAATTTAACAGCTACATTAAATCGAAAAAAATCTGCATTCCGCAATACACTTACAACTTTAATAAAGCTTCAGTTTATACCTAAATCCATTTCGTCTCACAGATTTGTATAACACAAGTGATGTCTCTCAGACTTGTATTATCTGAAGTTTGCGCGGAAGTTACACAGCACAGGAAGCGAACAAGAATGTCTGAGAGCTGTTTGAGGGCCCCGCTACGAGTATTTGTCTAAGTGGCATGTGGTGTAACGCAACAATGTCAGCTCGTATTACCTTGACGTAATAGAAACACTATTTACTGAATATTGCCGTTATTTATTTATAACTTGCAAGTTTAATGTTTAATTTAATATAAATTGATTATTTACCAATCGAGTATTTGCATAAAAATAAGTATTTTGTTTTTTTTATACCCAGGTGATCTTTATTCAGTTTCAGAGCGCGAAAAAGGCGACGAGATATAATTGTCAAGTTTTCAGAAAACTCAAAGGTCATCGCTGTTCGCAGGGATCAGTGGAAAATATGGAGGGAGGCCTTTGCCCACCAGTGTGACATACTGTCCCTCTGCTATCCGGTCTACCGCAAAAAAGGTGATGTAAAATGTAATATGTGTATATTGAAATACTTTACAAAATGAAAATTATACCTAAATCGTCTTTAATAATATACTTACTAATTCAAATTTTCTTGCGTCAAGCCACATTAACATTTCGAAGCCAGATGTCGGAAAAGTCTTAAATAAGTTGACTTTTTCTTATGCAAACGACGAAAACTGTTCGCAAAGTTTTTGATGTCAATATTTTGCCCTCTTTTCAAAGTCTATTTTTAACTCTGGATTTAAAGAGTACTTTATTACTAAAAGGTTTTGTCTTTAAAAATAAGTGAAGTTAGGAAATGTGACGTAGCTATAGTTATTTATGATAATGATATTTAAAATTTTATATCCCCCAAGTCTTCATTGAACCCGTCTATTTAACTCAGTCGAGTTCATTTCATTTGTATTAATAATAGGTACAACGCAGTCAGTAGTTGTACAAAATGTAACAATAAAACATGTTTCCCGTTCCATAATTCAACATGTATTGATGTATGTGACCTCTATGCTATACCTGTTAATACATGTGGAAATCTTACGTTAGACCCTTCGCAAAAGTCAAGTGTCCTATTCGCCAAGGTTGTTGAAAATACTTTGTGAGGTACAACTTCAATAAGCACCTTAGGTGAGGTACTTACAAAAATTGAGTTGTGTTTTTGTGAAGTACATATTGTCATAAATTAAAAAAAATATATTAAAAAAAATAATAATTTTAGGCAATAGGCTCGCCCCCTATTACATGGGACATTGGGACCTAAACATACTGGCGAACTGTGTGTGGGTGTACATTGGTACACCTCTGCCTAACCCTTCGGTGATACAGGCGTGATGGTATGTTATGTTACGTTAAAAATATTTAGAACATCTTTCTGTTTAAGATAATTGTTGAGTATGATAAAAATAATATCCGCCATCTGGTGTCCCACAACTGGGCAAAGGCTTCTTCGCAATAGAGAAGGAGCGTTTGTTGGTCGAGCATTGGTCACTAAGCTTGCTCATTTACTGGTAATCAATTAGATTTCAAACTATTGAGTATGAAATACAATCAATTAAGTGAGACACATCTTTAGTAATTTATCAATATAATGTCTGTCCCAAACTAGGCAGAGAGATGTCCATTTAAATCAACAGTCTAATTAACCTAATCCTAATTAATGTGGTCCTAATTTCTCCCTATAGGTACATATCCATTAGGTACGTCGCGACGAATTATAAACATGATAAATTGTTACGACAAGCCTAATAAATATACATTATTATATATGCTTTCATAATGTACTTGTAAATTATATCTCATTAGCAAAATAATAATAAATAAATATCCTGGGACAACTCACACATGGCCATCTGATCCCAAACTAAGCAGAGCTTGTACTATGGTGACCAGACAACTGATAAACATACTTATATATTTTCTACACCCAGACACAGAACAAATGATCGAGCTCATCACACAAAAATTTGTCCTGGGTGGGAATCGAATCCACGACCTCCGGTTTAGCAGTCAGGGTCACTGACCATTAGACCAACAGGCCCGTCATTAAAATTTATAATGTAGTGCCGAAGTTATTATGCGACTAACACATTACTTTCTCGTCTCCCATTTATCATAGTTGTACGATTTTTTTTTTATATATATTCATGTAAAATGTTTTGTTACATCCCACGCCTATTATTATACTTTGAGTCATTATAGAAGTGATAAATTGGGTATTCATTGTGTTCTAATTTTTTATAGATATATTATTTGATTTAATGAATATATTAAGATAAAAGCGCCATTTCAAAAGTGATATGTAAGCTTGTGATAAACTAAAAATATTATTTATCGACATATTATTCCAGCTATTAAAGTTATATTTTTGGCCTAGGGAAATCCTGCTTGTCGATTCTGTAAAATTCACACAACAACTCGCAACTCACTTCACTCTCACACTCACTTCGAATCTGACCTCCGTGCTATTCTGTAACATTATTTTCATGTCTCGACAGCGGAATCCGCGGTGAGATGTCAAATACGTATTCTCGAATTTGAATTCTAAATCAAGGCCAATTGGGTTCACTTTTGAAGTGAGCTTTATTGTCACTTCACTGTCACTTCACTTTCACCTGTCACCGAAATTATTAACAGAATAGACATACTGATGTACCTACTACCTTCGTCTTGGAAAAAGCGGTTAGGATTGCGAATCTTCTGGCCTTGAAATACCGAAACTCTTCGCTCCATTTACTGGGATCCATTTTCCAGACGTAGCCGCATAACTCAAGCCAACGACAGAATCAGTTATCAATATTAAACAACTCCAACCACAAGACACGTGTGATGACGTAATTATATCATGTCGTCGTACATTCCGGTGGCATGTCCGACATCGGTTGGCCGCAGCGTCCGTGCTCTGAACTCGTAAGCGCTACTCTTCTGTACCGTACATAGTCCACAGGCCACAGTCCACGGGACACCTAATTTCCGTGCCTTACGTGACTGCACGCTTGTAGTTGGAACAACGTCCATGCAGTAAATTGTTGACGATATTGTTGGGAGACTAGTCGGGACGTGAAACTAAAGTCTTAATAGTGAATGCATGTATATGTACCACTACCACCAGTAATTTGAAATGTTAAGGAACTGTTGACGTTGTGGAAGCGGGACAGTGCACTGCAATGCTCGTAGCGTTGTCTCGCTTACATGTCAGCAGTCCTGATTTAAAGGTTTGTGGGAAGGACGTAGGTATGGAGCTTTGTATTTGCTCCGTGATATGGAGAAAGAGTCAGGAGTTAGGTACGGAAGATTTACACTATTTAAGGTTTTATAGAAAAAGATATTGCTTCGTTATCTACCTTAAATAAAGCCATAAATAACTTGCTCACTGAAAAGACTTCTTTTCATCTTATATCCGAATAACGTGACCAACGGCTTCCATTTATGCACCATTTTTTACCGGAAGAATTTTGATCATCACCAATGTCTATTTCCAAACAGTCCTTTCCAAGCATGTCCCACTAGCAACATCTAATATTCTATGCTTCGCCACATTACTTCCATTAGGCAGGCTCTTATGTGACGCCGGCTAAGTTCTTTATTCAACACATTCTCTTGTTGCTACATACATTATTCATTGACCCTAGAACCTTTCTTAGACATGCTTGTATATGTAGGTACCGGTGCGCGGGTCCTTCCCTGTCAATTGCCATTATTCGCTAGTCGTCAGTTTGTTGAACCTTACTATTATTATTAGGGGTTTGTTTATCTTAAAAATAACTAGAGTAACTTCACTTTTAATTATTTAAAAGTTTTAACTTTTAATTATTAAAAAGTTTTAACTTTTAAACGTAAAATAAAACGAATGTAATGGAAAATTTAGAAGAAAGGTTGTTTCTAATTTACAGCTTATTATAAGTTTTTTAAACCTTCGACGGCAAAAAGGCGTTTAAGTTGATACACAAAAAGTTTGGTATGAGTTTCGCGTTAGAAGCAATGGCTCATGAGAAATATTGAAATTGGAACTAAAACCCAAACACAACATAATTCGTGAAAACGCTAGGTGGGTGGACTAAGCAAAATATACTAAGTACTAACATAAAGTAATAGCATACTGTAACCACCCTATTAAACTATAATCATAAAATTACAGGTAAGTTTGTTTAGCTAGTGCTAACTAGTACGAAGTATTTTATCTATTTTAATATAGGATCGATCGAGCGACCCTACTTCAACTGTCGCGATCCATAATTCATGACGATAGCGTAAACTATTATTGACATTCACGTTTTCAATATGATTCAGGTCGATAAAAACTGCATTTTATGAAATACTTTCTTTAACTTTTAGGTTTTTAGATTGAATCAAAACACGGTGAGTAGCTACAATTTTGTTAAGTGACCTGGCATTATAGTAAAATTGTTTTCCAATCTAATCAGTATTAAGTATATAACACATATTTGATTTTTTATTACCCTACTAAGACAAAGACAAAAAGAAGGAATTATTAGTTTTCATCTAACAAAACCTTTTTACACGACTGCCCAAAAAGGAGTGTTATGTTTTCAGGGTTCATGTATGTATGTATGTATGTATGTATGTATGTATGTTTGTGAGTTTCTTTATTCCACCATAACTTCTAAAAGGCTTGACCGATTTCAATGTTTGTGGTATCATTAGAAGCTTTGAGTTATGCCGAGTGACATAGGCTATGTGGACATTAAAAAATGGTCAAGTGTGAGTCGAAATCGCCTGCAAAGGGTTCGGGAACGATATTTTTTTTGTGTTGTGTCATGTTTTTTTGTTGTTCACTAAAAGGTATTAAATAAAAAAAATATAATTAAAAAAATTAAAAAACACGCCTGCCATGTCAAAAAAAATTAAAAACAAGTCAAATATTTGCAGTCGGGGGACCTGTAATGAATTGTTCCAAGTAACCGACCCCGACTGCAAATATTTGACTTGTTTTTAATTTTTTTTGACATGGCAGGCGTGTTTTTTAATTTTTTTAATTATATTTTTTTTTTACAGTACCTACCTATATCTAAACACCTAAGTAAAAATAAATATTCAAATTAGTCAAATATAGCATAGAACAGGTTCCCACGCTTTAATCGATTACTTTCGAGATTTTGAAAATAAAAGGATATCATAAAGATCACTAATTTTAAAAAGATTAAATTTACCTGCTGTCTACCACTTTACCATTTATTTTCACTTAAAAAGTGATTGATTACAATATAGTAATATAGAAAGGGGATTAGCGCGTACATGCTTAAATACCTTTAGGGCTTGACGTTTCGACCGGGTTACACAGGCCGTGGTCGCAAGCAGACTATAAACATGCAGCGCGATAGTTTAAAAGTTATGATTACAATATATCCTAAGCCATAAAATATAATATAAATAGTTCTGATAATAAGTTTTATTGAGCACCAAAAGGGCGAGCATCAATTCTTAGTGGCTTAGTAGTTAATCCATGGCTTATCAGGCGTAGGATTGCTTTCCGCACTGGACACTTATGTCTTAAAGGTATTAAGGGAATTTCTTGTAAAACCTGTTTTTTTCTGTTAGAAATGTTATTAGGGCTGCAATCATTAATGTTATATATTTCTAGTAATTATATCTGTTTATATAGAACATCAAGTTCTTCTGAAATAAAAAAAAACTTCTGGTAGTAGTCTGTGACCTTTAGACATTACTTTTTTCCAGAAAAATGAATAGTTAAATATATTTCTTATGGAAGAAAGGTTCATTAACGTCTATTCAGATCTGAATACAACCTTCAAAATAAATGCGAAGCAAGATGTTAGGAACGTTTATCGTAATTATAAGACTTGTTTCCAACACCTTTAAGGTCTCCCAGGTATAAATAAATGGTTTTTATTACAAGACCTAATGTAAAATGTTTTAAAATCCTCCATTTCTTATCTAAATAATATTTTCTAGAATGAAAATTATACCAAGTATGTCTTCAAAAGGCTACGAGACGAGCCAAAAAATGCTTACATACATTCTGTCTGGTTTGGATTTATTTTATTAATTAATTAGATTAAATTATTCTTGTGAACTACTTTTTATAGACCAAAGAATGTTCGTCGGAACCTTCTTCGGTCGACCTCAAGAGGCACCTTTATGGGTCAATAATATATCAATTTGTTGTCCGTCTGTCCGTCAATAATTTTTTTGTTTTGACAAATTTCTCATATGAAAAGTAAATGTGGCTCATAACTGAACATTAGTAAAATGTGTACCTACTAAATAAATATTTGTTCGTTCTGACCTGATTGTTCTGTGTAATTAGGTCAGTTAAGTACTATTGCGCATGTTTTATTCCTTAGAGGGTAGGTAGAGGACAAACTATTTAACGGACCTTGTGTGGAAACTCATAATTTCTAACTTTGTCATGAATAAATATAATAAGTTACAGCTTTTGCATATAGCTGCTTAAATTTTATTTAATGACTTTAACCTTTTGTTTATTTTAGTTAGTAATTTTAATTATAAATATGTCAATCAAAGGGTTACTAGAAATATTTTGTACCAAGGTTAACGAGTTCGCGTTAAGCCGTATAGATTATCTTATTAACGACAAGGCACGTGCTCTGATTTGAGATGTTGGAATTAAAATGATTTTTTACACTTTTTAAGATTACAGTCATAGCTAGCTGTGCCTCGCGGTTCTGCTTGCTTTTATCCCAAGTCAAGAATTGTAATGGTAAATAGCCTGTGTATAACCTTTTCCCGAAAATTGACCTATTAAATGTAGGTACATAGTTTTCTTTTAAATCCGACCGTTTTAGAGATTAACGCGTTCAAACAGACTCTTCAACTTTATTATACATTATAGAGTAAAATCGAAAACAGAGTATAGATAAAAAGTTAATCTTATCTAAAAAAATAGGAAAGTGTTAACTTCAGTATCAAGATCTACGTTCCAACTAAATCACATGGATTACAAACTTTTCTGCAAAAAAATGTCTTTCCATTTGTTTTTATAAGAACTTATGAAACTATCTCCAGTTGTTCAGTACTGGATAAAAAGGAATGGCAGAGATAGTCTTATTAGAACTTTTTTGATCTAAGTTCATAAATCAATGTAATCAGATGCGATTCGAGAAAGATTGTCCTCGTTTCGCGATTACGAAACGTGTCTTCGAGTTTTTGCTGTAAAACTGAGTTGATTGTAGATAGCGTTTATTTAGTTGATAATGTGATTATGTAAGGGAATTAGAACCATGATTTGTTTGCATTATTGTTATGAAATGACATGTAAAAATATTTGAAGATACGAATAAATAAAGCCAATAGGTGTTAATCAATACGCATTTATGCAGGTATGACTGTAAATGTATTTCACAATAACCAGGGTCAAGGTATTTAAACTTTAACTTTAAAACCGAAAAATAATTTATATAGTGAAACGAACCCATGTAACTAAGTAAGGCTGTTAATTTTGCAACAATTTGAACACAAAGATAGTGAGTTTAATAGCCAACCCATATTGTTATATATAAATAATATTTCATTAAACCATTCATCTTAACTTTTTATTAAACTTAAAAATCTTTTAAAATTTTCTTCAAATAAATGCTATATAAATAAAACCTCTAGGAACTGGATATCCAATATAAGACTTAAGTACATAGTTAATACAACTTGAGGCTAAAAACTGAATTTTCTATTCCTTATTAATATTATAAAAGAGATTAATTTAACTTTGTACGTTATTTTAGAAACTTGTAGGCAAAGGACCAATTTAGTACGCTTAGGATCTTACAGTACGGTCAATATAACTTGAAATTAGTTTTAGTGAGATAAATAATAAATATAATAATAAATAAATGCGGACAACATCACATACATTGCTCTGAACCCAAAGTAAGTTGCTAAAGCATTTGGGTTATGGAATTCAGAAACAACGAAGGTACCACAAACACCCAGACCCGGGACAATGTAGAAAAGTGGTTTTCTACATTGACCCGTCCGGGGATCGAACCCGGGACCACAGAGCTGGCGACACCTTGAAAACCGGTGCGTACGCCACTCGACCACGGAGGTCGTCAAATAGATGCAATATACATGCGCGGAGTGTCAGACAGGGACGGTGGTATGTTGTAGCTCTTTCCAGACGTGCTAAGTTACGTTGGCCGCACTGTACATCTTAAATCAAGAACCATCATCTCATTAATTAATAATTTATATGTAATGCGACATTTTAATCTAGATGCATAGGACAAGCTTTTGTGTAGTTCCTAAAAACTTAACTAATTTATATTTCAGAACAATCATAAAACGCGCTGATCAATGATTAAATTATTTAGCCCACATCTTTACTTTTGGGTTTAGTTACTTGAAGAAACACTAAGAATCATTATTTACATGAAATATGAGTATGGTTATAATGTATTACATAATTTCACTGACACTTAACGCCTTCTCATTTCCATTTACCTAGGAGTTTTTTATTTACGAATCTACGGCACAGAAATATTTTGTATATAAAAGAAGTGTACAGGTATGTACATATTTTAGTTCGTCAAAGAAATGGAATATAAATCAAAAGGTTGATACATTGGAGATTATCGTTTCCCCGTGACTATTTTAATAATTTTATTTGAGAATTTATAGCGGTCGATTAGTGGTTTAATTGGAAAGATTATAATCGTTGCAATCATCATTTTTAAACTTTACGAATAGATTTTATAAATAAATATTCCAAGAATCTGCTACATTTTTATGTGAAAATAAATAAATCATAATCACCTATCTATTAAATCAGTCGTCAATAAATTCCTTTTACTATTTAAATTCTTGAATACCTACAACCATAATATATTTCGCACGTTTTACAAACTACCCTGCAATAGACACATCCAGCACATACGTGGTCATACATTGTAAGATAGAAAAGGTCATTACTCACTGATGGTCCACAGTGAGCGCACGTCTCGGCGGAGCTACCAACGCGACCGGCCAGGCTGCCTGCACCAGAGATTCTCTCACAAACTGCTCCCACGAAGGTGATGTCCCTACGAAAGAAACACAAAAAATAAGTATTTTATTGAAATTACAACCATATAATTCTATATTTTATAGTTTACTGCTCTGTGTCTTGCAACATGGTACCTATGATCCACAGCGAAACTGCATGAAAACTGGCTAAACCCCTGCATTACTATTCGATGTATGTTGCTAACTTTTAAAAGTATTTAATAAGAAGGTTTTAAAACCTATAATATTAATATATTTATAATATAAAATAATCTCGCAAAATTATACTTTATTTGTATTTTACATTTTCTTTATTATTTAATCCTGAAGTGTTCTTTGTATAAGCCCTGACAGTTGACGCGAGGGATTTATACAAATATCCCACAACATGTAAAGTAACGCCTATATTTCTCACAAAGGCAAAGGACAACGTACAGTACTTTGTTATATTTCCACTAGCAATTACTTAGCAAGAATAGAGTGCTGCCATGTTACTTAAATATTTATTCTTACTAGTAGACATAGTAGTGTTACATTTTTTATATGAGTTTTCATCCTAAATTTTGTCTAGCGCGAGGTAAGGGCCACGTCTGTCAAATCCCCAAAAAATATACTTTTTTAGTTAACTATAGTTGGTATAAATAAAGACTTATGTAGTAGATAAAAACCGCTATGTATAAGAATATAGAAAGTTAATGTTAATCCGAAAGGATTTTCCTAAAAGTATAGTCTCATTGCAACGTGTTCTCAAAAGAATGTTGTTTTATTTATGTAATTCCCTATTCCCTATGTGGTAAAAGTATTCCACGGCCTAATTGAAACAGCCTGTAATTAAAAAGTACAAATGAAAGTTCAACCAAAATTCGTAGACTTCATTTTGTTTCTCACTAGAAAAAAGCTTGCTACAACGAACAGTTGTTTTATGAACAGCATATTGGTTATACTAACGAATTATGATATCAAGATGACTTTTTGGCTGAAATATATAAAGTTATTTTTGGGAAATCTATTGTTAAACGCTTTCTGCTTTTTATCCGGAATATTTCTAACCTACAAATCAAATTCAAAATGGCGGATAAACCCTGCAAAGTTTAAATTATACGGAACGTGGTCTTAAACTTCCATTTTTAAAGCACGTAACTTTAGAAATTATATTAGCCTTAAGTTTTGATGTAGTCGGGTAAGATTTAAGATCACATGAGGACCTACTTACGTAAGTTACCCAGCGCATAACAGTCCACCACACAGCTTTTGCTAACATTTAGACATTCAGCGCTTTTATTTCCAAGTAATAAGGTTGAATTTGGAGACTGATAATTACAATTGTCTTGCAGTCGATTGTACATACCTCTTTCTACATCACCCCTCTTGAAACTTTTAAACCTACTGACGAAGTTGTATTGAAATTTGGAAGCCCATAAAATATCTTAACAAGGTATTGAACTCCGAAATTGTTTCGAAAACGAATTGTTTAGGATGATTGAGTCATTGTGTAAGGGTTCTCGAGATAGAGCGATTCTGTATGTATCTATTACAATTACTGTTTGAAAGGAAATTTTAGCATGAAACGTTTAACTGGATGTGTCTTATACCTACTATAGAATGTAGGTACTAAGGAATTAATTACTTCGATAGTTCAACTGCCTTGTTGCCCTAGTGGTTCTAAGCGCGACTGCTACGGTAAAGGTCTTGGGTTCGATTCCCAAGTCGACCAAGGTGTTATTGGGTTTTTCTATGAAATTCTCAGTAGCAGGTCGGAGTTTGGATTTGTGCCCGGTACTGGCAATAGGCTCGCCCCCTATTACTTGGGACCTAAACATACCGGCGAACTGTGGGTGTACATTGGTACACCTCTGCCTAACCCTTCGGGAATACAGGCGTGATGGTATGTTATGTTATGTTATGTAGTTTGGAGTTGTATGGCATTATCAACGTTGAAGATAAAGCTAATTGCACGCCTTATTTCCGTTCCAATTTATTTAGGAAAAAATTATTACCCGTATGCTATAAATAATAACATGAAAAACTGAATGGAAGCAGCAATTTTCTTTAGGGCGGCATGTATTACATTGGAAATTGATCCGTCGCGGTCGATGCACACAAATGACTAACATTAACTTAATTATAAAATCGTTCTTTGCCCTTCTAATAGGGCATTTAAGTCATTACTTGTGTATCAGTAATTATGAGAAACCGACCAAATGCTTCTAAACAATCAATGCGATAGCCGATAGCATTCATTAGGTGATAATAATCGGAGATTTTCTAATTCCGTATATTACGCAGTTTACATGGACTCGTGACGTCATAATGTCTATACCGTAACATTAATAAAAACTTTTTTTTTATGTAATGGCGACTTGGCCGTGTGTTTTGATCGTTGTGCGGTATGTTCTATTTTCAAACATGTATTTCCTCTTTTGTTTGGTAAATGGCGTTTTAATTACTGTATTATGGGCATAATACATGACACGATTATTAGGAGGAAGATTTTATCATAAGTACATATTAATTACAATAGTATTTTTTCGTTTATGCATAAGATTTAATCGTAGTTAGGTAACAAATGACCGAAGCTTATATGAGAATTACCATATTTCTTGCATTTGTGATTCCCATTTTCATGAGTTCATAATATTGCTTGTTTTAGAATTCATCATGACCTGAGAAGCTTTTATGAGAATTACCATATTTCCATTTTCACTAGTACATAATAGTGCTTGTTTGAGATATAATCAAACATTAAACAAGCGATAAAGATCAACATTTCTAACAAGTACTCGTCGCAACACGATCCTTGACCTAGCACAGCTCCGAAACTGCGGCCAATTTCATCACTAATTGAGTTTTCGGCTTTTAAAGCCAATAGCCTTCAGAGTGCCGGTCAAATTTAAACCTAACACTAGTTCCCTTTGTACCGCACAAATTTGAATACCGTTGCCATTCTACAATAGGTCGATGATTCAATTCTCACGTTCCCCTTTGTATTTTATTGTTTATGTTCATTAAAGCCATTGCAGAACGAGCTGAACGAATAGAGGACATTAATCGCGGCTCGCAGTAGTAAATTTTCATTTTGTAGAGCTATAAAATATTGCGAACAGTT
The DNA here is from genome assembly GCA_905475315.1 of Autographa pulchrina. Lineage (NCBI taxonomy): Eukaryota > Metazoa > Arthropoda > Insecta > Lepidoptera > Noctuidae > Autographa > Autographa pulchrina. Next base: position 4,555,231 of record FR997764.1, read on the forward strand.
TCAGGGTACGTGTTGCTATCTCGGATAGTTAGTTTGAAGAATGCATGGAGACGGCTTAGGATAATGGTCATTTGTAACGAAAAAACTGGTTCATGATGTGCCCTTTATAAACATCATAACTACTTATATTTATTTTTGTTATGATTTGGTTTTCTTGTGTGAATAATTAGCCACATATATCAAAGAAAAAAATTGCATGTAAAAAAGGGTTAATGCTTTGACTATCGAGCCAAACATACCTTACATGAAAATTCTTTTAGGTATTGATATTTGTTCAAAGTGTTTAGCAGACCTTACCATACCATTATTTATTGAAGCTTAAACCTATAGCAACCATTCTTCTACTATCTGGATTCGAGCCACACATTATTTGTTTCGCAAACCAATAAATTGAAGCATAAACACACTACAAATTACAGTTCAATTAATATTAGTTTAGGACACTACCTTCAGTTTAGTTACTATAATAATACAACGTCACGTAAGAAGGTAGCTCAACGACTAATTTATTTATTTTTTAAAGTACATCATGACAATGAACATCAATAGACAACCATAGACAACATGTCTTATATTTTAGATATACATTACAACACTCCCACTATATCTAACAATATAAGTACACTTAAACTTAAACAATTTGTACACCTAGCTTATCTAAAAATTTATAATGTTTGATAGAACATAAGCTTTTAGTGAATAGATCAGCAGGCATTTCAGCCGTTGGCAAATACACAACATTAACAATATTGTTTGCTACATACTCTCTACAAAAATGGTATTTGATGTCAATGTGTTTGGTTCTTTTGTGAAAGACTGGATTTACTGTTAACTTCTGTGCACTCTGATTGTCATTGAAAAGATCAATAGTGTACATTTCCTGAGTTATTTCATACTGTAAATTCCTCAAATAAACTGCTTCTTTACAAGCTTCAGTAATTGCCATATATTCGGCTTCACTACTGGACAAAGCAACAGTTTTTTGCTTTTTTGTTTCCCAAGATATGACACAACCAGATAAAGTGAAGCAAACTCCAGTATATGACTTCCTATCAATTATGTTTCCACCCCAATCAGCATCAACAAACCCTTCTATTAATGAACCTCCCTCAGCAGAATATTTTAAACCAAAATCTCTGGTACATTTTAAATATCTCAATAACCGCTTGACATATGCACAGTGTTCATTAGAATAACAATTGTTAAATTGACTTAAATACCCAACAGGATATGCAATATCCGGTCTGGTTAAAACTGCCAAATACATAAGAGATCCAATTATTTGCTGATATGGAAAATTTACTACACTTTGCTCATGTTTAGATACATGCAACTTAGCTTCCATTGGAGTCTTGACAGGTTTACACTGACTCATATTAAATCTATGCAGTAGCTGATCTACATAATCTTTCTGATTTAATGTTACTGATCGTTTAGATTTATCAATAGTTACGTTTACACCAAGACATTTCCTTATTTCTCCTAGATCCTTAATTTTGAACTGACTAGCCATTACACGCTTTAAATGTTCAGTTTCACTACTATTATTAGAAAAAATAAAGAAATCATCCACAAACAATGTTACAATAGTTTTTAAATTATTTTGCATTTTCGTGTACATACATGGCTCTATTTTTGATCTACTATAACCCATGTTTAATAAACAATCATCTACTCTTTTATTCCATGCCCTGGAAGACTGTTTAAGTCCATAAATAGCCTTTTTTAACTTAAGTACTTGGCCACTATGTATACTTTCAGAAAAACCTTCCGGTATCTGCATATAAATTGTTTCTTTTAGAGTACCATTCAAGAAAGCAGTAGTTACATCGAGATGCGTTGTATTCAAACCCAGTTTTACTGACAATGCAAAAAGTAACCGTAAAGTAGTGTGTCTAACTACTGGTGAAAATGTTTCTGTGTAATCTATACCTTCAACTTGCGAAAATCCTTTAGCCACTAGACGAGCACGAAAACGAACTTTATTTTCGCAGTCATACTTTTTTCGTAGAACCCATTTGCATTGTACTACTCTGCCACCTTTTGGAGCATCACTTAACTCCCACGCATCATTTTCTTTAAAACACTGCAACTCTTCTTTGACAGCCGACTCCCACTGCTCCTTCTCTGGTCCATTTAATGCATCGCGCAGAGACAGACCAGCCGCATCATCATATGTGTCACTGCCGACACACAGGTTTGAGAAACCATATCTTTCTGGAGCTTTCCTTATCCGCATGGGTTGGCACTGCGGACTATCTTTCTCTCCATCATTCATAGTGCAGTCTGTGTCTTCATAGTCACTAGAAACATATGTCTCGTCATCACTTTGAAAACTCTCTTTATAACTTTCAGAGTCACTTTGACTTGACAGTGGTTCAATCTGTTGTTGCTGTGTATCATCATGTTTCATACTATCCCCCACTGAATCAATATTCTGACCTTGAACTTCAATGAGTTGTTCAGATTTTGATTCCTTCTCGATGATGATCACGTCTCTACTTGTTGTTACAGTCCTAGTTTCTGGATTGTACACCCTATATCCTTTAATGTTATCTGGATATCCTATGAGAATATTTTTGGTCGCCTTCTTGTCCCACTTCTTTCTCTTTTCTTTTGCTACATGAACCATAACAATGCTTCCAAAGATTCTTATATGGCTAATGTCAGGTTTGGAACCTGTCCACAGCTCGTATGGAGTTTTGTTATCCAACGCTGCTGCCACAATTCGATTCTGCAGATATACCGCCGTATTGGTGGCTTCGCCCCAGAATTCTTTACCTAGATTGGCATCAAAAAGTAGACATCTTGCCTTTTCTACAATGGTGCGGTTGAACCTTTCACATAATCCATTTTGTTCTGGAGTGTATGGATTTGTTTTCTGATGAATCACACCAGCACGGTCCAGGTAATCATCAAACTCTTTGTTGCAATATTCTAGCCCATTATCACTTCTTAATACTTTGATTGTTTGGTTTGTTTGATTTTCCACCTGAGCTTTAAAACTTTTGAAATACTTCAAGGCCTCATTTTTATGTTTCAAAAAATAAACAAATGTCATCCGGCTATAATCATCCACAAACAACAAGAAGTATCTGGACCCCCCTATAGAAGTTGTCTCCATAGGTCCACAGATGTCTGTGTGCACAATATCTAGTAGATCACTACTTCGCTGACCAGTGCTTTTAAATGGTAATCTGCATTGTTTTGCTTCGCAACATGTGGTACATGAGGACTTGCTAATATTAACTTTTTCATCAAGTGACATGCCGAGCACACCATTCTTCATCTGATTTAAATAATCTTTATTTATGTGTCCTAATCTGCGATGCCATGTTATTCCTGTCACAACTGGTGCTGCTAACCATTCTTGTTTTAACAGATTCACCTTGTAAACTCCATTGACCAATACTGCTGTAAGAACCAGCTCATTCTTCTGATTATAAACTGAACAACCATTTTCCGTGAAAGAAACACTGTTTCCCTTCATAATCAGTTGGCTGACAGATAGCAAATTTGTGGTCAGGCTTGGTACACAAAACACGTCTTTCACTACTATATCCCACTCATGTTTATCAGTTGTAGTAGTGATTTCTACATCGCCAGAACATAATACTGACACCTTATCACTGTTAGCAACAACAATTTCTCTGTTTTGTTCATACTTTGCATTCATAACCCAACTTTCGTTTACTGTTAGGTGTACACTCGCACCGGAGTCGATGTACCATTCATCCTTATTGAATGTTCCGCTCAGGAAAACTGCGCTAAAAGCGTTTGACTGCATTCTTTCCTTATTCTTCGCATTAGATGAGATGTTTTCGTTGTTTTTCTGGTTATTTGTACATTGATTCTTGTAATGCCCGATTTGTTTACATCGGTAGCACTTAATCTGCTTGACGTTTGACTTTGACAAGCTAGTGTTACCAACTTCATGTTTTCCGGTCATAGACAAGTTGTTTTGTTTTCCTCTGTACTTCGAACGAACAGCGAAAGCACTGCTAACTTCACTCTCATCATTACTTGCTAAATCCATGTCCAACAATTTAGTTTTGATGGAATCTGATGTAATAGGAATACCCGAATGCTCGATTGCCATGATCATAGGAGAGAAACGATCTGGCAATCCCGCTAACAGCAGTGATCCAGTCCATTGGTCGTTAATTTCGAATCCTGTTCCACTGAGTTTCTGTGCTGTATCAATAATCTGCGTTACATATGACGTCATTGAACTGCAACTCTCTCGACGAATCGAAATCAAATTCCTTAGGAGGCTTATTCTTCGTGAAAACCCGTTGTCGTCGAATAATTGTTTCAGCTTTTCCCATAATTCTTTTGAAGATTTAACATTTTTCACGTGTACGTATAATGACGGATCTATTGTCATAATCAATTTAGCTTTTGTTTTTTCATCATCAGTAGGTTTAATTTCTTTTGCTGGATCTGGCTTCACACAATGATTCATTCCTTCTAGAATCAGGAAATTCTCCGCAGCAAAACACCATTCGCTGTAATTATCACGTCCCGTGAGCTTGGGAACGTTGATGAGATAGTTCGTTGACATTTTGAATTTTCAACTGCGATGTTACTAAAACCACTAAATATAACAATCCTTCCACAATACAATCTATTAATCTTCAAACACGGTTTTTTTGAAATAGTCTTTTAACACTTGCGAATACTGCAAAAACTGGTTAAAATTTTTTAAAATTTAAGCGAGCGGCCCATAACCTATAATAATACAACGTCACGTAAGAAGGTAGCTCAACGACTAATTTATTTATTTTTTAAAGTACATCATGACAATGAACATCAATAGACAACCATAGACAACATGTCTTATATTTTAGATATACATTACAACAGTTACAATGCTTATTTGGGATTGTTTGCTCAACTCGAATGGGGCAAAGACTTTCTTATCAAAACAAAGCAACAAAGTGCGCAAAAGCTTAAATATTGGAAGTTACTATGTAAGGGTTGAGCTGAGTAATCAATGCGAGCCATTAAACAATTTTCTGTAGATAATGGAGTTGCGTATTGCTTGTATGTATGTATGTACGCACATTATCTACACATTTGATGGCTCGAATTATTTCTGTAAATGCTTAGAGATAATGTTTATTGAGCTTCAAAAAATTAATGAAAATGTAGTTTGAGGTTTTAAGAAGCAAAGGATCTGACTTCTGTATATAAATACAGAAGTCAGATCCTTTGCTTGATCCTTTGCTAAATAGGCAAAAAAAAGATGTGATGGTGTGTTTATTTACACCATCACATATTTAGATATATACATTATATTTCAAAGTATTGAAAGAAGTGACAATAATTCGTGCGCCATCGCGAGAAAATAACAATATGACCTGAATCGTCAACCTTTGGTGATAGCGACAAAAAACAGGGCACAACAAAATATGAATACAATTGTATTGCCAAAATAAGGTAATAATACAAGATAAATGATCTTTGAGAATAACAATAGCAAGGAAACGTTGACAGCACCGTGCCTGCAGCTTGTCTTGAAGTAAACCTTCAGTAAAATCACAACAAAGTTATTTAAACAATGAACAAAGGTAAATGATTCATTTCTTTTTAATACCAGTTAAACGGTCTACCGTTGTGTAGGGATTTACCTCTTATTATTTCCATGATAGACATTTTTGGGATTTTATAGCTCTCCCCAGCGTCATATCATTTTCACCAAACAGTATAAATTAATCCATGTGTGGAAACTGCGTTCATGCAACAATAGCCTTTATTTTGAAGGTTATAAAGTTTTAAATATTAATTGGGTTGGCACAATAATAAAGTACACAGGGCAATGCTAATACCGGTGTATGCTTATTTATACAAGAGCCACAAGTTAAGCTTTAGCGAAGTTTCAAGGTAACGTTACTTTTCACTTTACGTTTGGCACACACGCCTAACTTTTCATAATTAATAACAATTTGTGGAGTGAACGCGCTAAACGATGAAATTTAAACAACGAAGTTGAATTTTATTAAATCACATAGACACTGATATCTTTCACACTTTCTTTCACACATCACTTTATTAAAATTATTTATACAAATAGATTTGTTTTAACTCGTATGCTCTCTTATGGCTAGTTCCAATATGCAAGATCCGATCCGATCCGATCCGATTTCATTTGCCTACGCAGGGTAGACTATTTTAAGCAAAACAAATTGTTTCTTGAATACCAGGCATTAGTTCGTTTTCGTAATACATAAGCGGCTAGCTTAAAGTATACTTTACGTACTTTTTTAATTACTGTTAAACCTATTTGGTTAGTTGGTAGATAAACAGTTATAGTGATTTGCTGTACTAGGAAAGCAGGTCTTGTCAGTTGTTTGACTTCCCGCGCCCGTCGCCGTTACACCGGGAAGTATGCTCTACATACTATACTCGACGTTTGTTGACCGCAAAACAGCTAACAAACTTTCGTGTATATATTGCATGATAAATAAATATGCAAGAATATTCGTTAAGTCGTTAAAGCTAAATTTAACGAAGGTAATAATGCTAAAATCCTTAAACAGCACTGAAATACAGGTATCATAGGCTTGAAAAAACTTTAGACATCTTTTAGCAGATGCAAAATACCTATGATAAAAAAGTATACTGCAGCATAAAGCATTAGGTCGTGATTATAAAGATGGCTAATTCTAAATTCTTGAAGAAAGCAATGGCATTTACTGTTGAAGCTTTCAAAAACCTTAGTATAGCAGTCCTTTGTAGTAAAAAAGAATGCAATTAATTGTCGACATAAAACATTTCACCCTCAATCAATATTGTGTGTTCGAGCGGAAAGTAAGAAACTTATCTTGTTTGTCTTCGAACCAAACATCTTGGCTTGTTTGTCCAAAATTAGGGAACAAAGAATTTTACTTTCCTCTTCCTCCCTTTACGAGCGCTTTGTTTTTGCCAATCTTGATTTATTTTCAGTCTAGATTAAAATACTTTATTATCACTTTCTTTTGGGCTAAAGTAAGAAGAAGCAAAAAATACTGGTAGATGGAAAATCATTTACTTCGTGCACGGAGCGATGTCATCGCATCTCCACTCTCCAGCCTGCTTGCGACCACGGCCTGTGTAACCCGGTCGAAAAGTAAAACCCTAAAGGTATTTAATCATGTACGCGCTAATCCCCGTTCTATAATATTACTATAAGGAATACTGGGTTCAGCCGTTGGGAAGGTTTACAAAGTGAAGTCACTATAATAGGAAAATTTAATCCAGCCATTTATCTTGCACGTTCTAAAACTGGGGAAAGTTCCTGAGAATTTTCTATCAGAATAATCCAATAAAACTTTCCCGTCCTGAAAATGCAACCTAAGATGACAGTTGCAAGTCGCAGTTTGCGATTACCAGCATTTTTCAAATGAATGTGACAAACGCTTTTATATGACTTTATTTTAATTTTCTTTTTACTTCTGTATCGTTCCAAAGTAATGTTTTCTTGACTGTAAATTGACCTATACAAAATTTATATAATATCTATACTAATATTATAAAGCTGAAGAGTTTGTTTGTTTGTTTGGTTGAACGCGCTAATCTCAGGAACTACTGGTTAGAATTGAAAAAATCTTTTTGTGTTAGATAGTCCATTTATCGAGGAAGGCTTTAGGATATATAACATTACGCTGCGACCAATAGGAGCTAAGCAGCAGTGAAAAATGTCACAAAAACGGGGAAAAATATTCATACTTGAAAGCTTCCGTTGCGTGCGCTGCGTAAACGGTTCGAGTTTCCCAAAATATATGTATGAAAGAATTGTTCCTCTTTAAATGATCTAAAAAAATGTCTGCGACAGTATATGTCTATCTTTTAAGATTGACTCACTATAACCTTTTTTAAGGTAATCATTTGATCGAAATTAATGCATTATTGCCAATTATTTGCTACAGAGATCAACATAATATTAACTAAAATTATCATTTACGCAGAAATACTTTTTTTTTAAACTTCTTAATCGCGGTCATAATAACAGAAATTGACGCGGACGAAGTCGCGGGGATCAGCTAGTATTTAATAAATTGGTACCTATACAAAAGTAAAATAAAGAATTAAAGTAATAAGTAGTTACCTATTAAAATATTAAAACAAATGAAAGTAGTTAATTGAAGTTTGAAAGTTAACCACTGAATTTGAAATGTTCCTACAATGCCAATAATAACGCCTACTTTTACATAGTCTATAGTCTACAGGGTGTAAAGAAAACCCTGTCCGATCCGTTGCGGCAAGAAATGGATATTTCATAACTTCATTATTTTTTTTACTATCATGAATATTCCAATATTTTATTTGGGCATGTGATTGTGAACCCTATCGGGTCGGACAGGGTTTTCTTAACACCCTGTATATACTTTTACATATAAAAGTTCAATGCTTCAAAAGCAATAACATTTATTTTTGTATTTCATTTCAATTTCGTTTGCTGATTAAATGGACTGGGCAATTTAAACTTTTTCCGATATCTTTGTCATACTTTTTATTGGCGTATTTCAAAAATGTTGATACAGGAAGCCCACTTCATATTTACAAGTATCGGTTCAGGGCTCACGATTTGGAACTTTATTAACTTCATTTAGAATATTGTTTTCCCTTGTGTATATAATAATAATAAACCAGCCTATAAACGTCCCACTGCTGGGCACAGGCCTCTTCCCATATAGAGAAGGCGCAAGCATTGATCACCACGCTTGCTCCCTGCGGGTTGGCGATTTCAGATCCCAAATTTTGGAATCCAGGTTTCCTCACGATGTTTTCCTTCACCGTTTGTCAGAAGTGTCTTAGGTCCCTTGTGTAATGAATGCATATTTCAGTTTATTTAAGTAAGTTTCCTTAAAGCTGTCATTCTTAGGAACATAATTTAGAAGTAACAAGAACTGAGTTCCGTGAAGGTAGAAGCAATATTTTTGCGTTAATATAAGTCTCAAACAAATTGAAAACAATTTACAAGTGTCAAGATTTGTTCGTACATGCACAGTTCTAAATTGTTTGCTTTTCAAACGATATTTCCAGATAATTAATATCGTTTAAACGTGCATTGTTTCCATACGTAAATTAATAACGTTATTTATTTTCCACTTGTTTATGTTAGCAGCCTATTACTCTATTGTTTATGTTGTGAATAGCACACATCCGCCTGTTTGTTTTGTTTGGTTGGTTCTAATAATAATACCAAAAATTGCATATTTGTACGCAGAATTAGCTGTTAACCGTAAATTACTACCACACAAAATTTTACAATCAATTTTCCTGTCAAATAGGTAATGCGGATCCAATAAATTTAGCTATTAAGTAGGTGTTATAATTAGAGGTGCGCAAATTAAAAAAAACACTACTTAATAGGCGTTCTAGACCTTTTTTTATAAATAACACTTTAAGGCAATATAAAATATTTATCATATTTTCAAATCAGATACTACTAAGATAGATTGATCAATTACTGTTTCATTAAAAAAGGGTACTCCTATTACCGCAATTAACGGTGCAGGAAATCATCGTGAGGAAACCTGGACACCAAAAATTGGGATCTGAAATCGACAATCCATAAACGATCACCACGCTTGCTCAGCGTGGTGATCAATGCTCGTGCCTTCTAGATTGATCAATTACTGTTTCATTAAAAAGAGTATTCGAATAACCGCAATTAATGGTGCAGGAAAACATCGTGAGTAAACCTAGATTAAAAAAGTTTGGATCTGAAATCGACAATCCGTAAATGAGCAAGCGTGGTGATCAACGCTCGTGCCTTCTCTATATGGGAAGAGGCCTGTGCCCAGCAGTGGGAAGTTTATAGGCTGGTATTATTCGAATTACCGAGTACCGGTAACATATAGTAAGCGGGATTTGTAGCGATATCTTCCACGTCAGTCGCCCGCATGGCATTATCCATCAACTACTGATTCATTGCGTAATCGGATGAAATCCGCCCGGATTAAAACATCGTGTATGCAGATTTAATCTTTTTAATTATTTAACGTGAACTTTATTGTCCGTGCTATTCGATAGGAGAAAAAATCTTAGCAGTTTGTGTATTTACAATTAAAATATCGTATAAATAGACAAAAATTAAATCGTAATTTTATCATTTTTAACTTAAACATTTCGTTCTGTGTTTTTTTTTATTTAAACGTTAACGCATCATTTATTTCTAACATAAATATATATTGTACATATATGCGGTTATTTCTTTAATTAAGACTATATCTAAACCTAATCAACGAAATCGTTTTATATACCTATCTTCTCGAAACCAATTCCAACACTAGCCCCGTATTTATATGTACCTACTTAGTTCTACCTACGGTTCTACTGTGTCGTGTTCCGTCATAAATTCGCAATCTCAGAGAGGAACTCCTTGAATAACTTCCTTATGTCTATTTCTCACGACACGTTTAGAAATTTTATGGTAAAGAGGGAATTATTCTTAGGTTTTTTCAATGTCTCTTCTCTTTTCACGGGAAGCCAAGTATATTTTAAGCATCAAAAATGTTGAGATTAACACACCCAGCACTTATGAAATTATTTAAAACGTGACTTTAATTTTTAGCTTCTCACATTTAAGCACAGATCAAAACAGAATGATCCTAAACTGTTCTTAAACATTTTATGGATTCAAAGGACAACTTTCAAAACTTATCCGGAAGATGAGACTAACCCAATTTTGTTGAAACCGCATCAAGAATAACAGGATTTTCTACCTCGATGAAAGGTATTTCGGGGACTTTAAGTATTTCCATCGATGCCGATGGCTTAAACGCCTCAAGCAATTTGGGCATATAAGATGAGATTCGTTTTGTTATGAATATCCTTCCTGTGACGTTATGGCAGGAAATTCAATATTATCGCCGTGAGGTGAAATTTCATTTGATTTATCCAAATATTACTTTGTGTATTATTGTTTGTTTCTTTGTTTGATATAAGATAACGCAAAAGGTGACTTTGATTCGTTGTTAGTGTTTACTCTGTGTAGGACTAGGACCTTTGTCCAACAATTGTGTCAGTATGTTTCAGGTTGATTTTATTATTATTTTAACAAAACTTTTGCGATCTATTATTGTGAGATAGTTAGTTTGCAACTTAGAATATCTGAAAAAAAACATCTTACCCTGTATAACTGAACATAAAATGTATAAGAGTAAAAAAATATTAGAGTTTATCGTATATTAGGTACATATTAAAAAAAAAAACCTTTCATTGCTATCTTTTCAGTTTCTGAAAATCCATTCCCGTCCTACTCCTTTTAACAAGACTATATTATAACGCTATACTATTAGCACTATCGACCAAACAAGAGAAACTTAAAGCAAAGGGTTTTACAACTATGACGTCATGCTTTGTGCGACTGCTTGAAAAATCGATGTTACGTTCCAAGCTATAAATATTTGATGATATTCAACAATCTAGGTCTAGTGATTACTATACTTGTAACGGTATATTGCTAAACCTAGAATGTCGAATCGAATATAGGTATAGTATACTTTGTATACAGGGAAAAAGACATAGTTATTAGGCCCTTGAACAGATTTTCGGCCATTTCCACTTTTATGTTAAAAAAACTAGAGACATTCCCGTCTGGTCATGGCACTCACACATTCAAAGTAAAAAAGTAGTTGACATTTATAAAAAGACACTGATTTCTACAGACAACTCTGTTGACCTGAAAATCACAGTTAATACACAGCAGAAGTTATGCCTTTAACCTTTCGTTCTGAAGTTTCCATGTTCTTAGGTTTCTCGAGGGAATATCGTTAGTTGCTAAACAAGGTTAGTTAAAGTATATATTTCATACTTAGAACTTGTTAACGATCTGTAATTACTTTCAACGAGTAGCAATAACTATTGCTAATTAGTTTGCAAAAAAAACATTGTTGAGAAGATAGGATGATGTTTTTATGAGTCGGATTGAATACGAATAACACAGTAACGAGTTTTATGGCACTATTTATCTGAATAAGGTCCAAAAATAACTACCAAGACATAAACCTCTTTTTAAGCTTCACTGTAGTCGGGTAAAACAATGTAGACCTTTAAAGGCTGAGTTCTTTTATTGCAGATATTAACTGTCATAGAGATGTTTTCATCAACGACTATTTAACGATGTTAGTAAAAGGTATGTATAAAGAAAGTCAATAAGAATGGTCTAACTGTTTGATTACCTAATTAAAGATGTTTTCCTTGATCAGTTTTACAAAGCATGAATGCAAATTCAGCAGTGAACATTTACGAGCATTATACGGGTCAATTGGAGCCTTAAGGAGAATGCTGACTCATTGGGAAGTGAAATAGAGATTTAGCTCAAGCAGATGTTTCCGCTTCAACCTACAACGTTTTATGTGGAAGGACTTTGAACAAAAATAAAAAGACAATCGTAGCTAGGCACTATGGAACTGAAATAATGTGAAATAGTATTCAATGCCCTATGTACCAAGAAAAAAACAGTACCTGTTTGCATTAGTGTGTGCACATAGCTTGAGTATAGAAAAATACACAAATATAAATAAGTTATGTACTATTTAGTGATCGTTTCGAGAACTATGAATGATCACATTTGGTGAACATTTTGAAAAGCAACATACCGTCCCATATAACCGTATTCTGTACGTCTAAACGTTTTAAATTACCCTTGTTATTTCAGTACATCTAGGTAAATATTGACACAAATTTCATAAAACATGTTATACATTCTTGACTCCCTTCAAAGTTCTAGTTTAATTGAATTGCCACTTCTAGTTTTTTTTTATCCAGTTTCACTAAAAGAGTTACGTTAGGAACATCCGTGACGTCAGTAATGGACCATCATCTTTCATATTCAAATTCACAGCTACTCCGGGGATCATTACTCGCACAATTAAATTTCATGTCATGTCCCATATCCAAAGTAATTCTTCACAAAACCTCCACGGATATACGGTTACCCCACATTCGTGTCAACACTTTTATGTAGATATAACTTTTATTTTCAAAGGGCTAAAGTCCATTTTCGTAGGTCATTGTTTCTCAGCAGTGTAGGCGACTGTACGTCTATCTAAGCGCCTATTTTCACTTTAGTTTCCATATCATATTACTTGAAAAATCTATTCTATCGAATGCTAACTGACGAACTAATTTCGCATTGATAAACAACGAAATATTGTGTTACCGGTGTTGTCAAGCTAGTATCTACAGAGTGTTAAGAAAACCCTGTCCGACCCGAAAGGGTGATAATAATGGATTTTGAAATAACCATTTTTTGCCCCGAAATTCCCTAAATTTGAGATTAAAACAAAAACTATAACACCAATTTCGTCGGTATTTTTCGGGGCCTTTTGTTTGGTAATTAGGTAGCATCTGTGACGACGCCGACTCTCTCTCTAGAATTTTGAGAGAAAAAAAATTGTTATAATTTTTTTTTTCATTTTGCCACATTTTGTTATCAGATATCGATACCTAACAACACCTTCACGGATCGGACAGGGTTTTCTTTACACCCTGTATAAAAATCTCAGGATAGTTAGTTGGTGACAACAATGTTAAAAATTCTCATAGTAAAATCAATGCTACTATGTTGTAAATTCGATAATTAGAGTGTGTGTGTACTGTTACTGTGTATGTATCAGTATCTAGGTATCTAGTATCAGTGGATAATAAATCACTACTGCAACGATTATATATGTGACATTAATATAACATTCAAATAGACCAATGATTAATGACCATATTGGCGTTTGTTTGACTTAAACAACACAATTTATTATTTGTGTACCATTATAATCAAACATATGAATATAAATCAATGATTATTAATCCGATATAAAACAAAGTCGGGTTAGTTGCACAATTTACTACTCAAAAACTAGTGGACTAATTTTAATGATCTTTGATTTGTTTTTCTCGTCTCCTCCCCGAGTAGCAAAATAACAATAAAAACACTTTTTAAGTGGTTGTAACCGCGTTCCACCACTAGAATTAAATATATAGGTATACTAGGGCTCAGTTACAAAATAGACTCCTTTTTTTGTTTATTACTTCCATTCCAACACAACAAACACTATTGGGAATGGGCACGAGGAAGAACTGCCATACCAGGCCAACAGTAGACGTCAACAGTAGGTGACTTTACAATAGGCTCGTTAGCCATTTCAACGGCAGATCAGATGAATTATCCAATGTGAATGGCTTCGATTTGTCACGACATGTCATAATAATAGTGACAGACGCGCCATCTGTGAACCGTGATATCTACTAACTATATAATTATAATTCAATAATAGCAGCTTTTATATCAGCTTTTATATAATAATTGATGATATTGTATTCATTTTTCTCAAAAAGATGATGGGAAAAGGAACACTGTTTATCTTCTTAGTATTTGCAGGAACATATTTGACGACCTCCGTGGTCGAGTGGCGTACCCACCGGTTTCAAGGTGTCGCTAGCTCTGAGGTCCCGGGTTCGATCCCCGGACGGGTCAATGTAGAAACCAACTTTTCTACATTGCCTCGGGTCTGGGTGTTTGTGGTACCCTCATTGTTTCTGAATTCCATAACACAAGTGCTTTAGCTACTTACTTTGGGTTCAGAGCAATGTATGTGATGTTGTCCGCATTTATTTATTTATTTATATTTTTACTACTCAGACACAAAACAGCGATACATAAGTATTTATCTACTTATACAGAATGTGTGCGTGTGTGTGTGTGTGTGTAGTGATGTATCATCTGAGAAGAAAAGAACATTCAATACAGTATACATAACGTTTAAATTTACAGAAACCCAGGTTGAAAATTAATGGCTGACATTTCAAAAAAGTACTCGTAGCACGAATATTAATGAAGTGGATAACTCTCCAGCGAAAACGAAGGTTGGTACTTATAGTCTATATGCTTTTTGGTATATAATGTTAAATTTAAACTCGTATAATAAATTCAAGCCTATCGAGTCAAGTGCGGCCACAATTAGAGGAGCTCTTGAAATATTTGGCATTTAAATTTTTACCGAGATTTAAATAAATATTTTGCTACTTTTTAATGTTAGCTATCTTATTCAGTAGTAGAAGTACGTTTTAACCAATGTAAACAGAATATTTCACCCTATTTTTTTGGGTTTACGTGTGGATCTTCTGTGTCGTTTAACAATCCTTATATTATAGCCGTCTTTAGAAGATATAACTTACAAAGACGACAACAACAGCTCGATATTTACCACCGAACGTTTGATCCCTTGCTGTAGATTATTCAAATAGGATTTAGGAGACGTCTGTCTCTTTTCAGTTTATAGAGTGTAAGGGAGACGACGTTAATATGTAGGAACATTAAAGTTACCTTTACAGAAGTAGCTAAGTAGTATAGTAGCTAGTAATAATATGAAATAAGCAACGTCACAGTAAAGCAACTGCTAATTTCAGAGGCTAAAAACAACGTTTGTAATTAAGCGCTAATTTAACCTGACAACTGAAGAAAATTACACTTCAATTATGAAGCTTCAAACAGTCAAATGGCTGCCATTTATAATTGCGTTTGTTGACGGTTAATTTTCAAAATTCGAGCTATTTAGTAAACATATGGCCTAACGGGCTTGTCAGAGAGACGGATGGGTTTTCAGGCGTCCGTCAGCACCCACGTCACTTTAGTTCAATGATTGCCACGCTAATTAGTTTAGCCAATATCCCACTGCTATATTCCTAGATATTCAGATATTCACCAGGACGCAGTGAATGTAATGGCCTTGCTTGTTAGTCTTTTGGGAACATAATGTAAATAAAAAAAAAAAAAAGAAATCTTTTATTGTCAAGCATCACACGGCTCATAGTGTATTAGTACAATTGCTTAAGAACTATGTTAGTAATTACAAAATATAATACTTGCCCTAATACAAGACTGTGTTAGTATACCAATTACTTAAAAACTATGTTAGTAAACATAACAAAAATAAAATAATAGCTACCATAGGAAGATTCATCAAGTTGCATTTCTAACATGCATCTTGATAAATCTACCTACGGTCGGTCCGTCCAGCCTCTCAGCAAATACCTTGAGGATGCTGTTGGTGCTTCTCCTTATTCTGCATATTATTGAAGCTACCTTCTTACGCATTATCGCAAAGTAATCATCAGTGTGTGCATCAGCGAACATGCCTGACGCACTGCAACAAGGTGGAAGCCTCAACAACGCCCTGAAGGCATTATTGTATTGTATTCGCAGGGTGTTGTCTGTTCTTTGGGTATGGCTAGCCCAAAGACTGCTGGTGTAAAATGTTTGGCAGTAAGCCTTAAAGACATAAATCTACATGCACAATTGCACACACATAGGTACATGTGAAGTAATCGTTCTGCAGGATTTGTGTAATAAATGGGAATTAAATATTTCGATCACCACTGATTGCTATCTTTTCAATTCGCTTAAACTTTTGACACGATTACTCTGGTCGTGGTGCTGAGTCATCATTTAGCCAATCATAGTCCACTGCTGGACATAGGCCTCTCCCAATTTGCGCCACAACACCCGGTCCTCCGCCCTCCGCATCCAGTCCCCTCCAGCGACCTTTTTCAGGTCGTCAGTCCACCTGGCGGGGGGGCGTCCTACCTTACGCTTGCCGAGTCGCGGTCTCCATTCTAGGACTCGTCTGCTCCAACGGCTATCGGTCCTTCGACAGACATGGCCAGCCCATTGCCACTTCAGCGAGCTAATTTTACGAGCTATGTCGGTTACCTTGGTTCTTTGTCGGATGACCTCATTACGAATTTTATCCTTCAAAGAGACTCCGAGCATAGCTCGCTCCATAGCCCGCTGCGCGACTTTAAATTTGTGGACTAGTCCAACCGTTAATGTCCACGTTTCGGCACCGTAAGTCATAACAGGTAGGACGCACTGGTTGTAAACTTTCGTCTTCAGGCATTGCGGTATAGGCGAAGAGAAGACTCGACGTAGTTTGCTAAACGCTGCCCAGCCTAACTGAATTCTCCGATCGACTTCCCGCTCGAAGTTGTTTCTACCAAGCTTGATGACCTGCCCTAGGTAGATATACTCTTGAACAACTTCGAGCATCGATCCTTCGACATATATCGGTCTCGGCATGACATGTTCATTGAACATGATCTTGGTTTTATCCAAGTTCATGCCAAGACCGACCCGTCGTGAAGCTCCATTCAGGCCATGCAGCATCTCGCTTAGTTGGTCCAGCGACTCTGCCACTATGACGATGTCATCGGCAAATCTAAGGTGCGAGATGTGCTCACCGTTCACATTTATACCCCGTCCAGTCCAGTCCAGAGTCTTGAAGACATCCTCGAGCGCATTGGTGAACAGCTTTGGGGATATAACATCCCCCTGTCTCACCCCCCGACGCAGCTCGATCGGATTGGTCTTATGGTCATGGAGCTGGACAGTCATTGTGGCGGTGTCATATAAGCATCTCAGCGCCTCGATGTATCGCCAGTCAATACGACATCGTTGCAGAGCATCCAGAACCGCCCAAGTTTCGATGGAGTCGAAGGCTTTCTCGTAGTCCACAAAGGCCAAACACAGCGGCTGATTGTACTCTTCGGTTTTCTGCACAATCTGCCGAACAGTATGGATGTGGTCTACGGTGCTAAAGCCTTTTCGAAACCCGGCTTGTTCTGGTGGCTGGAACTCGTCGAGTCTTCTAGCGAGGCGGTTAGTGACTACTCTCGAGAACAACTTGTAAATGTGGCTCAGGAGTGAGATAGGTCTGTAATTCTTCAGCAAGGTTTTGTCGCCTTTCTTGAAGAACAGAACCACCGCACTCCCGCTCCACGCTTGTGGTGTTAAGCCTTGATGAATGACGGAATTAAAGAGACTCGCTAGCTCTTTCAGGACTGTGGTCCCACCGGCCTTAAGGAGCTCGGTTGTAATTCCGTCATCACCCGGCGCCTTGTTGTTCTTTAGTTGTCTGAGAGCTGCCTCAACCTCGCCCGGGTCGACATCCGGGATGTCCTCGGTGTAATGGCGCGTGAGTGGGGCTCTGTGGTCATCTTCGCCTTGTCTCGATGGTTTAGTCACCCGTGATGCATATAGGTGTCTATAAAAACTCTCAATTTCCTCGAGAATCTCGAACTTAGAGGTGACGGTCCTGCCATCCCCGGTCCTCAGTTTCGCCAGATGGGGTCTACCTAATTGCTGAGCGAAGACTTTGGTGCCTCTATTTCGCTCAATCGCAGCCTCGATATTACGAGTGCTGCAGCGTCGGAGGTCACGTCGCGTCAGTTTCCTGATTTTCAGGTTTAAGGACCGCCTATCTGACGAAGACATCTGGGCGTCCGGCGTTTCTCGTCTTTCCTTCATAAGTTCGAGAGTCTCGGGTGAGAGCTTGGACTCCCTATTACCGCGTTTTCCGGGGAACAACCTTCGAGACACATTCTGTAGCGTTTTGACCACTGTGTCGGTTTTTTCGTCAACATTGTCCGTGGTTTCCAGCAGTGCGAAACGATTTTGGAGTTCCAACTGGAACTTATCGGAACCTAAAGCTATTTGGGGCAGCGTGGGTCGGAGAGTAGGTCTCATCATCCTAACTCTTTCAGCCTTAAGGTTGATATTTAGAGAGCCTCGGACGAGTCTATGATCGCTACCGGTATTAAACCTATTGATCACCGAGACGTCTCTAAATATATGCCGTTTGTCCGTGATGATGAAATCTATCTCGTTCCTCGTCACATTATCGGGGCTTCGCCATGTCCACTTTCTGTGGGGCTTCTTCTTAAAGAAGGAATTCATTAAGAAGAGCCCCTGGGACTCTAAAAAGTTGACCAACATTTGGCCTCTGTGATTTCGGCGCCCCACGCCGTTAGGACCGATTTTCGTTTCGCCGCATTCTTGTACTCCCACCTTGGCATTAAAGTCTCCCATAACAACGTTGTAGTGAGCCTTCCTGGTACCATGTAGTGCCTTCGCTATGTCTTCGTACATGGTTTCGGCTATCTCATCAGAGTATGTCGAGGTCGGCGCATATACCTGCACCACCTTCAGGAACTTCCTGTCGGTGATTTTCAATAAGAGGTACGCTACCCTTGTCGACACACTACTGATTTCCACAACGCTGCTTGTGAGACACTTGTTGACCAAGAAACCGACACCGCCCTGGGAGGGCCTATCACCTTCTCGGTAGTAGAACAGGTCACCTGACTCAAGGGTTATCGTGTCCTCCCCCTGTCTTCGGACTTCAGATAACCCCAAAATGTGCCAGTTTATGCGACCCAATTCTACCTCGAGTTCGGTGAGGTGTTGGTCCAGCCGTAGACTTCGTCCGTTATACGTCGCCAGGGTCAGTTTTTTGAGGTAGTGGTAGCCTCCCGTAGCCCGGAGATTCCTAGCACCCCCTGTCCCGCCGTTACCGCGACCGCTACCTTGGCCGGGAATAGCGGGACTACCGGGAACTGGGGGCCGTTTTGTGTGGTGTGGGCTCATACAGAGGTTTTGGCCTACTAATGCCACGCTGGCCAGACGGGTTGGCATAGGGTTTGGTCTCGAGTTTTCCTTCTCTAAGCAGTGGTTTTCGGCTCTGCTCAATTTTCCCTTAGTCGCCTTCTACGACACCCACGGGATGAGATGGGGTGGTGACCTTTGTATTCTTTAGGTCCGTCACCACACGGACAAGGGTGCTGAGTAGAGTCTTGCAAAGATTATCAGTATAACTTGCAAGTCTTAAAGCTAGGACAACTGGATTACCATGTGTCCGAAATGTTCAGAGGATTACCCCGAAACATTTTCGGATTTCAATCGTATTACAAATAAATAATCATAATAATATTTGTTTAAACATAGGTAACATGGTAACATGGTCTTAAAAATATAGTTGAGTATCACTATGTTTCACCTTAGTTGGTATACAAATGTTCTCTTATAATCTAAGTAAAATTACAATTATTCATTTATTAACATTAATTATAGCAAAAATCTTTAGGAATCACCTTTATTATTCACAAGTACTTAACTTATACATTAATATCAATAACTTAATCTATTTTATCACTTAAAAAATCAGTTATGGAATAATAAGCTTTTTTAAATAGGAAATCTAAAAGGTTAGTTTTAAACATTTTCAGGTTTATTATGCTTACATTATAGAAAGTCAGCAAAGTCACGAACACTTAAGTGCTACGTATCGCTTTCTCATGTAGGTACACAAGAATAATTAGTTATCGAGTCGCTTGTTTAGGACTAATTCCAGTTAATAACCGCTGTTGTGTATGTCTGTTCATTTCACTATAGTTGGCTGTGTCAATAGTACTGTTTTAACCAAATTTGATAAAGTCTTGCACTGTAATATTGTACGTGATGATATTGATATTCCGTGCGTATCCAAGCTGGATGGAATATATTATGTTTGGAAATTAGCTACAAGTTTAGTGGGTTAGCAGAGAGCGAAGCCAAGGGACATTTCTGAAAGCATTAAGTAATTTGAAAATACTCTTTCTATTTTAAGCATTTAATTAGAGCAATGTTCTTCTACCTTAAAGTTGCAGATTATGTAACAACTTCCTAAAAGTACATACTCAAAGGTATTCGACTAATTCCGTCTCACTACATCACTATAACTACTGTCAACCAATAATAACGGTCGGCAAAAAACCAAGTCACGGTCGTCACGTCTCCGTAAATTGATTCAACTGTCTTAGGGTCCGAAACGAAATCAATCAAACGAGGTAATACGAGAAAAAACAGCTCCCACTTCACTCAGTATCAATCAGGAAACATAATATATAAGTAAATAGAGCAATGGAAAAAAAACGTAATAAGACATTGATCTTTTGATGTATCGATGTCATTAATTGTTTTTTTTTTTGTAAACTGCCTTCAAAAAAGGAGGAGGAACTCAATTCGACTGTATTATTTTTTTACGTTGGTTGCCTCAGAACTTTGGACTAAGTAAACCGATTTTGATGATTCTTCTTTTATTTGAAAGCTGGTCCTGCGTGGTACTATTTCAATTTGGTCCAGTTCTGACAGTGGGATCCATAAGAAAACCATATAAGACTTATTTTGAAGTCGGTTTTTTTGTGTTAGAATTATTTATGAAGGAACTGAAACTTAGTTATACAAAATGAACAGACAGTGACAGGATAAACAGATTATCTTTATGTATACCTAAATATAAAACATGCTCGCAGCATTATTATCTTGAGTAACTATATTGTAAACCAATTTCCCAAATTGCTAACCCAATCTGGCTTCAATAAGCTTATTAAACCTTGTTTCAAAGGAACTTGACTTAAACTGTTTAATTTGAGTGAATTCGAAAAACCCACAACCTATTAATAAAGTATATTCAGAAACTCATCATTCAGAAACTAAGACGGGATAAAACAATCAAAGTCATAAAGGTATAAAATTAATAGGAACTTGTTATGTTATAGACAATCGTTTTTAGCAGAAAGTTCAAAAATATGTTGCGTATTTTTTTCTTACTTTTCATAAAAACAAAACATTAAATAAAACTTTTAGAAACAAAATATAAACTCCGTTTCTTTTTTTGACATTTACTTTTCCCCGAATCCAGAATTTCCTAGATTAATTTAAATATCTGCGGTAGCTGCGGATATGAAAACCTATTTTTGCAGGCAATCTTGAAAACTACATTCATGCACCCGTTTTATTAGCTCTGCAACTTCTGACCCGATGTGAGTTTGAATACATTTAGAAATCCGCTGATTTCATTCATTCTGTAGCGGCTTGCGAACTGAATTTTAAATCGGGGGATGCGCGCAAACTCGGGACGCAAACTTGTTAATTTTACATGAAATAACGACCAACAAACACACTTTTATGAAGCTCTTGCCGCGCATAACATATTAACTGTATATAATAAATTATCTAGTGGTACCTCGTTTGAAGTTCTCGAATTACAAGCTGACGAAAGTAAACATTTTCATTTTTGCTGAAATATTACAGTCATTTTACATTTGTAAGTAACTTTTATCTCGCAGCTTATTTAACATGAAAGCGAGATGGGTTTAATTTTACGAATAATCCTGTATTTATTTTAAAAATGAGAATCATAACGTACACAGTTGATGTTTTAGATAAAACATGACATAACATACCATCACGCCTGTATCCCCGAAGGGTTAGGCAGAGGTGTACCAATGAACAAACACAGTTCGCCGGTATGTTTAGGTCCCATGTAATAGGGGGCGAGTCTATTGCCACTAACCGGGCACAAATCGAAACTCCGACCTGCTACTGAGAATTTCATAGAAAACCCAATAACACCTTGGTCGACTTGGGAATCGAACCTCTAGCGTAGCAGTCGCGCTTAGACCCACTAGGCCAACGAGGCAGTTTTAGATACAGCAATAATTTTCTGGAAAACCGTAAAATATTAATCTTACGTCACAAGTGTACAAACAAACGTATTTCATGTTAACATTTTAACAAGACTTCTTGGAACAATCAAAACCAACCTTCCTCATATTTCATGTACCTATACTCTGTAAAAAAGATCGAAATAAACTTCATTATAGGAAATCTAATTTCAGAATTAGGTTCGAATATTTCACCTGTTTTAGACGTTGAGTATGACATCGCCAAAGTGGCAGGAAAGGGCTGGATGCGATTGGCACGGAACCGCAATACTTGGCGTGCTCATGAAGAGGCCTATACCCGACTATGGGTGACTACAGGCTGAAGAAGAGAGAGAGAGACGTTGAGTAACAGGAATAAGCAGTAGTTATTTTGCAAATGAATTAATATAGGAGGTCGTCAAAATTCAGGTTAGACCGTACCTATTGAGTATTAGACTGAATGAACGTGACTTTAATTTTAACTTGCTTTACCTGACTGCTTAGGGATTGGGCGCGATTGACTATTCACCAATCAATATTCTGGTTTTAGAAAATGTAAAACAGAAAATTTGGAAAAGTGATTTTCGATAAAATATAATATTTTTAGCTTTCAGTAGCCTAATAATAAAAGGTCAATGAAAGGTTATTCAAATGTCTATCTTCATTCCGAATTCAGCAACATGACATGTTTCCTAAAATATTTTTACTATAAATAATCTAGTAGTATATTATTATGTCTTCTCGTTTTATTTTAATTCATAGATATATGATATGTATGTATAGAATATATGTGTTAATCCTATACCAGACAAAATACAAACAAACTTACCTTGTTATTAACCTCGAGTTCTTTAATACATATTATAAAATAACAAGTAAGTACAAAATAGTTCAGACTACCTCACAAATTGAAGACAAACAATAATAAAAAGCTTCTACATCTGAAGATATTGGACTCTTGTATACGACATTTATCTTTCATTTACGGAACTCCCATAAAAGTGCGAAGTGAGTACTAACGCAATATATTTTGGGACGATCGACCCATATAAACTTTGTGGCAAAAGATGTTTTCTGACCTTACAAACATTACGTATGATGTATCAATATGTCATCATTTGGGTATTGCTAATAGATGAGTGATTAGAAACTCTTATAATAATGAGTTTTTAAGGATACATAACATAATATACCATCACGCCTGTACCTATCCCCGAAGGGTTAGGCAGAGGTGTACCAATGTACACCCACAGTTCGCCGGTATGTTTAAGTCCCATGTAATAGGGGGCGAGCCTATTGCCACTAACCGGGCACAAATCCAAACTCCGACCTGCTACTGAGAATTTCATAGAAAAACCCAATAACACCTTGGTCGACTTGGGAATCGAACCCAAGACCTCTAGCGTAGCAGTCGCGCTTAGAACCACTAGGCCAACGAGGCAGTTTTTAAGGATTGTGTTTTTAAACACTAGCTTATAAATCAGCTAAGCTATCCTGTCTTCACTAGTACAGTGGCACAAGTGAAGACAAATCTTAGGGTGTTACCACACCAATCGATCGATAGTCGATCGATGCCATCGATCGATGGTAGAATGGATTAGTCGACGTCGATCGATAGTTTCTACCACACCAATCGATCGATAGCCGATAGATGCCATCGATCGATGGTAGAATGGATTAGTCGACGTCGATCGATAGTTTCTACTAGAACAATCGATCGATTGTCGATCGACGATCGATCGATGGTAGAATGAATAAGTCGACGTCAATCGAGCTGCTTGAGCTCCCCGTGTCCCCCGCGCCCCGCGTGCAACCTACGTGGCCTGCTTGTGTTTATGCGTTCATTTGTGTGAAGCATAGAGAAAAGTAATAAGTAGGGTATGGACCTCTCGTGGCTAAAATGTGTCGCCCTAGCTGGTGGTGAACCTGGTAGTTGATTTCCTAAACTACCGTATACGTTTGCACACACATATGTAACTTCATATTCTTTGTATGTATCGAATAAAACCATATAACAGAATGTAAGCGATCTTTGGCTTTAAAAAATGGTCGCATCCAGAGTGTTCTGCGTTTGCGTCTCCGTAATAATAGTAAGAGCAACATCGTACTGGCCAACAACAACGCGTCCTCTTGTGAATACATTTCGAAAGAAACTGATGGAATATAGCCGGGGTTAATCGATCTACGTCGACCGATGCCATCGACCGGCAATCGATCGATTGGTTAGTCGACCGGTATCCGTCGATCGATTAAAGCTACCACACCAATCGATCAAGGTCGACCGATGTCGATCGATGGCATCGACCGGCAATCGATCGATTGGTTAGTCGACCGGTATCCGTCGATCGATTAAAGCTACCACACCAATCGATCAACGTCGACCGATGTCGATCGATGGCATCGATCGACTATCGATCGATTGGTGTGGTAACACCCTTACAATATAAAACGAAATGGGATTCCGTTATTCACGCCGAGTTCCTATGGCCACCTCTGGCTCTATTATCAGACCAACTTTTTTAAGTTGGTTCGGTCATTTTCAAGTTGATATTAATAAAATGATTACCGAATTTTTATAGTATCCAAATTTTATCTCAATCGGATATCAAGAAGTCTTATTTAACTTGTAGGATTTGACTAAAATAAACATACACACTAACATCCAGACACTGCCAGTTAAAGAAAATCTTGTAATAAAAAGGATAGTATCTTCTCTACCTGTACGGCAGATGGTAAGAGATCACCTCCACGTCTAATATAGGCGAGCATTTCGGCAAAAATAGCGACAGTACCAAACTGTATTACTTCATTTGTTTTTCTATGATAGGCTACGGGTGATAACCATCATTTATTGGCTTATATGTCAGTCAGAATAGCTTGTTTGTTTTCGCGTGTTATTTTTTTTTTCTCTCAGCAGTAGAAAGAAACTTACTTCAGCTCATATAATTTAATCTATCTACACAACGTTTATTCATCTATCAACGTAATATAAACTAGAACTTTCAATGTATCAAACTAGCTGATAGCTTTTCGGACTGACCCGAATCCTTCAATCCAACAATAGTTCTAACAAACTTAGCTCGAGGTTCCCACAAACTTGAGACGAAACTGTTATCTTCTTATAAATTGTATAAGTCACGTTCATTGAACACACTTGAACTTTAGCCATCCGACAAAATAATATTGCCGCTAAATTGATAAATTGTGTAACTGTTGAAACGTTGGAACGACACTTATATAGACAAAAGAAAGCTTTTATAATACATTTAACATTGATGGCGAGGTAATGCCCAAAGGAAGACCTCTTAATTAAGATTTTAGGTCAAGATAAATGAATATTAATAAGAGTTGAATTAATAATAATGGACTAATGTATTGTTTGAGATTCATGTTTTCATTCAGTTATCGTTTTTTGTACCTTGACAATAATAAATCATCAGTTTATTAAACCCTATTGTATAGATTATAAGAAACTCAAGTCCCTAGGCAATTCTTAAAGAAAATAGTTTGATTAGTTATTCAATTCCTTGAAATCAAAATGGAAGTGAGCTTTCAGAACTCTATACAGTTATTTTTGTAAAGCAAAGCTTGCTAAAAATTACAAATACCAAGAACTGCAATTTCTCACATCAATGAATACGTATTGCTTCCTTACAGCGATGAAACCGCCGTTTTCATCAGCGATTGACCTACAATTATGAATTATACATGAAGGCAATATGTTTCCTTTACAACACGAATCAAAGCGGCCAACGATGCGAGTTGTGGCGAACGATCCCATTCCGAACAAACGTACGTTTAAAAATGCTTCATTGTTATCCACGGCGTATATTACTGTGCAATCAAAACTCGTGTAATCCCCCGGCTTTGGCTACACGTACAGACAGCTTAATCGCGAAATGCATAGCCGGAATACATCGATAAAGATCTACATGTTCCATCCGTATTCTGTTCAAAGTAAAACAGTAAAACGCAGGATATTGTAACGTGGTTTCAAATACTAACTTTATGTTGGAAATGCAATCTGAAGGGATTTGGTATAAAATATAAAATAAAATGTAACATGAATTTCAGCTCGACTATAAATTTAATAGACTACACAACAGTGATAGGTCGGCTAACTGGTAAAATAGATACAGTGCAAATAGTTTTGAACAAATCGTCGTGTGAAAAAGCGTTGTTACAAAAGAGATTTTCTTTTTTAACCCAAATTGAACGAACTTTTAGCTATTTGATGTATAAAAAAAAATTCGTTGTCATTTAGGCCGTGCGCACACGAACTGATAAAATCAAGAACTATAGACGTATGATACTTACTCGATATTTAACGCAATCGAACTAAACAGTTAAGATTTAGGTAATTTTCTTGCCCTTATTACCCAATACGTCCTTAAATATTTGATTAATTATTATCACATAAATTCAACATCCTTGTACTATCAAAGCAACAGCTGTTGTGAGAAGATCAAAAACCGATATGGCTGAAACTCGATAAGCTTAGAATCTACGATATTCCTTAGTAGACGTGCAAAAGCATTCTACAAAGTGAATATGAGTTTCACAAAGGAGAATGCTATTATTTCTAATGTTCCGGGCCCCGATTCAGCTATTTTAAATACATGTCAGTTTTCGGTCAGTATACTTGTCATTGTGCCTAATTTTTTTTATTCACAAAAGCCTACAATAAAATGTCATTGACAACTCTCGAATTCTCGAAGAGAATGATCGTAATGACCAATTAATGATCGCAATGACAGTTAACAGAATGCCAATTATCGTAAAAATTACCAAATGAAGCCGGTCATTCGGTCAATTCAAGCAACTCCTGGTGTACTATTTGGTTGCAAGTAAGCAACATGAAAACAATGTGATATGACACGAATGCCCTCTTAGGTAACCTATTCTATTGCGAAGCCTTGTCCTGAATTCAGCTTAGTCTCAGAGGATTCGGCTGAATACCAATACTGACACTAAGACGAAGGTGTAGTACCTATACATTTTATTTATGTTTTGATAAATTTAAGTTCTTTATGAATAGTTTCTAATTTTCTTGAATGTCTAGTTTTTATTTTGTGTGTAATATAACTTGATTTAACAAAAAAATAGTACATACTTATTTAAATACAATAAATAAATATCGAAATTGAAATTTAATTCATTTGCAAAACTATAAAGCTGCTACTCACAGTGTTTTACATCCCCTATTTTATAGTTAAACAGGCTATAAAGCCCGCCAATCGAGTTGTGCAACGATGGTAATAATGTGTTATGACGTCATAACTTTTAAGCCGGTATCATATCACGCTATTAACGACCAGTTAATTAATTACGGGAGATGATGACCGATATCACGCACCAGTTAATATATTGAGAAGAGTTAACGAAATAATTGGTTTACGTTAACTTTTACATATATTTATTAATGTAAATTGTGATTTTCATTGAAATTTTTTATGGTCAGATTTCGACGACAAATGTTAATATTATTAAAGGTCAATTTGGAACAGTATCTATACCTATATGTCTGGACAAAGTTCTCTAAGCCTACGCATATGAGAAGGGGCTTTTGCCTCAAGCGGGGGAAAAACACTTATGTCTATTATTTTTATGTACGTCTGTCTGAAAATATGTCGTCCTTCTCTTCAATATGTAGATAGACTAGAATATAAGAGATGTCATTAACAAAAGTCTACATTACAATTAAAGGCATTGTGCCTTAAATTGTAATGTAGACTCCTTCCGTAAGGATTATTGTTTAGTTTCATAAGGAAATAAGCTTAGTTTTTGAACCAGATCTAATCTTGTAATAGTGCGTAGTTTCCAGCGCGTATACCTTCATAGAATACACAATTACTATTTACAATTCTGATGGTTTAACTTCCTGGAACATTCGGGGAATTCGCCCCACTCCCAAGGGCGGATCCAGCTTTGGTGCCAGGGGGTGGTCACATAGTCGTGGTAAAATCTCAAGAAGCAAGGGCGTACCTAGCTTTTGACCTAGGAGGATTTTTTTTATGCTATATAACCCGACGCAAAATAATTTTTCAACTTTTGTTCTCAAAGGTCTCAAAAATTGTAGAGTATTACTTAGTAGAGTCAATAAACCCATAAAACAGGCAAAATTTCTAAATTCTCAGAAACAGCATCGATTTTGATAATTTTTCTTTTTTTTGGTTTATATTTTAATACTATTTAAAATCAGAAATCGAATAGAAGAAATTTTTAGTTTCTTAAAATATTTTATTTATATTAAAAGGTTTACTCGAAAGTCATTTGCCATTCGTGGAGAGGTCTTCCTTCAACCTGATTTCATGGGTTTCATTTCCCGTAAAACCACCTACATTTCTTCTGACTATTGTACCTTTTTAAAAAGTTGATGAAACAAAGATGTTTCTGGTGTAATTAACTAAAGACCTACTTTTTTTTTGTTAATCCCTGTTTTCCTTCTTGTCTAATAGAACAATAATGAGGAAATGTATAATCCTTCTTGTAAAGTTTTCTCGAAGCAATTTTGAATTAAATTTATGAATAGGATTCAGATAACTAAAAGTATTTCATATGGAAACACCAAAAACAAAAAAGTAGGACTAGACTGCACAAAACAAAATTGTAACTAAACCTCTAAAAATACGTTAATCTGATCGAAAAATCTCAGAACCGATTAACAATGTAGTCTATTTTATAAATTAATTTGTTTATTTCCACCAACCCTAACACCTCTCCAGGAATGGCAATCAAAAAAAATATTTAAAAATAAAGACATTTGTTTCTCCTATTATGATTAATAACAGTATTAAAAAAAATAGGTAAAAGAAATATCATCAAAATCGGTGCTGTTTCTGACATTTTACAGGTGAAATGCTTCATTGAATCCACTAACTACAAAAATCGATTATAAGACTACTTGTATCGATATATTATTAGATATTTATACTTGTTAGTGCTTTGATCAGGCCTTTGACCAGGTCCATGCCATTATGTGGCAATCTAAAATATATAATGTTAGGCGCGTAAGACTCGAATTGCGTTGCTCTCTGCAATCGGCTCAAAAGAGCCAAACCGCGAACCGTCACTCTCTCGGCTTACACGAGAACCCCATAAAGCACTATTCCTCATGAAAACCCGGCGACAGCATGCTCCCGGGCCCGGTCCTTCCAAGTTAGGTAACAACCGGCTGTTAACAAATGAGCCTATAGCTAATTTCCTTTTTCATCATAATGTTGGCCGCGCAGCGCGATTTTTGTCTATAATATATAATTAATTACATAACTTGATGTTGTATTTGGGATTTTTACTATGGAGCTCCAGCTGCTCTCCTTTTTGCGCCCTATAGACATATGTAGATAACGTTTAACAAATTTAATTAGTGGTCCACCGAGTTCCTGGACCTAGCCCAGGGGGGTGGTCATGACCCCATGACCACCCCCCTGGATCCGCGCCTGCCCACTCCGAACCCTTAATCCCAGCGCCATTCATGCGAAACGAATGGACGTAGTTTTAATACGTTATGTGACTAGAAATAATTCACTAAATTAATGTAACTGCCTAACTTATCTAAATTCAGAAAATATATCCTTTTAAAGAATAAAACATCTCATAAGTAAAGATATTGACGATAAAACTGTAATAAACATTTACAAAATATGTTAAATGCCGTGTTGGTTTATATATTGAAATCAAAATCAAAAAGTTTTTAATTCTCATAAACCAAAAAAAAAGGCGCTTACGAAAAGTTACGTTAAAATCTACTGACTCTAGTTGCTCGGTTCCAAAGTGTCCTTCCTATGGAGAAGAGCCGGCAAAAAACTCCATAAAACATTTTTGTGAAAGTAGGTACCTGCAATCAAACTGAATATCTGCTACACTACCGATGCGCCAAAACTAAAGTGTTGTGCCACCATTTTTGTTATAAGTGCTACCACCTCATTTAATTTGTACGCCAATAATGGCAAAACATGTTGAACCATTATTTTTTTACCATCCTCATTTATATTTCCATGTATAATGTTACACATGGTTTTACAAATAAATATATCTTTATCTTGACAATACTTTCCGGCTCGCCATCAGTTTACGTTTAGGTATACCTTGTGTCGCATGTCATCGGTGTCAATGCGGTGAAACAGTCGATTGCCTCGGTCACCATGGCCTGTCCTGCAGCAGGAGCGCAGGACGTATATCCCGTCACGCAAATATTAATGACATTATTCGTCGTGCTCTTGTCATTGCCGGTGTACCAGCTGTTTTGGAACCCAATGGTTTGGTGCGCAGCGATGGTAAGAGACCTGGCGGTATGTCATTGTTGCCTTGGAAATTGGGTCGGCCTTTGGTGTGGGACGCAACGTGCGTCGACACCCTTGCGCCATCCCACGTTCTAAGTTCGGCGGCCTCTCCTGGCGCTGCTGCTGGAGCTGCGGAGACCCTTAAACGGCGAAAGTATAATAACCTAATGGGTAATTATATTTTCGAGCCGTTTGGGGTTGAAACGCTCGGGTCATGCCGAGTGCACGAAATCTTTTTAAAGAACTGTCAAAACGTTTGGTAGACTCTACTCGTGATCAGAGAGCTGGTTTGTTCCTTGCACAGAGAATCGGCATAGCCATTCAACGTGGCAATGCTGCCAGCCTTCTGGGCACGTTTCCTGCCATTGACAAGGATGACGATGAGTATTTTGACGCGTGTTAGTTTTATTTATTTATATAAGATTTAATTTTAGTTCTTGTATTAGATTTAAGTACCTATTGAATTGTAAATAAAGATTACTCATTTAGGCACAATTATTATATAATCTTTATCTTTAATGGTAGAGATGTTTTTTATAAGTTATGTAAAATTATGGCCTATATGTATATGGCTATAGGATAAACAAATTCATCTTTCTAAATTCAATTATACAAAAAAAGCCCTCATTTAAAAAATAACCGATAACAATTTTTAAGCTAATTATTTCGTCTTGTTAAAAGATTGTTTTTAAAACACGTGGCCGTTTTTAGAAAAAGTAAATGTCTTAGATGAACGTGATTAAGAATTAATTTAAGGGCACTCTTCTTAATGAGGTTTTTATCTGAGAAGCGTTTTGTAAAATATAAGATAATTAATAAATTAGCAAGAATAAAGTTTTTTTTTCTCCCGGTTTAATTTGTATACTTTTGAGTAATTAAATTATTTAAATAAAAATAAATTAACTAAAACTAATTAAATAAATTAAACCTTGTATTACACACATAATTTAGTAGTAACAACGTACTGTTATGTACTTAGTATGTATTTGCAATGGATTTCCGTTAAAACTAAAATCAATAGTATACTTCATACTTAGTATGACCGGAATTGTTACATATATGCTTTAATTTTGCTACGTAGATGACTAATAAACTACCTTATCTCTTGATATGCGGATTGTAACAAAAATTTGTTAGACTAACAAACGGACCTACGCCTGAAATTCACACTAAAAACGAAAGAGTTAACAGAACTAAATTGTAGCTTATTTCAATGCGCAACATGCACACAAAACCTGAAAATCATAAGGTTGCTGTTGCCACTGCAAAATAACTCTACACCTGCAGTAACCAAAGTTTCCTACCAGTTACCGCTAGAGGTCGATCAAATCGAAGTGCCCCGTACAATCCCAACAGTTAAAGTTTGTTAGAAAGTGCAAAATTGTGTTTGAAAGTTGCGCAGTTCACGTTAGTTCCACAAGGTAAGAAAAACTGCATTCTGGTTTTGAAGCTAAAACAATGGAGTTTCATGATTAAGATTAAATGAAATTAAGTAGCGAGCCCGTCCGCTTCACTATAATTTATGAGACCTCGGGAACGGTTCAGTCTTTACAACTTTACGTTGAACTAAAAGAGTGAATTATTTTGCTGTGAAATAACCACAGTGTTAAACGTGAGTTTTAATACTATAATTCTACATTTAGATTTGTTACTTTAGTCTCTTTTTTTATTTTTTTACGGCATTAGATACAAAATTATATACTTAAATACTTAAGGCTAGAAGTATATATAAATTAGCAACGTATCTATTTTTTTTATTATTATCACTTATTTTATTTACAATTCAATATGTACTTAAATCTAATACAAGAACATACAAAGACTAAAATTAAATCTTATATAGATAAATAAAACTAACACGCGTTAAAATACTCATCGTCATCCCTGTCAATGGCGGGAAACGTGCCCAGAAGGCTGGCAGCATTGCCACGTTGAATGGCTATGCCGATTCTCTGTGCAAGGAACAAACCAGCTCTCTGATCACGAGTAGAGTCTACCAAACGTTTTGACAGTTCTTTAAAAAGATTTCGTGCACTCGGACCCCATGACCCGAGCGTTTCAACCCCAAACGGCTCGAAAATATAATTACCCATTAGGTTATTATACTTTCGCCGTTTAAGGGTCTCCGCTGCTCCAGCAGCAGCTCCAGGAGAGGCCGCCGAACTTAGAACGTGGGATGGCGCAAGGGTGTCGACGCACGTTGCGTCCCACACCAAAGGCCGACCCAATTTCCAAGGCAACAATGACATACCGTCAGGTCTCTTACCATCGCTGCGCACCAAACCATTGGGTTCCAAAACAGCTGGTACACCGGCAATGACAAGAGCACGATGAATAATGTCATTAATATTTGCGTGACGGGATATACGTCCTGCGCTCCTGCTGCAGGACAGGCCATGGTGACCGAGGCAATCGACTGTTTCACCGCATTGACACCGATGACATGCGACACAAGGTATACCTAAACGTAAACTGATGGCGAGCCTGAAAGTATTGTCATCCAAAATCGTACCAAGAGTGGTTGACGGAAGTGCCTGTAACCAGAGGCCCGATTCCCATTCTCCCACAGCCAGGGGACGCGCGCGCTCTGCAGTGTTGATTGACGTATTAATTAATTCTTTCCGTATCAAACTGCAAAGCGGCTCGTCCCACTGCCTCTGAGAAGAACGTTGCTCGGGTAGATCTGTGCCCGGGCAGGACAATTCCCAACTATTTACTGCCTCAGTCATGCACAGAACCTGAAAATCAACCAGAGAAGACCCTAAGATTTGCCTGGTTAATTTTTCAGTGCTGTGGACCGAAGACAAAAATGCTGGTAAGCCTAGACTGGAAACTTTACGTACACCAAGCCCACCAAATCGGATCGGCAGCGTGGCTTGGGTCCAAGCTCGGTCATCCAACGTTACGTTAAAAATGGACGTTAACGTGGACCGAATAATTTTATCGACTTTTTCCAAAAGCGGCAAATGTTTCCATAGTCGTGAAGAACGAAGAAAATATGTAAATTTTGGACCAAAACAACAAAAACGAATTAAAGTAATAGCAGAATGTAAAGAGATTTTGAAAAGTCTATTCGAAATTGACTGAAAATTTTCTATTTTATCATCTATAAAATTTTCATATGATTCTTCTAAAATTGGGGACCCTAGAAGGCGAAGAGAGGAGTTATTGACTATGTTAATTTCAGGGGCTATTGTTTGGATTTTTTGTAAAGCTAATTTTTTATCTAAATGTGTATCTGGAATATATATTTCACACTTACTTGTGTTTAAATCAAGACCAATTTTTTGTAAATTTGTTTTAAGGGATATATAATCATCTGCTACAGTGTTGACATCGCCTCCTAGAGTTCCGTCATCCAGATACCAAATATTAAATTTTGATTTCAATTCCTTAATAATGGGATGGATGGCTAAACTGAATATGACCGGCCCGAGAGGATCTCCTTGTTGGCAACCTACAGCCGAATTTAAAACATTGTCTTTATAGACTAATTTTGAAGGGTTTCGGTAGCATTGCCAAAGGAAACTGTAAATTTTGGGGGTTTCACTTTTGACTTCTGCCAACAAGGTGTCTCTGTTTATTATTATTGTATTAGTGGTTATCACTTTTAGTCTCATTTATTAATATTAGGTCGTTTAAAAGTTACTGTGTTTCCCAGTGAAATGGGTTGTGGAAGTCAGATAGGCAGTCGCTCCATGTAAAATACGGTATTCAGCTGAATCCGGTAAGACTACTAGCCGACCCCAACATAGTTGGGAAAAGTCTCGGGAAATGATGATCTTAATATTAGGTCGTTCAAAATGCCATAACAATACGTAATCTCACAATAATTAACAGTGTCAATTACCAAACCCTCTTAAAATATTTACATAAACCTTTTAAACGTAATTTGTTTAAAACTTGGCGCTCGTAAAAATATTACATGGTTCCAAAGCGACCCTTAATGTTATCATGGTCCCTCTTATACCATTTCACGAACAAACGCGAAAAGACACAGCATTTGCATAACATGTCGTTCTCATAGCAATCGAGTGAATCTGTACGCGTACTTATTTTTAGAATGTCCCTAAAACGCTAAAATGATTGTAAATTTTATAAACTCCAAACAAAACATCCATTAAGACTATGTTAATTATTAAAATACCTATTTACACACTAAATACTAATCTCTATTTACAATTCAATACTTAAAACCAACTAACATTTTTTATAATCATCATCTTAAAATCACTAACCCTCATAACCCTCATAGAAATTTCTAATTTGACTTACTAACAGTCTAACTTACAGGTTCCAGTTAATCAAACCAAGAAATAAAAAAGCTAATTCGCTGAGTACAGTCGCGGGCAAAGCTTAATCAAGCTTGGATTAAACGTAAATCCGCGCGAGCGACATAGCCTTGCATTATCGCCGTATCTGTCTGTATGTAAACCGTTTGTATATCTAAATGTCAGCCGGTTCTGTTACGGTTTGGATTTGTACTTATCTGTACTTTAGTCAGGTATCTTAGTATGGATGTGTTAATGGCAACTTCATTTGTTAATACGAACTTGTACGGAAGTAAATTAGATGTTATTTTTGTTAAAAGAGCCAAATAACATTTTAAATCAAGTTTCATTTTATGATCCATTTCATCTATGTAGTCAACCACAGTCAGAAAATTATATGATCTACTTAAATGTTGTATAACTTGTAATAGTAACTTCACCATAATAACATTAGCGTTCCCTATTATATTTTTTACGAGCTTACACACGAGGAAGTTTGAACAAAAACAATTATAATATAATACGCCCCATAATCGTCTAACGAAACCAACAAAGCAAAAACTGCCCCTGAATATGCGATGGTACGCGCCCTAGATATTTAATAAAGCTGTTATGAAACTCATTTTGGCGCACAAGAATTTGTATGTTCATATTGTTCGTTCCTGTTTATTTCTCTGCGCATCTTCAAGTTTAAAGCATCAAAAAACAAAAAAAAATATAGAAAAAAATCTGGGTGTCAATGTCAAGAGTAAAGTCCTTGTCAAGGCAAATCAATAGAGCCCAAACTCGATAGGGTTGAGTCGTAATAAAAGAATAGGCCTTGGCCACCTTCCGACTCCATCATCAGATCATCTCCAAGTCATAATAATCCGAATATAATGTCGTCTGACATACATTTTTGTGCAATTCTAGACCAGGACCTGGAAGTGTGTCATAATTATCTTTCAAGGTTACCTACCGAACAGGTGAAACTAAACTTAACGTTATAACCTATTCTTAAATAAACATTGTTATAATACGAGTAGATTTCAAGCTAAGATGGCTTACATAACTTACACATGGCAGGGTTGTAACAAAGTATTGATTTTACAACAAAAAAAAAACCATGTCACGTATAACGAACAAAGGGTTCAAAAGCCCTGTGAAAAACGTAAACTAGCTCCACAATGGCTCGCAGATAGTGGGAACGAGCTCGAAGCTTGCCAAATACGGAACTATCCTGTTGATGCTCTGCCGTATCTTAATTAAGTAGGCAGTTACGTGGAGAGCTCTGCAACGTGTTATTAGCACTATCGAGTGTGAGATCACGTGATGTCACGGCTACCAAACTATTTGGTTAAAACCTTTTTACAAGCTCTGTTTTATCTGGCAATGTATGTTTTTTGTTTAGGTCAAGCCTGCTGCTGCTGTTTTTTGTTTTGGTTAAGCTGAAGAACCACTGCTTGACATAAGATTGAGATTAAATTTGAAATGGTAATGTTTGAGAACAATACAATACTACCGTAGTTTCGAGCTGGTGATATAATGGACCCAACAACGGGCTGTGCACTCTGTTGAACTCACATTTTTTTTAAATAAAAACGAAGTAGCATTTAGAAACTACTACTACTACTCTAAACCACAGAACCCCGAATTTCCGACTTATTTTTGAACTGTTATTTTTTAAACAGTTCAACTGCAATCGCATTGCAACTAGAATAGGTGGATACCAACCCTTGCGGTACAAAAACTTTTCTCATTTCCGCACTCAGCCACAAACAGCCTTTTTGCGTGTTTCTAACAATTTAAATAATTGTATAAGCCTCGTGATTGATGACATTACTCAGTATAAAAATTAATAAGTTGAAAGGACATTGTTTAACTTTGCCCATCATGTTTTTTCAGCTTTCCTTAAAGACCTTAAGCGGCAAACTTTCTCCATTGTATAGTCATTTTCTAATCCTCGGATAAAAGGTACTGTCAGGGACTAAACTGTATCTGTCTTTACTTCGATGTTATTAGATTTGTGCGCACTTGTTCGTATGATTTGAGCGAATCTTCGAAAACGTGTCCTTGATACAATCGGCCAAGTGTCAGCTCGAACTTTTTCCTTTGTTATCCGTTACTGATGTTTTATTTCAAGCGAAATTATTTGATTTATACAAAACTTTCCGCAGCTTTACGAGTATATGGGTCTCCTGAGAGTTGAAAGGACAACTACCGATTGTAACTTAGATATTCGTTGAATAGGGTCAACTTACAAGGTGACTCGAATTTGACTGGAAGTTTCCTTAATGAAGATGGGTAATCGTTTCAAGATTCGGTTATCTAGGGACCTTGATACTTCAACAATCGTTTGAGGAAGGAATGAAAGTAAATAATAAGATCAAAGAAACAAGAAGGATCATAATATCTACCTTCAATGTATAAGTTCCTAGTTTCCCGTCATTGACAAGGATGACGATGAGTTTTTTGACGCCTGTTTTGTTTTATTTATTAATATAAGTTTTAATTTTAGTATCGATGTAAGTGTTTGTTTTTATATTAGATTTAAGTATTGAATTGTAAATAAAGTTTATTTCAGTTCCTATTACGTTAGGAATAATATTTCAGAAGAATAGCTGTAAAAAAATATATAACACAATAACAAAAAATAGCGCTTTTCGGACAGTAGTTTGCAAAAATATTGCATATTACGTTTTACACACAAAATTTCGTTGAAAATTGTCGAGTCTAAAATATTACAAAATCGTTTGGCCTGCTCTAAGAGTTATTGCAAATAGGATCGTTTACCGACTTTAAGCCGTTCCGGAAACGATTTTACGATAATTTTAGGCATTTATTATCGTTTGCTCACTAATGAATAAGTTTCTGCGCAAATTGCTATAAAATCAACGCTTGTTACAATAGCGGGTTTCACTCCTTAGGCCATATTTTTGATCAGAAGTCACCTTTATAAAGAGATTTAAAAATAATGTTAACTTAGAAGTATATTATACAGAAAATAGAATGTCTGTCTGGCAACAAACATTACTTTGAGATTTTTAAATTAATTAGAAAGAAAAACTCTTGTGTTAACTAAGCTGTTATATCTATATTATAATATACTTATAATAAATCTGTAAAAGTGAAAATTCTGTGCATTGAAAATATCAAAAAAAAATAATGGCGGGGGGTGTTACTAGACCGAAACCGAACCCAAAAGTGTGAAAAAAAAAATTGTCTGTCTGTCTGTCTGTTTGTTCAGGTATCACGCAAAAACTACCGGTTCGATTACGATGAAACTTGGTATAATTATTCTTTATTATCCTGGGTACCACACTGGGTAGTTTTTAT
Organism: Autographa pulchrina; assembly: GCA_905475315.1. NCBI lineage: Eukaryota > Metazoa > Arthropoda > Insecta > Lepidoptera > Noctuidae > Autographa > Autographa pulchrina. The sequence continues at coordinate 4,593,386 of FR997764.1, forward strand.
CCCGGAAAAGTATAAACAATAAAAAGCAAACTTAATTTTGCGGTTAAAAACTCATTGATAAGTTTCGTCATCCACGCGAACGAAGTCGCAGGCACAGCTAGTATACCTAATATATCTTTCACATCTCTTATAATATTTCGTTAGACTATGTTAAATGAAGCATGTATTTTTTTCGTAAAAATAAAAACCTTTGCCCATATAAAGTTTTTGTAGCAAAACTCTTGATTATTCAAGCGTATTTTTGTAATAGTTGGTTTCTTTTTCCTTTATTTGACGTGGTTAGTTTTTTCACGTGTAACGAAGATTTTTCTACATGAACTATGTTAATCCAAGCTTTGTTATTCGATTACTCTGTGTGCTGGGAGAATCGTTTGAATATTATTTTATATTTCGGCTACTAAAATAAAAGTTGCTTTATTTATTTTATTAAAATCCGAGAATATATTTTTTGGATTTTTTTTGTGAAGTCAAAATCATTTTGTACGTTTTATTTACATCATCATCTCCCGAGCCTTTTCCCAATTATGTTGGGGTCGGCTACCAGTATTCAGCTGAATACCGTATTTTACATGGAGCGACTGCCTATCTGACCTCCACAACCCATTTTACTGGGAAGCACAGTATCCCATAGTAAGACTGGTTGTCAGAATTGACTTAACGATTGCCAAAGATCAACGTATGACAGTCGGGACCTACGGCTTAACGTGCTATCCGAGGCACGGAGGGGTCTCGGTATGTATTAGAAATGGTCACCCATCCACGGATCAACCGCGGCGAGCGCGGCTTAACATTATTATCGGTCAAAAAGCACGGCTTACTATTTTAGTCACGAGCCCCCCAAACGTTGTACGTTTTATTTACATACTTTTGTTTTTTCTTTTTCTAAATATACTTACAAAGACAATCCCATCTAAAAGACCGTTTCAAAATAATATACTTTCCATATATTTATGTCCAGAAAATTTTACCCACAAAACATTTTTCTAGAAACATAGTCCAACGTTAGTCATCGCTGCGAATACTTGGCACTCGATTTATCCACGTCAGGCTGTACCTGCCTCCGAAGTGACAGCCGAGCCGAAGTGGCGTCCTCAAGGTGTTTCAAGTTCCTAATTTTTTATGTCTAGCAATGATATTTGTGGCGACGAATTAGTGGTAAATCTATACTATAATATTATAAAGCTGAAGAGTTTGTTTGTTTGTTTGTTTGTTTGTTTGTTTGGTTGAACGCGCTAATCTCGGGAACTACTGGTTAGAATTGAAAAAATCTTTTTGTGTTAGATAGTCCATTTATCGAGGAAGGCTTTAGGATATATAATATTACGCTGCGACCAACAGGAGCGAAGCAGCAGTGAAAAATGTCACAAAAGCGGGGAAAAATATTCATACTTGAAAGCTTCCGTTGCGTGCGCTACATAAACGGTTCGAGTTACCCAAAATATATGTCTGAAAGAATTGTTCCTCTTTAAATGATCTAAAAAAATGTCTGCGACAGTATATGTCTATCTTTTAAGATTGACTCACTATAACCTTTTTTAAGGTAATCATTTGGTCGAAATTAATGCATTATTGCCAATTATTTGCTACAGAGTTTTATCAACATAATATTAACTAAAATTATCATTTACGCAGAAATACTTTTTTTTTAAACTTCTTAATCGCTGTCATAATAACAGAAATTGACGCGGACGAAGTCGCGGGGATCAGCTAGTTAGAAATATAAAGAATATATGACGTAAAAGGGAATTATTAAACACATTTTCTCTAAGCTTAAATTACTTATTTTCCTTTAAAGACGCTGAGTAAAATCCCGCGTATCCTACCTAGTAGATGATTTTATTTTTCTTCGGCTGTTTATTTATTATATTAATTTATCTGAAAATGTATTATTTATTTTGAGACTAGAATCGTACTTTCAAAAACATAACTAAACTATTTCAATCTCAAATTCTTAGAATGTTCAATACGATTCTCTTGTTGCTGCCGCTGGTTACTGAGAAATATATCTCTCTCTATGCCTTTTTATAAATTTTGTAAATTACTCAGGTAACCCAAACTAACTAAACTGAAAACTACGTCTTAAAAACTATGCAGTCCACATCAACAATTCCTACTGGCCAGTATTTTTCCGAGAACTAACTTATTTTAATTAAAATTCGAGTCTCGTTATTATATTCCAGTAACTGTTTCGAAAGAGTTTCAATGTTTATAGAACTTTTTGCACATTTAAATTGCCTTTGGATTCCTTTTTGGAGCAAGGACGCTGGCTGGATATATTTTAAAATAGAATGGACAGTTCTCACGTACCTCCTTGGCTTGTCTAGCTCATTTCTAACACAAGTTTTCAGTTAGTGAAACAGTACCTTTTATTTTTCTACATTAGTGAAGAAACTAACCTAGCCAGTATATGGAACATATCCTTGATCTCTAAAATAACCTCTATTTACTAATAAATTTTAAGAATACCCCACCATTTTTCTCAGTTACCAAGGGGAAAGAGCTAAAATATAAATCAGTAGTATCATTTCTTGGCCTCTCACTGTGATTCACTTAAACACATTATGAATACCTACCTAAAAGCAGGTTTACGTAAAGTTCTTTAACATATAACACACGACATAACAAGTTAAGCGCATAAACTCTGTAGCTTTATACGCACCGTCAAAGACTTATCCTGTATAAGACTTAATTGATTACCTACTTTTGTTGTGTAAGCTGCCCTAATCACCAAGTACTCTGATAATCCTGAACTGTACTGCCATGAGCACGAAACATTCCCTAACATTGTTTCTGAACAACGAATTTTATTTATACGTATTAAAAGCGACGGTTTTTCGCTCCGAATAACTTTGATAGCTGTGTAAGGCTTTTAATTCCTTTTATGGGTTACTCCAAAGACTGTCTTAGTGTCTAATCCTATAAGTCATGTTCTGGCATGTAACAAACTTTTTACTTCAAAGATTAGAATTTATGGCTTGTTTATTGTTTCGTTGAAGTCAAACGTGAAAGCCACAATCTTCAGAAGTGAGAGAATATCTTAAGCAAGAGACGGACGCACGATTCATTACATTTGAATAGTTTCCGACGGTCAGAAAACATGATACACTCTACAGGGTCTCATTTAATGTCTCACTGTCCACTATGTACATAGTTAGAAAAGAGATTGACCCCAACGAAGTTAGATCCAAAGGTTAGTTGCTCGGAAAAGGGTTGTTCCGTTTAACATGTTGGTATATAAGTTTATACCCATGGCCGAGTTTACATATTTAGGCAAATTGCGTGATGAAATCCCCTATCAAATTACCCCTCAACACGACTTTATATGCTTACAACTAACGTTAATACATGACACGTCTATTTCCCGTACTAAAGACATTTTGACCTAGTTTTATGAAAAGTTACAGCAGGAAAATAAAAATCTGAAATAAGTATCATTTGCAAATAAAACAGCAAACGGTCGTGTCCTCTTTAAAAAGTAAAATGCTTATAATATTAACACCTCTTTTGCCATCTCATCAAATATGAAAGGTCGGTCTCATTGGCAAGCAAAATGTGTTCACATTTCATGCATAACATTATCTTCATGTATAACTAATTGAATTTCAAATATAGATGGGATTCATGAAAGTAGGAGCTTTAATTTTATGTATTGCCTGTAGTTATTAAGTTTTCTATCCGCAAATGATACTATACAAGGACAGCTGTTTGTATGGCACTCGTGCTAGTGCAGGTCAAGGTAGAATAAAAGTGGTGTTCGTATTCTTACAAAATATGAAGCATACATCAAAAATGTATGAAAGAAAGTTTTAAAAACTTACACTGTAAAGTTCTGTTGGTCTGTTGTTAAATGCATTATGATTCCGAAACCGTGCAATGCATTTCAACGTCTGTCGGTTGTATGGCGTGTTTCAATCCATTGCAGACCACACGAAAGCTTTTCAGGATCAGAATCAGATTTGAATCTGAAGCCTGTATTGGTTTATAGGTATTTATTCAAACTATAGCGGTTTACATATATTTTCAAACCCTCAAATAAAATTAGAAATAAACTCGTTATTTAATCATTATTTTGGATTCTTAAACTTCTTTTAAGATTTATCATTCCATTACCTACGTGTTAAAACTGTTCACAACCCCTGCAGCTAAAATGCAGGTTTTAATCGTTTGTGTCCGCCTGGCGTAAAGTTTTAAAGAGCGACCCTCGACGGACTCTCCAGGGATCGCAAATGGACACACAACGTCGAATCGCTTTCAGAAACGTGGACTTGTTGAAATTTGGCCCCGAACGAGCATAAATTTCGTATAGCTTTCAAGAATTCAAGGTATATCTGGCTTTTATTTCTATTGTTACGTAGAATTTCTTTTGTTTAAAGGACATTGCCCATTTTATTAGGAGGTTTAGGCCCCCATAAAAGATTGTCGTGTCAGGGTGATTTTCATTTTGTTTTGTAGATAAATACATTTCCTTTCATATTATGCAAACGATTTCCATTTATTCACCCTGGTTCAAGAGGAATATTTTTTTTAGGTTGCTGAATTTGAGGTTATAAAAGTTAAATTCTTCAAGGTTTATCAACTTCTAAATAGATATTTGTTTACTATTTGAATTGATATTGTGGTTAATGCTAATGGTTTCCACCTTTACAGACATTTTCATGTTAATAAAAATCTCCGCCACCAAGTGAATGGGGTCATCGAATCAAAGTGCCATCCTATTGGGGTGGTTATGTTAAAATGCATTTTAACTAATCCTAATACACAGGTTTATTAAAACAACAAGTTACGCACCGGCGAGAGAGTGGTCGGTTTGTCCGATATCGACCCGGTGTAGACATTTTCTCGTTAAAACTAGAGTCAATTCGCACACTTAACAACAAAACAAAAGTCCGATATCTCACAACAAAACCACTTGAGGAACGTAAAACGTAATTGCTCAACTCGATTCCAATAACACGTAATGTAACAGAAGTAAATACGGAGGACTATAATACAATATATACGAATAACCGGCTAATTATTTGACAGATAAATCTACCCTACATTTTAGTTTATTTTTCTTTGTATGTAAAAGTACAAATGTGCGGATGTAGGTACTGAGATTCAATAAAATAAACATTTTTTACGTTTTTCAATGCTAGCGTAAAATAAATGCTAATAAAAAACACATATTCATAAAAAAATAATATATGAATTTTGTATATCATAAAGTTTAGACACGGCGCCACAAAGTGGGCCTGTCCGTGGGCAATCTCCTTTAGATCAGAACGTGCATTGGAAGTGCAGTTTGCAGTATGTAAATGTTGAACAGTAATGGAATATTAACTGGTAGTGGCACATCTGTAAGTGTCGCCTTCAACTACTTACATATTCCCTCCGTATCCCCGTAGAATAAAAACCTAAGTTATCGGTATTACGTTCTTCACACATTTATTTACTTTTATTTTCTGTAAGCATACAAATATAATCTGTTTTTCTGTTTCTATAATTTCTACGATAATATCTACCACTTCTGAATAAAAAAATGTATGAAAAAAATACAGCTAATTGTTTTCTACAAGCAATCACTATTAGGGTTGAAGAGCGTAGGTATCTAAGAAACATACCTAAACACAAAGAGTTTTGTTTTCATACCTATTTTCTGAACGAATAAAACAATTTTTATTTTTATTGCATATTAAAATCAGATCTTACAATGGCTACAGAATCCAGAATACAGTACAAAGTACTTTAATAAATTACAATCTTTTGTGTAAAACCACATAACATGTAAAATATCAGGTTCCATACATACAGTTCTATTTGCCCGCCTTCCTGTTTCAGCCGGGTACAATGGGCCGGATGAATTTAAGTCGCCGACAGGCATCGGTGGCAGCCTCCTTTCTTTCAGCCTCACAATACGACATCACACTCACCACTTGTGATCGCACTTGGGTTTGCTCCTGTGTGTACCGGTTTTATTGTATAAAATATTATGGGCTACTATTGTGATGCTAGTAGGTAAAACCTTCTGTATTTCTTTTCGGTTTTGTGAATGTGAATTTGCAAATATTTCAGTAAAATGCAAATTTATTTCAGTTTGATCTTTAACATACGTTTCGGTATAAGCTGTGCTATTGACTTGATAGACGAACCAAAAACAAAGAAATATATAGATATATTATAAAATATATTACATAAATAAGGTAAAGTGAGAGATAAGCATGCATTACGCTGACCACAAATTTATTACTATTATAGAAGAAGAAACAACTGTTATACTAAGTTAAAACAATCGTCTAACAAACAATACACAAACTTTGCCTAACCATGTTTTAGATGCGAGGAGTTTAACGAAAAATATGTTTGATGCACTTTTATTGCTTTTAGTTTTGACAAAATAAAAATATAAAACGTTTTTTGACTAATACCAATTCTTATGCATGAATAGAATTGAAATATCCTAATTTAGACCAGAACCAATTTCAAGCATTCGAATTTCAATATAGAACTTATCAGAGTCCACAGCTGGACATAAGCCTTGCGCATAGATGGAACAAACGATTTCAGTCCGCACTAAAATGAAAATGTAAAAAAAATCACCGCGAACAAAATTCCGCCACTTTTTGCACAGATCACGTTCCGTCTATATTCAAATGACGTCCGCATTCACCATTACGTGACAATGTGTTCTCCCATTCGCACGTTCACCGCGTATCATCCGCTCTTGGCCCCGAGTGGAGCGCACCTACTCCACAACGCCGGATGGAGCCTTCCGGTCGCTTGAGTTAAATACCGCTCTTTCAGACATACACAGACGGACTAATTTCAACACGAGTCCCTTTGAGAATAGGGAACGCTTTTATTCGACTGTGACTGTTAAACATGTGCTACGAACTGAAACTTAATATGTAGACTCTTTGTTTGGGTATTATCGTGTCACGAAACTCACGAAGGACCCATCACCCATGTCAACTAAGTCAAGGTACTCAAATAAACATATATTCTGTTGTTGCAAATAAGCTTGAAATTTTAGGGTAGGTAATGATTTCATAACTTTGTCGCCGCGAGCATTTTGGCACTAAAAGCCAGTGTTCAGCGGGGACCTATTTTGGTATGAACCTATTTAGATAATTATGCTGTGTAATGGCTTATCCGCGTTTATAAAGGCATGTTAATAAATATTATCTGTTCTATTTTAGGCTATTATGCTGTGATATGCTATAACAATAGATACATTGTCATTTAATTCAGTCTAAAGTTATAGTATTATCATGTTTTAATATAAAAAATATATTGTTGAGATTAGAATGCAAAATTTATTGAAACTGAATTTATGATAATATATATCATTATTTTAGATTATTAAAGTTTTGACAAAACCTTTACACATATTACTCCTATCCTCTTGCGTTCTACCTACTTATGTTCTTTTTTCAGACCATGCATAAGTGACATACTAACAATTTTGTTCCATATTATTCCTCGAACAAATCTTTAATCCAATATTGACCAGGATTTACGGCATTTCCATCCGTCCCGCAATATGTCCGCAACAGCTCAATAAGGAACCTCTTGGCGCGGTGGAAAGCCACAGTAATCCTAATTGAGCTGGCGACGCTTTCGGCTTCTTTACAGAATTAACACTTCAATGGTGTCGCGCGAAAAACATCACAAGTTAAGGAAAAGGCGGAATAAATAAATATTATTTAACATCTGTTTGAGATAGCTTGGCTGGTTGTTATACGACTTTTTACTGAAATCTGAGATAGTATAACTCAGGTATCTCTAATATAACTATAACATATTATTCAAAGTTCATTTACGACATGCGTCTTTACCAGTTTATTAAAAAAATGCAAATATTCACAAGACAAGGTTTACTTCATACAATAAGGTTCTATAAGAAATATATACTACAAGTATGTATGAGATAAATAATATACAGGTATAATTATTTTTATTGGTACTAAGCAGACTGAAAGTTCAAGAAAAGTATTTAAATGAATGTGAACTGAAGATAAATAAATAAATAAATAAATGCGGACAACTTTTTGCCCCAAAATTCCCTAAATTTGCGAATATAACAAAGATTACAACACTATTTTCGTCGGTATTTTTAGAGGCCTTTTGTTTGATCATTTGACAGCACCTGTGCCAAGGCTGACTCTCTATCTCGCTGTTTGAGAAAAAAGTGTTTTTTTATGAAATACTTTTTTTTTTATTTTTTCCATATTTTTTTTACTTTTTTGTAATCTGATATCGATACCTAACAACACCTTCACGGTTCGGACAGGGTTTTCTTAACACCCTGTATGTAAACAAAAGTTTTGAAACTCCTTGTAGTTGTATATTATATACCCTTTTATTCAGATCAAATAAAATGTTGATCTACTCACTCAATATACTTATATACCACATCATTTGTTCCAAAGTTTTCGCAATTTAGAATGAAGAATTATCTTACTTTAGTATCTACTAGCTGTGCCTGCCTGCGACTTCGTTCGCGTTTATGACGAAACTTATCAATGAGTTTTTAACCGCAAAATTAAGTTTGTTTTTTATTGTTTATACTTTTCCGGGATAAAAACTACCCAGTGTGGTGCCCAGGATAATAAAGAATAATTATACCAAGTTTCATCGTAATCGAACCGGTAGTTTTTGCGTGATACCTGAACAAACAGACAGACAGACAGACAAAAATTTTTTTTTTCACACTTTTCGGTTCGGTGTCTGTCCCCCGCCATTTATTTTTTCGATATTTTCAATGTACAGAATTTTCACTTTACAGATTTATTATAAGTATAGATAATACATTAAAATTACAGAAAGCAACCGATTGGATATTTAATAATGTACAATGAATACCGACTAACGAATTTCAGTATTGTGGTTAGAAAATGCGCAGTTGCGGCCACAAACCTAACTTTATAACTCGACACATAGACTAACTGTTTAACAGTAAAACCTCATTTCTCGTTCAATGCAATTTTTAATTTCCCTAGCGCTTAAGAGATGTTTCCATTTTTCCTTTGTTATCATTAATGCGAATGGCGGAACACGTTGTTTTTCATTTATCGGAATGCTTGGGGAATAATGGTTGTGTTTTGTTTCCAAATGTAAAACGATTTTGAAGTGTTTTCTATACAGCTACGTAAAAACTATTTTAAATTAATGATTGCTTTGTTTCAAACTCTATCGAGATCTATTTAGCAGTAGCTTGATTAATAATACAATGATCAAAATCTACAAAGAAACTTTAAAAAATTTAGATAGAGATTAGCTTAAATGGGTGACTAAACTTTCAGTCATCCATTTTATAAATACACGTTCATTTGTGAAATTCTTAAATAAGTTTTCTATAGCTAACTAAGTAGATAAATGTCCTTGAAATTATAAAGCTTTTAGTAGTCTAAAATATTTATAGTTTACGTTAATTGGAATAAGAGTGTTAAGTACATTTTTGTGTAAATTTGACAACCCTAATATAAAATCCATTAATATTCATTGTGTGCCTTAATTAATTTACCAAAATTACCTACCTTTTAAAAATAGCATGGTATGTAATTCGATTCGTTTAGTTAGAGAATCGTAAAACTACCACACCTTGGGACATGTTAAGCACGTGTAATAGGCTAGGCAAGATAAGTATCTCATGTCACGCTGCCGTGAAGTATTTAGCTTGCGTGGGGACTAACACAACTTAGGTAGCATAAATCTTTTAACCCCGTTTAAATAAAGTATCCAGCCCTAATATATATTTAATAAATAAATACTCACTGTGTACCTATCAATTAACTTACCAAGATTAATTTCCCGATTCGTTTAGAGGAATATAAAACTGCCACACCTTGAGACATGTAAAGCACGTGTAATAGGCTAGGCAGGATAAGTATCTCATGTCACGCTGCCGTGAAGTATTTAGCTTGCGTGTGGACTAACACAACTTAGGTAGCATAAATCTTGTAACCCCGTTTAAATAAGCATCCAGCTTTGTCTATGAACCTTGCAAGTTTGTTTATGGTATCGTATTTCGCGAACGATGTTATCGGTTCGTTTGAAGTTTTTCAACGTGAACGGTTACGTAGTTAACTTTATTTAAAAAAAATTCTAAAAATAATTTATATACGTCGGATAAGGCTATTACAAGCATAAACAACAAAAACTTGATTGAAATACTTACTTACTACAAGTTTATTCAATTAAAGCGGCCTTCTGCACTTATTGAATCAATAACTATTTTATTTCATATTGTAGAAATGTAAGTGTAGAGGACCGAGTATTGTAGTGCCACTTAAAAAAGGCACATGTCTAGCTGTGGACCACGATAGGCTAAGTTGATCGGTAAATGCATGTATGGATTTATTATATAAAATAAAAAAAGTCTCTAAACAGGAGGATTTTAAAGTAAAAGTGTAGTTCGATGTAACGTTACAGCATCTGTTATCAATTCAAACATATATGCTGAGTGTTTGTTGAGATAGAGTCTGGGCCCGAAGTCGTAACATTGTAAGATATTGAAGCTCTAAATAAATAAAACGTCGGCGAATCCAAATCGCACTGATCCGAACTAAAAGCGATAAAAGTCATCTGTTTGCAAGCGAATGTTGAATAAACCCTATGTAGCAGCCATTTAAAATCAGATTCAAGCAAAGAAATACTATTTAAAGAAAGTGATTTCTCTCTCCTTTAGGAGTTAAAAATAAACAGTTCGTTAAAAAATATATAAGAAAACATAAAAGTCCTATCTAATTCCGTATATAGGTACCTACCTAGAAAAAATAATTAGATATAGTCTGGTTACACCCTTTTCTGCAAGAATAATACAATACCTATACATACTCCTTAGTACAATGAACCTTACCAAACACCTTACTCCTTGTCCTAAACGAGATAATGTCAGCCGTAAACTATTCTACATTTCAAATCCATGCAAGAACTTGTCAGCCCTTTTCCCTTTCCATACAATTTCTGGTTAGATAAGAAAATACCTCTGAATACGCAGGTAAGGAATCCTACCTATTATAAATGTTAGTATGTAAATAGTCTAACATAGTTTCCGCAACTGTTTCATTTTCGTTGCGTTGTTTATTTGATACTAGCTGTGCCTGCGACTTCGTTCGCGTGGATGACGAAACTTATCAATGAGTTTTTAACCGCAAAATTAAGTTTGTTTTTTATTGTTTATACTTTTCCGGGATAATAACTACCCAGTGTGGTGCCCAGGATAATAAAGAATAATTATACCAAGTTTCATCGTAATCGAACCAGTAGTTTTTGCGTGATACCTGAACAAACAGACAGACAAAAAAAAAAATCACACTTTTCGGTTCGGTGTCGGTCTAGTATCACCCCCCGCCATTTATTTTTTCGATATTTTCAATGTACAGAATTTTCACTTCTACAGATTTATTATAAGTATAGATATGCCAGTTATAATTTATGTCAGTGGTACAAATTGTACTAGTTTGAATTGGATAATATTTTTGTGTTCACCAAAAATCTAAAGGTACATCTATGTATGCATTTCTAAAATATTGATCTTAAACCCGTTTAATTGTTTTACTATAATTAAACTACTCGGCCAACAAAATATGTTACATCAAACAAATTCCAAATTAACACCAAGATATAACACTTTTTTATTGTAGTGCGCTGCAAATATTCTATTGTAACAATAACTATTTTATTCTTTCTCGAAAAATACTGATCGTGCACCAAATATTCCTGACTGTTACACAAAATATTTAGTATGCATCCTAGTACCGTATACCCATTTAAAACGGTTTTGTACAAGTTTTATGTTACTGAAATAATTATAATTGAAGAACAAATAATGCATTTCGTAAAACATTACTTCTAAGACTTATATTTATTTTACTGAAAATGGTTTTGGCGCGCTTGCGACGCGCATATGCCTTCCTATTGCTCTCTGTTGTGCGACGGAGACGGTGCCCAAAATAGTGACTGGGTAAAGGGTCAATGTAACGGGATCCCTTCTTTTTGCATAATATTCTTTGTCCTAATATACTTTGGCATAACGATTTTGGCATAATTTGTTTTGCCATAATAATACTTTCCTATATTTTTTTTTAGCATACAGTTTATGTTGGCATAATTATGTTGAAGGCTAATTTGTTTTGGCATAAATTTAATTCGCATAATGTTACTAGGCCTAATCACTATTAGCATAATAGAAATAACGGAAACAAATTTGAGTTAGTGAAAGAAACGAATCGCTGCAAAACGACTCCACGTAGTCTTTTCTGCCCTACCCTAGAGTGTAATTTAGAGTCGCGTAGGCGCGGAGGGGTGAGGCGGCCCGCGGGCTGAGGAGCAGGTGGTCTTAACACTCGCCGCCGCGGCTGAGGCTGGCCGGCAAAGCCGGCCAGCAAGCCGAAGCTGCGGTGGTGAGCGTAAAACCATCTGCGACGATAAGCTCGCGTGGGGCCGCCGGAACCCTGCAGCGCCGGAGCCGTGACAGAAACCATGCCTGCTGCATGTTGCATGCTGCTTGCTTGCTTGCATGCTTGCTTGCATGCTGCATGCTTGCTTGCATGCTGCATGCTTGCTTGCATTCTGCATGCTTGCTTGCATGCTGCTTGCTTGCATTCTGCATGTTTACTTGCATGCTGCATGCTTGCTTGCATTCTGCATGTTTACTTGCATGCTGCAGCAATATTGTATAGAAATGTGTATTAGTGTCTAATATTTTAGGTGTTAATTATTAATTCTTTGTTATGCCTATGTATAATGTGAGCAATATGTAAAATTGTGTATGATGAAGTTTTTTCATAATTAAGGAGTTAGATATTTGTATGGTGTATGATTAGTTTGCTTATAAAAGTTATGCTTAAATATCATTATGCGTAAGGATATTTAGGCTTTAGAATATTATTATGCTTCACAATTATTATGCTTAAAGTAAGTATGCCTAATAAATTATTCTTATAAAGTTATGCCAAATTAATATTGTGCGTAACTATTATTAGGATAAATACAATTATGCCATGTTAACTTATGACATAAAATTTTATGCTTAAAAACCCAAAGTAACTGCCCCGAGTTTTTTTAAAATTATAAATGTAAACATGTTACTGGACTTGCGATCAGGCTGAAATACATAACACCTCCAGTAGAAGCCAAAAACATAGCCATCGGGCAAAAACGAAAACGTGGGCGTCCTACAAAGGCAAAGTGCGCTTTATTGGTGCAATAATATAAAGAAGTACTGCAGAGATTGAGTGGACCGATAATGTGAACATTGTAGGAGTAAAGACTTTGTTTAACATTTTGAATTATTATGGTTCGTACTGATTAGTATTAAAAAAACATTTTTAGTAAGCATTACATTTTATAATGTGTTCATTTTTTATTAATAAAGCTACATTGGACATTAATTGGTGTTTGATTCAAATACATTTTGCAGTGCATTATCTGAAGTAAAACTAAAAAAATAAATGCTTGTTTTTTAAATTAGGTGTATTACTATTTTTACAAATTTGCAACAGTTGTTAAATAGATGCTCGTTATGACATATTTTAATGAACATATTTTGGTGCACATTCAGTATATTTGGTGGAACACAGACAAAATTAGGTAAATGAAATGGGAATAAATTGAAGTACTTTTAAATACCATCCGTTTGAATTTACGAGATCGCTTGTTGCTGTTTAGTATTTTGTTCGAACATTTTTATAATAGTGGTGGTAATTCATGTAGGAAAAAACAAAAACAAGTAAAAGCGAGAAACACTGAATCATCATCATCAGCATATAGCAGTCCACTGCTGGACATAGGCCTCTCCAATTGGACGCCACTTAGTTCTATCCGCGGTTCCTCGCATCCAGCTCACTAAATATTCTTAATTATTTATTTAAAATATTATATTTACATCTTAATTTCAGCTTGTTGTATGGCATAAATTGGCAGAGGCCTATCATCAGTGGATCGTGGATAAGTTAGTGGATTTCATATTTGCATTAATGTTAAAACACCATTAAATCGACGGGTCCCACTTAAACTGATGCAAGCGTAAAAGATGATATAGGTACTCGTACCCATATACATGTATGTATATCATGACAACATATAAAAAAATGTATGTTGAGATATGTCAATGTACAAGCATAGAACCTTTATATCACTCTCCTGTAAAGTTGTGCTTTTTCGCTTGCACCAGTATACGTGGGACCCATCGAAATAATATTTTTCCCCGACACAATCCCACAAACGAGTCAACATTTCTACTCTTATTTTCATTTCAGTTTCATTGACAATGCAAGAAAAGTCAGTAAACATCTACTTATCCACAATAGAAACCTTTTCGATGCTATGCGTTTAAAGCTCAAAGGTTCACATCAAACGACAACTTTGCATAAAGCATTCCTAAGATTGCCAACATTGTTGTTCTGTAGCTTATTGCAGAAAAACTCGGTTTCATCTGTTTCGCGACTCGTTCTTAAGATTGTCAAGATTTCTTGTTTATTGTATCCAAGCTTAGCTCAACTTTGTTTTGGCTAGACGTTTGTTTTTGAAGCATTCTTAGCGTTGTACTTTTTTTTCTAACAACCGTAGACTTTAATAGGAAAATAGATATAATGTATGTAGCTTATAATTAATTATTGTAATTTGTTTGTACTACAAACATGCACTTTTTTGTTAATAGAGAAATAATTCATTATCTTGTACTTGATAGGTCCCCTAAACCATTAGAAGAAGTCAATAAAGATTTTGCAGGCAGGTACTTTGTTAAAATCGACATCTATCAAACTATTTATATAAATATCAATGGGTTCAACGACATAAAACTCTGTGTACTTTAACGTTAGTACAACAATATCAGCAATCTCTTTGCACATGACATGCAATATTGCAATCACGTGTAAACTATTGTAGCACACTTTATTCCTAGCTTGTATGATTAAACGCTAATCTATTTTAAATTTCCGGACATCGTCAGCCTGACAGCATCGCTCATTAATCAATAAAGCTAACAGAATAATCTCTTAGCTTACTAAACCGGATCAAACCAGAATGCTGAGCAGAATACATTGACTGGTCCTTGGAGTTCCTACTTTAGAGAAAAACCAGACCCAAAAATGCGACATCAATTAAAAAAAAATCATACAGACGAATTAAGAACCTTCTTTTTCAAGTCAGATGAAAATGATTCGACGGGATACCTATGGGTAATCGCAGACATAAATGATGTACTTACTCCGATTATTTCCAAAATATAGAAAATTTAATTTCAGTGCTTAAAGCTTATATTATACGATGATATTTGAAACAAATGAAGACTCATTATTATACCATACATAATCTTAAATAATAAATAAATAATAAATAAATGCGGACAACATCACATACATTGTTCTGAACCCAAAGTAAGTTGCTAAAGCACTTGTGTTATGGAATTCAGATACAACGAAGGTACCACAAACACAACGACCCGAGACAATGTAGAAATGTGAATTTCTACATTGACCCGTCCGGGGATCGAACCCGGGACCTCAGAGCTAGCGACACCTTGAAACCGGTGCGTACGCCACTCGACCACGGAGGTCGTCAAATGAACCTAGGGAAAGCCATATTTCTCGTACCTTCGAGAATATTACGCAATGTAAATCCTCACTAACACAGAAATTACGAAAGTTTCTACATTATAATTATCCTAACGATACAATGGAACCATATTTACGGACAACAACAGTTAATCTGGTTACCTTAATTATTCCTGAGCACGCTTAATTGATGGTTTTTACAGCTTTAGGCTCACGAATTAACATGAGCTTTGGAACTAAACGATTTATTTACCTATTAAATGATGTTTACAAACAAACGTATATAAAATGTTTTTTGTACGTACGAATTGCACTAATCATGAAAACAAGATTTGATATACTGACACCTGGATATTGTACTTAGGTATACGTTTAAGCATCAAATAATTTATGTAATATTAGGTTACTTATTAAATAGCTAATAATAAGACATCACATGTTATATAGAAATATTATAAAACGGGGATTAGCGCGTACATGCATAAATACCTTTAGGGCTTGACGTTTCGACCGGGTTACACAGTCAGTCTGCTTGCGACCACGGCCTGTGTAACCCGGTCGAAACGTCAAGCCCTAAAGGTATTTATGCATGTACGCGCTAATCCCCGTTTTATAATATTTCTATAAACATGCAGCGCGATAGTTTGAAAGTTATTATCACATGTTATACTTTCTACGACCAACGTACACTTGCTAAATTAAAATAGTAATGGTGACATTATAAAAAATATAAAGCCCAGGAAATTAATTCTATACTTACAGACGAAAAGTATGGAATTAATTTACTTTAAGTTATTGGATTTTCCTGCTCTTTTTTCTGTGAAACCTTGGTTTTCATATACTGTACACCGACCTCTGTGATGTTAATGTTCTGATTTACTTAATATTTACTTTGGCCTTTCCACAGTGCTATAACAAAATAATCAAAGACGAAATGTTTTTTTTATGTGCTGTATCGTGACTGAAGGTGTAATTTTTTTCTTTTATTTTGGGGTATATAAAATAGCCTGTTGGGTAGATCTTTATGTTATTTATTTTCGTTATTATGTGTATTGAATAAAGTTATAGTGTTCTTAATCACTCTAATAGTGTAATATAGCAGGTACTTACAATATATTTCAATACGGAAAATTGACACATTTAATGAATCACTATGAACGTTAATATAAAACACAATGTGTTTACACTATAACATTACCAACTATTAAATAACGATGAACTTAGCCATAAAGTCGTAAATTTTGTACAGTCCACTTTTATTCGAATAAAATGTATGACCTAAAAAATTTTATAGAAATAAAACCTTGGTCCCAAAAATACAGGCCATAAAATATTGGTAGACAGCCCTACACAGACGATACATATTTAAAAACAAACAATTCTCACGGGACTCTTTTGTCCAACGTAACAAAAAGTAACCGGCCAGCTCGCGTACACGAGAAATTGGTTTATATTCTGTATGGAATTTATTTATTCAGGCCCTAAGAATGTATGAAAGGCGTGCAAAGACGTAATAAAGTATCCGACGGGGTTTTTTAATACATAAAAAAGTATTTTTGTGACGTCAATATAGAGAAGTTGGTTTGGACAGTTATTTAGGGAATGGAACCTCGATTATACCATGTTTATCAAAGTGGGTAGTTTTTTTATGAAAATATATCTAGTAATGAGATCTACTGGTATTATTCAATTATTGTGACTGCTTAAGTAAGTCTATCGAATGCTAGTTTGTTTTATTTTGTACACTTTTCTCTTTTCGTTTTAAAATATACTAAAAAAGCTGCAAAAGTAAATCAGTTTCAAATCATTTCACCCATTTTCCGAACGTCCAAATTAAATGGTATGTCCGACAATACAGAGTAGAAGTTTTAAATAAAACACAATGCAATAAAAATCAGTCCAACCTATTATTCAAAACTAAAAATACGTGGGAATCGCTTTGTACAATAACTACTTCATAAATATATTTATTGATCAGTCGCTGGACACGTATCAGTGTTGTCATTCAGTTTTCATATTCATAAAAGATAATATTTGTATTGGCAACATTGGTAACGAATGCTCACGGTGAATATTTCTGCAATTCAAATTTGGAATTTAATCGAAATAGAATGTGTATTTGTGACATATTTATATCACACTGCCGATGAGGCTATGATAGCCAAAGTTTTTTTGTACCTTTAGATGTTAACATTATTAACTAAGTTATTTAACCCGTCAACCCGTTCGATTTGATTCAGGAGAGAATCAACGGATTCTGTTGGACACAAGTATTACTCTTGGTATATATCAGTCCGGCAACAAAGACCCTGGCTTACAAGACTTCTAATGAATAATTTTGTACCAAATTCGTAGTAGTTTCATTACTAGTTAACTTTTACCGGATAAATGTACCGTCGTTAGATATGTGGCCCTTATCATTCCTGATCCCTACTTCTTTTTACACGACTGCCCAAAAAGGAGTGTTATGTTTTCAGGGTTCATGTATGTATGTATGTATGTATGTATGTATGTTTGTGAGTTTCTTTATTCCACCATAACTTCTAAAAGGCTTGACCGATTTCAATGTTTGTGGTATCATTAGAAGCTTTGAGTTATCCCGAGTGACATAGGCTATGTGGACAATAAAAAATGGTCAAGTGTGAGTCGAAATCGCCTGCAAAGGGTTCCGAACGATATTTTTTTTTGTGTTGCGTCATGTTTTTTTTGTTGTTCACTAAAAGGTCTCAAATAAAAAAAATATAATTAAAAAAATTAAAAAACACGCCTGCCATGTCAAAAAAAATTAAAAACAAGTCAAATATTTGCAGTCGGGGGACCTGTAATGAATTGTTCCAAGTAACCGACCCCGACTGCAAATATTTGACTTGTTTTTAATTTTTTTTGACATGGCAGGCGTGTTTTTTAATTTTTTTAATTATATTTTTTTTTTGTCTTCTGTATCAATACATAATTCAATTTGGAAAACTGTTGCAAGCAGAATAGTTCCTACTACGTCACAAACTTAATGACCTACCTATCCTTTTTTATTTAGGTATACCAGATAGAAAAGCTACATTTTAAAATAAAATACCTTACCTAAGCTACGTTCACGTACAACTCGGTAGAAAACAAAGAAATCAAGAAGTAACTTTTGGAATTTCTATTCGCTCGCTGTCGAGCTATTGTTTAAAATGTTATGACGATTTTCTAGTTATAGCATTCCTTACACGTTCCTCAACAAAATAGCGAGAATAAGCTTTGTCGTACCGTACTTATTAAGATTGCTTATTTAAAAATATTTTTATTTTGAATTTACTTTATTCAATTTTTTTATTATGTTCGGTTTGACTTTTTCGGGACGATGGAATAGATAACAACGCCTTCTAATTTCAAAAAAATACTCAAATAAAAACTTATCTGCAACCTTACGCAAATGATGAAATCATTTTATATAGACATGTTATTTGGAATAACGCTTACCTTACAGTAAGCAACAGCGCAGTAAGCTCTTTTCAAGCAGTTTCCGGAAGGTACGAAATGCTTTCCATTTCGAATGACCCAATTGAATATAGACCAAGGTCACACAGCTTCACCTATGTCATGTTAAAGTTAGTTTCTCTGTCTAGTTAGTTTGTCCAGCTGTTTGACCTAGTCTCGACCTACAAAGATACCCACTTAGGTATATCCTTTAAAACAATGTTCAGTAAGAATACTGTACACCCATTTACCTACTACATGGCTCCTTTAAAACATTCTTCAAGTTGTAGTGTTGTATTTAGTTGAAACGTTTATTAGGCCCTAAAATAATAAGTAGTACAGTAAGAAATTTACGTTCCGTAATAAAGTAAGATGGTCATGGTTTATTATTTAAAACATTATTTAAAATTTAAAATAGTGTAGCAATAAGTAAGAAAATATTGTATCAGATATATAAATAAATAAATACATAAATGCGGACAACGCATTTATTTATTTATATATGACAATATATATGAAGTTAAAAGAAAACTCAATTTGAATTTTCCACAAACAGAAGAAAACAAATAAAACTTGACAGTAGAAAATGTTCTCTTTGCATAAAATATACGAAGTTTCCTTATACATCACTTGCACAAACATACTCGAAACAGCTCTAAATAAATATTTAAAATAACAGGTGAATATCATAAAATGTGGAATTCAAAACTAGAAAGTCAGCCACTGCGACATTCTGGCCATGAATATTAAAAATAAACAACATCATCTTCAAATTAAAATAAAAAAACCGTGTTCTAATTTTAAAGCCATCCACATTTTTTTAACCTAAAAACTCGGCAATGAGAACAATAGACTCTCGTAATAAAACAAAGGAGGGTCGCTGTAAAAATCAGTTTGGTTCAAATAAAGAATATTACTTCGACTGATGTTATTAATTCCCGTTATAAAAACAAACGGTTATCGATAACAAACGTTTTGATTGAATATTTATTAACGTATTACAAACAAAGATGGCAATTATGTTTGTCATAACAATAACTAAAAAAATATTGGTCGTTTGAGTAAACAACAATATTTAGATTCTCATCGTGTTATGATTAGCTGATATCTTCCGAATTATTGTTTCTTTTGAAAACGACCTTTTGTATCATATAAATATTTTTTGCCTAATATTTACAGGTCAATATATCACAAATAAAAATAAATTCTTAAATAGTACTTTTTACATAGAGCACATTGTATTTCCTTCTTTTGACGCAACAGAAACATCAAGTTTTAAAATAGAAATGACTTTGCTAAGTTGCAACAACACAAAAGCAAAGGACGTCGTAAAATGAAAACCTGTGGTTGACGAATAATTTCCGTAAGAACTAGACCACAAAGAAAGAAAAACATCGGTCTGTATATTTCCTCCACTAAGGGTAGCTCGGCACTGGGTGGGAATCGGCTTAAAAAGAAGTCGCTCGCTATCAATGAATTGCCATTGACATAATGCTGTTCGTAGATGGATTAAAGCTGTGTCGATTAGTCAAGGGCTTTAACACCGTTCATCGATTTTACTTAAACAGTAAGAACATCTTTGCTGATACTATTTATTTGTTGTTTCGTCTGCGTATCCCTTCGGTCGTGTCGTGTTTGAATTTTTTTACTTTACATTTTTATTTTCATAACAGTCCAAAAATCAATAATGGCCTTTCAAGTATATGCCAAGCCGTTTGTTGAATTTTTGACTACGTTTTATCAATAAATGCAACCGCTTTATTCTGTTTTCCAACATCTATAAAAAAATCTATCTCAAGTTTCTTTAACAAGTTTTATGTCTCAAATTCAAAATCAATTAAAAAGTTAATATCAATTTGCTGCAATAGCAATACTGTATATAACATGTTACAAAGTCTGCTGGACACGTTCAGTACATAATTGCTTCCACCATTACTCTTTATGTAACGGAGATCAGAAAGTCATTTATCACTGGGCCAGTGTATTCACTGCTGATCGCAACCTTATTGTACCAACTTTTTTACAGATTACGTTCGCTTTAAATACGAGCGAATGTTTTAAAAGAATTTTGTTTTAAAAGTGTATTGTTTTTACTTTTTAATCTCGTTTTGGTAATAGATTAAAACTTTTGTAAAGAGTAATTTCTCTAACTTGTAAAGTACGAGTATAGCTAACGGTACCGTCCTATGCTTTAGAAGCTATACATTTTCCAGACGTGACTTTATACAAGCTTGAGTTATTGAAAATAGATTTAGTTCCATTTCATGATTTCTCAGTCACATTATTCTCTTATAGTTACATCAACATAAGGTTTAGGTATCATGGGCTGAGGGATCGTAAAATGACATTATATCAATTACTTATGCGCTAAAATCCAAGTTAAAAACTACTTCTAGCGCATGTTTCATACTACAATATCAATTTACAACAGATTGGTAGCTTAAATGAACTAGCTACTACATAGCATTTAGACACAACATTTAAACTGTCGCACTAAAGAGGTTTGCACTCTCTAAAGTCAAGTGACTTACAAAGTGTTGTGTAAACAGTGCCATGGCAGCAGCGGATCGATGGCCGAGATATGGCCAGTCTTTTAATATAGCCTGCTTTATAAAACAGATGGCACAATGTACTACAGTACCCATTTATAGAACTTGCTTATTTTAAATTCTTCTTCACGACTATATTTCATAATTTTTAAATGTTTCTTTAATGCCAGATAGAGAATATTATGACTAATGTAGTAGATGATCGTGTACTTCAAAATTTTAGTCAAACCTGGTAAACAATTCAATAAAAATGATTGTATTTGTATCATGTAGAGATTTAACAGTGTATTTAAGACTTAACTGTAAATAATAGTAACAGTCTGCCCGTGACCATGATACCTGCAAAGGTGTCGAAACGTCGGGACCTAAAATCAAAATAAACCGCGACAAAATCCGTAAAATTATTTCAATGTCTAACATTCGCGTAAACCTAAGAAACCCATATGTAAATAATAGTCAAACAAGGCATGTGTCCACAAGTTCCAGCCTCACATGCGGTTTATATTTCTATCATTAATAAAACTAGATAAAATTTAATGTTATAATCGAATTCAACAAGACATCGTTTACAACTTGACGTGCCTTTTAATAACTGCTAGACTCCGAGATCCAACTGAAATTGAAGAGATTTATTATCTTCAGATACAAGCAATCACCGCCTCAACGCGATGGGGTATCGTGTAAATAAAAAGGAAAAGACTGTAATGAGTTTATCCCGCCAAGATTACAAAGGTAGGCTAATATTTATATGTAAGTGAACAAAGCCAATCGATTTTCATCTTATGAGCGTTCACGAAGAAAGATTCCGTGAACGGGATTTTGTTTAAAGTAATTTTGCTAAAGGATGATAAGACTGCTGATAAGATTTATTTACGAGCTCTTTGAGTTCAAAGCTCTCGTTTTTAACAAGCTTATTCATAAATCATTTTTTCAAAGCTTGGGTAATTTTCGTGATATTTATGAGGGTGTGCGCTTAAACTACTATTTTGGGAATCGATAGGTACACACAAAATGTACATTTTATAAACGGTTTTAATTAAACACGTTAACTGTTTTTCCTGTAAATAATTTAAAAAATATTCACAGGAAAAATTTAATTTAATGTTAAAAAATAATCTATCAATTATTTTTTAACATTAAATATTTAGATTTCAAGTTTTCTTACTTTCCAGCATTTTGCCTCAAGATGAAGCTGTCAGATTTACTGAAATCTGACAGCAAAGCTTCAACATAAATCCTTATGCATCAATACCTCATTCATATTCCGACCAGCACTACAATAAATCACACATTTCACACAAATACCCGAGATACAATCAGATTTCAATGCCAAATATATTTGTAGAGGATTTGTTTATCCCTGTAAACATCGCGCTAAGTTTCCGTGCACACGGCAGCCGCAGAGGGCTTGCCTACGTAGCCTTGAATTCAATTGGTTAAGCACTGTAGTATGTACTCAGTGGCTGGAGCAGATTGCGTTTCTGTGTACTTGGAGCAGGGAACAGGTATATTTACCTAGTTTACTCTAAGTCGTTTTCAATTACAAGTCTCAAGGTTTGTGTGCATCTAGGTGGGTGTAATTTTACACGCTCTGAATTTAAACAGATGGAGTGCCATAATATGTTAGAGAAATTATTTTTGGATACTAGATTTCGCCAGCTACTTACATAGCTGTCCGTTATCCGACAAAAAGAAGCCTTATCCTTTTTTAGATTTGGAGCTAACTCCATGACATGATTTTATCAAAATCGGTTGTATTTTTAGCCATGAAAATGTAACAAAATCAAAAATCAAAATCAAAATATTTTTATTTCAAGTAGGCCTTTTTAAGCTCTTTTAAAACGTTAAATTACTGACTCTAGTTGCAGGTTCCAAAATGTCATCTGTTAACACAGACACACATACCATGTACAGATAAACCAGGATTACTTTCACATTTATAATATTAGTTTGGCATAGTACGCATATTTTATACTACAAATATACGAAATCAGAAAGGTACCTAACGAAAAAAATGAGGAAACTTGCAAATAATCTAAGTGCCTATTGCAGTTTACATCCGGTCGATCGGTAAGCTAGTACGCTAACCAAGTCGTCAAATATGCATTAGACCGTCAAGTGTTCCGGCATTAACCATTCAACAGAGCTCTACTATTGAATGAATGGATTACGGATTGTTGAATAAAGTTCAATTTGAAAGTGCTCTAAGTAGCTATCCGGTACAGTAACTCTCATTTATTCAGCTTTAGTTCTAATGATACTATTTCTCTCTTACCAAATATACGAATATTGCAATATTCTAATATATATTTATTACATTTACTGAACGTTTTGCGTGCTTATTGTTAGCGTATTCAAACTGTATGTAGGTTAAAAATACAAAACATATAAAAAGATCATTAAGCCCGAAACCCTAATTAATTTCCAGTTGATTCACACGTGCGGTAATTGAACAATCGAAAATAGAAAACAATTTCACAATAATCGAATTTCGTTTCGGTGATAATATCTAAAAATTGGTGTAATCGAGGGTCGACTGTACCGGTATTAGCCACGAATTAAATCGACTGAGCTAATATTGACCAGTGTTTCAATTTGTATGTTAATCAGGCCACGCTCGGTCCGAGTTAGGATACTTAACTCATGAAAAACTGTATTGGTGACCGTACAGAATGAATAAATGTATGGGACATCGGGTTTGGAAACGTTGAGCTTTATGTAATCTTTTTTTTTTTTTTTCTTGCTGGGGGAAACCTTCAAAAGGCACCCGGTCTTATGGGGATTTATAAGACCGGGGAGTGTGGGATTTTTACCGCACTAATAAATAATCAGTACATGAAAAGAGGCTTCTGTTACCTCTTAAAGAACAAACCAGAAGCCCCCCTGTGCAACGCCTGTTAGAGCACATCCCTGGAAAGACTGTAAAGAGGTCACAAAAATAACATGGGATTATTGTGTTGTAAATTACTTTTAATCCCGTAAAAGCTGCTTGTATATGTATTTAAGTAGGCAAGACATATTCAACCAGAACACTAGAATTCAAATCTATTTAATATCACTGTAGTGAGTATCTATCAAAGCTCAGGAGAACAGTTAAGTACGTACTTGGAAGCAGTATTTGCTATCAAGCTACATACGATGCCAACATTCAACACTTGATTAAGGATCTCTACTTACATATTAAGGTAACAAGAACGTACATATTTATGTGCGGAAATTCAATACGACCCGAAGGGCGCAATGACTTGACTACCGAAGGTTCGATCCCTTTGAAACTAATACATATAAATTTATAGAGCCTACGAACATAATTGCTTAGAACCAAGACGTTAGTGGAGTAATGTACCAATGTATAAGTATGTATACCCGAAACAATTTTGACCAAAAACAAAAGAAATCCAAGCATAAAATTAGCCAGAAATTTTGCGAGATTTCAAGCAAATTGCCGTAAAGAATGGGCAATGAATAAACAAATATTCTCTCCCCACACAGGACCCGCATCTGTCCTTATATTTCTATGTAAAAAAACAATATCAGAGCAGCAAAGCGGTCCGGAGGACCAGGACGGGCAAACATACTGGTCTTTGTACTCGCTGACCCAAATTACCCCACTTTAAATGCAAATCATCCACACAACGACCGCGTACAGAAGGACGTTTAATTTCAACGTATTTATTTTAATTTTATTTTACTTATCGATGTAGTGGTATCACGGGAATGGTCGGATTTAATACAATGTAGCCATCTGTTTTCAAAGAAAGCAAGCGTTATTTAAACATTCCTACTATAGTTGAGTAAGGGTCATTGAATGGAGTTTGATTAGACGATTTAATACACAATATATTGCATTAGAAACATTAAGAAATTTTTATTACTTCAGAATTGACTCAGATTCAGATCACTGTCGCTCGTTTAAGGCACTTGGGGTAGTTTGATAAAGCAACTTACTAGACCAAAATAGCCTTAACACATAACCTATTTAGAAGTAAAATAGCATTATACAGAAATAACCCCATTTCAAATCACAAACAAACGCACCATTAAACTAAATTAACTCAAATTATATTTAGCCCGAATATCGTTTAGTTTTCGTAGCGTAGAAATTAAAGCAATAATTAACATATATTCGCGGCACGCATGGACCATAACCATGAATAAAACTAAGCACAATTGCATGAGAACAACGATACAGTAATACTGTTGTCAGAAACAAGGAATGGGTTCCATAGTGATTACGCGAAAGAGTTTTTCAGATAAGAGGTCAGCTCCGATTCGTATCCGCCTTTTTATCTCAACGTCTGACACACAAACACGAACATTGGCTGGTTGTACACAGTCGTAACAGCTTGGAGCTGTATAATGAAGAAATAATATGTATGTTTTAAAGTATTCGAAACCTTGTGATGGTTTTTTTTTTGTTTGAGATCTTTGCAGTTAACCTGAGCGCAGGCTTTGACTGCTTCACCGGACTTTTGGCGAGGACCTTAAGGCCTCCAGCCAGAGCAATAGGAAAAACTAACTACGTCAGCAACGTCCTCTAAGGGCACCCCCTGCGGGGTTCGGACCTCGACTTAGTGTAACCTTATGATGGTTGTATGTATTACTATTCAAGACCTTTAAGAACATGATGAGATCACCCTTCAGAAAAACAAAAGAGAATCAAGCTCTATCGCAGACAATTTATATGATTTTAATGCATGATAAAATAATGTCAAACAACGGTTAAAAAAACTTAAGTATTGTAAAACATAAATTTCAAAGGAAAATAAACCTGACCTTAACATTTTGTTATACATATTTTTTATTACGCCCGCGTTCCTTTGCAAGATAAGAAAATAGGTTTATGAAATAGGTTACGAATTTCAATGTGAAATTATTATTTTAATGTAATTTTAAAAAGCTTTCTTACAAGTGGGATGGTAACAGGCTGTTTTGTAAGTATTATATTGAAATGGAGTCAAGTCTAGACACATTCTACGTAATTTCAAATCAATTTTTCAATTTATAAGTGTCAGTCGCTAAGTTGTTTTCACCGTATTTCGTCTTCAAAATGAGAATGGTAGAGCGGCAAACAAAGGCTTTTTGCGAATTCGTAACGTCGTTTGACGATTCTTAAATCTTTGTCTCACGTATGTATACATAAACATCTAAAAATAGCACATTTTATATAAGTTTCATTATTCAACCATACATCTATATAGGTAGATCATTTTTATACTAATAATGGTAAAGCGCAATAAGAAATAAAATTGAATAATCAAAAATTCGTACGACTTTTTCAAATAGTTTACAAACCATTTTTCACCTCGGTCGAAAACAAATGTGTTGAGCAACAAGCTGAGACCGGTAATGAGGATAGTTTATCTGATAGGAATGTGTTAGATATATTAAGGTACTTGTACTTCCCGCTAAAGGCGGTAATAAGGAAGGCTTATTCTCATATTTCGGACACCATCCCCAAATCCCGGGCCACTACTTGGAAATACCCAATCACACTTTATCCAACCTGACACCACAACATTTCCTAATACGACCTTTAGAAATAAGACTATTTATTATTAAAAATAATACATATTTAAAACAAATGAAAATATTTTTTTATTTTTTTGTGTTTGGAAAACGAAAAATTGAATTCTAACCAGCCAGCAAC
Organism: Autographa pulchrina; assembly: GCA_905475315.1. NCBI lineage: Eukaryota > Metazoa > Arthropoda > Insecta > Lepidoptera > Noctuidae > Autographa > Autographa pulchrina. Next base: position 4,620,586 of record FR997764.1, read on the forward strand.
ATTTATTCATCTCATGCTTAGAGTATAGATAAGAAACTAAAGAGTGAGCCTATGAGTGTATGAACCGTGAGCACTAGTATGAACTAGTTTTATCGTAAATTTTGTATCAAGACGGAGCGCGCCGTTTTAAAAAAACTATCTAAACCCTAATATTATCCTAACAATGTCGAAACCATCGATATTTTCGCATATAAGTCTGTCGTTGCGCGAAATATAACTTTAAATCAGTAAACGATATACTAGATACAGACAAAAAGTGCTCTTGCTTGGCACAAAGGAAAACTAGCGATACTATTGGTCTATAGTTATCTATAATCTAAGATCTCATGCTTTAGTTTATCGCCTATTTAAAACTAGCTAAACAATAATCGGATACAATTTAAACGCAGGATTAATTTGAAAATCGAATTCCTGGCACCTCTAGCAATGTAATCATACAACATGCTGAGCTCCCATTAATCGATTACTTACAACTTTGATGGGCTTCTTGCACGTGTGGCCTTCGTGATTTGTATCCCAATGTGTAGAACCAGCGTACTAGAATAAATCTCAAACTAGTTCGCCCGATTTGGAAATCGATTTTCAGATGCAAGAAACTAGCTAGTATAAAACTAGTGGTTATAAGTATCAGTTATTTAGTCCGATACTTGTTATTCAAAGTTCTCGTATACTATATAATATACAAACTTTTGTGAACGGGATAATAGTCGGTCAGACTTCGGTTTAAAGTTACGGGCTTCCGCTCGAGAAAACACACTCAAGTTAGGTATATAACCCCTTTGTAAAGATAATTATATCCATGAAGGTTATCCTCATATTAAACAATCTATTTGCGTTGTTTGAAATAGGATGTAAGGAAGGATGATTAATTAAACGGTACCTACCACGATTTAAAGTAATATAATATTTCATAATGGTTTTCATTGATTTTACTAATGAGTGGCATATTGGTAAATCGCCACAATTATTATAATTTTTAACTGAATGATGATAATATATTTTATGTATTTTTACGGGCTTTGAATTTTTTGTTGTTATATTTTTGCTGTAACGTATTATGTTGTATGTATTAAAATACTGTAAATTCAGAATCCCCATTGTATGTCCTATAACGATTTAGATAAAAATCAACTAAGGGAACAGTGCTGGAAACATATCCTTAACAAATGCATAAAGGACCGACGTCGTTTACACGCGATGATAACCCGCGATAAGAAAAACAATTTGTAATAAAAGGGGTGTTTTCTAAAACAAAACTGTTCTATTACCTTTTTATTTGCAGAATTTAACAGTATTTTAACAATGTAGTTTCAAAGTCCAAAGGAAAATCATTATATAAGTATACTCTTTCAAATATTTAGCGTATATTTCTATCTACACTATACCTCTGGCAACTACTCACAAGATAAATTGTTACAATTAGCATTTTTATCATTTCTTGATAATCTACAAAAGTTTGGAAAATGCTGATCTCTGCATACTTATGTACATAAATTATATTGATATTTATAATACATATGATCGACATATTGTATCATAAATTTACCATAAAAATAATCTACGTCCATATATCTCTCCGACATCTTTACTACAGTAAGGCACGACACGAAAATATGAATGGATAAAACCGCAACGGGTAAAGTTGCCTGCTTCAAATTCCCTTTGAAATGTTGCCAACAAACATTTTCAAATTAGTTAGGTACTCTAAAATCATTCGATAGGGTGTTTGAACACTGTATGTATCATACTAAAACAATATTATTGTGTAAAAAAAACTACTTAATCGATTTTGATAATATTGAGATATACATATCTATCAAAGAAAGAAATAATTAGAAATCGGGCTACAATTGTCGTAAATATCGAGTTACATACATACAAAAAAACATCCAAACGAATTGATAATCTCCTCTTTTTGAAGTTGGTTGAAAAGCTGAAGCAGCTTTAGAACGTAGTAACGTTTGTAGTATGTTTGAGAGACACAACTTGTTGTATCGCGCAAACTCTTTTAGACATTTATGTTCATTTACCTACAAATGTTTTATGCTTACAATCCTGAAGGTACTTAGCAGTAAGAGATGGGATTACCTCTTTAACTGGCGTGGGGTTCGAGCCACACTTTACAGGCGTATCTGCGTTTATAGCAGGTGTAGACCTCGTCCACTTAAGCCTTATAAATTACCTTTTTATTGTATCCACTAAAACAATACTGCTTTAATACGATAAAGTTACTGTTAATGTGTCTAGACGTTTATAGTATCTGCAGTAATTCAATTTCATCTGCACGGGTGTTTTCAAAAGTATGTTTTAAAGTAGCTATTTTAATCTAAAGTTTTAGAGATAATTTGTATAAATTGAAAAGATTTCACTATGCTTTGAGTTTAGTGAATATTTTCGTCAATTCTTGACTGAATTATTTGACGCAATTTCGTTTGAAATTTTCATTTTTCATTTCATTCTCTAGGTTCAAAAAATAAAGCGAGTTTAAAATTATTTCCAAAATGTAAAATACGGCTCATAGCTTTGTCAATGCCAAGCTAAATTCACGTCGAACTCCACTTAAAATTGATCACCGAACAGTTTATCTATGGAAAAAGTAGCTCGCTGTGCGCTCACAATATTGTCTTGGCCAGCCAACTAGGAAAACAGATAGACAAAAACTGACGCTTTTTAACGAAGATTGAGCGACTCAAAAACGTTTTACAAGAAATTTCCCTCGTATCTGTACAGTGCGGCCGACGTAACTTGGCACGTCTAAATAGAGCTACAACATATCACCGTCCCTGTCTCACACACCGCGCATGTATACTGCATCTCGCAAAAACTACCTTTTATCTCTTTTTAGACGCGCCAAGTTACAGCACAGGTGCAAGTGAGATAAACTATGTGAAGTTTTTGTCATACTTTACTTGTTTTCGTTAGAACATTTTGTATAAAATATTACCAGACACTGCTTTCTTTCATAGCAACATTGAAAGAGTAGATTAAATAATTTCTGAGATATATTTGAGGGTAAAGTTGGGAGTATTGTTTTATCATAGTTATCATAACGTGTTTATTTTATGAGAAGCAACATATGAGAAAACTTTAACAATATATTCTGACCCCAAATATTTATTATATTACTTGCTACAAAATGAAACCAATGTTTTTATACGCAGCAAATGGGAGTATTGTTTTATCAGGCTCGTAGTTACCATAACGTGTTTATTATATAAAAAATAAAATGATATCATAAAAACTTTGGCCAAACAGTGAACCCTTCGAAATTTATATAATTTCGAAGGGTTCACTATTGTACTCGTACGTACAATAATTATAAACGTGCATACTTTAAAATATGTTTAATTACTAGGAATCAAAATTTTGTCATAAGTACTGGTTTCTTTTAGTATGAATTTTTGGCTGTCATTTATTAGTAATGTCTGTAACACTATAACCTTAAACCACATACAATGCCTTGATAAAGAAAGCAGGAAGAAAAACCAAAAAATAAACATGATTTCCCTCAGCTATCATGTAATCGGCAGTAAATATCCTCCTTTTATAATGAACAAACGTAAACGGCCATGGTGTTAAAACATTAGAATATCAGCCATTTATCTCGACGCCAATCCCGAGGGAATCCTGCTTCGAGCGCTATATCTGGATGCCAATCGGAAATTCAAACGAGGATTTTAAGGGCCTTGCATATAAGTATCGTATAAGTATTGCGGGATAAGTATAAGCCGTGTGGGTGGGACGGTTAAGAAACGTTTACTAAAGCAGGTCCGAAATTCGAGGTCGTTTTAAAAGATACTGGTACCCACGACTTTGCTATTTTCGGACGTGGATTGAAAACCGATATCCGATGAGACTTCTTAGGAGGATATAAGGTACATTAGTGTTGTACGTAAATAAAATATCTTTAGCGCAAAGGCCGCTTTAGTCCAATTTCGTTCGAAAACTGTTTAATATTTGGTATGCATTTTGCAAAGTTGTTTATGACGTAGTCTGGTATCCAGCTGTTTAAAATACATGAACGAAACTATACAAATTTACGATCTAGACTACGACACGTCTAGCTATAAACTGCCTTGCAATATAAATGGCCCTCGGATAAAATAAAACCGTGTTATGTATGAGGCATCTTATTTACTCAGTATTACAATTCTGCCTCGCGTATTAGATTTATCGGAAATGTTGCGCGAATCCTTGCATTGAATTTGTTATGAAGAGTTGGGTAAAGCCGGCTTTAAAATATCTACGGCTAACAGCATAGAAATAAATGCTTGTCACCGATAGCTTGTTTAAGCACTGATCAAATATTTACTGCTAGTATATACTTTTAAATTATCACATAGCTAAGTCATGCTACCTAGATAAGGGACAAAAATGACAGAAAAAAGGGGCAGCAGATACTCAGCAGTAGGTGATTCCGGGCTGAAATACATGAAAATGTCTTAAAACTTTATAGAATTAAAATTAATCAAAAAAACCACCACCAACCCATGTAAAGAATATACATATATTTTATTTAAATTCCTCCTATTCCATTCTATTCTACCCAAAATTGTAATGATATGCAGTATGCCACAGGCTGCTTATTCCCTTGAATAATGAGGGTGTGTTTGTACACAAGGTTGTTCTAGTATTTGTCCGTCATGTTGTTTAAACATTCATCAAAAAAGTTTATACATATTTCGTAATTAGGACCCGTCTCTTCCAACACTGGGGTAAAAAGGTATAATTAAATTAACGATCCGGAAAATACAAAGGACTGTTGCTAAGAGAAACGCGACAGGGGTTTGTTTAAAATAAAACAAAAGCAGTCAGCTGAATATTATAATTGGAAACCAGATGAAATATTAGACAGGCATTATTTAGCAATTTAATAATAGCAATAGTATTAAATATGATCAAATATGTACAATTGATATTCAATATTAGTAAACTCTACATGATAAAGTGCCTATATCACAGTGAGAAAGAATAAATCAAATGAAGAATACGAACTTTTCAAGCCTTTTTAAATAATCGTTGAGGATTAAGTGTTGGGTAACATAATCTTGATCATCTGATTAGGTTTGACTATAATCTATTTATTTATTAACCAATATAACACCCTAATGTGAGCAACGAGCTACCAACTGTCAGGTCTATATACACGTTTTCCGACCGCTATTATATTTATAAGGAGCTTTCCGCACCACAAGAGGCAATGCGCATTACTTTTTAATAAAGAGAAAGCTTCTCTGAGTGAAAGTGAATTCTGCAGCCTTTGTCTAAAAAGAAGTAATATAGGAACAAAGTAATTATGACTGCAATTATTTAATTATTCAATTTCCGATCAAATTCGAAGTCATATTGCTTGCATCTTGATCTCTAAATGAGAAGAGGCTTGAGCCCGACAGTGAAACTGATTTGTTTTTGGAATAAAATACTCGATACAATAGAAACTGTTTATTCTTTAATAATCGAAAATAAATACATATTTTACACGTCAGCAAAGCCTTCCAGATAATAAATGTTTATTCATGGCATTTTCATTATGATACCGGATTATTTAGGCCCTCGGCAAAGCCCGCCTTATTGCTAATGGAAGCATTCTGCAGAGAATGAGAGAACGTACCGCTTTTGTGGATGGAGGTTATAAAATGCTTTATTGTACTGTGACGTCACAGGTACTGTCCGTGCTAGAGATATATTGCCCGTGGCATAACTAATATTTCCTTGGACGTTTTGCACGTGTAAAATAGTGCCTCGATTTGAGATTTTATTTCGCTGCTTTTCTTATTGTTGGTGAAATAGTTTCGTACATAAAAGTAAGTTGTATTCTGTCTGTTAATAAAGTGATGTAACACGATAGAGGGACATTTTAACCTTTTATTTACAGGCTAAAAATGGTAATTGGTTGTCAATTTTACACAAATTATTCCTGTCAATAACTTCAACAAGAACTAACTCTACGAACGTATACAGAGGCTTCAAAAGTTCTAACCGAATTTCTGGAACAGCAAAACAAGTGAGCGACATACTGAAACTCGTATGTCAAGTTTATTATGTTAGTGTCGGAAAGTTTGGAGGCCGTTCATACAACTAAACATAATAGATAAGTAGAAAGCCGCACAAGTGAGCAATATACATCGGACGATGAAATTGGCAATCTGTAGTTTAGTGCCCTCCTGATGGCCGTCATAATGCGTAGTTTACGGACAAGTTTTAGCACAAAAATAGTTTTAATGGCGTTATTATTTGAGTTCGTTGTTCTTGTTTTGAACATTAAATGCGAGAATGTAAAGGATATAAAGATACTTCCAATCTTACATTCTTAAAAACTGTTTGAATTCGAATTTGTAACAATAATTAAATACGCATTACGCCGACAACAAATAATTGGGAACATGATAGGGGCATTATGATAATGATGTAATTGAGGATATTGCAGGAGAAGATGAGGTATTGCATCAAATACTCTTAAATATACTTGATGAATGTTACAGATCCAGTGTCAAAACCATACTACGAGGAAACAAGAGCAAGCGAAACAACGTGAACTTAAAAAAATGCAGAAACTGTCACCACAAGATATGTTTTTGTCATTATATCACAAGATGCGATGCAGACGTTGCCGTTTTTATGCGACTTGAATTTTGATGTCTTAAGCTAGGCTTACACTATGACTCTTATTGCAACACGAATTTGACGGTTCCCAATAAGGGTCAATTAACACAATACCTACTCACGAAGTTTAATTGCATCAAAGCGACAAATTCTTCACAATTAAAGAAATCAGTGTGTTACCATTACTACGTTGAGTTAAGGATAAAATGGAACTCTGATGATGGATTCTGATCCTAAAATGCTTTATTTTACTGACAGTGTCTGTGTGCCGCAATAAATATCCCAAACTCGGACACTAGTGTTTAGACACTTACACTCGGTGACGTAGACTGAGCCAAGTACATGGTGTATAGTGTCGCAGTGTAAAAGTAGCGTTACATCGTTATGTTATTCCTTGTTCGTGTTGTCCCTAGAGATGGAAGTATTGTACGCTTGTGCAGTAAACTTGGATAGAATCTCGTGGTGACAGGTACAATATAAGTTTTGATATAATCTTATAGACAAATAATCTTGTTTGCTCCCTTCAAAGACGGTGACGTGTTACTCGGTGTTACAACTAAAGTAGAGTAGCGAAATCTAATTAAAATTATGGAAACTTCGGGTTATGAGCGTATGAATATATTTACATTTTAATATATTATTTTCTTATTCCGTAAAACAAAATGTTTTGTTACAAGGTGTAAAATTTGTGGTGATTCTGTAGACCACATCATAGACGAAAAATAAAACACCCTATGTGTTTACATATGCATATTTGCACGTTCGTCTTATTACCTATATTTCGTTTTAATAAATAATGTTTACAGAACCAAACATTTAACAAAACAGTAAAAACTTTTGGATAAAGTCCGAAAAATCTGTATTTCTCGGAATAACAATTATCGTGTTAATGCACTGTACAATATTTCAAATCAGTCATGCGTAACATTTCCAAATAATTATGAGCAATGTTTAATTTATATTGAATGAAATATTATCGTTTATTTCGAACACCTTTATGCTTTTCTAGGTAGGCATTCATGCGGCAAAGCCTTTTGTTATGTTAGTGATTTATTTGGCAGATATCCGTTTTCGGTAGTCCATCCAGATTTTAACTTACCCTCTGTTTACAAAAATCTACAGAATACCGCTGCGCACCCACGTCAGACTTTTTGTAGGTAAGATAATGGGCCCGATTTTTCTGCCGGTTCTTAGTACCGATTTCTGACCTACTTTTTGTAGGACGTGTGCGTTGCACTATTGCTATCAGTGTTTTCTCCTACAAAAAATCGGTCACCGATTATCGGACGTGGGCGGGCAGCCTACAAGATAACTGAATATTTACCTACTATCATAAAACGCACATTGACGTTATTCCATTACTTAATCTCCAAAATATAGCTAGAAGGTACATATTTATAACGCATTACCCAAATATCATTTGCCCGCAAACTCATCTCAAGAATTTCCAATACTTAAAATACTCGCCATGTCCCCTCATAAAAATGCAAATGGAAATCCAAACCATTATAATAAATACGACTTGGATTATTACACCAACCTTTTGACTACGACCCCCTAGCGTTACATTTACATAGGGAATAACTGAAATCATTATAAGTGTGACCACGATAGATTTGCTTTGGAGGTCTTCAAAGAGTTGGGCATAAATATTATAAATCCATAATACTGGCCTAAAAATTTCCCAATGCTAGGCACTGGTCTCTTTTTGTATACCGAAGCATATTAAAAAAACATACCTAGTGTTCGGCCATATAACATTTATATTATATATCTACTGATGCGAAAAGCCCAAGTATCCAACCTCTTTACCAGTAAAAAAAAATAGACAGTTTTCATTTAAGAAAATTGGCAAAAGGATTCAATAAAATAGGAATGAGATTAAAAAATAAACTTCTAAATGTAATGCAAACTTTTATATTTAGTGCTTTTTCCACTTCAAAGTGAGCTAGAAAAACTATTTGCTGAAAATTACTGTCTGTAAAAGGTTTTTTTAATACTAAAAGGTAACTTCAACTGAGGCATTTCAACCAATCAACCACTTATCTTTCTAGAGGTACCTGAAAGAAACATCGTTAAAATCCATCTAGTTTTAAAATCTGAACAAATAGTAAGGATGGCTTAATACAACGCCGACCTTGGCCCAGTTTCTGAGATCTGAAGTAGACTACGTGCAGGTCGGGTATTATAAAAACAGCGAGAAATACTATTAGGAAAGTATAAAGAGTATTGTTTTATGACTTTAATTTAATAGGGGTAATGCAACAGATGTGCAATTAATGATACGAAGGATTAGTAAGCGTTATAGCCGTTTTCAAAAAGAGGAGGTTCCCAATTCGACGATCTGTTTTTATTTGCATGATTGTTATGCGAAATCGGTTAGGGTGTGGTCTCATATTAATTTCATTGAAGTGGATTCTTTTACACATTTATGTAAAATAAATTATATTCTTTGTCTTCGTTAGTCAGTAGACAATATACTCATCCTAAAAATATACCGAAACAAGATGAAAACCGATAAATTCTTACCTTATTTCCGTCACCGTCAACAAGACAGACGACATTGAGTTACTAATTTATACCCTATTCTAGTTACGGGGATGTAAGCCCCGCAAACGGCTTTGTTGGCAATTCTGTAATTAATTAAATACCTCAGTGAGGGAACTAGATTCGTCCAAGGTATAGATCCTTACTTAAGCATTCAATCCATTCAGGAACAGCTGTGAACCGTATTGGTAGTCCGCAATAAAGGACCTTTCGACTAAGCAAAAAATGTAGGGCCTTGTGTGTAAAATGCTGCAGAGCTATTCGTAATAATGTAGCAATATTTTTTTGTCTGCAAATACATAACTCTATGATTCAGATCTTGTAGAATTAGTACCTATAGTGCTTATAACGACCTTAAGATTCGTCTACACAAAAAATATGTAGCAAAAAACCTACTAAAGTTTTCACATTGTTAATTTCCTTTAAGTAAATAGAAACATCAATGACCAACACTGAAAGTAGCACGAACCCTTTACAACTACAAACAAAAGAGCGTTTAATTAAAATATGTAAATCACCCTTTCCACACAGTTACACATATAATTGATACATCTTTTATGTATGTTTCAAACCACAACACACGAGCCAACGGAAAATTATTCCTAAGTTCACAAACCACTGACTTCTAGCCATTGTCTTTATAGCCGGACATTTTAATCCAGTGTCCGTCCATACTTACAACAGCTATATTAATTCAAGAGTCCTCTCTTCACGTTACGACGCCTTAGAGAATAATGCCACAATCGACAAATAAATGGGACATAAAACGAGCGGAAACCATATCTTTTTACAAAAAATAAATGAGAGAGAGCTAAGGTAAGATTTCTCAAAAACGATTTATTTGAAAATGTAAAGAACAAAAACTACAAAATTATTGGATAGAATTAAAATAATCTGATGGAAAAATCGACCTTCTAACCTTCATAATATTGACTACATTTGTCTGTCTATAGTTCATATTCGAAGATATTCTATATTCAAGTTAACAGTTTAATCTAGAAATATCAGTTCTACAAATTGAAAATGTAACTAACGTTTATTCAAGACAGTATTTACTTACCTAATATCTTCAATACTATATACTAATATTCCATTTACGCTTAATAATACTGGTTGTAATTATTAAGTTATCGAATATTAACACAAGTTTCATATAAGCGGACGTTCGACTTCGAGAACGACCAGACGGAGTTTAATCTTCATAAAGTCAGCTGATGTAGCTGCTATCGATATTTTGAACGACATCACTATAATAGCTTCGTATAAGATTGCTATCAAGTTTTAAGTGTTTAAAGTATTACTTCGTCTTTTATATAAATATCGTCATCTATATAAACATAACTATAAGAGAATAGTTTTGAGATGATTTCATTTAACTGTTGTAGGTGTATGTTATAGTTTGTTTAGGTTCAATCGTGTATGCTAAACACATTTACGTTACGGTTTGGTGACGGTACAATAAAACGGTATATTCCACTTTGTTCACCTGGGTGATATCACCCAACATTCCAAAGTGGAATAAAACATTATATGTAACGTGCAGTTATGTGAGGTTGGGGTACAAAAAAAACTTGGTTGTTATATATTTAAATACAGGTGGAAACCAAGTGGAAGAAAAATAATATGAATGCAAACTTTTTAGATTGAAGCCTCTTGAAAGTCAGTATACCAGCCAATATATTACCAATTCAGAAACTTGGCAAGTACGTTGCATTCGCAATGTCAAATGTACTTGTTATGTAATCAAGACCTATTGGTATAATGAACGAAACCTCGACCTGAAATCGCCACACGTAAGTTGTGTGAAAGATGTAAGGAGGGGTGTATAGTGTGTGTCTGAATGTGGCTTCGTACCTCCTAAACGAATAGACACATAACGATGTGGCTTTCATTCTTAGTTATAACTTATGAAGATCTGTTCATCATTTTGAATACGAGTACTTATTAGAAAAATGTATATCGTACCTGCATATCAACCCACTACCTACAAAAGCAACCCTAAAACATCTCAAAAATTTACATTACACAAACTCTTGAAAACAAACCAAAACTTTAAGCTCGCGTACAACACACGAATCATTATCAAAACAGATGCTCTTTAAAATTTCACAAAGAACACAAAATTTCAGGGAAGTTAAATAGTTGTTTGGTGTTTGTTGGCTCACGTCCAACGAACAGCTGTTCGAATTGACCCCGTATTGCACTTGGACATCAGAAGGGAAATATGAAAAATATATTTCTGAACTTTTGCTTGAAACATTATTCAGTGGACTTAATTTTTTAAGTAGTGGCTTTTTAGGCACAAGGTTTTACCATATATTATGAAAGAGTTATTATTTATTTATTGGCAGATTGATACTGGATTAATCAGTTATAATTCACATTATACATAATTACTTATAATATATTCGAGTTTAAAATATTTATTTTGAGAACTTTTATTCGGAGACCCAAATTACACTTAACCAAAGGAAACCAGACTCATCGTTGAACAAACAAAGTCGTATCTTCAAACGCTTAAATACGAATGCAATTTGAAGATGCAATCTAATCTAAAACTGTAAAACAGAAATAAATATTCCATGTAATTCGCAGTCATAAACTCAAGATTACATAAGCTAAACAAACCAGTCCAAATTAACAATCTGACAAGACAAAACAACATAAACACGAGAATGTTTATTTAATACTAACAATTTCGTTAAGTACAAATGTTCAGAGATACAGTTCTCGAGTCCCGAGTGCTGTAACATAAAAGAGACAATTAGAGAGAATGATAGCAGCTAGCACCAACTTCTATTCTTAAACGCTAACTTAATTTTACTGCACTGGGTATCTTAGTTACATTAAGTTTCTTTAAAAATTTCACGTTGAAAATAGCACTTAAGGCAAAGCAAAAAGGTGTCTTAACTTTTATTATTCCTCGGTGAATTAGCGGAGTAAGCTGAATAAAATGTCGGTTCTTGTAAACTGACAGAAAACCTTTCTAACATTCTACATTAGTGTGCGTGAGGAGAATTCTCTTAAATAAAGGTCATGTAGCATTTTATATAAAACGCTGCGGTCTATGGTAAAGTTGCATACATATAAGTAAAATTAAAGAGGGAGGGAGGTTTTTAATTATTCTAAGACACTTCTGACAAACGGTGAAGGAAAAACATCGTGAGGAAACCTCGATTCCAAAAATTGGGATCTGAAATCGCCAATCCGCAGAGAGCAAGCGTGGTGATCTATGCTCGTGCCTTCTCTATATGGGAAGAGGCCTGTGCCCAGCAGTGGGACGTTTATAGGCTGGATTATTAAAGAGGGAGGGTAACGAATATGAATCTCTTATTGTTAACAAAGCTCATTTGGATGGTTTTTACCCACATTATAGAAAAATTACTTATTGTTTAAGCGTATTTTATTCCTTTTTTTATGGGATACTACGCCATAAGAGGCCCATACACAAATACAGATTGGTATAATTTATTATTAGGTATACCTATTATTATTTTTAATATCTTTCAGTTATGTAATGTATCGCCCTTCTATCAAGAAATCATGTAATGCCAGAACAATTGTTATAGCACACCTGCAATTCGGTCAACATTGGTTACAGTCATATGTAATAACGGGTGACCCTATTTCCATGTATCGGGCACAATTCCAAATTGTCATGGGCGTCTTAGAATACCTATGTAAATAATACGTACTATCGACTACACATCAATAGTAGACTGGATTTGATAACGCTTTATGTTAACCCTTAAACCGCTTGTGTCTACAGTGAATATACTTGATTTTTTCGTCCTATTAACTGCGTGGTACAACTAAAACTATTATTAAATAGAGATATTATTACAGATATTATTTAAAACTTTTTTTTATCGATACTACGATTGCTTCTTATTTATTGTAGATATTAGGTATTTTATCGATTTGTAGCCGAGTGATAAAAAAGGTCACGGAATAAAGTCGCTTTTTGTAATTCAGTGTTACTTCTTTGCTGTACATAACGCTGAAAAAGTCTCTTGCGTTCAGGCTTAGAACTCCTTCGAAAGAGTAGAATACCAATTAGAAATACTTAATACTAACCGTTAACTGAAAATGCACCCTTTTTTTTAATTATCCTTGTAAACCTGCCAACTTGACCTTTATGCCTTACCTAAGTTTATCGTTCCTACGTTTGTTTTTATTTTGCTTTAAAAAGAGGGTTCATTAAAAAAGTATTTCGTATCTGTTTTGCCCGGTGGCCAGTATTTCTAGGTCCCCCTATACCTTCGAGCTTCGTCATTTGCACTAAGTACAGGTAAAGTATACAGGTGTCGAGTTAGGGGAAAACATTTAAAAGAAAAGTGCACTTCGTATTTGTAGCCTAACATACTACTATGTACAACATTTTATGATATATAGGTATAGATACTGATAGGATGATGATGATGACCGATATGGTTGATGATATAGATATAAAAGATATTTGTAAATGGCATTACAATGCCATTTGGCATTACAATGCCATTTGGCATTACATACCACTGTAATATAAAATTTAATTCTATCTAAATTCTAAAAATACTCTTGGATTTCCTTAGACCTTTCCTAAAAACCGAAAACTAAAGTATCCGATTAGAAAAACCTTCTAAATAAAAATTTGTACTCACATAACATATGCAGTACCTAGTAATTTTTAGTATCCCAGTACTAAGAAAACTTGTAGTACAAAACAATGCTTAGACAAAGTAGACGCTACGGGATAGCAGAAAGCTCCTTAATTTAATCTAAATACGGAAGACTTAAAAGTAAATGAAGATTGTAAAAAAACACTTAAAAAGTATTTTTAGACAAGGCCCTAATTGATAAATATATTATTATGAAAAAAAAAATACACAATATCTAGCCGAGTATGCAAGAATTTAATTTAAATTTTCATATGTTATTATGTATCTAAGAACACTTTTGAAAGAATACGCTGCATTCCAAATACAAATAAACAACTCTCGGAAATAATAAAATTGTGTTAGTATGCAAGTTTACTTGAACTTGGCTCTGAACTCATATTTGTAGATAAGTAGCTTGGCTGCTTGGCAAAACCCGTAAACATCACATGTGGCCTTACTTTACACTACTTCAGTATTGATTCAGTCAAAAGCCGTGTCTCGTAATTTTAATAATTTAAATTTAATAATTATTGATAATTTAAGTTAATCATAGTTTTAATAGTTAGTTATATATACTAATTACATGACTAGTGCTAGTGAATGTTTTGTTTCTACAAAATATATGTAAAACCGGCGAGATATACCAGCTGTCATCGCAACGGATCGAAATTTAAACCATCACGTAAACCAGATGAGTATCTTGTTTTATTTAAATTATATTAGACTAATTATAACTTAAAATTGGTTACTTTAGTGCCTATTGCTCTCAGATACCATATTTTTGCAACATCTAGGGTCCGCTTTTTGACAGGTCAAAGTTCATCTCAACTTAAAAACTAGTTTAAGTTAAATCTAACAGCCAGGCTAATAACACATATTTATTTCATTTTGTTTTGTCTTATTACTGCTCCTCACGGTAGCTTAGGCAAAGGAAATAAAATCCTGGTTAAAATTCATAACAGAAGAGTAAATCAAAGTATAATAAGTTACCCTCTAAGTTTTATTTTTAATTAGTTAAGTGTAATATTTATAGTTCTAAACATTATAATCCTTTTTTCTTACTATAACTATTAGTAAACAGTAATTATTTAATTTTTTTTTTCCATTTCCTCCTATTTCTTTTAACTATCGCTCCCATTTCTCTGTAGTGCTTTCCATACCTACACTTAACTCCCTCTCAACACCTTCCAGGATCAGCTGAGGACTGCTTGTAAATATGCAGACCCGCAGAGCTGCATCCATGGAAGAGAAACTAAGGGCTACGCTGAAGGAGTTAGAGTCAGCCAAGAAACTATGTGATGACCTGCTGAGGGAAAGGGACGAAAGTGAAGTTGAAGTTAAGAAAATTATAGATAAGAACACAAGTTTGAAAAATGAATTGTCAGAATTGCACATTTATCACACAGATATCCTTGACGAACATCAAAACCTCCGTCAAATAGTTTTAGAATTTCAACAGTGTATGGGTACACATGAGCAGGCTCTAAAACGCATTTCTGAACTTGAATTAGAATTAAGTGTGGCCCTTAGGACTATTACTAAATTAGAATCTGTTACTGTTCAGGAACAGGCTGCTAAAACCTGCAGTCTTTACAATGAATTAGTTGACGGTAGCTCTGCACTTGTTAATGATAGGAAAACAATAACTATTGATTTGACCGGAGAAGATTCTGTTACTGAATATCCTTTGTTTAGCAGTCACAATAAGATTAAGAAATATATTAAACTTAATAAAATCATTAAAAAGTACAAAAAGTGCATACACCAGCAACAAATTAATAGGAAAACAAATAATATTAGGTTTAGATATGTAAATTTAACAAGTCAATTAAATGACTTGAATAATGAATTAATTCAGAGTAGGTTTAGTTATGATCAGGACACAGTTTTGCTTCAGAAACAGCTTCAGGCGAGGGAAAACACTCTGAGGGACATTTTTAATAAATATCAAGCGTCTCAAAAAGAACTTAGTGAACGCATGGTGGAGGCCGGTGAGTTGGCTGACTTGGTTAGGTGCAATGCGGAGGGGGATCCCCCCAAGCGCTTACGTCCACGTTCGTGATCCCTGGAAACGCCGTCCTCTGACACTTCGGTAACGCAGAAGCAGAGGACACGCGGCTAAAGTGCGCTTGAATTTATTGGAAAATCGAATCTGATTACGATGCGATCGCTAGATGTTGGAAAAGGTCCTTCTCAGGACCAGGGGGAGGGTCCCACCTCCCAGCCCGTTGAGCGGTTTGCTCCGGGTCTGGTAAGGGGGGGCACTCGCCCGGAGGAGATTAGCGATGCAAAGAGGTTGTCCGGCTCCCTTTTGGTTGAGCGTGACGCCTCGGAGGATCGCGGTGTTGAGGGTGCGGGTTTTACACCCGGTACAACCCTGGTTGGTGAAGGGCGGAGGACGTCGGTTCGCCTCGCGCGTTCAGACGCCGAGGTGTTCAAGCGTCCTTCGAGTCGCAACTCTTGCTTCTCAATTTCGGGGAGCAAGTTTTTCAACCCGTCCCCAGGATGTTTGTCCTCGGACGAGGAGGGCACGCTTACCGACGCGTCGATAGCGAGCTCGGCGGGAGGCTTGTGTGAAACACGTAAACTCTTTACAAAAGAGTCGCGCAAGCGCTCCCGCAAATCAGCGGGTGCCGAGGGGTCCAGCTCGGACGCTCCCTCGGTTAAGAGCACCAAGTCGGCCTCCAGCAAACGTGGCCGCCCCCGGAAGCCACAATCGTCAACGGACCACTATGTTGGTCTGGCAGAGGCTCAGCGAGAGGCCAATAGGCTAAAAAGAGAGGCGCTCGCTCAAGAGCTCGAGGCGAAGGTTGCGGCGCAGGAGCGTCAGGCTAACCTCGCCCGGGCTAAACATGGTTATGGCGCCTCTGTCTGGATCGACTATTCGGACAAGGCGGTGGCTGAGCTGCAGTCCCTTCACGATGCTGACATGGGCAGCATCGTGGAAATAGCTAGGAAATCTAGCAATATGAAGGGGACCCTGCAAAAAGCCCTACGGGACCACGCGGAAAACGCTAAGAACATCGTGGCATCGATGGCAACGCGATCGGCCCCGGAGGAGGTGCAGCGTCTCCAGGCAACAGTGAACCGCCTGGAGGAGGAGAAGGTGCAACAGCACCGGCGTATTGAGGCCTTAGAGGCCAAAATCGCTAGGCTGGAAGGCGCTGGTACGCTCCAACAAGCCGAAGTGGAGGCAATGGACGTGGCCTCCGCCATGACCATCACGGCAAATCCCACAGCCTCTCTCCGCGATGTACTAGAGGAAATGCTCCTCAAACACGCCGCGGAGACAAAGGTTTTTGTGCGATCATGTTTCGCGGGGATTGAGGACCGCCTCAATCCCCCTAAGGTTGTTCGCCCGCCTTTAGCAGGGGACAAACCAAAAACGGTGGTTTCTGAGAAAGCGCCCCCTAAACCCGTAAAGGGAAAGGGTGCCGGCAAGAAGTCGGCCCCTAAGAGTTCTTTGCCTTGGGCGGATTCCGAGGTCCCGATTTCTTATGCGTCGGTGGCCTCCACTGCTGCACACTCCAAGAAGGTAAATCCTGGACCTTCTAAAGGAACATTAGTCGTCCAAAAAGGCACTCGCCAAAAGGCGGTCGCTTCCAGCTCCCATGTGGCTGCGAATCCGGGACCATCAATGCCCCCGGCGCCTGTAAGTTCAGCTGCAGTAGACAGCATGCTTCCCGCAACAACACCTGCTAACGAGTGGCAGGTTGTCGGGAACAAGAAGAAGAAAGGCCAAAAGAAGAAGAAGGCGAAGGCTCCCACTGCCTCAGACCTTTTAAAGACTAAGCCGGCAAAAAAGGGAAAAGGAGCGAAAACAGCCAAAAAGGCCCCCAAAATGGTTCCCCCCAACTCCGCAGCAGTGGTGTTAACCATCACGCCAGAAGCTGTGGAGAAGGGGGTCTCTTACGAGCAGGTGTTGACCAAGGCCCGGCAATCGGTTAACCCGAGGGAGATGGGCATTGAGGAGGTCAAGTGCCGGCAAACGCAGACCGGGGCTCGACTATTCGAGTTCTCTGGAGCGAGCCGTGACACCAATGCTGATCTCTTCGCAACCGCCCTGCGGGAAGCGGTCAGTGGATTGGCTATAGTGGGCAGGCCAACCAAGAGCACGTCCTTGGTGATTTCTGAGCTTGACGACTCGGTCACCAGGGATGAGGTGGTGGAGGCAGTAGCGGCTATAGGTGGTTGCAGTCGTGAAACCATCAAAGCTGGCGAGGTCCGATCTGGCCGTCGGGGGATCGGCGAAATACGCTTGTCCTGCCCAGTTGCGGCTGCGGAAGCCGTCCTCAAAAAAGGGCTGTCGATAGGGTTCAGTTCGGGGGTTGTCCGAGCACTTGGGGTCCAGCCTATGCGCTGCTTCAAGTGCTTCTTACTCGGACACACTCGACCCCGCTGCCCGTCGTCGGAAGATCGTTCGGCTCTTTGCCGCCGTTGCGGTAAGGCTGATCACATGGCCAGCGCCTGCAACGGCAAGCCCCACTGCTCCGTATGTGCGGCAAGCGGCAAGGCGGCGGGCCATACGATGGGGGGTGCCAAGTGCAATCCCCCCGCAAAGCGAGGCATAGCACTGGCCCAGACAAGGCCTGTCAACACCACCACCAGTAAGCCGGTGGCAGGAGGTTCCCTACAAATGGAGGAGTGATGTCAAGTTACGCACAGAAAACACTCCTCCAGGGGAACCTGAACCATTGTCGGGCGGCACAAGACCTGGTCACACAGACTTTGGCCGAATGGGGTGCCGATGCGGGGGTGGTCGCGGAACCCTACTTCGTGCCCCCTAATTGGCTCGGTGATTTGGATGGTTTGGTGGCCATCATTCCACGACCCTCTATGGACTCCCTTCCCCTGACATCCTTGGAAAGAGGGTCGGGCTTTGTTGCCGCCGCTTGGGGAGAGAATGCCCTTTTAGGCGTATACTTCTCCCCTAACCGCTCACTCTCGGAATTTGAGCGATTTTTGGCTTCCCTCTCGGGGGTCTTGATGCGTTTGGCGCCGAGACAGGTGGTCGTCCTCGGCGACTTTAATGCTAAGTCTGTGGCATGGGGCAATCCGTCCAACGACGCACGAGGCCGGGCTTTAGAGGCGTGGGCGGTTTCAGCCAACCTCTCCCTCCTTAACAGAGGAACGACGCACACGTGTGTGAGGCTGCACGGAGGGTCCGTGGTTGACTTAACTTTCGCCACCCCTGCACTTGCCGCCACCGTAGCGTCATGGCAGGTCGAGCTCATGGAGACCCTATCAGACCACCGCTACATACGGATAGGGTTCTCTTCTCAGCGAGCACAGGGCACACAAGGATGCACACCGTTCCCGAGGTGGGCCATTACCCACCTGGACCGCCAGATGGCAGGTGAGGTCGCCTTAGTGCAGGACTGGTTCTGTCCACCGACCAGTGCTGATGTTGACGCAGCGGCCTCTCACATGCGGGACTTGTTGACCGAGGTGTGTGATTCGTCCATGCCTCGGTCTCGTCGGCCCCCGACTAGGAAGGCGGTTTACTGGTGGTCTGCAGAGTTAGCCGATCTACGACAGGCCTGTACGGCCGCCCGAAGAAGCTATCAGCGCCTCCGTCGACGTTGCCATAACCGGGACCTTCAGGGTGAGGCCCGGTACCACCTGCAATGGCAGGAGGCGAAGAAGGCACTGAAGGCGGCCATTGGGGAGGCTAAAGACGCCGCGAGGGAGGAGATGTTGGAGGGTCTCAACGCCGATCCTTGGGGGAGACCGTACAAAATGGTACGCAACAAGCTACGCCCTATTGGTCCCCCACTAACGGAGACCCTTCCGACTGATCTACTGGAAAGGGTGGTTCAGGCGCTGTTTCCGAGCGCTGCCAACGTCACCCCGCCCATGATGAATCCCCCATACGGGATGGGCCCTTCGGAGGACGTTCCTCCGCTGACCTCAGAGGAGTTCGCGGACGCGGTGTCCTGCCTAAGTGGCAAGAAGACGGCCCCCGGCCCCGACGGCGTACAGGCACGGGTTATGGCGATCGCTACTTCCCGTTTGGAGGAACGGTTTCGGGACCTTTTCAACCGATGTTTTTCTATCGGGAGGTTCCCGAAACCGTGGAAGGAAGGTTTGTTAGTCCTCCTTCGAAAGGATGGGCGCCCGGCCGATTCCCCGTCGGGATATCGGCCAATCGTCCTTTTGGATGAGGCGGGCAAGACCTTTGAGCGGATAATCGCGGTTCGCCTCAAGGATCATCTTGCCGGGACCGGCCCGGACCTATCTGAGGCCCAATTCGGGTTTCGTGAGGGTCGGTCCACTATAGACGCAATACAGGGCCTAAAAGTCCTGTGCGCAGAGGCGAAAGAGAGAGGGCAGGGAGTGGTGGCGCTATCTTTTGATATCGCTAACGCGTTCAACTCCCTGCCTCACGCTGTAATATTGGAGGCCCTGAGGTACCACAGAGTACCGCATTACCTGGCGGTGCTTTTGGCCGACTACCTACGTGACCGCGAGGTCTTGTTTAAAAGTAGAAACGGCAGCGTCAAGCGCCGCTGGGTGGACACCGGAGTTCCACAGGGGTCGGTCCTTGGGCCACTCCTGTGGAACATAGGTTATAACTGGGTGCTTCGGGGCGCCCTCCTCCCAGACATGGGTATCTTCTGCTATGCAGACGATACCCTAGTCACTGCCCGAGGAAGGACATATGGGGAAGCTGCACGCCTGGCTTCTGCTGGCGGCACGCTGGTTGCCAACAGAATGGGACGTCTGGGGCTAAAAGTAGCCCTGGAAAAGACGGAGGCCATTTATTTTCCGGGGCCTCGTCAGCGCAAGCCTCCTGATGCGCACGTTGTGGTAGCTGGCGTCAGGATCAATGTGAAGGCCAGGATGAAATATCTGGGCCTGATCCTGGACGCCAAGTGGGAGTTTGGCCCCCACTTTCAAGGTCTTGCTACGCGCCTCCTTAAAGTGGCTAACGCCTTTTCCTGGCTCCTTCCTAACCTGGGGGGGCCACGGACTAGTTGCCGCCGCCTCTATGCCGGTGTCCTGCGCTCCATGGCGCTTTATGGAGCGCCAATATGGGCGGACTCCCTTTATAGGAAGAAAAACGTAGCCCTCCTGCGCAGGCCCCAACGGGCAATCGCGCAACGCATTGGGAGGGCCTACTGCACGGTGGGGCACGCAGCAGCATGCGCCCTTGCCGGTACTCCCCCCTGGGAGCTAGAAGCTAGGGTCCTGGCCGCCGTATACCACCAGACGGCGGCCAGGAAAGCGCTCGGAGAGCGCCTAGCCCCAGAAGAACGCTGCGCCGTGCGGCACGAGGCCTACAACGAAATGGTCCTCCGCTGGCGGTTGGATCTCGCCAGTGCCCGCTACGGACGCCGCGTCGCTGAAGTTGTGGGTCCGCTCTTGGACCCATGGCTGGAGCGACGCCACGGTTTCCTCACGTTCCGTTTGGTGCAGGTGCTGTCCGGGCACGGGTGCTTCGGATCGTACCTGCACCGAATAGGGCGGGAGGAGTCCCCTGCGTGCCACCATTGTGGCGCAATAGAAGACACGGCGCAGCACACACTCGAAGTCTGCACGGGCTTCGAAACTGAGCGCCGTGTCCTGCGTGGAGTTGCTGGCCCGGACCTTTCGCTCGCGGGTGTGGTTAGTGCCATGCTCGCGGACGATGACGTCTGGCGGGCTGTGTCTCATTTCTGCGAGATTGTCATTTCGCAGAAAGAGACCTCGGAGCGCGAGCGGGAGGCTGACCCTTCCGCTCCATTGCTCCGCCGACGGCGGGTGGGTAGGGCGCGGACAAGCACCGCTGTAGCCAGACCTGCCCTGGGGGGGACGCAGAGGGCGGGGACGGGGGTCCCTCAGCCTTCTTTGCACGCGTCTCCTTCTTTGCTGGGTGGGGGTGGTGTAGTGCCATACACTGTCCCCGCTGTCCTCCCTCCGGCATAGGAG
Organism: Autographa pulchrina; assembly: GCA_905475315.1. Classification (NCBI taxonomy): domain Eukaryota; kingdom Metazoa; phylum Arthropoda; class Insecta; order Lepidoptera; family Noctuidae; genus Autographa; species Autographa pulchrina. The sequence continues at coordinate 4,642,287 of FR997764.1, forward strand.
GGGGGTCATGTCGGGCCCGCCACTAAGCGGGCAGTCACCGGGGGCGTTATGGTGCAAAGACTTCGGTTGGTCCCGTAACGCCGCCACTAAGGCGAAAGATGGCACCAGGTGTTTTGCCGGAGTAGTCGGAGCCTTTTTCAAGGCTCTGGAAGCCCGGACTCTTGCATCCCCACCCCCCATGGAGATGCAAGGCTGGCTCATAAATGAGTTTCACCTGTATAAAAAAAAAAAAAAGGTGCAATGCGGAGAGATATGAGTCTCTGACCAACAATCTGTGTTGTACCTGCTCCTGCTCTTCACCTCCTGCCAATACCCAGAGTGTTGAACCATTGCCTTCACTTGCTGAACCACTATTAGAAGAAACTGTTAACATTCAATGTTCAGATTCAGTTAAAGTTAAAGATATAAGTACTTATATATTTTCTGACAAAATAGGTCAAGGTTTGAGTAGTATGATAAGTTCCTTTTCCCAGCAGTGTTTATTTAATACTTGTTTGCCAGGGGCTAGTTTTAGTAGGTTATTAAATCAAATTAGTGTGTCTCAACTTAAGTCAGGTTCTACTGGCATATTATTATATGGTGATGGGCTGACCGTAAGTAAAGCAAATATTATTGATTGTGTGGAATTAATGTTAGATTTAGGTCACAAAAATCATTGTAAATTCATCTTCTGTGCCCTACCTTATTCTAAGAATTTAACTAAAGAGCAGAATAGGTACATTTATAATTTAAATTTGTTAATTTATAATACAACAATTCGCCATAGTGAAACTATTTTGTATTTTGAGACAAATAATTTCATTAGCAAATTTAAACTGACAGAGTACAGTATGTATATGTCAACTATATGTAAGCGACGAATTGCTAAGTTGTTAGCATATAATTTACATGATAAAGGTACTAATATTGTATCTAATGTTTTTGATAATGTTAGTAATAGTACTAACAGCTCTTTTACATCTTGTAATTTAAACTACAAGACAGGACAACGGGAGAGCTGCATGAATTGAATGTTGTTCATCAAAACATGCAGGGTCTCTCCGGCAAAGAACTAGAGTTAAGTTTATTTATTGAGAATTACAGTGTTCAGGTGTTATGTTTAACCGAACACTGGTTAAAAGCCCATGAGTTAGTAGTATTTAATAGTGTTTATCATTCCATACAAAGTGCGTTCGTAAGAAAGACCGCTATTCGAGGAGGGTCACTTATTATAGTCTCAAACAATTTAAAATGTAAAGAACGTCCCGATATTGTCAACCTTTCTATCGAGCGCACTATTGAGCTGTCTTGTGTTGAATTAGAACAATTTATTTATTATATGTGTATATAGACCCCCTTCAAGTGACTATAATTTATTTGAATCTGTCATGGAAGATTCACTTTCTAAGATTAAAACTAGTAAAAAACACGTAATGGTATGTGGGGATTTTAATGTAAATATTTTAGAAGTAGCTCCTATGTCTATGAGACTTCTAAATCTATTTAAGTCGTATAATTTAAAAAATCTTTTTGGCGAACCAACTAGGATAACGGCCTCTTCTGCTACATGCTTAGATAATATATTTAGTAATTGTGAAGCGAATAGAAAATTAATTTTAACTGATGTGTCTTCTGACCACTGTGGTCAATTTGCAAGCTTCCCACATTTAGTTGTGAACAAACCTCTAAAGGTGATAAGTAGGCCATACACAGCGCACCGTTGTACTCGCTTTAAAAACAACATCATGTCTAAAATACGGCCATCTATTTTGGAATCTAATAATCCTAATGACGTTTATGGAGAATTTTTTGATGTTGTTAAAAATGAGTTTGAGTCAACTTTTAAGTGTAAAACAATACAAGTCAAGTGCACTCCTGCCCCATTTAATCAATGGGCCACGGCTGGTATTTACAAAAGTAGAACACGTCTTTATGAGTTATATGGTATGAAGAAATATAGATTCGATGTAGATTTTTTAAGTTATGTAAAAAATTATTCTAAAATATTTAAAAAGGTTTGTATCATGGCCAAGTCTAAACATATTAGTGAAAAAATAAAAAAATCATCAAATAAAATTAAAGCTACTTGGAATATTATTAATCAGGAAACTGGGAAGGTTAAGAAACAGGACACCGACCTAGAAATTAATTCCAGAAATGGGCTATTAAAAAATACTGATGAAATCGCACTTATTTTTAATGAATTCTTTGCAAACATACCAATAACTACAACTTGCTCTTTAAAATCCTCATCAGTTGATGCAGAAAACTTATTACGTGATAATGTGCCAGAATGTAATGCTAATTTCAGTTTTGAACATGTGACTCCCTTAGATATAACAAATGCGTTCAAATCACTTAATCAAAAAAAAACCGAAGATTTTTGGGGTATTTCTGTGAAGCTTGTAAGTAATATAATAAGCATTGTAGCGCCGTCTTTATCGATCATTTTTAATAAATGCGTGGACCTCGGTATCTTTCCAGACCTCATGAAGTATAGTAAAGTCATACCGTTATTTAAGTCAGGCAATAAAAGTGAAATCGGCAATTACAGACCAATATCAATTTTACCAGCATTTAGTAAAATATATGAAAAATTGATATTAAAACAACTCGCAAAACATTTCAATATGAATACCCTCCTACATAGCGAGCAATACGGTTTTACAAAGGGACGTTCAACTACCGACGCCGGAGTAGCTTTGCTTAGACATGTTTATAGTGCCTGGGAGAACTCGCAGAACGCTATTGGAGTATTCTGTGACCTTTCCAAGGCTTTTGATTGTGTCCAGCATAATACACTAATACGCAAACTTCAGCATTACGGGATAAAACATAAAGCACTCGATCTGATTCATTCTTATTTAAGCGATAGACTCCAATGTGTGGATGTTAAAGGTAGTAAGTCCACCGAACTACCGGTTAAGCTAGGCGTGCCCCAGGGTTCAATATTGGGCCCATTCTTGTTCTTAGTTTACATCAACGACCTACCATTTTTTTTAAAAGACAAATGTGATGTCGTATTATTTGCTGACGACACTTCTTTAATTTTTAAAGTAAATAGAAATAGAGACGAATTTAACGATGTAAATAGTTCACTCGCTCAGGTTACACGTTGGTTTTCAGCTAATAATTTAGTTTTAAACGCGAAAAAGACTAAATGTGTAAAGTTTGCGATGCCAAATGTTAAAAATCTTGGTCCAAATGTTATTATGAATGATGAGGTATTAGAAACTGTAGACTCAACGGTTTTTCTAGGCATTACAATTGATTCCAAACTAAAATGGTCGGCGCATATAGCATGTCTTGCAAGTAAGCTTAGCTCTGCAGCTTACGCCGTTAGAAAGGTTAGGCAGATCACTGATGTAGACACAGCTCGTCTTGTTTATTTTAGCTACTTCCATAGCATTATGTCCTATGGCATACTGTTGTGGGGTAAGGCAGCTGATATAGAAACAATTTTCATTTTACAAAAACGTGCGGTTAGATCAATATACCAGCTAGGTTCTAGAATTTCACTCAGGGAGCGATTTAAGGAAATAGGTATTTTAACTGCAGCGTCGCAATTTGTTCTTGCGAATATAATTATTATTTATTAGGCAAAATATTCACTTGTACACGAAGAATAGTGATGTCCATACCATTAATACGCGTAATAGACATAAGTTATGTTCGGCATCACATCGGCTACACAGGGTGCACAACTCATTTGTGGGACTTGGTATTCGTATGTATAATAAACTGCCTCTCAGTTTGCTCGAGTTGCCCTACAACTCATTTAAATCGAAAATTAAAATTAAACTCTGTGAAAAGGCCTATTATAATATTAACGATTATTTAAATGATAAATATAGTTGGTCGCCGTGAACAGATAGAAACACGACGGTTCTGTGTGGAATGATGTCTTATTGTACTACCGTATTTATTTAAATTTATAGGCATACACTCTGTATGTAACAATGTGTTACCTATTTTGTTTTGTTTTTAATACAATTATACGTATGTATAATGACATATATGTATATATAGATATATACTTATTTCTTTTTTAATTCTGTACATTGTTTTGAATGTATAATTGTATTGATTATGAAATTTAATAATGTACCAATTATAATGCCTCTTTGTTAAGGGACTGTGCAATGAACCAGTGTTTAGGGTTTCTTTTTTGTTTTATTATCCATTTAATTATTATTATTATCATTTTTATTAAGTCGGCAGCAGTTTCGTCATGCTCCCTTAGTTGTCACTGCCTGTGGTGGCGTCGGGGGTCGGGTCACCTCTTTCCCTCTAATATGGCGAGGGGGGTGATGGCTGATCCTTGCGTCATACTCGTGAACGGGTGCCGCTTGTGGTGACTGGTCGTTCTGCTGACCATGGTTTCACTAGAAAATACTTTTAATTCTGTTCATAACCCTCTAAAACTTTTGTTCATCTGGCACGGTCTCTAATTATTTTTTGTAATTATAAAGACAGCGTGCTGTTGTGGAGTTTGTTGCGCCGTTTCTTCTCCACAGCCAGAGCACTTAGGAAGCGGTGAAGGGTGGGCGAATTGGGATCGGTTCATTTCTGGCGGAGGCGCGTCGCGTGTTGTCGGTTGTGTGGCGCCGGGGCGGGCGGATGCGTGGTGGGGCATTTGACCTTTCTCACTGAATTGACGATGCGTTTATGCGTCAGGTGTGAGGGGTTGGGTGTCTCATTGCGTGTTTGTCTGTTCTGGCGCTGCGCGGCCGGTGATGCGCGGTGCGTCTTCCGCCGGAAATGAACCGATCCTTAGGGTGCTGTCGTTTTTGTATTTTTTTGTGTTGACGTTGATAAGCGCTACTTTGTAGCCTAAGTCAAATAAAGAATTTTGAATTTGAATTTGAATTTGAATTTGAATTTGATTTGTTTTCTTTTTTACTTTTCTAATGACATTTGTAGGTTACATAGGTACCAATAATAATAACGGCCAGCAACTGAACAGCTCTCCCATTATAGCACAAAGCCCTCGACAAAAACAAAGACAAAGACAAAATATCTATGCTTTGTTTAATTTCATTCCTTTAATTGATTATTATCTAAGTCAAAAATAAACAAACGTCTGTTGCGATACAGATATCATTGTTTGTCAATTAAAAATCGTGCTCAGTCAATGAATATCGTTTGATTTATGAATAGATACGCGATCTTTATTCATCACACTCCAGCGTACGGGTTGATGAAACGAGCAAGCTGCTATAAAATCACTAAACACAAATTTTCTTTCACAATATATTGCTTCATTTTCTCATTTTATTTCTCGCCCGCTATTTCAACGCCATTGGCATGGAACAGCATTACTCAGGAGCGAAGCGAACGGAAAAAAGTTTAAATCAAAACTGGAACTCAATGTTCGTATTCGATATAATTTCATAAATTCTCTCATTCTATATTGTTCAACCGAGCTTGACAATGTGATTGTTTTTTAATTTGGGTTGGTAACCTTGACCGATATTTTACTGTGGAGTAGTGTGTCAGTCGAGGTTAAAAAGCTTTTCTGAACGACGCTCATACAGGGGTGCACGAGCGGAATGTGGCCACAGATAAGACGTAAAGTACTTCTTAAACATGCTCCTTAACGACAAAATATTTGATGATCATTTTTTCTTACACTTATTTAAAATCAAGCCTTTATAAAAGGCCGTGACATCGTTTAGACGATCGGTATTTTAGGTAAAGAGTCACATAAAGGAGTACTCCTGGGAAATAATATGTTTAACACAACCTGAAAACCTTGAGAAGAGTTGGGTTGAAAAACAAAACACTTTAGACATCTTAAAACGTTATAAAAGATGTTTCTCCGGTTTCTTCTGAAGTCCTGATACATGATAATATAACTCTTTATCCACCAAACGCCATGATTTATATAAAAACTCTTATCTTTATACCGTTCCCAGTTTGTACGTACCTTGGTCTTGAGACGCGGCTGCTCGAAGTCGACCTTCATCCGATCGTCTCTCCATTTCAACAATCAATATCACTTCCACATTACATTTTATTTGTATACAGTACTTAATAACACTTTAACTGAAACTTCAAAAAGCATTATTATAAATTAGTGGTAGCTCAACAAAGTAAAATTGAATTAATTAATTTAAGAAACTTCGCTGTGAATATTACATTTAAAAGCCCGCGGTCGTAAACCTTAGACAAAGGTACAGTACACCGCCCATCAGAATAAGCACTGTAATTATAATCGCCCTTATTTCAATGAACTAAGGTCGATTTTCGTAATTAATTGTTTCCGTTAACATGCGGTCAGGTGTACTGAGTACTGAGTTTGTCTTGTCAGTTGGTCTTTTAATTACGTTTTCGTACCTACTGCGTAAAAATGTAACAAAAGATGTTCCATCTCAATAAGAAAAGGGAAACGAATCGAAGGTCAAACGTAAATCAACATCCGATTTTCGTTCCTGGTCGAAATTTCTCTTTTTATTAAGATCCCTCAATTCTTTTTGAAGGTTTTTACAAATTCTATGGAATTAGAGCAAAAGGAATAAATTAATGCCTTTTTAATCTCGCTGATTCTTCTGACTAAGATGTAATGTATTAATCAGTTGAACGGGAGTCAGTCTAAGTGCATAGTATTTAAATCGACGAGACTCTAACTATATAAATAAGAACCCAACTGAAAGATAGGTTAGAAATAGCCCCAAAAATAACTGTTTCGCCGCCAATAAAATATTACGCTGTCAAAGGTTATATAAACTAGCTATTTGTACTATCTAAAAGCTTTTTTATGCTGTAAAAAAAAGTGTCACATACATGAAACAAATTCCCAACACGCTGTAATTGTTTATAGCCTAAAGCAGAATTTTTAAAGCATGAAGCTATAACGGTCCTCTTTTTTATTTCACAGCGAGTACAGTGATAGGCGAAAAAATGTTTAATACATTTTTACAGCTTCACAAAAGTTAATTTATTTAGGAGACGAGCGAGATATTATATCTATATCTAAGGATACTGTCACAAAATGACACGAACACAGACGGGGAGAAATTATATATTCGTTAACAAGTAAAAGGTCCCAAGGTCCAAAGGTTTTCCGCCCTTTGCCACACAACATCAACACAGAATATTAAAATGGCATTATCATATTTTTGCCAGATTTTTATCAAGCGGATGATGGCTCCGTTATGATGTAAATAATCGCAATCATGAGTTGATTTAAATTCCTTTTTTTATTAATATCGTGAATTACAACCTTTCATATTTTGTCACAGTTCCATAATAATATATGAAGATTTTATTACAAAATTGAAAAAATCTTTAAACTTTAAAATTTTTGGCTTTAATTTTTAATTGCAACAACTTCTCACCATTTATTTACGTTACCTTTGCTATTAATATGTAATTTGTTTTACAGCCTTCATCGAAGGCTCTTAGTCGGCTCGTCACGTACCCACTCGCGATACGTATGGCACATTTCAGTCCGAAGAAGCCCATAAAAACAGATAGAAAGCCTACTAAAAGCAGCCTCCGTCCAAATTATTTTTATGTTCCAAGTATGCTGTAGCACTTTATTGCTACGAAGTGGTCTACGCAGCGTAGCACTACAAATGCAGCATCTACCAAGTATGTAGTTTAAGTGCATGAATAACACGAAACAACATTTTTTCACTTAGAAATATAACGTGTTTAATTTTTATATTAATAATAAACAAATTAAAGTGACCCAGTTACTCTTTCGTAAAATATTGCAATAACTGTTCTTTAAGACTTCGTAATCATACATTTCTTTATTATATGGCGTAAATCAATGCCTCATTTGATTAAGTTACATGACTATAAGCGACTATTGTTACGCCTACGCCGAGTCGTAGCAAGTGCTACGTAGAATTTAAATTACGTTAAATGATCGATAGTGGTAATATATAGCTAAATAATGAAAATTATCAAAGTAATTATTTACTTTTACAGTAAACGTATAAATACTTTCAATTGTGGTTAAGTTTTTGACTATTTTTTAGGATATTTTAACTGTTTATCAGAATATGCGATAAGAACCCTAGAATTTAAAGTTTATAGTTTAATAAATTTAATGTTTTTAACTTAAGGATCCTGTTTTAATCGTACATTTTATTAGGCACTCTCTACAGCTTTATTAACAACAATCTCCATATAATGGGAAATTGAATTACAGATAGTATTGTAATCGAGATTTATACGCACGACTTTCTAGCAAGCTGTATTTCAGTAGTAAAGACAAAAATAGGAATATCTTCTAACGAAAATACCAGTTGACGACTCTTCCATTATATAACACAGACATCAAAATGTTCACGTTGTTTGATGAAATACATAAAGTAACATACCTAAAGACATAAAAACTTCAATACCACAAATTTATTCACGGTTTCTTTAATAAAGGTTTTACGAGGTCCTCTCTGACCTGGCCGACGCATTTCGTTATTTACAAAAGTATTATGTGGGTTCAAACTCGAAATATCTACAATGAAATATATAAAATAAAATCACCGTTTGCGTATGTTTTGTAGGTAAAGTATGGCTAAAGAATGAAAAACAGAACTATCAATAAAGAAATAAATGAAAATAATGTATGTGTGAGTCTCTTAAACATGAGTGGAGTTAATAAAAAACCAACAGACAGACCCAATAGTTTGTAGAGACCAACTGAAAAAAAAAAACTTTATAATAGAACATTTCCCACGACCGCCTTTCGCGCTTCATGCAATATTCAAAACTTTTTCCAATTGAATTAAAGTGATGAATGAAATTTTATACCAGACTAATACTGAATTTTTTATATTAAAACGTTTAGTTACCACAGGTTTTAGTTTAGTTTTAATTGATAGTTTTATTATGTTATCGTGATGTTAGACAGGGTGCGTTTAACTGCGTGCGAGACGCGCGACCCGGCAGCGACGCAGATCGCGACTGACGTCGGCTGGAGAACGCGGCGCGGACGGGCGCGCTGTCTACCCTTACCGCCACGGCTCTATCATAATACCGCTGCCCGCTGGCCGCTGTACAGACTCTCCAACTTTACTTATGTAACTATCGCTTGATATACCGCATACTATCTTTTTTTAGCCCTTCTGGCAGACCAAATACAACAAAAAATGTCCTAAATGAGAACACAGTTCAAAAAGAGTTAATTTACAAGAACTTAAAAAATGTACTTTATTTAATAAGCAGCAAACCCCACCACATTTTTTCGGCATATTGCAATTCGACTTTGTTAATTTAAATTTTATATTTCCCAGAGTTGTTAAACGCAAAGCAGAAAACTATATAACAATATCTGAAGTCTAGGACCGCCTATTTTCTTACTCTCCAATATCTCCTGTGGTTGACGCAGCTATCTATATCCAAAGCAAGGTTCATTTAATACTTATAATAAAAATCTCTACCTTAAGAAATGGCAAATTGCACTCTAATACAATCGTAATTTTATCCTCCACATAAAATAAGTTATTTGTGTTACCATTTTTTTCTGGTCTTAGCTCAGTTAATATGCGTGATTTGACATCAACTCGTAATAAATTACTTTAGAATAGGGTGGTTTTTGCATTTACATAATATCCATTTCGTTTTTCTACGAGCACACGAATAATATGTCATAAGTTTGATAATTTACTTTATAATAGTTACGTTTTCTTATTTCATTTATACTACTTTCAACCACATCCATTGTACCTAGGTACCTACTTATGTAGAGGTTTTTCAAATAAAAATATTTGTTCTTATAATACTTAGCTAGATGTGGCAACTTGGCAAGTAATTTGACCGACGACCTCCGTGGTCGAGTGGCGTACGCACCGGTTTCAAGGTGTCGCTAGCTCTGAGGTCCCGGGTTCGATCCCCGGACGGGTCAATGTAGAAACCAACTTTTCTACATTGTCCCGGGTCTGGGTGTATGTGGTACCTTCGTTTTTTCTGAATTCCATAACACAAGTGCTTTAGCTACTTACTTTGGGTTCAGAGCAATGTATGTGATGTTGTCCGCATTTATTTATAAAAAAAAAAAAAAAAAAAAAAATATCCACCGAGCCCTTTCCTAAACTTTGTTTAAAGTTCCAGTAATATCGGACACAAATAGGTACCTACTTACCAGTACTTTACATAGAAAAACTGCCCATCTGACCGACCTCTAAAATTCTCATACTGGATATGCCAGCAGTAGGTATCCTGCCTGGGAGCATGTTCTTAACTAAACTTATCTCATTTAGAGATTTAGAGAATCAGTTTTGACTATTGTAAGTTGTTAAGAATGACAACCAGTGATGATCGAGGGGGGGCAGGCTGGCATGACAGGCATCCGCGTCCGGCAACTGAGACCAGCTGAGTTTAAATTACTATGTTTTTTTCGCAAGTTTTAGGTAGTTTTTTTATCAAAAAACAAGTATAACAGATAAGACGCCTCACGTGGCCGCATTAAAGTGGGCTACAACCAAGCTGCAACATAAATTCCTAAAGGCCCCGCTAGTCGCCACCGCTCTCCGCGGTCGCTAAAGCGTGTTCTTACTCTAAATGGGTGGTCATGTCTAACTTTAGCAAATACTTATTTGATTCCTCTATAGTAAAATTCTGTATTCATACAACTAGATGAAACTTACTGTTTTCGCACGGTGTTCGTTTTCAAAAACTTATTGCTAGTAAGCCAAATTAACAGATGAAGATTTTAAAGTTCCATAATCGATTACTCGTAGCGTACTTAAATTTAAAAAGGAACCGACTTCAGTTAAATGATAATAATAAAAAATATGTATAAGATTAAGTACCTCTTCCATTATTATTATATACGCTTTCGATGACATAAGTAAAACCTTGTCAGAGAAACCGCTTAACAAACATGCAAAATAAAACATACAGTCTAAATAACTTACTCAAAAGCTGGCGGTGCCATACTAATTCATAAAAATATTCACATTCAATTAAAAAACATAGGAATTAATGGAACTAGAATGGTTTAATGTGCTTTTTTATATAGCAATACTGTCTAAAATAACTTCAAACTTGACATTGACATTCATGAAATAAAACTGCTGTCAAAATAAAGTACTCTATGCTGCTGTCTGTTCTATGCGCTTGCGCGATCATTACTTTTCTCTATGGCGCGATCTGCGCGCTTATAAACGCGTCTGCGATTTTCTGGCTCGCGCCTCGCTTGTGTATTTGTATATATCTCAGTTTAATTTAATGTAGGTACTTTGTGCCAGTATTTATAGTTTGTTTTCTTTTGTTTAGTCTCTTGTTTTCTTGGTTCAATAATATAATTATTTTAATAATGATGGTAGAAGATGCCGAAAGCTTCAAGTGTATATTTTGTTGTGGAATTCGCTAGCAGTGAAAAACAACAAACTATAAGTGCTTTCGCCAATAATTGTAAAATTTATTACTAGTTCAAAGATTGAAGATCAAAGAATTCATGGCTAATTCCAAGAAAAATAAACAAACTAAAAAGCGAAAGGTAAACAAGTCAAAGATGACTACCTCATCTGATCAAAAGGAAAATAGACCGAAGAGTAAAATTACCATGGCCAGCCTTAGTGATGGTATTGCTATGTCTAAGCAACTGTTACTTATGAAAACAAAAAACCTGCAGAATTGCCGGGCAAAGCCCCACGATGAAACAAGGATTTGTGGTAATGGTATACCTTTACCACCTTTGGCCGAGCTGGAGAAAATGTATGAAGATTCTGATGAAGAACTTTGCTCCATACCAACGCCACAGGAAAATTCTACTATGCAGAAACCAGAAATGCAAGCAACTGAAAACAAACTTCTCTCCCCAACAACTATCCAGCAAATATCAGATCGTTGGTTGAACATAATTTCTGATATTTCTGATCCAAGTGAATTATTAAATGAAATTGCTCCACCACCTCCTGTTATACCACAACAAAAAAGGAAGAAACCTGAGGAACCATACATAGTAGGTTGTAAAGAGCGCCCAAAAGTTGTAAATAAACCAAGCACTAATTTCTGCAAAGGTGATGAAGAGTATGGTGTTGATGCTTCTAATGCTGAACCTGATTCACCTCCACGTAAAAGAGCAAAGAAATCTAAAATTCCTTCCTACTCTAAATCAATATTTAATGCTAAAAGTGATGAAATTGCTGAAAAGCTTGCAAAAATTGATGACCACACTGAAGAAACTAATTATGATAGTTCAGACAGTAATAAGACAATAGAGTATGTTCCACCGAAACTAATAAGCCCTAAACAACCAACATTTTCACCTTTACCAAGTACTTCAAGAGACAGTGAAATATTCATTAAGAATGATGAACTATTCAACCAAAGCCTAAGGGAGAGTACTCTCAAAGATGAAACCACCACACCAGAAGCTACACCCAATGAAACTAATAACATATCTACTATTGTAATTGATGATGATGAAGATGACGATGATGAAATAATCCTGATACCACAACAAAATAACAATATGGACTTAATAATTGCAAACCCTGAAGATAGTATCTCTATTCAAAACTCTACAGAGAATAATAACCAAAACAATTTAAATTATATAAATGACCAAGATACATACATTGATATAACTGATACTAATGATTATGATACTGATGAGATCAGAGAAATTGATGTAGATGATGTGATTGCACAAAATCAAGCCATACTTAGTAAATTTAAAAGAAATAATGAATTGAATGCAACTATAATAATAGCTGAGGTTTCTACAAGTACAGATGTCATGAATAGACAAAATGAAGACATTGTGAATAATGGGAATGGAAATAATGAAATTAACAATACTGTTACTACACCAGTAAAACCTACCTTAAATGTGAATCAAAACATACCACCAAATCCAACCAGTATACCTGAAGCAACAATACCTTCAAGCCTCAATTCGGCCAGATTAAGTCCACCAACAGCACATCACCAACATGTTGATCCTAGAACAACAAGACCAAGCCCATATTTAGGTAGACTCATTCCGAGACCAAGTCCATATGTGCCTAAACATAAAAGAACTTCACTCTTTGAGCCTTATCGGTTTGGCATTCGTGATGATAGACTTGATCTCTTTAGACCAAGGCCAACAACAAACAATGTGGGTCAACAAGAACCTTTTTTATATCTACGAACTACTGGACCATCATTAAATACAATAAGACACATACATTCTTCACCATCAACCAGTAGAAACTCATCCGGTCCAGCTATAGAACAAGTAGTAACAGAGTTCTTTAGATATAGACCAAGTGCTGCAGCTCCCCCAACAAATGCACGCATGCCAGAAGTTAGAACTACAGAGGGTATACAGAATAATATAGTAAGCTTTTTTAAACGTTTAGTATGTCAAAGTGCATCCAGACTTACTATGCGGTCACCCCCCAGACCCCAAACTAATACACCACCTCAAGAGACAACCCCAGTAACTAACACATCACCTTCACTTGATGCACCAAGAAATATAGGTGAATGTCCAATCTGTATGGACCAAATGTCCACCACTAATGGAATTGCTTCAACAATATGTGGACATGTGTTCTGTCTCACATGTATACAAGCTGCAATTAAAGTGAATGGGAAAAGATGCCCAACCTGCAGGAAAGTGCTTAGAGGTCCTGGTGGATACCATCAAATATACTTGTAATTTAAATATATTATTACTTTTGTGTAATTAACCCCCAATGTAAAAGTTTCATGTATGCCAATAGCGTTGAATCTCCAAAACGAATGGACCAAATATGATGCGTTTTTTTTTGTTTTCAAACATAAAGGACCATTTAGAAAACATGGTTCTTTATAATTTATGAAGATGTGTTCAGCAATTTGCATAATCAGCCATTTCATAATATTTGTTGGGGGTTTCTTAAACTTGTTATTGATATTTATTTTATTGTTATATGATTTTCTTGCTAGTCATGCAAATTATGCCATAGTTCTGTGTGATATTTCAGTTTACCTTAGTACCTAGTGTAATTTCTTTGTATAATTTCAAGATTCTTTGTATAATGAGTGTTGTGAGCTCATACAAGATAACAGAACTGTCTTTCTTTGAAGAGTTCATAATGATGAAGCCTGTTATCTTAAGTGATAGAGTTAATATAGACAATCTATTGATTGCATTTATTGATAAAAATATATAATAGATGCCTGCTTGCATGTATTATAATAATTATAATTACATTCCAGAAGCAATGTATGTTATTCCAAATATGTGTGTATAATTGTTTAAAAAAAATAGTTTCATGCTCTCTGTGTACCTAGTTTTAACCATTTTACTGTTTGTTAAGCATTAATACAATGTCTTGTTTAGGTTCCAGTGATTACAAATATCTAAATGTATACTTTTAAGGACAGTGATAGCTGTGTAGATTGTTTAAAAATATAATTAAGGAAAGGTATACAAAACCAGTACTTAATTATACCTTATAAAGGAACTGGTTTAATAGAAAATACAAAATATTTATTTACAGTCACAAGCAAAAAGATATACAGAAATTGCCAAGTTGTAAAACAAAAGCTAGTTTTTTTGTTGAAACTCGATGAGAAGAATATGTACATGAGGTACTGTTTTTAATAATTTCTCCATCACATTGTACAATACCAATCGAGAATAAAAGTGAAAATCAATTAAAAATTGCTTACCTACATTTTTTTTTGCTTGTGACTGTACAGGCACGTACCTACTATACCTTCTCTTCTTTTTCACTATGATTCTGTAGACTATTTAGGTTTTGTAGTTATTGCAGTTTATTGTAAAAATCAAGTATAAGTATTTAGTCGTCAAATTGATTTTCTATATAAAACAAACTATATGAAGAAAGTAGGAAGTAGTATTTTAAAATTTAAAACAAAAACTTGTAAATTTATACCTAATACCTAGGTATTAATTATTTTATAAAATTATTGAAATTATTTTATGTGTGAAAAAGCAAGCAGGGTTCTTGCTCAATCAAACAAAATTATTGATTTTAAATTTGCTTTTTTATTTCTGTTTATTCCTTCAATGCCTATATTTTTATATTAACTACCCTAAGCTATGTCTTTAGTACTAGGCTAGGAAGAACTTTAGTTATACACTAAAACAAAATTATATCTTACTAATAAATAAAAATTGTACATAGTTCATCTTTTAATTATTAATATGGTCTTCTATGTGTGAAATAAACATAATCATTGCAGTAGGTGTGCCTATTTATTTAACCTTGAAAATAAGTAAGTTCAATTTGGTTTATTTATTTAATCTTACTGCATTACAATTAATAATATTACAAACTTCTGAGCAATAAATAACATAGTATACATTTCACCCGCAGAAAACTATTTGTCATGACAAAAATAAGCCAATGCTCCTTATTTCTAATATTCACAAAATAAAAGCCTACATAATAATATTAATAATGGTACTTGTAGACTAGTACATACATACATAACATGCTGTTAACTCTCATTAAATAGACTACATAGTGCTAGGCACAAATTTATTTAAAAAAAATATTGTGGAAGGACAGATAGGAAAGATACAGTAACTGAATCCAGTAGTACTGAAAGCCAACTCCAAAAGCTTGGGATAAGGTTAGGCAGAAGATTCTAAAAGGACCAATGAAAATGTGTATCAAAACAATATCTGAATCGTAACCAACTGCTGCTGAAGGCTAAAACGAATTTAGTTATTATACAGCAAGCCAGAGTTTATGTGTGCGAGCGATAACCCTAGAAGTTAATTGTATCATTGCTTTTCACTGATATTGCCATCAGAATGTAAATGTTCTATTGATGTCGATAGTTGCTCTAGACTTTGGACTAGCTGTGCCATTTTGTCCCTAGAAGCAGAATTCTCAAAACTGTCTTCTGTAGGTTTCTCAACATCAGCACAAAGTCGAAAATGTAAGCGCGCCAAATGTTCCTGTTGATCCCTAATATTGATCATTTGCTCCATACTACATCCAGTGCCAAATGCACTTAACTTTCCTGTGTGAAAATCATCTAGTAACTCAAGTAGAGCCTTTTCCATATTCTTAACATCAGGGGCCTCCTTTGGCATATTTTTTGCTTTGTTATTTGATCGCATCATATTATTATCTCTGTTTAATCGCTTCTCACTCACATATGAAATCTTTGTAGACTCATTTACACTACTATTGCCAATGCCAGACGTGGTTTGTCCCAGGTTTTTTGACGTGAGACTGGCGGCACCGCTCGATAATTTGTTGCTTGTAACTGGAGACGTTGCAACCATTGATACTTTGTGTTCTTCTTCTTCTCCCTCATTATGCATAAGTTGTTGAGTTTCGTTTACTTCTTCCAAATGTAAGCTCATGTAGGCCTCCTGTTTAAAACAATAAGTTCCGTCTCAAAAAATGTAGTTACAGTAAAACACGTTATCTAAGTAATTGATTAAGATAACTTTAATCAAGTCAAGTAATCGCAAATTGTGTATTATAACGCGATAAACTACCGTATGTTTATTTATAAATTTGTCAGCTTTTGTTTGATTAAAATATGTCAACAAAACTCAAAGCCATGTGCATAGATTATACATGAACCATCTGGATCTGGATCATAGTCTTTTAGAAAAATGTTTCATAGTGCCAGACTTATTATACATATTCGGGAAAAAAGATTGCTTTCTACCACTGGTTATAAAGCATTATTGATATTTGATGATAAATAAAGTGCAATACAAACAACGGCATACAAAAAATGCAAAATTCACATTATATTATCTAGGTACCCATTTCAGCCTCCCAAAGAAATAACGGGATATATTCAATCAAGAATCTACCATTACAAGTTTGTAATCGTTTAAATAATCTTCTTGTGTTAAAAATCAATAAAATAAAACACCTTCATGAATCATTGTTTTTGTTGTCGTTAAACTCAAAACACGGGTAACCAACCTTAAGTACCGCTACCGGCGGCTACCGTGAACTGTCATCACCATAATTTCATAATTGTCAAGCTGTCAACTTGGACAGAAGAACGGGAACGAGGTATTTATATTATACGTAAAATGCTATTTTTTTCAATTTAATTAACACGATAGCTTTGTATCTTTGCAATTTCTTAATATTATTTGAATACAATCCCAATTTATTGCAAATGTACTATTTATCTTAACTAATCGCATTTGCTCTAATATAGATTCAACCTCCATTGTCCATTTTTTCTAGCCACATCCTCAATTTATTGTGGCACATGTTTCGCTCGAATACCGACAAAAAAATGTAGTTTCGACGCTCAGTGCATTTACCTTTGACTACTGTGTTTGTAGGGTTGGCGTGCGACTGAACATTCCGGTTGATACCTGAATGCGAATACGACACAACAAAAATTTGCATTGTTTATGCAATATTTTGCGTTTTTGTAATTTTAACATACATTGGAAAGTGGTAGTGGGTACAATTGAAGATGGGTGAGCCGGCGACACTTGATCCCAAGGTGTACAACCGTTTGACGCGATTCCTGCACACTGGAAACGAAGTACCCAAGTACTTCCCAGGATGCTGGACGTCTCATAAGTATTTTGAGGCTGATAAACTCCCTGCCCTGAATGAAATCTTCGCAATCAACCCAGCTAATGTTGAAGTTGTCAAAATCATTTTGAAGGTATTTATAATAATGCATTTATTATTTGAAGTTTTATTTATAATTATTAATTTATGAAGATGCTATCTTAACCTACATCTTCTTTATTGCATTGCTATTATCACACCTTGAGTAATATGTACAGCATAAAAGTGCTGTTCACAAGCTCGCTTCTGTAAACTAACATTATTTATGATGGGGGAATTCCCTTGTTGTGTGTTCTTAAAAACCTTGGCCTATGATGATATATGTGTATAACATATCTTTTGGTGTGTTATTATGATTTATAGTATTTTGTAACTTTATAATATTATAGGGTAGGTAGAGATTATCTAGTTTTATAACTACCAACCAAACAAATAATACTGTGAGAAACAATATTATTTGTAAATGGCTTTTGTGTAAATGCAGTCCATCTATGGTACACTCAGGCTTAGCCAGTGAGAATACAATACAACCTCAAGAAGTAATTTTACTTTAAAATATGACTAATATTACTGACTACTATTGACAACCTCCGTGGTCGAGTGGCGTACGCACCGGTTTCAAGGTGTTGCTAGCTCTGAGGTCCCGGGTTCGATCCCCGGCCGGGTCAATGTAGAAATCATCATTCTACTTTGCCTCGGGTCTGGGTGTTTGTGGTACCTTTGTTGTTTCTGAATTCCATAATACAAGTGCTTTAGCTACTTACTTTGGGTTCAGAGCAATGTATGTGATGTTGTCTGCATTTATTTATTTATTACTTCACTGAAGAACCCTGCGCACATATCTATTGATATTTATAGTTAACAAAAAACTTTAATCTAGAAAGAGTATTCATTACTTAATACAGGCAGGCAAAAAGTGTGGAAAAAAAACTCAATTAAGAGAATTTGTATCAACAGCCAGCATGTATGCATTATTTATGAGTTTCTATTACTTTTTCGTGATACATTGCTAGTTTTCTGAAGGATTAATTGTTTTTAGGCATGCAAGGATGGCTGGTACACTCGGTTTGAGACTATAGCTTTTGCGCTGGCTAAATGTTTGATGATCGGAGACACCACTGTGAAGGAAGCCACTTACAAAGCTGCGGCTGAAGTGTGTGTCACTCCAGAACAGATGATGCTCTTCAATAAATTTACTAGGATTCTTAAAACTGGTATGTATTCAACTGTTTAAGTATGTTTTCTTTACGAAATGGCCTTAACTGACCATTTTAATTGCATAGCATACCAAAAGAACACAGAGTAAAAAATTAAAATTTGTTTTTATACAATGTAGTGCTTTTATTATCTGAGTAAACAAATGCAATACTGTTTTAAATTGCTGCTAATTAAGCCTAGTGTAGTCCATGTTGCTTAAGGCGCTCCCCCGAGCAAATGCCCTTCAGCGTTTGACCTCTAAACCCCCCGCATTTCCCCTCTATATATACATCGCTACTTTTTATGAAAAAACAACGCCATCTGTTGATTTACTTACGTACTAAGTAGTAAAAATAGTAGACTTATGAATTTATAGACAAGAATATCATCAATCATGACCGCAAGATTTAAAAAAAGATAAGTGAAATATATTTTACTTTTCTCTAAAATTGAATATCATGATGTAGTTGTCTACTTCTACCATAGAGAAAAGTAATACTTCTACTACCACCAAAATCATTTTCTCTTCGCACACGTAAATTGGCAACTGACGTATAAACAAGGGGTAACCATGACACTACAAAGTAGCCATATGATTAACTTTTTGAGTACGTAATCGTTTTGGTAAACAGCTTGGTGGTAGTGCGATTGGACATGAAAATTTTTGCTGCAAATTCAAATCTCGGTTGAGCTACCCTTTTTGAGTTTTAAAACATATCTTTTTTAGTTTAAATCTTCATAACATTTAGTTGCTTTTATTTAAATAATAATATAAATTGTTTATGATAATCTTTTTATCTAAACCGCGACTAAATCCGTAAAAAGAAGTTTTATCAAGAAATACCTAATTATTGGTATATTTATTTGTGTGCTAAAACTTATTATTATTGTTAGTATTAGACCTTTATTTTGCATACTGAATAAGAAAATTATAGACTATGCTTGTGTTTTTACTTTTTCATGAAATGTTGTCATGGGTTTTGAGTAAAAACAATAAGTAAAAACAATCACAAATAAATATACCATAAATTATTTCTTTTCAAAGGAATACTATAAATGATGCCACTGATTAACTGATATAACATTAGTAACATATTTTTTCTTACGGCATATCACACCCTTGGTCTGCAATGGGCATCAAACTTACTACGGAAAAATAGTAAACACTAACACAAAATAATCATTGTATGCAATGCACGACAAAAAGATAAACAATGAAATTATTTTTGTCGTAAAAAATCAACCAAATTTTACAAAATAATAAACTATAAAAGAATAGGTCGTAATACTCAAAAAGGATGTGTCGACTGAGATTCGAACTTACAGCCAGAATATTAATTTCCAATCGTACTGCCACCAAGCTGTTTACTAATACAGAAATTTAATCAAAAAGTTTATCATATGGCTACCTTGTATTGTCATGGTTACCCCTTGTTTATATATCAATAATGCCAATTCACGTGTGCAGATGATAAAATAATTTTGGTGAGTAAGTAGACAATTACACGTAGCGAGCGCGCTTTGTCACAAACACTGTCAACTTACGCACATATTCACAAACCGTGCGGTAGAGCGACAGCAATACTTTCTTCAAAAACCGAATTTTCAAAAGCGCCGCCTTTCCTCAGGGTAGGACTAGAATTCTTTCAAATCCAGGCATCATCCTGTTATAATCGTGTTCATTGCCATCGAAAATTCAAGGTTTTAATTTAAACCTCAAATTCAGAATTAAAAATCCCATTAAATAAATTTTGAAGTTGTAAATAATTTAACATAAACATACATAAATAGGTACATGTAATTTAAACAAATATGTAATTTGACATTTATAAGTTATCTTATAACATATATGTATTCCATGCTATTTGTATTTCATCACCAGTGCCGTGTGTAAAACTACATAGTGCTAGCATTTATTATAGCATTTATTATAGCATAACATTTCAAAGAAAAATGAGACGTGCTCTCACGTCGAGAGCCTACGGCTGACTGCCGCCTCGCCTCCGCGAGTGTATTTTTGTTGTGAATTTGACAATTTTGAGGAATAATTTGAATTATATAATAAATTGTTGGTCTTTTTGAAAATCAGAAGCGTAGAAGATGTTTAGATTTAAATTCTCTATTAATTGGTATAAGTTACATTCAAAAAGCACGTGTACTTCATGAGGTTACGCAAGAAATAAATTTTGATAGACCATTTTTAAAATGAGTAATACCTAAAATTTGGTGCATTAAAAAAAATATATCCAGAGAAATTAAAGTCGACATGTTAGAGAATGATTTGGTATAACAATTAATTTGATATGTGTTTGAAATATCGAGTTTATAGCTTAGTAAAACATGGCTTTTGCGCATTTTGCTCGGGGGAGCGCCTTAAAGATAAATTGTAGCAACAGATAGATATATGAAAGATAGTTTTACAACATAATGATGCAAAATTTTTAGAAATACATTATCTATGTATATATCTCATGAAAATACGACGACGACCTCCGTGGTCGAGTGGCGTACGCACCGGTTTCAAGGTGTCGCTAGCTCTGAGGGTTCGATCCCCGGACGGGTCAATGTAGAAACCAACTTTTCTACATTGTCCCGGGTCTGGGTGTTTGTGGTACCTTCGTTGTTTCTGAATTCCATAACACAAGTGCTTCAGCTACTTACTTTGGGTTCAGAGCAATGTATGTGATGTTGTCCGCATTTATTTATTTATTTATAATATTTTTCTCAGGCAATGGAAGAGGCTGGTGCAAGAATGTTAAGGAGTGGTACACTACGAAGGAGCCAATGGAACTAGCAAAGGAGATGACGCGAGTCCGCGCCCGCCACGGACGGTCTCATAAGACCCTGCTTAGGAAGTCCCATGTGAAGATCCCGGAAGACGATTATGGTGAATAAAAATTTTATTGAATTTGAATATTTGACTGGGTGCAACTGCTTTTATCTTATGTTTTTATTTAGGTTTTAGAGAACTAATTGGTTTTAATATAGATACTGTCAAAATTGTTGGCTGTGCACATGTTTTTTTTTGTGAAATTACATAAATAAAAACTTGATTTTTTTCAAGGCTGGCAAAGCATTCACTGTATCTTTTGTTTTGAAACTGTGTGTGTGCTGTAGTGGTTTCTAATGGACAGCTATAGGGGTAAGGGGTTCTTACAGTAAAAAGTCCATTAAAGAAAAAACAACAAATAAAGTCAGGAAAAAAAGTTTAGCCTGAGAAGGTTTTAGTCACTGTTATATACGCGATTGTTTGACTAGATTCGTTCGCTAGCGTGGCGTTTACTTCTTTACGTGCTTGATCCCTCTAGACCCATTTATACAGCCATTTATTGCACAGCTGCAAATAGGGAGAGCCGTCTGACAGCGCCTTATACGTTTAGCGCCCATTATCTTGTCCAGTAAGAGTGTAAGACCTATCATGCTATCATATACCGTCAACGTTGTCTGGCCACCTCTATATTTCTAGTCACGTTATTATGGTAATATGTTAAATATAAAGAGGGTTATACTTTATGTTTACCTGGTAATGTAAATAATGTTTGGCAATTATTTTTAAATATAATTGTATTCTTTGCTTAAATTCCGACTCTCAGTTTCGTATTTTTTTTATTTCCGTCTTACCGCTGAGCAAGCTTCCAAGCTTAAAACAAAAATTAAGAGTATCACCAATTGCCTACTACATTGTGTCTAGCGAAACTATGATAACATTGTACTATATGATTACAATACAAAACTAGTTGCTATGTTGTATGTATATCGCGGTAGCTCATTTTATGGGGTCTTTATAAACATAAAGAGCGAACGCACGTGCGTTTTCTCTTTGAGTCGACCCCATTTATAGCATTGTTCCTAAGAAGACCTTGCATGATTTTGAATAGGAGCGGGTTTTATTTCTTCTATGCTTATCTGGTCTTACAACTTATTATTATAAGTACGTGTATTTTTTTAGCTTTGCTCGGAGCCACCGTTAATTCAGAAAATAAGTTCAAGGTTGTTGCAAGACCCTTGTCCCTTCTGAATGTTAAAAAACTTATCTTAAACTTTTGTTATGTAAGACTGATTTTACATCTAACACTTATCAGCATGTATGTATAACTTAAAAGTAACACAGTGGGTAGGTAGTTAGTAGGTTTTATCAAAATTTGTCTTTTATCGTCAAAGTGGTTATTGTTTATTATCATATTTTTATACCTAGTGAATTAATGTTGTTGCGACTGATATGTATAGCAGAATACATAAATAAAAGGTTGAACACTATTATTAGCATCTTATAACTTTTCTTTCTTTGCAGCTCGGGATGCCGTCGTCAAGTTCGCAATCTTCGGTTTGAAGCGCGCCAAACAGCTGCTTGGCGACAAGGAGGGGACTAAGGAGGTATTGGAATACATCCAGAAGGTGGAGGACATGCGCCACTGCGAGGACCCCGTCGCCGCGGCCGCCATTGCCACACAGAACCAGTTCACTCTGGATCATGTCCCTGGACATTTGCTGACGTCACAGGATGTAAGTAGACGGAAATTTCAGTAGTGACCCAACTTTTAAGAGATTATTACTAGTATCTTGATATATAACTATGTAACTTCTAATGCTAATATCTTGCTAATATCTGTCAATATATTCTACTATGGGCGTCCCGCGGTTTACATTCTAGTGGACTTACTTATTGCTGTGGAAAAATGTTGTATGTTTAATACAAACCTATTGAATAATAATAAACATCAAAATTGCAATAACCTTCAAACATACGGATATGTAGATACCAATTCCGAGGCGACGCGAAATTGCCACGAGAAATCATATGAACCCATTATAAAACTTTTTATTTCTCTTAGGTGTGGAACGCAGTACTCCCGCAGTTTTCTCTAGAAGAGGTGCTGTACCACCTGCAGCGTATCCACAACATGGGATTCCTGACCAGCGACTCCACTACCACTGCGATCCTGGTGTCGTTGCTTAGCAACCAGGACGTCATCAAGAAGTCCACGGTCACGCCGCTGGCGGTGTACATCACTCTGTGCAACTACAAGAAGAAGTCAAAGTAAGTTGTTAGTCTGTATCTATTTATGAATCATATGTCTGAGATTATTGGAACCTTTTTACGTTACTAACTTATAGATTACTTATAAGATTGTATTAGCTCTCAAGTTAGGTTCGCAGATAGTTTATTATCTACTTGGATTTAACACATAAGAAAGGAGGACAGCGGGCTCAGCTTCTAAATAAAATATTCCTCAAATAACAATTTCTCAAAATCAAGTGCTATTTTCTTAGGCCAATGAAACACGAGAAAGCTAAAGTGGCAAGTGAGAAGGAGACTCGCCGCCGCACGCGTCAGATGTTCGACAGCAAGACTGGTCTGTGGGAGTGGACCACCACCAGGCGACACCCTAAGGAAATCAAGCACTGGGGTATGTATACAAGTCTTAGATGATCTGTTGCAATATCTGCTAACATTCATTCCAGCTATATTACCATAATACATACAGGGATATCTGTTAGGATAGAATCGGTGATCAGAATTCGGTGCCTGCATAGTTTAGGGTCTAGCATTATCTTTTGGTGAATTCCATTTGTATGTGATTTGAATGTATGTTTGAAAAAAACACTTTAAAGAAATTGTCCTTAAGGAATCATTGTAAAATGTGTTATAATTTTGTGTAGGTATCGACCTGCCACCAAGCCCAGCCGTGCTGACCGCTCTGAACAAGCTCATCGACCTCACCTGGGTGCTCACCCCGCCCACCAACGCGCGCTACATGATCACAATGGACATGAGACACCATATGTTCAAAGGTAAGAGTATATACCTAGGCATCGGAGAAAATCTATATAAAGACTTGTTGCACATAACAGAACATTCCAAGTGCTAGTGCGATTGGAAATTAGGCGAAACGCAACTAATCGTGACGTTGCGAGTTGCCAAATAATTGAAGATATTTTGCGTAGTAAGTCGCAAAAGTTAAAAAACTAGGCTGTTTTTATATGCGTCCCCCGTAGCGTAGCTCCAAAAATTTTTAATCTACGTGAGCTAAGGCATAGAGTAGTGAAATAGTATGTAAATAAACAACAATATTCACTCACAGGTCGTCACTTCTGCAAGAGCTTTGTAGTGCCGAAGAAGGGCAAGAAGACAACCACTAAGACCACGCCGGGCGGGGGCGGGGACGCCGACACTGAGAAGAAGAGCAAGAAGCACCTGCTGGCCGAGTGCTTCTACAACAGGAACATCACACCGGGACATGCTGGTAAGAAACCATCCTCAATAATAGGAATCCAATTCTGTAAAGAGTGATAAAAGTCAGAATTACTTACATTTATTATTTAAAACCTCAATATCTACCCGGTATAGATAAAGATATTTTATTTATACACCATGCATACCTATATAGTCTAAAACTAAGGAATTATCTTTGATTATATAATGTCTAGATGGACTGTCAAGTGCGCGCAGACCCGTCAAAAAATTACAACCAAAGGACATCATCCATTTTGGTCCAAATTCGAAAGTGCCGGCCAACAAAAAAAAATGTGATATTCTGACAGAGCTTGTCCTCCTAAGCATTTCTTACTATGGCACTAAAGCTGTAGCACCGCTGCACGTCATTTTATCCAGGGTTTAAAATTCTGAATTTTCATACATTTTTCGATCACATACCACGATATTATCGATTAAATGAATTTCTAAGAGGACAGAGCTTGATCACCTTAGCATTTCTTAATATGGGACCAAAGCTGTAGCACCGCTTCACGCGATTTTATCCAGGGTTAAAAATTCTGAATTTTCATAAAATTTTTCGATCACATGTCACGATATTATCGATAAAATGAATTACTAGGAAGACAGAGCTTGTCCTCTTAAGCATTTGTTTAATATGGCACCAAAGCTGTAGCTCCACTCCATTTGAATTTATCCAGGGTTAAAAATTCAGAATTTTCATACATTTTTCGATCAAATACCATGATATTATCCATTAAATGAATTACTAAACACAAATGAAATGTTCTGTTATGGATGCTAGCTCATAGTTAATGATTGGGGGTAATAATAAATTCAGGGATTTTTGTTTATAGGTTTTTAACGTGGGTTTTTATCTGCTTAGTAACGTGACGTCCATTTACAAACTGGTCCAACTGGCTAATTGGGTGCTGTTCTCATGTAATGTGCATATTATTATGTGAGCTATGCACTACATTTACAAAATATAAGCACCAGCTTTAGGATTAGAGTATAGGTACGATTTTTACGCAAGACGCTTTCGACGATAAAATAAATTAAAAACCTATAAACAAAAATCCCTGAATTTATTATTACCCCCAATTTTGTAATAGCTGGTAACACACACTTGAAATTGTGGTCTTGTTTTTTTTTTATGATTGTAGGGCGACGCTCCATCTAGACATTATATCATCAAAGGGAATTATTTTGTAAAGTTTACATATATTTTGAACTCTGTAAAGCAAACCAATAAGTGCAAGTTAGATGTAGGATTTATATGTATACCAAAACATTTTCGTAGAATTTATTTTTCAATCTTCGACAACAGGAAAGTTAAGAGGTTGTAACACAGAAATATGGTATTTGTATTTTCCTTGTAGCTATAATCTTGGCCCTGCAAATCTTGAAACGCGAGAGCCACGTGAAGTTGGCTGTGTTCACTGAGGATGGGGTGCAGCTGCTGACCATTGAGCGTAACTTCAGCAACATTGATGAGGCTGAGTTCTTGTTTAGGGTATGTATAATAATTACAGATTTATAAAATAAATGGAGAGCATTTATTTTATAAATCTGTTATATTTTTTTATCTCAAAATATTTGTCTTTACCAAAATTAAATATAAATAGAGTAAATAAACAGTTTTGTAACTATTAGACATGATGAGTAATAATTTTCTTTAAATACACTAAGATAAAAAAAGCACCTTTCATAGCTTTACCAAAATAAATAACTAATATCTGCTATCCAAATCGCAGAAAGCGAACTTGGGCCGCGTGCAGTTAGACGCTCCGATCGAATGGGCAACGAAAACGAATCAGAAGTTCGACGTGTTCATCAACATGGTGGACCGCACGACCCGCTTCATGGAGCTGGAGCAGAGCAGCCGCGGCGGGCGCGGGTCGGGCGGCCGCTATGGCCCGCCGCCGCCTCCCGCCAAGGAGCTGCCCGACCACTGCCCCGTTAGGGCTCTGCAGCGCTACAGGGAGGCCGCCGGGATACCTGAGGCTAGGTAACTATATTTATGGATCTACGGCATAGGTAACAATCTAGTGTAACTGTGATCCTGTCATGTCTTCTGCGAAGTAGACTCTTTACCGTCTTGTAGAAATAAACTTCTATAAATAAGCTTAAAATCGAAGAAAAATAAGTCTTATTGCCATTCCATTAAGTATAAAGATCCATCAGTCTTTATTACTTCATCTGTATTTATCACTGAACTAGCAAAGTTTTTAGCGACAACTATCGAATCATAGTATACAAATGAGTTTGTTTGCAGGCTGATTGTCATGAACTTGGCCTCTCACCGCGTGTGCACCACGGATGGCAGCCACGAGGGCGTGCTCGACATCATCGGCATCGACGAACACGTTCCCAAGCTCATGGACGCCTTCGTCCTCGGCCAGTTCAAGTGAACCGCCACATATTAATTCTCACAATAATTGCTTTGCAAAAACCTGTCAATTCTAGCGACCATAAGGTCAAATCTCGAAAAATAGCATGACCAAATTTACCTCAAGAATTTAAAAATTGTGTTTAATATTACCACAATGTGTTCCGATCGAAGTGTTTGAACACGGAACTGATATTTCTTATAAATCTGAATGTAATTTTCATACTTCTGATTACCTAGAGATCTTAATATATAATATCCATGTTTTTTAGTGTTAACTTGTTTGTAATAATCGCTAACGAGTTAGTTACGGGACTTGTCATTGTATCAAGGCTGTCCCTTTTAACCCTGATTTTGGATCTCTGCTTATCATTAATTTGTAGGAGCATGTTTTATTTTTAAGCTAATAAACATGTAGTGTACTTCATAGTACATAGTTTACATCTTAAATATAAAACTTTCAGTATAAGTATCCTAGTACTAAAAATACTTATATAATTGACTGTTGGTTATGACTTTTTTGCTTTTTGTTCTAGCTGTTAAGTTACATTTGACGATGACTCTTCTCAGCATAGACAGGGTTGCACCATTGATTAATGACTCCTGATTGACTCATTTAATCATATATTTATTACAATTTTTGCTTACAGGCTTTGTTTACTACACAACCGTTTGCATAATACATATTTTTGCTAAATCAACATAAACTTTTTGTTTGGTATTGGAACAAATACTGTAATGAGCTTTTTTTAACATTAGTATTTATAATTCTTGTTATTTAAGTATGAAGTGTGTAACTTTAGGTATTGTTAAGCTTAATACGTATAGCCTATACATTTGTAACAGGGTCTTTTTGGTTAATCAAATTGGCACCTGCCACACTCTATTTGCAGTTATGTGTTCAACGATACAATAACTAGGCATGGGGGTTGAATGGTGATAATAGGGGAAATTACTTTTATTTAAAACCTATAAAAGAGTGTATTTCACAACAACTGTCAGTATTTTCACCTCCAATATGTTTGAACGCCAGTACTTTTTTGTTAGTTGTTGAGTTTCAAATTTTTATTTATTCATTGTTTGACTATACATTATAGTCGATAGCGAGGTTGTGCGTTTTAAACGTTTTTGTATTTGCCAAAGTAATTATGCATTTGTAATTTTATTCAAATGGTACTGGCTTGCAAACGTGAATTAGTAGACCTAATTATTATAGCATATCTTCGTAATATAGAAAATTGTGAAAACAGATACATGCTCATTATAGAGGAATGTATGTTATTTTTAGAAGTAGTCGTGACTGACATTAGATGATTGGGTCACCTTGCACTTGAAGTGGATGAAACAGATGGGCATGCATCGGCTTTCATGTCGTAGCTAATAGGTAAATCCGTTTCAGAAAGTTGGTTACTTTTGTACTGATAGATGAACGGAATTTTCAAAATCTGTGATCACTTGGTACTCTCTCGGGATTAAGTAATTTTTATATCTGTAAAAGTTGATGAAAAATTCAAAACATAGGTGAAGGAACTTGAAATTGCTAGAGCTGCTGCTGAGCTTGCTGAGTTTTATATTAGGTTACTTTTTAGTATTATGGTGGTCACCACAAGAATTATTTACTTTATGCTTTTAATTATTATGGTTGATATCGGACCTATTTTATAAATACCATAAAGTCTAATGTTCTGGACCATCACAGGTACTTATTTATTGTTTTGTGATTTGACGCGTCTATTTCCAATGTATGATTCGTATTTCAAAAATAGCATTCTGTGATTTATGATGCCTTGGTAGCTCCGCACTTTGGCAATTATACTATTAATCGGACTGGTTTTCTTTGAAATGAAAATTGTTGTAAAATTTAAAGGAAACAGCCGATTTTAGGTTTAATGAATAGTGTAATAGTATTATGAAAAATACAAAAAAAACTCAATGTTTCTGTTGTTATCCAAAGCAGTACTCCTTTTTTATTTATGTTATTTTTTTTAAGTCAAATAAAAATTATGTTTTTGCTAGTGCATTTTTTCATGAAAATTAAAACTCCGTCCCAGCTACAAATCGTCTGTTGTATTTCAATACCTAATGTGCTTTTAGCATTAAGATAAAATAGTACATAATGATCATATTATTTAACCTCCCCACAGCAGCATATCAAATAGCACCATAAAGCTAATGAATAACAAAATGTCATACTTAAAAAAATGTACATGCATGTTTGTTTATCATTAAATAAATTCTTAAGTGTAAATGTTTTTTTTTATTTCATTGATATAAATGGATTGTCGATTAAGATGGACAATATATTATGCCTTCATTGTGTGTATGGTAAAAATAATAATTACATCCAAACGATGTGGTATATATAAACGGATAATGTTATAAACTTAATAATTTAAGACTTCCGAGGGTTGGCTACTGTAACCTACGATATTTTACGACAAGTTTCCATACCTAATGTTTTCATTGTACAAAAGTATGAGATCTCAAGTACCTACAGCCAAACATAAAGACAACTACTCTAGGCGAGGCCAGCGAGGACAAAGCTGTGCTGACACATGTATATCTAAGCTCTAATGGCTTTATAGTTGATACTGCACACAGACTAAATTAGTACCTAACAGTAAGTTTTAAGATACGTAGGTAACGCTTGGAAAAGCGATGTGGCCCCTATCCTACTTATTGCTTTGCTCAGTGGTGGCCCATTCCTTTGGCGCATCTTGGCCAACCGACCACAGAACACTATTATTCTATAATTATACTAAACTATAATTTACCAAGATATAAAAAGAACTCTGTGTATTAGACTACAGATCGTAGCTAATGAAATCCACTGGTTTAATATATTGAAATATTTAATGTACTCGACTTACATTGGTATGTCGTTAAGTAATTTTATTGTGCTACTTGTTATAAAATATTTTAAACCAAACTTCGTAAACGCTATCCTAATGTCGTAATTTCGTAAATGACAAGCTTAGAGATGTTCGACGCAGATTGTCGCAGATATTATAATGAGTTCATTCAATAACCCTTTTGCATCGTTATTATAAAGTTAATTAATTATTTGTTACACAAAGTATAAAATAAGTGCCTTCAGCTTTTGCAACTTTTATTTTAATGCTTATGTGTATCACTATCGTATAAAACTTTGTAAAACTATAATAATAGGTACAAAAACTTAAGTAGAATCAAGCACATTCGATTCTTATTCGGACATCACGTTACCACATCCCTAACATCTCAGTCAAAAATCGTTGCTGTATATAGTCAAGAAAATAAACGACCCCTTTTTGTAAAATACTGCACAATATGAGTGACGTGGATAAGTGGATAGAGATTGCCAAGAGGTGTAAATATTTACCCGAAGATGACTTACGGGAGCTTTGCAATATTGTGTGTGACTTGTTGTTGGAGGAGCCGAATGTGCAGCCGGTGCAGACACCTGTAACCGTCTGTGGGGATATACATGGCCAGGTAAAAGAAACCTTTCTATAATTAGTGGTTTCGTACTTCCACTATTCCCTTCAATCCTTTAGCAGGAGTTTCGGAACTAAATTATTCAAGGAAGGTTAACCAAGACACAAAAACTTGTCTGTCATATGAAAGTGGTTTTAAAATGTGGGAGTGTGATTCAAGGATCTCATGATAAATGTCTTGGTTGATATCCTATTGGCCTGCTGGGATTGAGCAACTTATAATTTCATCTCTTTGTTTACATGTCAGCTGTTATGCCCAATTACTACATTTTTAGATAACATTGAATCCTAGTTCTATTTTTCTTGTACAACTTTTATTGTAGCCTTTGTTCATTCAAATCATCTAGTAATTTTTATTTGATCTTTTTCTAAAACTTTCTTGTCTTCTCAATGCCCAATTATGTGTTGTGTAACTTCACTGATAAACTTTAAATACATCTATCTCTTTTAGTTTTATGATCTGGAAGAGTTATTCCACATAGGGGGCCAACTACCCTACACAAAGTATATATTTATGGGAGACTATGTTGACCGCGGCTATTACAGCTTGGAAACACTCACTCTACTTATGGCACTCAAAGCGAGGTATCCAGACAGGTATGTTAGTGTTTTTGGTTACTTTAACTATATATATATAATAAATAATAAGTTTGACACATATTGGAGACAGTTTGTGTTTTAGGCATTCTATAATAGAACTTTTTGATTGTTTTTTGATATGAGCTCCTTGTATTATGTATTACAATGTATAAAGATTTTTAAGCTTCTTGCATTCATTAAAGCAAGTCATGTGAGTTAGTTGACAATTACGCATCTATAAAAACAATAATAGAGCTATATAGGTGTTTATGTATAAATCTTGAAGTACTGATAACATCTACTTTAGATAAAATGTTTTGCTACTCATTACTGGTATTATTAAATGAACTGTTTAGCATAGGGTATAGTATTATTGGTTTATTATAAGGTCAGTTCATAATGCAATATGTAAACATTTGATTTGAAATATTTATATCTGAAATGTTATATGCAATGTAAAACATCAATGACTATCTGTAGATTATTGTGAGGTAACTAGATTCTGATACAGTCAACCCAAAAGTGAGCAAGTGCGGATATCAATACTTGTTCCTTCTCTCTATGAGACAAGACCTTAATCTGAATCCAGCAGTGTGAAAATTACATGTTAATTTTTTCCTAATAATATGTGTCAGATGTAGTAAAATAATGAGGATAAAATAATTACTCAGAACCAACAGCAAGTTCATCCAGCTCAGAATCAAACACAATGTAGGTACGAAAATCATTCAGACCTGTTTACAATGTAGAAAAGTGGTTTTGTACATAGACCAAACCCGGGACCCCAGATTAGGCAAAACCTTAAAGACTGGTGTGTGAGCAACTTGACCATGGAGACAGTCTAAAAGAAGCAAGAATGATAGCAATCTTACATATATATGCATGTTGTTACAGAATTATTCTACTTAGGGGGAACCATGAAACATGTCAAATAACAAAAGTATATGGATTTTATGATGAGTGCCTCAATAAATATGGAAATGCAAATGCATGGAAGGATTGTTGTCGAGTATTTGATTTACTCACTGTTGCGGCTGTAAGTATTTTTGTTTTGTATTAATGCAAAAGTGCTCAATGATGACTTAACAACTATGTTTTAGTGATAAGGCTGCCATAGTACGTTTACCACTATATAATATGCTCTAATTCTTGTGGTGTAGTTGTAAATAACAACATATTCATTAATACATTTCAATTGTTTTAAGATGATTAAGTTTGGAAAATGCCTTAACCCAGCAGTGGCCTGTGTTGATGGCCAAACTGGAATAAGATGTGCTTGTTTTTGCCATTTCATAACTGCTTATCATGTTGATTGTTTCTTTTTGTTGTTAAGCAATAGAATAATATAGTTTTTTTGCATGTTCTTGTACTCATTATTGTATTTGTTCCTCAGTTAATAGATGAAACAGTCCTATGCGTCCATGGTGGGCTGTCCCCAGATATATCTATGTTAGATCAAATCCGATGTATTGATAGAAATCAACAAATACCCCACAAAGGAGCATTCTGCGATCTCCTATGGTCAGATCCAGCTGATGTCAAGATGTGGTAAGTTCATTGTAACATTAAGGCTGCCATAAACTGCTGTAAATGGAGATTATATATTTGTGATATAATATAAATTTACATAACTTGTGTTAACTATAAAAACCTTAATCTAATCAAAAAGTTGTAATTTAATTACACATGATTCTTTGTAAGAATGGTAATTGATAACTTAAAATGCTTGTCTATTTGTTTTCAGGTCTGTGAGCCCTAGAGGCGCAGGGTGGTTGTTCGGTAGTTATGTCACAGAGCTGTTTATGAATTACAACAATTTGAACCTAATCTGTCGAGCTCACCAACTTGTAAATGATGGTTAGTATTAATCTTTGTTTGTTTTCTACACTCCTAGTTATTTGCACATATTATGAACTCGATTACTCAGCGTCACAATGTCGAAGCCAGCCAGCCTATTATTAATCTGTAGTCTAAGAATCCTTTTTTAAGCTGTGTTAACAATTTCAGAATAATCCCTGTTCCATTCGCTGTAATGTTCGGTCCATCTTCAATCTTGCTCTAACGGTGATAGGAATTCAAAGTCTACATCTTGAATATTCACTTTAACTGAACTATGTAAATATTTTGTTCACAGGTTACAAATACATGTTCGACAAACGCCTCGTGACAGTTTGGTCAGCGCCTAACTACTGTTACCGCTGCGGCAACGTGGCGTCCATACTAGAATTCAACACAGTGAACGACAGAACCGCGAAGTTGTTCCAAGCCGTCCCCGATGGCGAGAGAGAAGTCCCCCCACAACACACAACGCCTTATTTCCTGTAAATTGCAAAACATAAGTAAGAAGTATTCCCCAAGTGTAATAAAATAATGTTTTATATAATAAATTGTTGCATACAAACTTTGTTTAGTTTATTGGGAAGGGGAAGGATTGTAACCCATAGTTCTATCATTGACCAGTTTTGTTAATGAAAATTTGAATCCTTGTCTGGTCTGTAGTTATATTCCTGCTTCAAGCTGTAACTGTATGGTCGTCTATAGACTTCATATAACATGCCATGAAGCAGTGCAACAGCTCGGGCAGTCTGTGTATGTAGATCTCTGGCTAGCTGCTGGGGCAGTTCGTGTATGGGCCTTCAACTACGATGTTGGCCCCATAAAATTTGTTTACAGGGAAGCCCATACAAGCAATAGGTCTTTGAATTTTTGGGTATTCATGAAATTAAACAACAATTGACCATTTAATACAAAACAGTTTTATTGACATTTATAATATTTTTAAGATTACTAATACCTTTCTTATATTTACTCTCTGTTATAATCAAAGGTATAATCGAAGTAGGATTGATCGAAGCTTTGCACACGTACGTAACCGTCTTCACCGCCAGACGCGTAGCTCTTGCCATCAGGGTGGAAGGCCAAACTGTTGATGGGTCCGAAATGTCCCTTGATACGGCCGAATTCTTCTTCGAATACTAAGTGGAAGAATCGGGCGTCGAACTTGCCCTGTCTGGTGGATGTGGTGGTCACTTCCATAGCGTCTTGACCTCCTCCGAGTACTACGTGGTCTAGGATAGGGCTGAGGGCGGCGGAGTTGACCGGACGCTCAGTTTTGTATTCCTTGAGGAGCTCAAGGGAGGCGGTGTCGAACAGCTTGGCGGTCTGATCCTTGGAGGCGGTGATGAACATGGTGCCGTCGCGCGACAGCTGCATGTCGTGGACTTGGTGCGTGTGCTCCTTCACTGAGTGGACTTTCTTTCCAGTCTGTAAGGAATTTAATGAATAAACAATATTACAATCATAAAAATTTAACATAACAGTATTAACAAAAATATAGTTGATTCATGAACTGCAAGACCAAAGCAATCACCAAACTTTCACTTTATATTATTGTAGGATTGTATTATCTGAATAAATAAATTGATTGATTGATTCTATAAAAACAGTACAAACTACAATAAATATTCATATAATTTTTTAATGTAAAGCTAATGCATTTTAGATTAATTTCCCAAAAATCTACACAAATGAACCCTTGAATAAAATAATTAGGAGCACTCACCCTAAGATCCCACTGTATAATATCACCAGCCTCGTGACCAGTGATGAGGGTCTCATCAAGGATACCCCACACCATAGATGTGACCTTTGAGTCTGTGATCTCCCACTTCAGGGTCGGAGTCTGGCTTGAGACAGAGTCATCAACCGTCCTTGTGTCAATTACAAATACCTGAAAGCATGGTTATAGTTTAAATATCTGAAGTAAAAAAAAAATGTGGGGTAATGGATAAAATGGACTGTATCTTTCTGTGTAAATAGTTATAAGTTTTTCTGGTCCTATGACTTAACCATTATTTTCAATGGAATAATAAATAAATAAATGCGGACAACATCACATACATTGCTCTGAACCCAAAGTAAGTAGCTAAAGCACTTGTGTTATGGAATTCAGAAGCAACGAAGGTACCACAAACACCCAGACCCGAGGCAATGTAGAAAATTTTTGGTTTTACATTGACCTGTCCAAAGATCGAACCCGGGACCTCAGAGCTAGCGACACCTTGAAACCGGTGCGTACGCCACTCGACCACGGAGGTCGTCATAAATAATAGAATTGAATACTCTTTATTGTACACTATTGGAGTTATATTGTTAAAAGATACATAATAAAAGAACAGTGCAAGCATACAAATGATATTCTCTATTAATAAGATACAGAATGTTATACATTTGAGTGAAAGTGGCTTTATTACCATTACCAGCATTGGGTTACTTAGATGATGTGCAAGTAGTGAACAACTATTAACTTTTGAGCAGACTAGCTAAGTCAGGTGTAGTAAGTAAGCTGATAGTAAATAGAACATAAAGAATTATGAATAAGTTGCTCAATGTAAAATACAGAATTCTGCAGAATCTGGTAAGACAAGAAGCAAACCTAAACCAAGATTTGGAAAATAGAGACATGATTATGTATAAGCCAGTAAACGAATATTAGTTTACCTCACAAGGGTGACCCATAGCTTTGTCAGTGGTGTAGGCGGCCTGGGTGGCACTGTAGCTGAAGTTACATGTCCTCACTGAAGAGTTACTTTTTATTGTTGCTATGTTCTTGCCAGTCTCCAAATCCCACAATCTAAAAATTAAGGCAGTAACATAGTTTAATAAATGCTGATTAATCAGATCTTAGTATGACTTTATATTAACTACAACACCATTATGGAGGCAAATTGGAATCATAACATCACAATAATAATCAAAACAGTGTCAAATAAAGTAATATTCGTTGTTTTAGTATTTTTGTTAAATAATATGATGCAATCAACAGTTGCAAAGAGTAGTAATAATAGTAATAAAGTTAATTATTTTTAAAGTAATACTTGTACTATGCAAGTAAAATTCCTCTTTTGTGTTTTGTTTTAGTTTCCCCTTCAGTTAAATCACATTTTCCTATACATATTAATAGTATTACTACCTACAAGGAAATGGATACGTAAAGACAAAGTAAATATTAAATGTACAAAAATAAACGGACATAACCCAACTTTTACTTCATAATATTCTAAAGAGTTTGAAAGTTGTTTACCTGCAAGAACTGTCACCACCTCCAGTAATAAGGTTTATGGTCTGCCAGTCTACATCGAGGCACCAGACTACACCTCCGTGCCCATTGAAGGTACCGAGACGTTCACCGTTCAGAGACCACCATACGTTCGGCTTCGAATCTTTAGCGGCGGAGAACAGCAAGTCACCTTCACGATTATACTTGATCTGTGTGATGGCACGCTCGTGCCCTTGGAGCATAAGGGGTTTCTGAAATGGAATTATTCATGAAACCATGCTATCATGTTTGATTTGCATCGGACACTAAATACATCCCAAAGTTAAACATAAGTTTGTAACAACATATTTCACTGGTTTTAGAAGCACTACGTACCATTTTTTTATTGTTTTATAGTCAAATTTCAATAAAATCACAATAACTATTATCTGACATGTGGCAAGCGGCAGACAATTTTGACAGAAGGATAAATTGTTCAGGCGGAGGGAGGCAGGAGTTTTGCACAGATAAAAAAGTTAGTCTATTCTCATTCAGAATTAATTAGTCAGCAGTTCTAGAAATCTAATATTGATTTTAGTGATTTTCACATGGTAATAATTGTACAAAATTATTTTCGTACGCTTTTAGTCTGCTCGTCAAGAAAGAAACTGAAACAGCTAATCATTTCTGACGGAGTGCGTATGTGCTGCCATCTTGATTTCTCAAACGTATTTACTACGTCTGATACCTTTAAGAAACTATCGCTATTCGCCAACAGATGGCAGTAAATCGTATGCTTTAAAAAATTAAGTTAATAGGGAAGTGGGGCTAAAACTAATCACCGTAAGAGATTTAACTACCCCCACATAACAGTTTTTTTTTACAACAAATACTTTTATCTTTCCTTCAAGTCAGTTCAATGTAGCTTTCGTGTAATATTTTTTATTTTTGTTATTTCATTATTTCTACGGAAAATTTCTTTAAAGAATTCAATATGCGTTAGTTAGTAACTAATATAAAACCAAATACTTAATTTACCCTCGTATTTTATTATATTTATGAATAAAAACTACATAAACCATTAAGCCTTGGAAGTTATTTCTCAACAATACAAATAACTTAAAGCTTAGTATGAAGCTCGTTAGATTTATATTATCTTAGTGACCTGTTCCCTTTAATTAGTTATCGAGCAATTCACAGATTACCTGCAGCACGATCTAAAGTGATTTATTATAACTAATGTTTTAGGATTTAATTCAACTGAGGGCAATTTGATAAAAAAATATCTAACTGTAGTAATTCAAACACAGCAGTACAAAAAAAAAACTATAGAGTAGTTGCGTATAGATATTTTTCTATGCATAATGACGAGATGGTGCTATGATTCCACGAACCATTGTATCTATTGATGCTAAATTCATTTGTCTTATTACTTAGGAACATGCACAAAATGCACTGCTCTGAAGAAAAGGTAACTGCGTTTTCAGATGATTCGAGGTGTAGTAGGGTACAAAGGTAAATAAAATCACTTTATATATTTCACATACAATTTATTTTCTTAAATTATTAACCATTGATTTCCAAGAGTACAACTAAAAAACAAATTATAGTACAAACACGTTATGCATCGCTAACTAAACACAACTGTAGGTAACTTCTCTTGGCAAACCAGTACACATTCGATTGACTATGCCGGCGCACCACTCAACGAGACACGCAACGCGCCTGAGTATGTACTGCTAACACTCACTGTACATCTTAACTTGGTCGAAATAACAACAGCCTTATTCCATCGAGAACAGTACAGCAACCAGCAACTAATGTGATTTGCTACGTATAAACATAGAATCCTAATGTATCGATAATACTTAAAGTATAGGCTAGGTCTGAAAGCAATAAGTCTTGGTATTGAGCGAGCCCAACTAAATACGTGAAATACAGCACACT
Source organism: Autographa pulchrina (assembly GCA_905475315.1). NCBI lineage: Eukaryota > Metazoa > Arthropoda > Insecta > Lepidoptera > Noctuidae > Autographa > Autographa pulchrina. The sequence goes on from FR997764.1 coordinate 4,680,586, forward strand.
CAATCGCATTGAACTCTTATATAAATAATGGAGCCGCCGTCGGTCCAAGGGCCCACCTGAGAGGCGCTTGCCCCGACGCGGCGTGACAACTAATACAATCCGAGACGTCGAACAATTTGATTGAAAAGTGGAAATATCGAAATAAGTAAGACAAGCGAAACGTGTTTGTTCGTGTAACTGTAACAAAATATTGATTACTGTAATTATTTGACTAAAACATGAAGTTTTACTCGTAGAATATATATCTATATGTACTTAGAGTTCAAATATCCATCTGTGACATGTAATTACATACAACAAACACTCGTCAACGTTTCCAAATATATATTCTCTTACGGCGTTACACTCGATTTCATAACTATTTTATTTAATACAATGTCTAATGTACACAAATGTTCAACCCTTCTTTTACCCGAAATACTTGAAACACTATTTTTATACACAACAAACCTTACACTACAAATGTGAAAATATTTCGTCACAATATGTTACATGTAATCTTACATGTAGGTAATTACTCTTATGGACTGTAAAGAAATTGTGAAATGCATTAAGTTTTTGTTACACCCTTATAAATATATTAACATTATTATGTATATTACATAACTATATCAGTCAAAATATTTTGCAGTATTACCTACGAACCGGCTCCTGCACTGCCTGCGTGTGATGGTTATTTATTGATTTATATTATCTTAAAGGTACATTACCGTTAGTATAGTTTAAAGGTAATTGACGAGCTAACTTAAATAATTGTAATACGTTGACATGCAGTTTCGAGTCAGTACAGATGACACAGAACCGTATGTGGCAGTATATTCTATAAACACAAGGTGGTATCGAAGGCACAAGCCAGTTCGGAGCCGGTTGTGTCCGTCCCGGTCTCGGGAAGGGATCCCGAGACCAGCGGCACTTACTTTATGCAAACTCATTAAAATTATTATAGCAAGCAGAAGCAAATCATTTAAACGTCACCGGTCAGTCAATTTTGATATTTAAAGGTTTACATACTACGAGTTCCATAGATTAAATTAGACGAAGAGGCGAAAAAGGCCTATTTCACAATAGCAAATAATTTAGAAGTGCAACGAAAGCGAGCGGCCGCCTTACACGTCAAGCATAATTTGTATTTACATTAGATGAATGTATAGCCTCAGCGGGCTTCGTGTACTATTCTAATTAGGTACTCGCCAGTAATGCGCCAATTTCATTGTTTAATTACTAACAATACTATCCTTTGTACAACGCCAATAACACTCTTACAAATCTAATTCCCTTTTGATACACCGCCGTCAGTTCGCCTTAACGTTACGCTATGATACTAACAAAATAAGTGTCAATATTACTTACATACATTATCATTTACATACACATTAGTAGAACGATGCACGATGCACGATTCGCGATTATAGTTATATTACGATTTCCGTCAATTACATGTTTAAAAATCTATAAAGGCATCTTTACCTCAGACTTTAGATTTAACACCGTCGCTCAGATGGTGTTTTTATGAACTAATTATTTATAATTAAGTTAGATAAAATGAATAAATAAATATAGTTACCCAATCGTCGTAAAGTGTTCACGTAGTGAGACCGAATATTAGTGTTGGAGCTCGCGTCAGCGCATGCGCGGGGAACGTGAACCTACTCCGATACAATTATCACTGTTTACTATCACAATTAACTAATAATTTCACCAACTTCATTAACTTAATTAAACGTACGTAAATTATAACAAAAATTAATTGAAAACTAATTAGGCATTTGATGGCAGTATCGTAACTGGTTGTGTTCAAACTAATTATAATGTACAAAACACATTTAATAATCGCTAACACTTAACTAATGGTAACACGATGAGGAACGGACGTGTATCGCTCATTCAGGTAACAGGATTATCTAATATTACAGTTGTATGTTATGTCGACTGCTACATATCGCATGTAGTGTGCAAGTACCCCCGTCAACGTCACACGAGTGTTGCAAACCTACCGGTACGCGAATGTTGCCAGTGACCTTTCATTTGTTTATTTTACTTCGGCACTGAAAACAGGTTGTGGATTTACTCTATTTATACACCTAAATGAAATAGGTATGAAGCTAATATTTGCTCAGTATACGCCGACGTCGACCGTGAGAAAGCTTAGTCATAAAAAAATCTAATAAACTAGAACCTAAGTCCTTAGAACGAACTTTTTGGTTGTAATTACTTATTTTAATCAAGGCATACATCGCCCCCTATAGCTAGTGGTAACTGTTCACCGTTGATGGAACGTTTATTACAAATTTTAACATTAACGATTAATACAAAGTGCTACGGCGAAATACTTGTTAGAGCATGAAAGGCAGTGGTTACAGTTGTCAGGTTGAAAGTCTTTTACTATGTTGTATACACCGCGCATTTTTAGTTGCTACGAAACTTTTAGACATGTTCGTAATAAATCAACTTCAGAAAATTTAAAAACATTTTTATTTAATTTTTAATTTATATTAAGTAAAATTGAAAAACATTTTTATTTAATTTTCATTTTATAATAAGTAAAATTGAAAAACATTTTTATTTAATTTTTAATTTTATATTAAAATAGAAAAGGACGAATTTTATAAATTATTAATTCTGATATATTTAAACAAATCTGTTAATGTAGAAATTGATGCTTAAATTTTAATGTATTTCTGACGGCTAAAGATGCATGATGTATATTTATGTGATCAAGTAACAGTTTAGCTATTGTTAGTTATACCTATTTTATGTATAAATGTATGGTTAGTGGTATTATTGATTTGGTCTTTAAATTATTATGTACATGAACTCTTAAGACAGTTAGTTGCGTGGTATGAAATGACGGAATTAGATTTACGGCTTAACAAATGTAAAGGAATGCTAAAGGGCTAAGCAGTGATGATAAGTGATGAAATAAATTCATAGTCTTGGAGTGTTCTCACTTCTCGTTACTAAACGAATGATGCGTGCATGTATCACTATTTATTATGAATTAAATCAGTGAAATATGTTATGCAATCGAGATTAACGCAATATGTACATAATTTTAATGTATCTACATTTTATAGAGGAACGATGCGTAAAAATATTGTAAAATGGTTTACGACATGACATGACACAAACGATGACTATAAATTTGAATATCCGAACTAAACCGCAGTACATTGAGCACAATTACATTTGAACACATCAAAGGAAGCAAAGTATAAGATCAATAAATGTCCGAAGCACCTACACACATAAAGATAACGCCGTCAGCTTAGAAATGCATCGAGTGTGTCGGCGCGCGCGCAGTGACGTCACGCCGGTGACGTCAGCCGCACGCGCGCCACGCTTACAGCTAGTTAGACCAGAATAAAGAAGTGAAACATTCAGAACGAAACATGCACAAGTATAGAGTTATGCGAAATATTGGCAATAAAAATGCAAAAGTTGTGACTATAAGAACCGCGCGTGCCATCGCGCCGCTTTATATTAGTGTGTAAACAGTACAGTAGTATACAAGCAGTCTTGGTAAACACTGAGAGTAGGTACTTAGTGCTACTTACATTATGTACGAACAAGTCATATAAAATTAAATTGAAATTCTCAATATTACACACCCAGTAATTAACCTACTGGTTTATCCTAGACAATATAAAATGCAAACTAAAACAGCAATATTTCATTTACAAGAAACAATTCTGTCTAAAACAACGTCTTATCTATATTGTAAAGTATTAACTATATTTACAGAAATAATATATTATGCGATTCTCCGACTGACAAATTTAAATAGTAACATAATATATATTTTATTCTATTTAACACTATGTAGTATACACTACCACGTATAAAACACGCATTCAAGTCCCTGGTTCCTTACGTAATAATTATTTTAATAATAAATCAGTCTGTCAATTGGGACGTTTTAATTCCTCTACTAAACAATAAACCAATACACTCATCGACTCAACAAAGGTATAAATGTACCGCACTAATGTGTTGACTTCAAATGTCACTGAACGTCGCACTTGGCGTGGCGCACTTTATTGTCGGTGCTCGAGTAGGAACATTTGTACGAACTCTTGTGCTGGCGCGGCGCTGCACAGGCGCGGCGTGCGCACTGCACAGGGCGCGGGGCGCGCTGCACAGGGCGGCGAGCGCGCTGCACAGGCGGCGCGGCGGGCTGAACACATGGTGGCGAGTGCGATCATAAGACGGGGGTGCGGCGGGGTAGCGGGCGCGAGCGGGGAGTCAGCTGCTCGTACATCGAGAACTAGACGCCCTGCTGCGCCATGTACTATCTGATCTCCGCCGAGTTCAGCACGAAAGGTACATAGAACATTTTGCTCTCGAGCAACAAGTTCGCCGCCGCTTGGATCTGTAAGTGAAAACGACAACTTAGTATCGTGAAATCAAAAGCTTTCCCTGTACTTTCTATTGTGAATGTGCTTCGTAAATTCTGCTTTGCGGGATAGACGATAAATCTGCTATCTTATCCCTTCGTAACGAAGCCGGTCGTATAAATTGTGCATTTATGCAACTGTACCGACTGACAAAGTTATAGGATGTTGAGTGAACTATAACAACTCTCTCTACAATAAATAGCTGTACCGTGTAACTAAATATGTATTGTGAATAATTTATTATTCAAAAAACATTTGAACAAAATTAAGAAGAAAGAAAGAAAGTACGATAATTACCTCAGGAATCCTAGCGAAGAGTTCTTGTAGCCTCCCAGGATGGTGCGGTGCAGCGTGCTCCAGATAGCTGCGCAACACCTGCACGTAGCGATCCTGAATACCTTCCAACTCAATTTCTGAAACAACGATAATAAACTTGTTAATTTTGCAATACGTTAATACGAACGCTATATATATGCAGAAATATGTAACATCTAACACAAAATAATTTAACAGTTTAGTAGTAGCGAATGGCATTGGATTGTATTGATTAATTATATTTCCTACAATCATGCAATGACGATCACGTTTAGTAGGCCTACTCGCTTCTAGATGGCGCTGCGCGGTAGCGGTGAACCAATGCCACGGCGTGCGCGGTGCGGCGGTGACGTCACGCGCTCAGTAGGTCACTCCGATAGCAGGGCAACGACCGCGGCTAGCCGTTGACCTCCGCTCGAGCTCGCTCGCGTCCTCACCGCTGTTGTCGTCTCGCTCTCGCGCGCGCATTTTTCCACGATATTGTACGCGCGACTGTTTCGTGTGTGCTGTTATTGCGACTACATTTTAATTGATGTTTGTTTATTTTCGCTGAACAATATAGAATAAATTGTTGAATATATCACTGGTTGCTACTATTTTGATGAAGATTGCTGTATTCCGGCTGTTTATAGTCGTTCGTGTACGGAGTTACAAATAAATACAAAGTATGGATTTTTATCGTGCGGTATCAGTGCGCATTATAGTAGTGCGAGCGTGTAGTACTGGTTACGTAAATAAGTGCGCGCGAGACTAAGCGGTACTAGTTCATTCTATAATCTGCGCTTGCGCTTTTTTCAATGCGCGCGGTGCGCTGCAAAAGAGAAAGTTTGCCTTCCGCGTCGCGCTTTCCGCTCCGAGAGTGAAATGCTGTCCCGTTTTAGCTGACGTAACTAACTCTACATTATTATACGCAATGCGCTTTTGAATGTAATGCGACACTTTTGATTCTATACGGGTTAACAACCTATCACAGTTTGATGTAATTACGCTGTTAACGTACTGAACACGCCACGTGTTTCCATCAAAATAGAAAAGAAAGCACTTTACAAATGTAAACCTAATTAGTTTTAATACTTATCAAAAAAAACTATTACTACCAATAAAATACAAACGAATTGGCAACTATACTGCGACAAAAACGTCGATACGTTCCTAAAATCCTAATGTATTACTCAACATGGCTACACGCAACAAACATTTTATTACAAGTATCTAATAAACACACACACAGGCGCAGGCGACGCGGGCGCATGGTTGCGCAAGCGCTTTCCATTTCACCGTAGTCCGCACTTGTACAGCCATGGAACAACACTACGTATGAAGTGAAAATAAAAATGATACAATACATACTTTCCTCCTTTTAATGTATTATGAAGTTCATAATACAGAAATTAGATTTTTATAAGCAGTTTTATTGCATCGCACTGATTGATTTACGATTAGGTAAATGCGCAGTTGCTTAACAACATTAATGAGTTAAGCAGCTGATGTTAATTTCCTGGTCTACTTAAGACCCTACTAGCGTATCACATAATAAATATAAATAGCAATATTTTTTTAGGCATGTTTGTCGTAGTAATGTTACTAATTGATTGACATAATTTAGAGTGTAAGCAATGATTGCAATAAAACTGCAGAAAGCGATTCAATCAGCTCTTATGTAGGTTATCAACAATATCGAAGCCAATTTTGTTTGATAGTTCGCTTCATTGAGAACCTGTAAATAAGTGTGGACTTATGTGCTTGCTCTGTTTGTTATAGATCCCAGATTTGATAACGTTATAGCCATGACTTTATTTTGAATTGAATGAGGAAAAGACCTCATATTTATGTACTTAGTTTCTTGTCGGTTTATGTATGCTATGTTTAAATGTAACAGTGAGTCACAAAATATAGTTACAGCTATGTTTTACTGTCTGTCTAAAGCTAGATAAAGTTATGTGGCGACGTTTTAGTGCTTTGATAAACAAATTGTGTCATTAATTTAATGATGTAAACGACAATTTCAGAAGCGATTAAGAGCTTTATACAAGTACTTCTTGAGTATTATAAGTACGTCGCGTTGAGATGGAGCAAAATGATTAATTATCAAACATTCAGGCCGATGACGTTATAATCTTAACACATGAGTACTTGGAGTAAATACTTTCATACATATAGTATATTATTATGTTCAGTTTAATTTACATAACCGAAGTGCAACATAATACGCGGTATTTCCGAGCGCCGCTAAACACTTACTGGGTGCTTTCATAGTTCGATAAACAACGCACCTACTTGAAGTATAAACGTGCACGTTGCAGGCGCGGTGAAAATAATTTTCAAACATGGCGCTAGAGCGTACTGCGACCTAGTTACTAGCGATAACACAGGATGTCACAGTTTCCCTACCTACCTACTAGGACGAACGAACTATGATTTGCCATAATCTTCGAAGGTTGGTCAGTACTAAGTCTCGCGTCTCTCTCTACAGATTGTATTGCGTCTTAAACTTAGTTATTTAAACTTCACGTCTTCGGTGTAACTAATGAAATTACGTTTCAACTACTTTGTTTATACAAGGCTATCGAGTACGTACGTTAGTGCGGAGTGTCTTTGGAATGCAGTCACAACGCTGTAAATAAAATACTCAGATGTTTTTGCTCAAAAAGCGGAAAAGTTTTCCGAATTGTCTTGAACTTTTCCGAAGTATACAACATCATTTATCTAGCCAAACAGACTTTCGTGTGTCAGTAGAGTTCACCGAGTGAAATTGTTATCATCTTACAGAGTGATTCCTAATCGGTGTCGCGAGCGGCTCTCGCATCGCATCTGGGTTACTTGTGACATAAATCATAATAATACTAACGAACACTTTGCATTGCGTATCACTACGCATCGAGATTTTTATTGTCTTGTCGTGGCTCGTACTGCTATTAATCATTCAATAAAATTAACCGTTAGAAGAAACTTTCAAATGTTATAGAAAGTTTTAAGCTCTATTTTTTATGATAAATTGTTGTATTGTTGCATGGTTTGTGTTTAACAATTGAAAGTGAAGTAGTTTAAAGACACTCTCAACTTCGGAAAATTTATAGCACACATTTTTGGCCTGTCAATTATATACCTGTTTGAAGCTTAATGATTCACGTGGCCACGTGTTAGTAAGTATGTAAGGTATAATAATGAGTCAGTTAGACGTCACTATAGAGGATGCTTGCTTGCGTAACAGAAACTGACCTACATGCATCATGGGCCGATGCACCCCTCGGCCAGTCTAACAGGATTACAATGCAGTGCGTTGACTTGTGTAGCCAGGAACCGACACCTCTTTGTTGGGTTCAGTAGATACAGATCCTATATAGACTAAGCTAACAAACTATTGTTCAACCACAATAAGATTTGGTCGGCCTTTTCTCAAAAAAATATCGGAACTAAAAACAAAAATCTAAGGTTAGTGTAGGTACCATAAAACGTGTAATAAGTTATCCTTAATTTCTGTAATCAACGCTAATTGAATATAAAATAAAGCATATTTCATAAACAAGGAAGTACTCCATTCATTTTATTTATTTAGCCTAATTACCAGTGAACCTTAACGGCCTGCAACGGTGAAAGGTTATCCAGTTACCGATTAACACATTTTTTTCATATAAGATTCATCTGATCTGTTATTTGACGTCAGAGATCTGTTATTTAATTTAGTAAACAGTGATACAAAACATTATATTTTGTAGCAACCTATAAATTTTCAGCATAGCGTAACTTGTCGTTTTTATGTGGCGCATTTTTTGGGTTCCTACTATTTCTAAATTCGAAGACGATGTACTTAATTAAGATTACATTGATTGAATACACACTGTTCTTATTTTGAATCTTCAACTCTTTTTTTTATATCCAGCCATGTATTAAAAAAAAAAAGGTTTCATTGGTATTTTTTTTTATTTCTACCAATTAATTAAAATTAGCAAAAAGGTTTTATATGTAAAAGTCTGAATCTTATCAAACTCACCCTGATTGAGGAGAATGTAGACCTTGAGGCAGACGTACTCCTCCATGCGGAGCTGGATGCGGCGGAAGACGCAGGTGATCTGCGTCATCTTCTCCACCACCAGCCCCACGTCCAGCCGCAGCTGTTCCAGCGTAATGGGCCGCCCCATCAGTGACGTCAGACAGTTCTGCAGCGTTCGTAGGTTCGCGTTTACCTGGTGGATACAAAGATTTGGATAAGTAAGGGTTGATTACACATAAATACAAAAAAAATAAACTTTAATTAAAAAAAACATACTCAATTTATATCGTGACCTATATATCTCTGAGGTACTACATTTACCCTATAGAACACAATATGTTGTAATATATCACATTCAATTTAACTTTAATATTTAAAATCACAGACTTCTTTGGTTAAGTCTAAGTATGATACTCATGTTTGTTTCAATATGCTTTGTTTTCTACAAAACAATTGGTACACGTTTACTTGATAATAAGTCAATGTAAATAAGCTAAAACGTTTGCCAAGGGCTTTTCTTGTTCGTCATAATAAACTCATTTGCATATTATAAAACAACATCAACATTTTAATCGTAAATTATTACAACTCCGGCTTGCTAATCTATCTTCAATATTTCAAGTGAAAAAGGTGTACATAATACGTTATATAACGTAATATCGAATGAATAAATAAGGAGGAAATGCTCTAGACAATGAAAAATACTTTCTGTACTAGCTTCATTACGGCACCGCACCGCGCCGGTGCGCTGTTTACGTAAGACGTGCAATTCTTAGGTCGCGATCCTGTTCGTTGCATGTTCAAGCAAGCGAAATCATTTGTAAAGGTACTATTTCTAACTAGACAAACAATAAATACAGCTAATTTAATAATCAATAAAGTGCAGTTAATATTGAAAGTAACACAAATCTCGAAATCAACAAGATAATGGAAATGTTTGTAGTCTAAGACACAGCATTAATTTCCTAGAGTAACATAGCTAGTTATAGCGAATGTGCAAACGTCCGAGTGCAACTAGTTGTCTGGCAGCCGCAGCCGGCGACTTTCTACCGCGGTTGCGCAAGCGATGCAGATCACGTAACTGCACTCCGGCGCATGTGCGGAAGTCTCTGGAGCGAGTGTGACCCGAAGCGTGCTTGAGCCACATCTAGGGCTCGTTAGACAAATTGTGTAGAAAAAACACTTTAATGTGTCTTTCGTAACGACTAATCTACAGCTAAAGCAATCAATTTACGAAGGCACTCACCTCTTGCATAAAGTCTTGTTCATGGTCCGACGAGGGCGGCGCGTGCGCATGCTTCCCGTGCATCGCCTGGTACGCCGCCGTCGTCAGGACTGAGATCTCGTGCCATTTCTCCATCAACAGCTTGGAATGTATTTCCATTGGTATTTCCATAATAAATGGTAGTTTTTTCGTCCAAGCCACCATTTTGTGCACGATCGAGTCTCCGATCTTACATAGCTTGTCCCCGATTTCTGAGGTGTCGTGTAGCAAGTCTGGTAGATGCCGCACCGTCGCGATGTCTTCCATGGCATCGCAGTCAATCAGCGCTCGGATCATATGCAGCGCCCTTTCAAGCGGTATGGAACGATCTCGCGATGATGACACGGCGCTTTCTAACCGTGCTCTTAAATGGACAACCTGAAAGGAAAGGGCAGACGTTAATACTTGTATGTTTAGCTAAATACCGTATCTCGAATCACAATAGTTTTTTTTGTAATTTGACTTACCTCGCTGGGGTTTGTGAGTGCAGTCTTAAGAATGGTGCCGTTAACGAGGTGAGATGGGATAGGCGGTAAAGGGTCTTTAGGTTTTTCAGGTGGTGACGCTCGACTTGTCGTCGTCGCTGCCTTATTTGCTTTCTTGTGTTTTTTGTATTTCACTTTGTACAGGTTGTAGACCGCACCACTATTTCTCCCACCTGGCATCCGGTCTTCCCGTACGGCTGAAGAATAGAAATTGTTATAATTTGCCATTAATATGACTTGTATGAGGAAATAATCATTTGATGACGATACATACCTTGTAAAACCATTCCTTGTTCAATACATTTCTTGAATCGGCAATATTGGCATCTATTTCTTTGCGCTTTTGTTATTTCACAGCCACCATCAGCGACGCACGTATATACTCGCCGGTTCTGTACAGTCCGTTTAAAGAAACCTTTGCACCCCTCACAAGTGATAATGCCATAATGCAGTCCTGTGGCTTTATCTTCACAAATCATGCAGATCATAGGTTGTTCGTCTTCATCTCTCTCAGCCTCAGGTGCATACGCTCTAAGTTCTGGTCTCGGCAGTGCCAGCGCGCTCGCTCCCGGCACCTGTGACGCGCCCGCCACGTTACCAGCAGCCGCGCTCAGGTTCAACGCGGTTATTTGCTGGTGCGCCGGCAGCTGCGACACATCGCCCGCCCATAGCAACTCCATGTTCAATGGAGGTCCTCGTGGCCGCCTTAACTCACCACCCAGATTGAGTAATAGTCGCGCAGCTGACTCTTCGCTACAGGTAGCCGGGTCAGGTGTGGGAGGCGTTGGAGTATGCGATGCACTGGCAGCCGGTTCCCCACTAGGCGTGGGTGCTGGTAGCGTCCAGAACATTGTTCGAACTCCTCCAGACTCGCCCATAATAACAGCGGGAGTTCCGCGCCATTGCGGGGATCCCCGTACGCCTGGTTTGGGTTCGAGTTGTTGAGGTGGGAAGTGTCCTCCAATAAGTTCTGGTTTGACACCGTTTATGCAGGCAGCAGGTGGCCAGGGTCCTGGCGACAGCGAGGTGTGAGAGCCTGGCGGTGGAGGAGCGAGGATACGTGGCCTGTATTGTTGGGATTCTTGGGATCCTTCAAGCTTTACTGAGGAAAGCGAAGAAGGTGGGGTCGCATCAGGTTTGTTGCTAGCTGGCGAACACTCCGCCTTGACGGGGGCCTGAGCACCCTCAAACTTGATGACGGAGTATGGCGGCGCAGAGCGGATAACGGTGGGATGGCAAGCAGGCGAAGGCGTCGGAGAGCCACCGCCGTCGAATACGGGCGGCGGGTGCGGCGGCGTGCTGCAGCCCGCCTCGGCCATGCGCGGCGACGGTGGGCCGGGGTCCGGCGACGACGTACTGGTATCGGCGGCCGACTCGCCTGTGGGCACACAAATAGCGGTCAACAAAAGTGACAGGCGACCTCTCGTCTCGACGCGATACAAAAAGAACACCATAGACTTTTTAGAAGCGACAAATAGAAACTAGGTGAAATGTCAACGACCGCGCGGCGCGATCGTAGTTAGAGCGCGCGGGGCGCGACGCAGGGACGCGACACTGCACTTCCCGACGCCGCCGACTAGATTAGCTAGCCGGTTGCGTCACGATGCGAGCGCCGCCGCTGCCGTCCCGGACACATACTAAACTAATCTATTGTATTTATGGCTAAGTTTTTAACACATTTCATTATAAGGAGATACCTATGATCTTCCTGTCTCAGATGTAAACCTCGCGTTGAAGACTAATTATTTTGCTCTTATAGTGTTTAGGTACGAAATGCAATATTTTATATAACTATCCGGAATAGATGTGGAAAATGTAGGAAGCGTAGATGCGGGTCGCGGCGCGAGCACGAGATGCAGCGGCGCGCGCGAGGAGAAAGTGAAAGCGGCGCGAGCGCAGATGCGGCGCCCGGAAGCGTTGCGCCTGCGCCCCACACACACCACAAAGGGCTCTACGTCACACAACAATAACGCTATATATGTTATATTATCATTAACAAATAGACACATGAAAACTCCTTATTTAAAAAAAATATATACATGCCTCTAGTTCTAAAAAATATTAGCACTGCTTACCCAAGTCTAACTTCCTAGCATGAAAATCATGTAGATATGTTATAATCATTTATTTCTAATGAGCATGAGATAAACTTTGACAGATTTAAGATGTATATTTAGCAAAGAATGTTAAAATCCGAAAGCGCAATTATTTAACACTGATTTATTCACATTAAAGACACATTAATTATACTATCGATCTTAATGCATCGATCAAGTCATGCTTGCTTAACATACAAAGACGTAAAGATACAAAGCACAAATGCCTATCTATGACAACAGCAGTAACACACCCCCTAGATGTCTCAAATCTATTTTTCCAATAGTTAAAACTAATACTCAACAAATAATATATCAAATCATACATTCTAAGCACGTAAACTTTACCGACTTTTTATTACTAAATCCATAGGCGTTGTCTTTACCCTCTCACGTGACTCGGCTTACATCGCAAACACGGTCAACTGTCCAAAGACTTGAGGGAACTCTTTTTTAATCACATAATTGTCCACAAGGGTTTAATTACGATTTTCAAGAATTTGATAACTGAAAATATGAACAGAAAACAAAAGTATTGCGGTGAAATAATTAACTTCATTTGAGCAAAAGCGCGCGATGCCTGTGCCCGTGGGACGCGCGGGCGCAAAATTTTGCGCGGTTTTGTTTACGCGAGGAAAAGTCGCGAAGAAAGTTTTCCACTGTCGGCGGCGCGACGTCGGGCGGCGGGCACCGCGCAGTGAGCCCGACCTACCGCACTCGCGCTGCCCCCCGCTCCCCGCGGCGCTTCCCGGTCCCTCCCTCCAGCCCGCTATTAGGTCACTCCGACGGCCGTGCGTGCGAAGTGCAACCGCACAATGACTAGTGCAACGCGTGCACCGCTCTCGCTTCGAGGACGATCTCTATTTCACTTCGCGTCCTTTACCACATCATTGGTGGGGACCGATCTTTCTAGCCGCGTGATGCAATACTAGCTAGAGGTTCTAGGTAGACTCACACAAGCGCCTAGATAAACGTCCCGTTCTGATTACTACTTGTTTATGGCTGTGGTAATGTTGCACAATGTAACTTTTCCTGTATCTGGTTGCCTTTGGTGAGCGTTAGAGTTCATTATTTAATGTTAGAGGGTTATTAAATAGTGAGAGGTAATGTAAGAGTGGTAAGAGTTATCGAATGATAAATAAGAGGGTTATGCAAGCACAACCTTTTTCCTATTTGAGTTGGGGCGGATGAACGATCGTTTATTCGGTCGGTGCAGGCCCGAAGGTCGGCGGCGGTCACCGACACAGGGAAAGTGGGTCATGCCGAGCCTCCCTCACCCCTAGCCCGGCGCCACGTCAGCCACGTGACGGCGCCACCTACCCTGACGTAAACGAATCAAACAATTCATCCTAGGGACTCCTCTAACCATTATACGGATTATGATATGCCCTTTGGAGATGTATTTTGAGAAAGGATCAAAGATGGAACTTAGATTTTCCCAGATGAACATGGCTGCTAGAATTGATTTACATACGCACTAATAAATGTAATTAGTTCACTTACTTCTAATTTTTAAACACTCAAATAACATACCTACCATTACTCCTTGACAAATTAATTTATTAGACACTGTCAGGATCAATGTCCTGATGACCTAAAGTTCAACAGCTAAATTTATGAATGAGAAATAATTCCAACATCATATTTATTTATAAATGAGTTTTAATTTGGCTGACTACAAAAGAGCTAACGATATTAATTAATTAATAATATCATTCACATTGGCTGAATAAAATTATACAAAATGAAATAATAAAAAAAAGCATTTTCTTTTTAGAACGTTTAAATTTAAAAAAAAAACGGTACTGCTCATTTTCAGCTATATTACTATACTGACAAGTATTTCATTCCTATTTTGAACGCCATTTTTTTCTGAATTAGTCTAAGTTTACGAATTCTAAAAAGCTATATTTTTTTTAAAAGCATATCTGTAACAAATCGGGTATAAGGGTGATTAATAAAATATGATTGAATATCTTGCATGAAAGTTGTCAGGTAATTGATGTTTCTGTACTTAACAATGCTGTCTGTAAATAATTACGTGAAATCTGACATCCATCAAGAGAAAGAAAGTGTAAAGGTTGGTTATGTTGACCTCTGATTTTTAAGTAATGACGTCCTTTGTGGCTTTCCATTGACAGATACTTTGACACTTGGACAGTGATTTCGTGAACACGAGGTGAATAAGGATTGACATGAAGACGAATTGTCGATCGCTAATGGTTTATTTATTAATTATTAACACCATTCGACAACAACCTAACTAATACTATATAAGGATATGGAAATTTTATCGAGTCAAAAATGGAAATCAATTCCAGGTTAATTTGTTCATAAATGACCATTGAGGCCATTCTGATAATGCACAACTAGGTAGGTAACAAATAAACTGAAAACTATTTATATTCAAAACTTACATCCACTGCTGCTAAAGTTCCTATTTTGAGTTGTTCAATTAAAGCTCACGGCGCGATGGAAAACCGCGCAGCGATACAAACGTAATTGAATTAGTATTAGAGTTAAATCTAGTAGTAATTTATTTACGCACGGCAGTAGCTGTGTTATCGAGAGACCTTCAGCGGTAGTACAACGACTCTGCGATTACAACTTATATATGTAATTTTAGCCTGAAATTATTCACGTATATGATCGCGTATTTATAGGATTGTGTATACCTACTCGGTTTTACTAAACGTTCATACTGTTATGGTTCGTTATGAGTTTATGCCAATTATTGCGATTATTTTATTTTAAATTTAAGTGCAGGATAAATGCAGTTGGCTTTATCCTTGTATATTATTTTTGCAATTAAATATTAATGCATTAAAACGAACTTGCCTATATTAAATAGAAATCTAACAATTATTTTATAAAATGAAAACTTCTATTAATAGTTATCTTTCAAGTAACCCAAA
Organism: Autographa pulchrina; assembly: GCA_905475315.1. Lineage (NCBI taxonomy): Eukaryota > Metazoa > Arthropoda > Insecta > Lepidoptera > Noctuidae > Autographa > Autographa pulchrina. The sequence continues at coordinate 4,696,046 of FR997764.1, forward strand.
AGTCTCTGATGTCATATTGTTATATTCTTTATTTGTTACTATCCCTACACAAATACAAAACAAAGTTCATGAAAAAATATGCGAATTCTTAGGAATGCCCATTTGTCATGCATAATTAAGTACGTAAAAAACAATGGGCTGGGTCGTTATCTCGTTAGTACGTACAAAGTGGTGTGTCACAAATGCGTGTGAGGGGCGCGTCACAGTGACGCTGGCTCGCGTCATGGCGGCCAGCGTCACACCCCACGTGAAACGAAACGTTGCCCTGTACATACCAATCCGTTGATCCCATCTCAAACAAACAAATTATACACAAACTAAACGCAACAAAAAACAATGTATAAAATCAAAAGAGTTTAATACCATTTATTTTTATGAATAAATATATTCCAATTTCAAAACTGAATAAATTCTTTTTGTACACAATTTCATTACCAACCAACAATCGTTGTCTACGAATTTTAAGAAGAATTTAATCGAGTTTTAAAATTAGAATGACTTAGCACAAAAATTATTTCATTCAGTCAGACTGTTCATGATAATGTTATCTCAAACGTAATTTATCTAAATGAAATAAAAAGCTCAATTTAAAAACAAGGTACTAAAAAAGATATTTGTAGTTAAGGAAATGGCAACAACAGATTGAGTTGTTCACATGTTTGCAGCCTCAGGCGTGAATCGTGATGTTACGTTATATGACAGTGAATTCATCTTTCTCTCATGAATAATTCACGAAGCCACAATAGCAATAATTACAGCACCGGTATTTATTGCTTTCACCTTTCGTGGGTTTACGTAAACTTTCTTTATCACCGTGACTTCACTAGCTGCGTCATTATTACGTAATAATAACAAAATATATGTAACATGTGAAAATTTACAAGTTCACAGTTATCGAGAACGTTGCTCTTTCATTTGTGAGTAAAACTGTTTTAAAATTAATGTTGCATGCGAGTAAAACTGCTAAAACAAATAAACCCAAGTTCATTTTTTTTTTTTATTTTGTTTATTTCTTTTGCGGTTCATAAATAGAAAATGATTTAAAAATACTTATTCTTTAGTTCAGCCGTACTTTCCAACAGTTAGACAAACTATTGAAATGCCTAGATTTGAGATAAAAACTTTCGCCTAGTTCCTAAACAATGCTGATCAGATCTATTCAACTTTCATTATAGCATCAATACTTTCAATAAACAAGGCTGTATAAAAAACGTTCCGGTTTTCTTATATTATCTTTAAAATACCAGACTTTATATTATATGCAGTATTTATAATCTGTACGGCTGTATTCTGTAGCGTGTTGAACCGGATCTTGTTTTTGGAAGTGTTTTTTATCTGCAAGTGAAAGTATAATTTCTCGGAACCGGTCGCGACTCTCTCACGGCTTGTTGTTCAACTGTTATTTAACATTTGACGATCGTTATCAAACGCTCATTTGTTGAGCTTCTTGTTGTGTAATTTGTTGTCGATTTTATTGAGTTATCAGAGGAAGAAGATTGATTTTGTTTTTGTTTTCAATAACTTGCATTTTGAAAGATTTGGTTCGCTTTTGAACAGATGCTGCATTTCGAATCCTTTGTTTTGTTTTAAAAGTTGTTTGGACACAACAAAGGAAGGTTAATAAAAATGCATTTTTAAATAAGAACGATGAAGAATGATCAAATAATAATGATTAATTATTATATTTTGACAACAATTTATGCAATTTTAAATTGAATATGTAAATTAACAGCTAATAACTGTATTAAATTGATTACACAATAATACATAATAATATATTTAAAAATCGAATGACATCGACATTTTGATCTAAAAAAATAAATAAATTTAGAACAAATTTATATTTTTTTTAGAACGTCATTACAACAAACACGAGAAGCACGTTTAAATGAAAATGAAATTACAAGTGACAAAGGACTTCACAGCGACAGAAAGTGATAGCGGTCCGTGATCCGCGTCGCAACTACGTGCGACATCTCGACACGAATAACAAGTACTTGTACTAGCAGCCGTATTATGAACTGTAAAAGCAATCATAGTTCAGTTGAGGTACAGATACGACACTAAACTCTACAGCCTCACATCTCTATTATAAGCACAGTCATGGTTATACAGAATAGGGACGCCGGATCAATCGATTAGGTCTCTGACTTTATTTGTTATCGATAAAGTAACAGATCACGTAACACGCTAGACTGTATGTCAGCCCTTTGTGTCTCATTGACGCGGAAAACTAACTCCAATGTCTATAGTGTTCTTTTTCTTAGTCGCGGACACGGAAAATCATGAATATAAAACAGAAAATATTAATACTACATGTTTACTAGCAATTATTGAATAAAAAGTATAAAATCGAATTTAAATGAAACAGAAAGGTCGATAAAACTGATTATTATTTATGTGTGAAATTATGTAGAAATCTACTTCATTTTAATTGTATGGACTTAATTTGAATAGTCAATGATGAGGATAAAACATGTAGTATTCATATTAGATTAATTTGCATGCTGCGTTTGTACTTACCATCGCTGCTACATCGGGAGTCAACTTTCCGCCTCTTAAGTTTGAGGTCTTGGAACAGACTCATGTTGTCGAGGTCACACGGGCCGCGGCTGAGTGTCATTATTCCTGCGAACAAAAAAATAAACAAATTAGAATCAATTTCAAAAATCTTTTTTGTTTTTATCCGTCAATACTCAATATATAAAAAGTTCAATGTTCAAATGAGATCTTAATGAACTGAAGTTCTAAATTTAAACCTAAGATCTCTGCCAAGATCTTTTCTGTACAGACAGAATAAACGATAATGGTTTTATGGATTACTAAACGTTAATGTGGACGCATACTTCGTGTGTACGTCTGTATATTGCTTTAATTTACTTTTTTATTTGTATAATTCCGTGTCTCACTTCTGGCCAAAGGCCATGTTTATATACCACAAATTTTAATTACTAGAAATCTTATCAACGAAATATTTTTAAACAATTATACTTTACAAATTTCACAAATAAAATTTTGCAAATATTTTCCTTCATGCTACTTTTAAAACATGACATGTTTTTTTAATTAATTGCTATATTTATGAAAAGGTTACTCACGGCAATCAGGCGACATATCAGGTCTACTAATGTAGTACGGCCCTGATATTATAGGGTAACGGTCGTGCATCATGAATTAAATTATTTATTTTCCGCGGATTAAATGTATCATTTTTCAATGTCAGCCCGGTTCATGGCTAGTTGTGACTACGGGCGAAGAGCGCGCAACCCTACGTTTTATTTAGATGTCGCGATTCCATTCATCTACGTAGAGAGGTTTTATAGCTTTGATAACGCAGGTAATGGAATTTGTAGTAGATATCGTACGTAAACGTATAGCGTGAGGTCACACACGAAAGTGTTGCATTACTACCTAATATTTAATGCGTCTTTCGTTCACACGTCATTGTTCACGTAATTTTCTTCTTATTTTGTAACCATCTTATAGGCTGAGTGGTTAACAGTCGTCTATAAGGGTCATAGGTTCGATATGAGAACAAAATTAACTTGTATCCCATGTCCGTTAGCCTTATTTTTAATGACCAAATGACAACAAATTATACTTCACACTGAAATAATAACATGTTAGGCGGATCTCATGTAGTCAATAACGGTTGTTTCTAAATAAACGCTATTAGTATAATGATATCCATATCTTAACACATAAATTCAACGTGACGAAATTATCGTCACGAAATTCATGACCGATTAATGTATCGATATTGTAGACAATCGATACCAATTGATGTAGGAATTTGCACATCCATTACGTAGTTCCTTTGTACACGATGTACATAAATACTATGTAGCCACCACGTGACAGGTCAATGGACAATGCTCATACGTCACATGGCTAGCGAAACAACATAATTTTATCAAAATAGGTTCTTTAACCTCACGATTTTAAATACATGAGTACATTTATCGTGAATGTATCTCTCTTGTTGATACATTTTTGTACAGAAGACAAGCGTGGGCTGTAATTGTCTGCTCGCCTCATAATAATATGGGACCGAAACTTTATACATTACAATATATTGTATTTAAATATTCAAAAGTGGAAGAAAATAACCGAGGCTTAATACGACCTTTGACGTAAAATACTAGTGTGTATAGTATAGTATAAACAAATGACTATTATTTTGCGTAGTTGCTGAGTTTAATAGGTTTTTCACAACATTATCATTGCGTGACCGAATGGAACATAAGTTGCCGGTACGCATTTGTAAAGTAGTGTGGTAACATTGACGTAGAATACGAGAAAAACTCGTAAAATATTTATAGCGTAGTCCGCCGCGTGATAAGAGATTGAGTCATTCAAACGTCACTTCACAGTTTAACAGTGGAGATTAGAACAATGCACCGTGACATGGCAACTGTAATCTTAGTTTTTATTTATCTAATCACAAGCATAAGCCTAGACTGACGCATGTGTTTGTATAAAACTGATCGAGACTGTTTTGGTTGTAAATTATTTTAAATTTGCTTAAACAGTTTATATTTAAATAATAACAAGACTATTTTGTTTATAGACCTCTTAGTAATTTCATGTGAATAAATATTACGCCGCGAGATAAATTAGTCACTGCGATCTGTTTATCTGTTGTACCAGCCGAATCTAGCGGATTAAATTAGAATTACGACTATCTGAGTGCAATGTTCTTTAATATTTTTGTCAACAAACGAACTCTAGATCGTCTCTAAAATAAACTGTATTGAGTCAAAGACCTTGGTAATGACGTGTTGATTGGTTAATAATATTATCCGCGAACGATTTGGCGTCGCGACGTTCGCGAGCTTTCGCAAGGTCGCGAGCTTTGACTTCCGCAGACATATAGGAAACATACCGCATATATATTATTACCTGTACATACCTACTCAAATATACGATAAGAGAATTAAGATAAATGGAATTTAAATTGCCCAATCCAGTTCTGAATCCAATAGTAAACACACCGCATTTTGATCTACTAGAGATATTTACGATAATGTTACTATGTTTGTTCTTTGTTTGAATTTATAATTTTATTATGTTTAACCATGAACATGACACTTTATAGCTCTTGAATATTGGCGTTTTAAAAATTTGCGTTGGTCTGTGTGCGGAAGCGGAAGTAGGTATTATTAAGTGTCTCAACTTGTCACTTTAGCTTAATGGTCAGTAAACTTTTGAAGGAATCTACATAATAGTTTTGTTGTGCCAAAATCAAGGTTAGAACAAATGATAATAAAATATTATGGACTCACAATTACAGTTTTTTTTATCCCATTAAATTCCCAAGTATGTTTTAAAATTTTGTTAGCCGATTTATAATAACCCTATATAATTATCATAAACAAACAAAATCAGGACCAATCACCAAAGTACACATAATAAAAAATACGACCCACAACTAATAAATATCGAAATATTAATCGTCTCATACATATTAATGTTATTTATTATCGATAAAGGGTTACTAGGCTTTGATCTTGAACGTTCCCGCCTAAAGCGAGATCACACGGAAGCCTGCGCGCGCGCACGTCCCCGACCGGGGTCGGTCACTTGACCGTACCGTTCGGCTTTGTTTAATTGCATTCATTATTGTTGCTCATTAAATTGTACGTGTTGCGTCCTCGCGTTAAGTACAGAATTTGAGAATACGTTTATTTATTCTATTGTTTTTTTTTTATAAGTAAGTACCTATGACAGCGATGTGACGACGAATGTTTTTAATTTTCTGGCCAGTACTGTCTATGTTTAGAAAACTGTTGTTCTAAATTCATATCTATACTTATAATAAATCTGTAGAAGTGAAAATTCTGTACATTGAAAATATCGAAAAAATAAATGGCGGGGTGTTACTAGACAGACAGCAAACCGAAAGTGTGAAAAAAAAAAATTTGTCTGTCTGTCTGTCTGTTTGTTCAGGTATCACGCAAAAACTACCGGTTCGATTACGATGAAACTTGGTATAATAATTCTTTATTATCCTGGGCACCACACTGGTTAGTTTTTATCCCGGAAAAGTATAAACAATAAAAAACAAACTTAATTTTGCGGTTAAAAACTCATTGATAAGTTTCGTCATCCACGCGAACGAAGTCGCAGGCACAGCTACTTTTTAATATATCCGTTAGATTTAGGTAAACTGGAAAATCGTTTATTAAAAACTGAAATCTTTCAGGATAAGTTTTTACATAGTGTTTTTAAATAATTTTGTACATGAAATAAACATTTGTCATGTATGACCTTGCACATATCAATATTACATTTAATTTTATTATAAGTACATGCATTTAAAACCTAAGCACGTATATAAGGTCAGCATGGGAACCTCATTGAAGGGCAATGTTTCCCACAAAGCAAGGTTGGTTCAAATTAAGGGCTTGGTATAAACGTTGGCCGAAAGTATTCTAGTAGGCAGAACGGAAGTGTGGTGACCTCTGCTGCGGTCGCCCGCAGAAAGCCTCCGGTGTTAGGGTTCCGTCTAAGACCAGTAAAAAAAAAACACGTATTGAAAACACCGTGAGTTTCTAGATTTAAGTTTCACTGTTTTACGAATTGAACCACGTTGTAATTCAGGCCTATAAGTCTTGGACAATAAGTTACTCTACATGTAGCGCAATGTCAAGAAAATGCTTATCATCAAACAAGTGGTTGTTTGTTTAAATCAGTACATAGAAACAGCTCAGTAGTAAATAGATTAAGCTCACGTGAGTAAACAAGTCATTAACAGTAAAATACAGTAGTTTTATTTATGACCATGTTAATGACTTATGAAACTAGTTCGAAATTGCTGTTTATTTTTAACGAAGTCGGAACTATCACAAAATAAACAATGAAAAGACTTTAGATAATGTTTGTTGATAAATGAATGACCGATTAATTAGTCTCGGAGACGTCTAATTTGTTTTTTTTTTGTTAGAAAAGTTATCAGCCAGTTTCAACTGTATACTAGAAAACAAAAGCGCATCGTTCGTATTTTAAAAGTACACCTGCCTGTCTATTCTGTTAATAATTTCGGTGACAGGTGAGAGTGAAGTGATAATAAAGCTCACTTCAAAAGTGAACCCAATTGACCTTGATTTAGAATTCAAATTCGAGAAATAATTTCGGTGACAGGTGAGAGTGAAGTGATAATAAAGCTCACTTCAAAAGTGAACCCAATTGGCCTTGATTTAGAATTCAAATTCGAGAATACGTATTTGACATCTCACTGCGGATTCCGCTGTCGAGACATGAAAATAATGTTACAGAATAGCAAGGCTGATTTCAGATATTTATTTTGCATTACACGAAACATAACGAAGTAACAAGTTCGGAATATTGTTAGCAGTGTAGAATGTATGAAGCCGGGCCGAGAATGTTGTAAGTCGTCAAGGTTGGTTCGTACCAACTGATAGTTTCTGCTCTTCTTGCATCATCCTAAGTCTAAATGCACTAGCTGTATGTACGGAAAATGTTAGGTAAAATTCCTCTTACTGGCTATTTCTTAAGTGTACGACTATATAAAAATAATCTACCCAATGTGCTAGTTAGATAGAGATGAAGTTATTTTGACAAATAAGAGGTATTGTTTTTTAATTTTTGCCAAGTTTAATACATAAAATAGTCGGACACACCTACACACCATAAATAATCAAACTGATGATATAGGAAGAGTTTAAGTCAATATGCTTTGCAATTTAAATGACATCATTCTCAATTCCAAAATTTAAAAAAAAAACAGCAAAGACCTTAGTTCTTAAAAATTAGCATAACCCGACTTAATAAAGATGTTCGTTCTATCTAATGAGTGTGTACGTAAGAGTAGACATCTTATTCTGTCCGTGTTATTGCAGGAAGTGTTCGGGTGGTTCCGGTCGCAATGTCAGTGTCGCTTTCGAGGTCGCCTGCCCGATTCGGCGCCAACGACCGAACTTACCTGTACGGCCTAATGTGGCTTTGGACACCTCAGGGCTGTGTTGCAAGACCGGTAGGTCGAATGAACTGATGTAAAAGATCGGAACTTTGAAGGGCAGAATGAATACGTTCATTCATTCATTCACTATAAAGTAAGATTTAGAAATTGTGTTAGAATTTTCGTGGTTAATGTTTTATGTGTTTCGTTTTTTGAAATGAAACTGTTGTTTAACTTTAGATATTGTACATATTTGTTGCTTTTATATTATCAAGTAGTAACAGCTTAAGATACATAGTTTGAGAGACCATGAAAACGTTTCGTTGTAACATCGCTAGCATTTTTATTATTACACTGAATAATGAAATAGACTTATCGTAAAGCTATTTCTGATTTCACACAGTCCTAGTTTTATTCTGTTTGTTTATATAACCCCAAAGAATTTAAATATCAGATCATGACGTCATCAATGAGACAATGATTTAACTAATCATCAATGAATTGATTTGTATATGACTCGTCGAAATACCAATCTTATTAATAATATTAGATAGGAAACAAGATATAAAATACTTTTATTGTTTGAACGATAAAAATATTGATACCTATGCAGCTATGTGATTACAAACTGTCTGGTGTCCCCAATAAGTATGTATTAAAACGAGGTTTAAGAGTCTAGACTGTCGTAATGACCTCACACAAAAAAAAATATATTTTATTTTACAAAAAATTATATATTTTTTGGAAAAAAATAATGCTTATTTTATTTATAATTAAAAATACAACAATAGTGTGTCTATGATACGAGCCCCAATGCTGGGCCTCTCTCATGGCCTCTAGCACATGCGCCTTGACATTCAGGCTGCTGCGCATGCGCTCACAGCTAAAACGTTATATTTTAAACAACACTTCCGATCCGCCGACTTCCTATTTTACTAACAACATTCCTCTACAATAATAACCATACCTATCATACCTACCATACTCTAAGTCATCGATAATGCCATACGGAACCCGGTAATATAATTATAGTAATTAATTAGTTAACTTTTTATTTTTTCTAGAATATTCTGCAGTTTTGAGCTTCCGGATAAAATGCAGCGGTCCAACATTGGGAACTTGAGATGAAATTGTTAAGGTCATGTATACGCAACAATCTTGGAAGTTACACTATCAAAAATATATGGAAGTAAGGTTTACTTGTATATAAATGAAATATAAAACATTATAGAATTACAAGTGCTTATCAGGGTAAAACAAGTATTCACAAGTAACTTGTAAAGATAACATTTCAACCGGTTTCTTGTATCAACGTGTAGTTGAACCCACCAATGTCGCTCACAGCACTAACTGTACATAAAATGACATAAACAATCAACAATTGTTTGCTTGCCATACAAATATTGCGAGCATTCACCCGGGAAGTTGAGTCAGGTTCACCGAAATTCAATCCAATGATCCCTATAGTTTTAGCACTTCTCCCAAACACGTGACTGAACCAGCTTTTTACATATCTCATACATATGCGCACACTCATCTTGTAAATGTGTTAACGCCATTTAAACTCGGAACAACGTAAGCCGTATTCAAATTGGCGAACAATAGTGTTTTTGACAGGCAAACTAACGCACCTATTATTATCGAAACTACAACGTCCTCCCACTACAATGCTTTGAAAGGAAGCAGTGACATTCTGTACCTTTTCGCTTTCACCGCATTGGAAAGTGAGCGTAAAAAACGTATTTCGGCAACGGCAAAATGGCGCGAGATCAACAACCTCACCATCATAGAATAGTCATAGACAAAGGGCGGCCATATTGTAACGAAAGTAAAAGTGGCCGGTCATAGACTATGGAGTCACGATCATGATCCACGAGACGATTTGGGAATGTCATGGTTACCGCTCAATGGTAGAACGGTAGAACTGTACTTCTTTTGTTTTGCAACACACTGTTTAATTTATTTTTAAAAATTGTGTCAGGTTTCGGTATAAACACTGGAAGATGTTGAACCAGTTAGGTGTTATTGTTTTCAATTCAAAGTTCATGCGAGTATGCAAATTAACCGTTATAGGAAGCGGAGGGCATTTTATAAATGTATTTTGGTGTTGATGATATTGCGCATCTATCATGTTTCCAAATATATGTTATTCACACATAACCATTATATAAAACCTCTAAAATATTTATTCCATTTAATGTGGAAAACGAAACACAAACTTTTATGTATAAGTTTAAATTAATTAAAACATATTTTTATTTAGCTATATTTTTTGTATTTTTCTTAAACAAAATCTCTTATTCTTTTTACTGACAATGAATGTATAATGACAAAATATTTCAAAAAGCAACTATCACAATTCGAGAACAGTTTGTTGAAAAACAATGTTGTTTTTAACTTTATTTAAAACACCGTAGTACCTTCGTAGCAAGACTACATTCATACTTTAACGTTTTACGCGACATTTTTATTCATTTATATGTATTATTTTTTTAATACACATTTTAAGTCATTATAATTTTATAATGTGATTAACATTCTATATTTCCAGAAATAATTTAAGTAATTCACATATTGTTTTATCCAAAAAACATTAATTATTACTAAAAAGAAGAGAAAAATACCAGATATAAAAACTGTCAAATATATATAAAAATATAAATATAGTAATATTGACGATAGTACAACAAAGTTTTTCTCATGAATTGAAATGACATGTATTATTGACTGTCTTATAGGCACTGCGTAGCTCGTAGCACATGGCTACGGGCGATCCGTTCGTTCACAATAATATAAGCATATCCCGAAGTAGGTTAGTTTGATTAGTGTTATAATGTACGGACATAAGAATATGCAACTGTGGTTAGTATTTTAATTTAATGTGAATTATTAATCGTGGTTTTTTTTTTTTTATTTATGGTTGAACGCAGTTTCCTGCATTTTCATTATTCTTTTTGGTGGTCAGGGTGATTTCTGGTAAATAATCACAATATTTACCCATGGTGGAGGTCATCGTCTGCAGTTGGTGCGCGTGAGTGGAGGCGTCCAGCGCCTCGTCGGGCCCCAGCTTGTCGCCCGCCGACAGCTTGCTTAGCGCTTCAACACGCACATCACACGAAGACCACCTTGTTCCGAATTCACCGATCACCTTTTTAATTTACGTCTCCGAAAATTTTTGGACACACCAACTCTCAGCATAGTTTTTCAACGCAAGCACTAGACACGTTCAGCATGCAGAGTCCGGGGCACTTCCTGTGGAGCAAGCACACAAGGTTTGCGCGGGCGCGGATCGCAGTCTCGTCGCGGTTGTCTGCGCACTCTCCGAACCTCTCGATTCGGCAAAATCACGATAACGACTGCGCGCGAATGTCGTCATGTCGAAATTCGAAACACTTTCACCTAAATATTCCGCCTCCGTTTCGGCGGACGCGGGCGTCGCTCTCGGCGCTCACGCACACACCGCTGACTCCGTCAGTGCTCAATTACGTACGCTGTAAAAATTGCGTCAGTGTTTTTCGTAGCCGACCTTACACTCGACGAGTACACTGCCGAAATATAGTTATCTCTGTCTTGTACTCATTCACCGTTACGCGTGATGTTTTTTGTTTCATTTTTTTTATCTGGCTGTTTCGTCCATGGACGCGCATGTAAGTGTGCGGATTTCGATAGCGGGGTCGTTGAACTGCCGAAAAGGGATTCGGTATGGTTAGTAGCGATGTTTCAGTACTGACTAGGATGGGCCGCAGTGATGTCGACGGGTGTGTGGCGCAGCGTGGAGGTATAGCGTGTGTGGTCTGATGGCAAGTACTAATGGTCGCCAGCGCATAAGTAGGTCAGACGCACGCGCACGCGCTGTTCTTCATGACCGCGCAACGACTGTCTTACAGAACGATAGCGTTGTCTTCAAACTAATATGAACACGAATGCGTTCTTCAGTTTGTTTGTACCTCAGAATAAAATATGTGTCAAACGACACGCAACATTACAGATACAAAACGTTTGCGTTCGAAAATGGCAGGTTTTCATGATTTCGCAAAATGACCTTGTATTACCTCCTTAAGCAAACTAAAATTTCTTCTGTTTAAAAGAAACTCTGTATTTACTTTATTCAATGTTCCGAAAGAAACATGTTTGGGGGTTACACAAACATTAACGTGGTACTTATATTAAAGTAATAATGTATCACTATTAGACTGTTATTGTCACTGTGTCAGCCTAGTTAACCCCTTAGTTTTTGTCTGAAAGGTTAGCCGGGCCGATGGCACACATATGTGTCGGATTACATTAAAGCGAGTTCATTCGCTTCGGCCGCTATTCAACAGTATCTAGATTACGCTTTTGATTCATTGTTCGAACAATGTGCTGAGTAGTACTAAATAACTTTCTCGTTTTATTTTGTATGAAATGTTAAACATGTCATTAAGTATGTATGAGCAATAATGAGCATGTTTAATATATTATACTAGTATTCTATAAAGAGCTAAGTAGACCTACGCTAATGCCGTCTAGTATTGAAGTTACTACTAAATTATGGCATATTTATGACCAGGAAGTCAAACTAAAATTTTCAGCTAGCTTATAATAAACCATAATTGGTTACAATTAAATTCTACGTGCCATTTCATTTAAATCTGCAGTGACTGGTACAATTCTACCGAGTGTTGCAAAAACTTGTTGTTTAGACGTTGCGGCGTATTGCTCAATTGAGATGGGGAAGCCCGTCACCCTCAGATGGTTTTCATGGTCTGTGCAATACAAGACACATTGACATATTATTATTAGTCCGCCTCGTTGCTTTTAAAGAGTGCCTATCGCAATAAGGAAGTTTCTCCTTGACAGTTCTATAGAAACCTGGCTTGGAAAAAGTAAATTAATTCGTTTTCTGCTCGTGATTATAATAGGAAGCCAGAAATAAGCTGACTTTCACATTAATTTTCAATTTCCTAAAATAAAGCAAACTCAGGATCAGAGTTACAGTATCTAAGAATTCTTTACAATTTACAAGGGTTTGTTAACCTCTTCTGAAACTTAAAAAATCATTCCGTGAAGTTACGAAAATAACTTGTTTATACGAAAGTTTCGAAGAGTTAGTTAACGTTCGTACAGCTTCAGCGAATGGTGACTTAGGAACTGTTGCAACACTTCAACCCTGTATGTTAATTTTAGTTACGACATAGTTTACAAACATACCTTTGAATAATAGGATATATTATTATAGACTCATATTTATAAGGGCCGTGTTTCTTCACCAATTGGAATTCCTCAACACGTATCATCAAGCCAGTCAGTAAGGAACTTCAAAATGTTATTCAAAAATCATCATCTAGAATTTGCAAGCGTAGTGTGGAACCCGCACTATGCGGTACACTCACAGAGAGTCGAAAACGTTCAGAGAGCATTCACAAAGCACCTAGCTTATGCCTGTGGTAAAATATCCCCTCGATGTCCATATGACCAACGTATCTAATGCTACGAGATGAATACTCTACGCGACCGTCGACTGATGCATGATCTCATGTTCTTTTACAAGTTGGTAAATAACAAATTGGACTGTATTAAGCTGGTGGAGCGTGTTGAGCTGAAAGTACCCTACAATATACCTAGATACCCCATTACTAATTTATATAATATCAAAACATCAAACACAAATATTGGCGTAAACTCGCCACTTCTCAGACTAAGTAGAGAGATGAATCTTTACATAAAATCCTCACCTGATGTGGATATCTACCAAGTCTCCTTCAATGTCTTTAAAGCCCAATTACTGGAGTCTCGAACATTACAGCACAATGTTTTTAAAGTTTTTTAAGTTAAAGTAAGCTACTGGTTACCTGTTTTTTAGTTATATCACATATATATTTTTATTGTTCTTTGTTTTCCTTTGCCTAAGATTGTGTGTAGCCCTAAATTTAAGTCTTTGTTTTATTGTTTTCTTAGTATTCTAATTTTACTTTTATTTTAATATCCATTGTTATCACTTTTCTAATGTAAATGCTGGTTAACCTGTTATTGGCAACTGTGTAAGTCCAAGTCTTGTTATTCTATTATTTTTGATCTCATGTACACAGAAGCTGTTGGTGAACCTTTTTCAAAAAATAAATAAATAAAAAAAATAAAATAAGTTTGGAATAAGGTTGACAACATGTGATGCCGTTTGGTGCGGTCACCATGCGCTGCTGGTATGCGCTCGAAGTCAGGTAGCCGCGGTATATTTAGCCAGGACCGACCGAAACTGGGTTAACTATTCTCCCGAAGAAAACACGGCCACTCGAAATATTGACGCAACGGTCTATGTATGGGTGGCCTATCTGAAGAATGGTGAAAGCGAGCCGGACCGAATAACCCCAATCCCGGCTCTGAGAAAACAGGAAGTCCTGTTATATTTGATACCACATTTGTTATTGTCTTCGACGCGAGATTATCTTATTCATTCTTTGTTTTGCAACTGTCAATATTTTGTCTGGCTATAATGTTCTCAATTTTATGACCATTTCGTCGCGGTTCAGTATCTTTTATTGTTTCAGTTGTGTAGCATCTAGCTTCAGAGTTGAAGAGAATTTAGTACATATACCTTTTAGTTAAAGTAATTGCATTATTTTATTTAATGCACTAACTATGGTGTGATACTAGTGTTGACTCAGACCTGTATCGATAACAAAAGTCCAATGGTTACAATAAAAATCGTGACCAACTTTGACAAATGATAACAATTTTATAGGTGTATCAGATGCCTTGCCTAAATATTTGGACTGTACAAATATTTGAGTTTGATATTATAGAAATGTACTGCCAAAGTTATCTTTAACAAACTGACATTCTTCATTGTACATTACGTTAAAAAGTTAACAAAAAGATTTCGCAACCACAGCACAGTATTTAGAATTTCGTTCCCATCGTTTGAAATGTTTATCAGTTGCTTATTGAGGCATATCGATCGATTCATTGTATCGATACGTTGGATGTACTATGGATGTTTTTCACACGCTCCGGCGAGACTAGGTGATCTAGTTGAAGTTGAACGACCTACCTTAAGCGGCGACCAACAGTCTTGCGTAATTCGTCAAAATATATTGAAATAAGCAAAACCACGAAAGTCATTGTTTGATAAGGCAACCGGCTGTTGATAAAGTGTTCTTTTATAGTTATGACGATAGTTCACGAAACGATACATAACTGGGACTATGGCGATCGCATGTTTAGTTTTTAGAACACCTGTTTGTATCAAAACGATCAGTACTTAAGTTTTGAATAATGGAAGGAATAATTCGTACTGGTTTAAATCATAAATACTTCCTTAAATGAGTACACTATTTTTTTCACGTATTTTAGTTGCTATGCACATTCACGCTTAGATTACCTGCAATCAATAGACATTATATCTGATGTAGACATGTTACTATAGCTGACCGATTACATACAAAGTGACGCGTTGTTATGATCTCGTTAAGTACTGACGTTTTGTCTGTGGATTGTGTGACACTCCAAATTTTGCCGAATCGCGCGATAAAGGTGTGAATGACCTCACTCATTGGTAAACATCGCGACAAAGCGAACCTAAATTAAACTACTGCACTGTTTCCGCGTTTTAAATTTGCTAAGTAGACAATCGACCATGACTGCTCTAAATACATGATTTATTGAACTAGGTACTTATGTTCAGTGATCACTATTTAAAGTATTTTATTGCCTATTGGTGTTAATACAATTATATTTTACGAGTAGTAAATGCCGCTGTCATAATTTATGAGTTGAACATAATAATTATATTGTCGTGTTTGTAAGGTGTTTGCTGAGTCTATATTTCAAAACTCCTTTTGTACGAAATATCGGTGTGAACTTGTTTACTGTTTCCGTTAACTATATTTTAAAACAAATTGTCTTTTATACCTATTTAGTTTTATATACTATTCCTGCTCTTACAAATTATTTCTCACTGAGGTATCTCATATTTAAACACAAGCTATAATAATTATCATAAAACAAAAGATGCTCGCACTTAGCTTTTGTTTAACGAAAGTTTAAGTGTGTTCACCAAACTGCATAAAAGTAAAACTACGTCAATTTTAACAATGAACAATAGTTATGTCAATGACACAAATCGCTATTGTTGTAAATTTTGGTTTGCGGGACCCGGTATGACGGACAGATACCTCGCCAAAAATATATGCATGCATTCATATTGATGTTATCTTTATTGAAAGAAAGTTCTCGAATTAGCATACGATTCTTCAATTCAATCATGTATTCCAACCCGTATGAGATTTAAAACATAATTGTATATACATATTTCACACAAATTGCTTGAGTTGAATGTCAATGGCATAATATTTTGCGAATAATTAACGATGCAAAATTGATTTCGTGATCTTAACCTAAAAATACTGGTTTATAAATTTCTAAAGTGAAAATGGCGTCCAATCGTTTGTTATTGTAGAGGTACTTAGATGACACAGTTTATTGATTTTATGGTACTCGAGATCGTGAAAAGGAATCCACGCTGTTTCCTATTACATAAGTGGCGAGTGCGGCGCGCGCGCACCATCGCGCCGAGGCCTCGCGCGAAGCCTAGTTTCACAATCGCAACGCTCAGCCACCGCAGCCGTTTTCACTTTTTCGCTGTCAAGAACGAACGCTAACGATAAACAAACTAACATTTTGGCCGTCACTGCCAACCGATAAATTTAATACAATGTCGATACAACCCGTTCATGCCAAAACATTTCGACATGTAGTGCTTTGAGTCTAAGTTCAAATTGCATTAAAACAACCTCGTAACCTACGACAAACTTAACTTTGCACGTCGTGGTTTGAATAGCGAATCGTAAAGTCTTCATTGGCAATGATTTTAATTTAATTTGAACCTTATTCCAAGGGCATTCAATACATAATAAATTAGCTTCAAATACGACTAATGCCGTTATGTTATACAAGAAGTGGTTGTAGAAATACCGAGGCTGTTCATTGACCTTTTTCGGCACATAACATAGCGAAACAAAAGGCGAATTTTGTTAGATATATAGAGGAACCTTGATCTGCAATACACTGCCATGTTGCGAAACGAGAATAATGTATTCAGTATCATCTATTAATACCATGATGCTTTTAATACCTCTCTCTTTTGTGGTGTACATAAAACGCTGTCAATTAATGTATAGAATATAATAAGTTGTAAGTACATCCCCTCATGGGCCAAATAAAAAAAAAAAAACATACCAGCATTATGTAGTACGGAAAGTTGAACCAATCTTATTTACAGTAAAAGTGGCGATATAAAAGATTTTGTAGCACCTAGTTTGTAACGGCCGGCGTAGCTCGTAGCACAAGCTTCGTAGCCTTTTCAGTTTACGTACATGACATTGGTGAATGTTAACTTTGATTGTGTTATTGTGAAACCGGGTTGATACGAGTACTAATATCGTGAAAACATCTCAGTTGCGTTACTTAACATTTTGAAACATGTTACGAATTAAATGTTCAGACCGTTTGACCTCCACCTTTCATTTTTGTATTTGAAACGAAAATACTCTCATTAACCAAGATTAAAAATACGTGTAAAGTTTGGTAAACAAGAGTGAATGCAGTCAAGCTAATCGCTACAGCGTATTGTGTGGGGATCTAAGACTGCTTGGCTGTCATAACAATCGTAAAGGCTGACATTGCCTCTCACCGACACGTAACCGACAGTTACGTAAAAGGTCTTTACCCTTGTTTATTTGGGACAGCTATATTAAAGAGATGTTTTAATTTACGAGTATTAGCACTTGTTCGGTATTGAGTAACTCTGTACAATACTGAGTGCTAGTCACCATAATCACAGCATTTTTCAATAGGTGTTTAGGCAATATCGAGCTTTTAGCAGTTTGTTGACGACTCAAAGTTTGCTTTGTGTTTGCGAAAGACTTTTGATGATCGAATGGTTGGGTGTGGTTAGAGCCACAATTCAATCGGAAAAATTATCGCTTTGACTTTAAATTGATGTCATAAAATTTAATTGATTCGGCCGATAGATTAGTTGTGTGCTCTGAATTGATAAAATGATTCAATTTATTTAACTGTTTGTCGAAATATGGGCGTTAATCTTACTACCTATTGTAATATTGTGTAGGAGGAGATTAATTTAAAGATTTTCTAGAATTAAACCGACTAAATTTTAAAATGACTTGCCTTCAAATTAGTTTAATGGTCTATAATTATGTTTGCACTAGACCACAATTGAGATTCAAAACAAAACAAGTAGAAAACATCGTTAGTTCTAATGGCTAGTGCTGCAGATACAATTGTCGATTTCGTAAAATGTAGTCTAGACTGCAAATCCCAGATTATATTCTCAACGTACAGACATATTGTATAATACCTTGTTAAAGCGAAGCATTTCCATGTAAAATATTTTACGTAAACAAAATTAATTCATATGATATTTTTTTATGAATGCTATTTATTATTTATTTATTTTTCTCATTTTTTTTTTCTTATTATCTTCATCATATAATTCGACAGCTTAAGATAAACATGAGTACTATAATAAGATTAAACTGCCTTATGTAATTAACAACTCTCTACACATTCTTGCATGTCTAATGTACGTGTATACAAATCCACGTGCGAATATCTGGGATTTACATAGAGTTGCCCTTTACAAATACACGTGCGATTTTCTGGGATTTTGCAATCGCTACCGATGCACGATGGTCAGTGCATCTTTGCGTAAACTCTCGGTGACTGCAATGTCACATGTTATGTAAGATCAAACAAATTTATCAATGTTCAAGTCATGACCAAAGCTGCTCAGAATTCATTATATTTTACTTTAGTTGTTATGGTTTCGAAAGCATCTTGTTTTTGGAAATATATAGAATATTCATCAACATTATTACAATAATAAATCTTGGCTTTTTATCTTTGATAGCATCAATCTTCGAGATATATATTTATCGAGGTTCAGTAGAGAAGAAAAGTATCGCACTTAATGAACTAGACGAAACAATGGCTTAAAGCAATTCGACGGACGTGCCTTAGAAAACATACAGATTGCAGAGATACAATCGCGAAGCAATCTATCTGTCTGCCATAGAGCAACATCATATTAAAATGTGCGAAACCGTTTCGAAAATAATAAGGTTCGTATTGTTTATAAATTTACTTTTGACTCACCGCGCCAGTTGCATGTCGGTTACGAAATTTTCATGAGACCAAAAACACTAAAACGAATTTCCTCATATAAACTGGCGTTAACCCAGCTACGAGAAATACTTGTTGCGGCGTCATCCGCTATGTTTCATGGTATTTTAGTTTCCTATTTACTGCTCGCATCTATTTTGCCGTTCTGAAACACGATATGTGTTGCGACATCGATGTGCATGTACAGTTTCGTTTGAAAACATTATTTGTCCAACGATGACATTTTTCTTTCAGACAGCACACAATTTGATACTAAAACATTATAAATGAGAGTAATGAAAATATATCTTTCCGAGGAATATATCATGACAAACCAGCGACGGTCATATGTTTAATGTCCCTCCAAATGGAAGGATAAATGAATGCGCTGACAGGATTAGCAGAGTTCTTTCGAAACAACGACGCGACGTGTAAATGTGTTAAATATAATTCAAATTTTGTTGCGTTTAAGTTATTTTCAGTCATACCTACACCATTTGTTGATCGCTTATTTCTGAAAATTCCGGGTGACGGGTTTAAACGGTGAGCAGTTTTAGGAATTGCATCCTGACGTATATGTTAAAAGTATCCGTTAGTGCAACTGCTCGCATATTTGTCTCATGCAATAAGATAATTAGGTCTCTAGTTTTGAGTGGTTCGGATGTGGCGGGAGGGTTAGTGGGGGTGATTGAGCACGCGATGTAGTCACGCGAGCTCGCCACAGTAACACACTGCTAAAGAAACTGCGAGGAAAACGCCTTCCGGGGTGAACGGCCGCGTTGCGTAAAGCGCCCGCGCCGTGGCACTGTGGCGCAACACGCCCCTCCGCCGCGGCCGGGCCGGGCCGCCGCGCGCGCAGCGACATCTAACGGAACACCGCGATTTTGTTATAAATCGCAAGTGCTTTGTTTAGTGGTATTTCTGTTTTAAATTTATGTTTTAGAAAATATAAATGTATCAAAGTGCCTATTAATCTGTCTTTGTTAGTGCTATTAAATTTTATAAATCATAACATAATTTATAGAAATATTTACGTACAAAATGTAATAGGCTAGTAGTATTTCAAATTGAATATCTTTTACTGTATTTTGCTGCGTATGAATTGCTTGCCAGATTTGCATCGTCAGGTGCTTGAATAAAGAGAATTTACTCGAATCTACTAAATTACATTGACAAAATAAACGTGACCGCTAATAAATTGCAATACGTAGCGAGTGAAGTAGGAATGACGAAATGAAATTTAATTCCTAGGTCAAGGTTTGGCTTCTCTTCGAAATGGGAAAATTGCCACATATTGGCGACCTTAACTCGGCGCGAGTCCGCCAGTTTCGTAACACGACACCGCGAATAAAGACCCGAATACACAACCTGAAGAGTTTCGATTAAAACCGCATACCATTAACTTGATAAATACATATTTAGAGTTTTTAAATTATAAACTTTTAGTTATTGATCGCTAACACATTGAGCGGAAGTATTACGGATGTGGCAAAGCTTAACTCTTTAACCACTCGACGCAATTTTACAGTAGTAAACAAACATGTTACGTCATGGAAAATCTCTTAAATACGATATCAATTATAATTTAAAATTCGTTAATATTTTTATAATTTTACCGCCTATTGCACTACGGCATGGAGATGAAGCTTAACTGCCAAAGAAATGGAAAGTGTGTTATACAACGTCCACCTGAGTGCGCAAAGGTGTGTGAAAGGCGCATGAGTTTTTAATGTCAGCCACCCGTGGTCAAGGCTTTAGTTTTTGAATGCTTGCTTAACGTGATTTTATCTTCTGTTTTAGTGCACGCTCACGGACTTGAGTGACGTCATCCGCAATTTTTATGACTTATTTATTGTAACATTGAATAATCCAACCCCTATTTTTTTATTTTTATTTAATCTTCATAGTAAATACGCATAATAAATAAATTTTCCACCGACATAATGATAGACAATTGACATTAAAATTACATAAATAGTAAGCACAATAGTTGTCAATAATAAAGAAAGTTCATTGTCTTCGGAAATGGGATTGGAGTCGAAAGCGAGAGTAATCGTCCGTCTAGTCGAGTCGGCGCGGGCGCACGTAGCGAGCGAGGCATGCAACGGTACCGGGTGTAAGTTACGGTACTTCCCGTAGGAACGGGTCCGTCACTCCCGCGCACTAGTGATGCGAACCAACGCGTAACAAAATATATCGACATAAAATTAAATTGTACAAGATTTTTACAGTTAAAGTTACACAGTTTACAGGTAAAGATAATTATTGCTATTTTGCACTTAAGTAAGAGAAGATTTTTAATTTATTTAATAAAACTTTTTAGTATTATTTAATTTGCATTTTTAAGAGATTAAGATACTAGTTGCAATTTAGTGTGTACAAAATGCAGTTAATTAACAGCTTAACACATTGTAGCGATTTTATAATGGCTGTAGAAATTTAAAACATTGTAGGTATAATAAAATACCGTGTTAACTTAATTTTATGTTGCGTAACAGTTAAATATGCTAGTCATTAGTTTTACACTTTCTATGCTCATATCAATTAAGAGACAGTGGAAGTAATAAAATAAAACGGATCGTGATGATTTAAGAAAGTATTTTGAAATGTTATGCTTTTATAAATTTCATATTTTATGATATATTTCGTTTGCGTCTTTAAACTATACAGTAGGCGTGCATTGTACGAAATAGTTAAAAAATTATATTCAGGTTTGTAACTAATGCAGTTTAAGTTTCATTTGTTATGACTTAATGACACAAGGGCATTGCCAAAACAAACGAACGCAGAGATCAATAACACCGCAGTGGGTCAGCGATGAAGTTTTATCGATAACGCGGGCTATTATGCGGCGACACTACTTGGGCAGCGGTCAACCCCCATTGAGACCTTAACCACTTTCTCTTTCGATGGCCGCTGATCGTGCTTACATGAACACGCACACAGGCACACACTCTACAGACTACGTGTCTGTTTGTGTGCGTTGCCGGTTACATCACGTAACTTTGGCTGACGCATCACTCGAGCGAAAGGTCAGTATCTATTTATAATATACATAGTTACGCTCACTTTTCATATGATGTCCAAGAGATATTTTCGATTTCAAGATCGTTCACCTCTGTTGATTAATTGTAGCACGTGTACTTAGTTATGGACGTGTTATTTAATTAGCAATGACCTGTGTCAAACGAGTCACGCTTTTGTCACGGGATGGTGGAGCGAATGCGCTGGTGATCACTTTGTTTACAAATAACAATGTTGTGATGACATCTGAACATTAAGTACTGAGTTAAATTAGAAAGTTTAATGCTCGTTATATTTTATGTCTTTTTTATGAAGCCTAAAAACTCATAACATAATATAAATAACAGATATAACTTAAATTGTTGTAAAGCTGAATGAAATATCGATAATTGCAATGCCAAAGGGGGTAGTTCGAGCTGCACAAGTTGCCTCAATGAGATTATACACAATAGTTGCAGGCGCGAGTCCATGACTCCTCGATAGCATTGTGCGAGTAGGAGCACAAAGGTTTAGCGACAAGGCCACCGCAGGGCTGCCAGCCTGCGTGGGAAACCCTATTGCAGTCACTAGATTGTCAGTTGTTCGACGATTGTTTACGCAATTGTGGGCTAGATTATGTTGGCACTTGTTTTAATTTGGATTTTTTTGAAAAAGCGTCCGTGTTTAGTCAAAACTTTGAATTTCAAAAATAGATTTTTTTATTTTTATTTATTTATTTATTATCTTATGAACCAGCTAGGAATAAAGGTCTTTACAAATAGGTTTTATGTCTCAAGTAATTTGTAAAATGTTGCAATAGCCAATTACAGATAATTGTTAATTAAAGTGTGGGCTTTAGATGTTAAACACTAATTTAAAAACAACTTACTTGACGTTTAGCATTGTGTTTTATAGGCTTGTTTTATGCTCGCCTGTTTTAGCATTTAAGATTCGCCTCATTGATTCAACTTAGGTTACAAGTTGCTGCGTAGGCGGATGGGCGGTGATCGCCTACTATATCCGCCGACAGCCGTGATTGATGTAATACAAATCAAATGTTCTAACGATGAATAAACGTACAATATACTACTGTTTAAGTTAATATTAAATTACAATTATGTAATTCTATATGAATCGTTGTGGATATCTAGTAGGAGAGTCTCAACAACTTGACAGATTTCAGTATCAACGTCAATTTTTGAGATTTGAGTCTTAATGTTGAAATCTTTTACGATTATTAAGTACCTACATAGAGAAAAAAAGTGTGTTATTACAAATTTACATAAGTTTTATGTACAAGGAATTTAAAACTAAAATCTTATAGAACAAATATATTTGAAAAAAAAAACAACTTATTTATTGCTTAATAATGACATTTTACAGCTGAACAATTCGTAAAGTCAATAATACACTGGTAGTTCTTGTAATAGACACATCGCCTCTATTCCAAAGTCCTAATGTCGGTTTTCCTAATTCGTGGTCACCACTGTGTGGTCTACCGTACTATTGCGTTCAAATTGCTAGCGGGTACAGTCGTAGATGACGGTTTTACGGTCTTATCATCATTGACCCTAATTTTAGACAGCATACCTCCCGCTTGCGACTCTAACCATCAGTGAATATGTTTTATACTTTTGATTCATCGCACTTTTGTATACAAATCATATCGTAATTTAATTTAAAAAACACTATATGGGGGAAATGATCACTTTATCTAGCTTGAAAAAAAAAGTAAATAAATTACTTTAAATCCTATTTGCAAAATAAATAATTCAATTTCTGCAAGTTGATTTCCTTTTTTTTTTGTATTCATCTGCATTTTTTTTCATTTAGTTTTTAACGCTAGAGACCTCTTCCAGAAATCTTTTACATAACTGCATTTTTTGATTACTGAATGTATATGGTGTAATGCAACATAATTTACGAAGTAAGTAGGCAGTGACAGTGAAATGTTAACAATGGTACTATTAAGCGCATTACATGTCATCATCTAATAAGCGAATTTGGTTGCATTACAAAATTATTACGTAACTTGTTGCATAAGTAACATAAATTTTTCATTTAGGCTTTTCGAAAATATATGAAACTCTATGTATCTATAAGTAAATGAATAGTTATTTTGTGAGGATATACCATACATTTGAGTAATATGTATGTAGGAAGTTCCATCAAATGTTTACCTTAACCAGCCTTAACCTTAGGTCAATGACTCATGGATAAACACCCAAACAAAACAAACTAGTTGACTCTACTACTCATCATCTATCAAATTCAACATAAAACTACTTTTAATTTAGTACAAAAACCTGGTCTTATAATATCTATAAATACGTATATCATTTAATTTCTGACTTAAAATTTAATTTTGAGTTACGCTCTTTCACCTCTTTTATTTCAAAAGTCAAAATTTCGAACCATTAATACTTTTACTTTAAAATAAATAATTTGTTTTCAAGAAATTCTTGTCCATAGGAATAACATTTTAAGAGTCATTAAAGATTTTGAAAGAGTCTAAAAAGACCTACTTAAAAAAATATATTTTAATTTATTATATAAAACTCAATCACACATAGATACCAACGTATAGTAACAATACATCGGTGAACGCATTGGCGTCGCCTGCGCACCTACATAGCGCTCCGTGCGAGCTGTGACTACAACACTGTAACTAGGACAAACGGACCAACATCGACATCCCGACTGACGTATCTCATATATATATATAATCTGCGCTATTATTGTTATTTTCTGTGGGAATTTTAAAACAGATCGTTATAATAGGATTTCGGTTATGTAAAACGCGAAACATGGGGTTTTAGTTTGTTTTTGTTTAATTATATTGATAATAATAATTTAAGAAAATGTAATATTTTTAATTATTTTATTAACATTTTATTAAGAAAATTTCTTTATTTTGCTTAAGTTTTTATTTTTATTTAGGATTATGGAATATATATTCGGATTATAAATGATCTTAATAAGATTTACTGTGCAGGTTTAGCAGCATGAAAAAATAATCTTGTTTAAAACTCTACAAGTCAACAGAACTTACGAATACATAGCCGCAAGGCAAAAGAAAAATAATATTTATCAAGCATTTATTGTACTGTGTACACCGAGGTCATATATAGAGAATATTTCATAAAATATCCTATAAAACTACAGTTGGGTCATGAAGAGTTTTGAAATATTCAGTTGATAGAGTTGATTCTTCATAACTTTAACAGCTACTTTCCGGATAATGTGCATGATGTGATTATTGTAAAGGCCATGTGACGGTAATGCGTTTTCTCAGTATGTGAATATACTCAGTAGTAAACACAAGGTAATAGGCTCTTGCCTGCAAAGATGCTAGATATTTGTAATTTATCTAGCGTTTTATCATCAGTATGTCTATAATGTATAGTTGGGAAATCCCGTTCCTTTTATTTATATTTTTTTGAGGCATACAATTTCTTTTAAACATAACATAACATACCATCACGCCTGTATCCCCGAAGGGTTAGGCAGAGGTGTACCAATGTGGTGTACATTGGTACACCTCTGCCTAACCCGTCACAGTTCGCCGGTATGTTTAGGGTCCATGTAATAGGGGGCGAGCCTATTGCCACTAACCGGGCACAATCCAAACTCCGACCTGCTACTGAGAATTTCATAGAAAAACCCAGTAACACCTTGGTCGACTTGGGAATCGAACCCAAGACCTCTAGCGTAGCAGTCGCGCTTAGCACCACTAGGCCAACGAGGCAGTCTTTCACAGATATATTTTTTAGTATACAGTACAAATTTTTCAGGTATATACTATTTAGTGTAAGTTTTTGTTACTATTTACCTTGCTTTTTTATCCGTATTATGTAATTGTCACACAAAAATAGCTCGAGACGTTGTTTTTTACTAGTAATACATAATTTATTGCCACAATTATATGTGAATTGCAAGTATCTAAACAACCTATGTATGATTGAAATTATAAAAATGATCACTGATAAAAATAAAAGAGCAATAAATATTACAGTGCCACATAATTCTGTCACTTTCTTTTCAATTACGTATCTAACAAGAGTGATAAGGAGAAAAGTTCAATTTCGTAAATATTTTTGTAAGTGTCAGTTCTTGTGATTTCATTTACATTTGTGACTGGTTAATTATTTATGCTTAGAATTGTTTGAAGTGCAAACGGATGTGTTACTCATTCATAGTTCTTAGAAAATCCTTATCATTGATATTGCACTGGATCCTATTACACAAATACATAATTCGTTTTGTTATTAATAATAATAATATAATAATAATAATAATAATAACCTTTATTTTCAGGCGACTAAGGCCCATAGATATATACCTTATAATCTAACATACATATTTTATAAATACATTTTGTGTTAGTATATATAGACTTAAACCTATGTTAGTAAACACTTCCTTATGTACGTTCATGTGGTATCTGTCCGCGGAAGCGACGGAACACCACGCCAGCCGGCCAAAAGTCTTCTACCATCACCAGGTGCAGGTAGCATGAAGGTACTCGCACCACAAACGCATTAAAATTGACATTGCGGCGCGACTCCAGTAGCTGCACTCTCGGCATGTATTTTAACTTTTGGCGCACGTACTCAGCGATGTCCTCCGCCTTGGTGGTGTAGTGTAGGCGAGAAATGTACACCGGAGTATTCGGTTTCGCTGCACGTATCTTCACACTAGGCTCCACAGGGGCCGTGCCGCAGCGGTTCTTGACTGTCCGATGACGGCGCTTCCTCCTCTGGACCAAGACGAAACCATCATCGACGGTACTCTTCGGAGCCACTTCAGGCACAGACTTCCTATAATATTTCGGGACAACTCACACACGGTTATCTGATCCCAAGCTAAGCAGAGCTTGTGTTATGTTAACCAGACAACTGATAAACATACTTATATATTTCTAAATACATACATATTATAGATAAATTTACACCCAGACACAGAACAAATGATCGTGCTTATCACACAAAGATTTGTCTTGGGTGGGAATCGAACCCACGACCTCCGGTGTAGCAGTCAGGGTCACTAACCACTAGACCAACAGGTCCGTCAATTTGTTATTGTTTACCCGCAGGTTTGCTTGCCCTTCAGAATTATAATTTGTTTTTTTTTATGATTGGTTTACTGTATCTGAGCTTAGAAATTATAGTAGCAATTTTATTTTTAAATCTCATACATGTATTTTAAGTATTTTGGTATGTAGTTTTTCAAACAAAGACATTGAATTATTTGGAGGAATGCATTTTGCATGCAATAATGTTGTTGTTTTGTGTTTGCGCTAAAGGTGTTTTGTAAATGTATTTGTAATACTCTTAATGGAAACATTATTTTACTTGAATGTGTTTTTATAATTAAACGTTTCTACATACAGACATTATGTTGTGATATTTTGTTAACATATTTCGTCACAAGTAAGTGCTAACATAGAGTAGTGGTCGTGTATTATACATTCACAGTTGCGGTTGTACTAAGTTCACACAATGACATAATTCCTAACACAATTTGTCAACAAAGTTTTCGTACACACTGTATACGGAGACCCGTTACATTTATGCATATGTTACGTTTATGAATTTTTCAATGCGCACCTCTATTACGCACGTAACATCACCAGTATTACAATACCTAATACATTCCTAGTGACAATGCGTCACCTTGCCAGCGTTCGTTGACGCATCTACGTTTTGTCCAAGCGACCTTAAGCCTAAGCGTGTTAGACTAACTACTAATAACAACAACCAATTTGTAGCATCCCGCTCGCTCTAATAGCTGTTATCACGGTCTAGAACGAGATATAACTATGTGAATGATGATTTGAGTTGAACA
Source organism: Autographa pulchrina (assembly GCA_905475315.1). Classification (NCBI taxonomy): domain Eukaryota; kingdom Metazoa; phylum Arthropoda; class Insecta; order Lepidoptera; family Noctuidae; genus Autographa; species Autographa pulchrina. The sequence continues at coordinate 4,723,974 of FR997764.1, forward strand.
CCAGCGTTCACCTTCATAAAGGCAAAGTATGGACGGCGCTAACGAAAATGAAGGGCGATAGTAGTTTCAAGTGTTTGAAGGTAACGGGCTTAGATTGAGTACTAATTGCTAAGAATTTACGCTTGTAAATATCACGATGCCGCGATACTTCGTCAATTACTCGATAGTGACACATGGCGGTTATTATAACAAACTAGCTTTGCCTTACTGTTTCAGATGTTCCTTTGTCCGGAGTGTAAAAGCCGTACTGTCACTTATATATATTTTAATTATTTATTTTTACAATAAGCACCTTTATATGGCTTGTTTTAAAGTTTAGAAAGTTAAAACCAGAACTATTAAGCTCCTCAATGTTTTTTTAAGTTATTATGTTCAGTTACAGGTGTATTGACAACAAAATTTTACATTATCTCACAATTCACGATTACTTAAGTTTGAATGTGTTTAGAAGCCGTACGAAGGTTTCCCGAGCTCTTGTTCCCGAACAATATGCAGATAACCCTTCTCCACTCCATTGAGTTGTGAAAGGTTATCCCAGTATCGATCTCAAAGTGCGAAAAACGAAAACGTTTCATTGTACGCGAAAAATATTGCTGATTTTTACGTGAAATTACTTTAGCGTTAAAAAGATGACGTATGTATTATTTTTTATTTCTTCTCAATTTATTTTACTCGTATTGCGAAATATTTAAGCAGTCTTGATACTTATAGTTCCTTGACAATTAAGTTAGATTTTTTTATAAATAAATAATGATTTAGGCCAATGCAATATAAATAAAGATAAATATTGCATTATCAAAAAGAGAGTTTGATTGTCTCTCCTTATCTATGCGTTAAAACGTAAAAGTTAATAGCGTTATATTTCATTAAGTATGTAATAAAATTAATACAAGTGTTCCCGTCAAAAATAATTAATATACAACTTGATATGCAGGCTGTAAGTTATTATGACTTCAGTATTGCACATCCTTTCTCTCCACTTTCACCGTCCTTGGCGAGCAAACGGTAATAGCTGCCTTACAAAGCTCTAAGTACAACACTAAACACATTTACAATCCTTATTCTTAAACCAGTAAGGTTCAAAATCGATTGTTATTTGTTTATAATAGTGCATTAACATGTGTGTTAGAAGGTACATGCCAAGTTGTACTCCATTGGTATTGCACGCGTTTGTAGGATCTTATCTCTAAAGTAATTTAGCAGTGCAGACATTAAAAAAGGTAAATGATTGTTCTTATTAGAGAAAGTAAACCGTAGCCAAATAAGAAACGTGAAGATTTATAGAGAATTTCACCATGTGTGCGTGGGCGACATTCTCTCAATTATGATCTTGGATTAAAGAATAAATGTCAGATTCTTTTGTTTTTGATACTGCGAATTGTGTTAACACTTTTGTTGCGAAATCAAACTTCCATTAGCAGAGACACACAAGTGAGTATATTAAGTTATTTGATGGACATTTTGAACATAAAATAAAGTGATGGAAGTGCGAATAAATTGTACATTCGCTGTTAGAACGTGCTGACGAATACAAGCATTGTTTTATGTTTACATCTAGGTCTAGGTAAAATAAAAAGCTTCGTAATGTTGTGGTGTCCGTACCCAATTAAGTCTCTATATGATTCAGACAAAATCCGTTTTTAAACAAGGAAAATGCGTGAATCAGAAATGGTATTTTTATATGGCGTGGAGTTACGGCCAAGGAAAGATTATACGGGCAAGGCATCTCTGAGTTTTAGGAATTAAATATAAATGTATAACTGACGCGCATTTGTTAATTAGGTGTAGCATATAAGCGTCTTGCTTGACAAATGTTTAGAATAACACTACAAGAAGTGCGTCTAAAGGAAGTGATGATAAAGGAAAATCATTTGTAACCTACATTTGATAAACAAACATTTCTAAAATAAACGCGATATAGTAGTATTTAAAGCATTGTGTCACATATCATGATTATTAATCAGTGTAGTGCAGGAGACAGGTTGCCCGTCAGATAACCTAAACGAAAACGCGAACGCATTGATAATGATAAGACCGCGAGTCGGTGCGAGCCTTTCGCGCCCGAGCCGCACAATCGTTAGATAAACATATGGGTCACTGAACCGACCCAGTTTCGCCGAGAGCCCACACGACGGGCCCGAGTGCGCGTTTTACTCAAAAATCCACACAAACGCAACACTTCAATCAACGCACACATACACATGTGTAATACGTACGAACTACGACACGCATATTCGTGAACACTACGAATTAGTCGCAACCACGCAATGAACTCACATAATTCTCGCTCTAAATATTATTGACCAATACTAAATACGCGTCATTGCTCGTTGAATAAACTCGTGTTTACCGTTTAAACGACGAGCAGTTTAAATTTATTTCGAAATTGTGCTAGCTATGTAATACTTATGTAATGATTATAAAAGCCGCAATAAAATCTTTAATAATGATTAAGTTTTAATTAATTTATAAATATATACGCTTTGTAATCTAAGTAGGTAATACAGTACTGTTTGTTTTACATCTTTTACTTGTCATCTTATAGTTAGTGTTTGTCGGTTTGCAGTTATATTTTTCTAATCTATGGCGTCGCCATATAGGTTTGATAATACGCTCCTACTTTTGATATGATTTTAGTTTTATATAAGTATTTTTTTTTTAAATCATTTATTTGATGAGGCTTTTTGCGCTGGTGCGCTAAGACAGCCTCGTAAGGTACCACAATAAATTAAATAATAAATTAACAAAAGTAAAAATAATCTAATCCTAAGACTTAAATTCGAAACGAATACAAAGAAATAGAAAAAGGAATTTATTTTGCATCCTTTATTTAATTAAAAATTATATAAAAATTTGAATGTAATATTTAAACAACAATAAAAGTCCAAAAGATTCTGATATTTATAATTCGTAATTTAAATTGAGAGCCTGCGATTTTGATAACGAATTTGTCAAATTGAACCTGTTTGACACGTTTTGATTGATAGTATGATTGATGATGGTTACGATACTACCATTATCAATATGGTGTGATCAATTTGTTTAACTCTGCTCTCATTCGTTAAATACGTGAAATTTAATTCGTGACTGTAGGTACGTTTGCAAATAACTTGAGAGTCCGGACCTCATTTCACTCAATATGTATATCTTGTAGATATTTAAAATATACTTATATATTTTTTTGCCAAAGGCCGTTAGTGAAATACGTCTCTAGGCCTCTTTTGCCAAAGTAAATTTATGAGGAATTGCTCCATTCTCTGATGAATATACAGGCGATTAGGTCCATAAAAATAGCGACAATAAGTTCTCAATTTTTGTGCATTGTTGTATGAAACCCCAAAAATACATTCTTTACGATAAAAATAACTTGTATACTCAAGTTTCGAAAGTTACATGGTCAATGGTCTGCAGTAGGCCTTGGCCATGACGACCGCAGTGTTGCCGAAATACCGGCGCATTCATCGCCTACCTGACGAATATTAACCCTTTCACAAAAGGCTCAACTTACTACAAAGGTTTTAATCTAAAAAACTATTTATCTCATTTTCGCCGCCTTTAACTGTTATAATTCTAGGCAAACGTTTCTTCTCGTGTAAAGAAGGAACGGCCAGTGATCGACGTGCTATGCAAAAACTAGCTACTGTGTATAATAAGAACATTAAAATGGCAACTGTAGAGCTTTAGTGTTACCGATACTGTTTGTATCTAGATGTGAACTGGCTCTCTCTCTCTCTCAATCAGCTTTTTGATACGAATTTCTAATACAGGATTAAAAAGTTTGGTTTGATATTTAATCCGATTTGGGTTTGACTTCCAAGTATTGGTAGGTACGTAAGTAGTATTAGTGTTTAGTAGTATTAGAAGATAAATAAATGGTTGATGATTTTTTGCTCTATACCTAAGTGCAATTTAAAAAAAAATAGATTGTCTTGACAGAAGTTAAAAAAATTATTAATTGAAGATACATTAATTTCGTCTATGTTTAAATGATTGACAACGTATAAAAAATAACATTATGTTAGTAAGTTGTCTCCAATCATATTGTGCTCAATTGAACGAGTGGACGTCAATAAATAGGCGTTGCCTTGATTTTACCTTTACTGAAATTCTTATATGTTATCCTGTAAATATACTTAACCCTAGGGTTTATTGAATATTTGTAGGTCGAATAAATTCCAATTCGGAAATCCTGAACGCAAGTAAATGTTAGTAAACGTATTCCAACATTTTGTCCTAGTATATACATTATACAACCTATTTGAACCTATAGATCTGAAAACTTGTTGCTCTCCGCTACAGTCTGAAGTTTGTGATGACAAATGCTACGTCAGAGCTACTACGAACAAAGGCTACGTCGAAATAGGTACATCTGAATTTTTATTGAGGTAGGTATCGAATTTATTCATGAGAATATTGGTCGTAGAATATTCTGTTGCCTACAGCATAATGTGCTGCGATGTGTTTTATATTTATGGGACAAATATCTGAAATTCTAAAATTGTTTTTTGAGTAGATTACCATTTTTTTTCTTTGTTTATATATTTTAGTATATATGTATATACCAACTTCAAAAAAAGGAGTTGGTTATATGTTTAATGGTGTGTTTAAAATATTTACTGTTACCATCAATACTGAATTCTGGTATAAATAAATAAATAATAAATAAATAAATACGGACAACATCACATACATTGCTCTGAACCCAAAGTAAGTAGCTGTAAAGCACTTGTGTTATGGAATTCAGAAACAACGAAGGTACCACAAACACCCAGACCCGAGACAATGTAGAAAAGTGAGTTTCTACATTGACCCGTCCGGGGATCGAACCCGGGACCTCAGAGCTAGCGGCACCTTGAAAACCGGTGCGTACGCCACTCGACCACGGAGGTCGTCTATATTAGGGTCTTTCATGCTTATACCAAGACTGGCATTAATGATGACCCATTCATCCCCCCCCCCCTTTTAAAGCGAAAACACACGGGATAGTGAGACAATTTAATCGCAGTTCACAATATCTAGCTTAGTGCAAGCGTGAAAGTGGTGAGATTGTTTGGCAGTAACTGCATTTACTAAGTACTGGCAATCGTGCGCTATCGTCGTGTATGTAGAGTAGCCAGTAACTACGGTTAGCGCAGTAATAGGCCGCGGTTAAAATATAACTGTGAGATCATCTACCAGGATTAGATGAGATGAATCAATATTTAGACCATATGTGCAGTTTTTAAAGCTATTTTTAATTGAAAGCTTTTGGTCTGTTGTCATATGTGGAGGTTTAAAAAATTGATTTTTGTGGGATGGTTTACTTCAAGTAGTTATGCTCTACTTTTATGAGTAAAATTTCGTCGAAGAAATATGAATAAGTTTTATTGGTATATAGGGTTGGCCTATTATGTAAGATAAAGTTGTCAAAACATAATGATAGCGTGATAACCTACTTATCTATTTATTTCATTTATGATTCATATCGTTTATGTAAAAAAGTACATAAATTGAAAATTGTGTTATCATTTATAATGCCGCATAATTAACCGCTAGAGGGCGACACTAGTAATGCATAGACAAATCCAATATGGCCGCCTATCAAGAGATAACATTTACGTAAATAAATAGACTTATTAGTTATGATTCAGTATTAACGGTCCGCATATAAATATCAATACATCTGAAGACAATTTGTTAACAATAAAACATCGGTACCACATAAAAATATTCATCGCAACTCAAAGAAAAAAAAAATCTAAATAAACGCCGATAAGCATTAAGTATTATTGCTACTGTATAATGATAAAAATAAACAAAGATATGAAGAGAAAAGTATTTTTTTTCTGTCTAGCAGTGGCTACGATATATGCACAGGCAAGATAAATAAGATTGTAGATAAATAATGCAATAAGTTGAGCATTGATAACAATCGTAGTATTAGATAGCAGTCCATCGTTTTTTATGAGAAGATTAAGTACATTCAGAAGACTATCGGAGAGCGGATGAATTAATAGAGTCATTTGTTTATCAGAAGACACGTGTTTTACGTGCAGTGTGTGCGTGGACGTCTAATATTTTACAGAAAATGAATGAAACGACGAGACTGCGAAGTGCATGCCAACGTGAAAAATAAAATAACATAAAAGCTATACAAGACGTACACAACGTCATCTCACCATAAAACATTTTGTTCGATTGCCCTTGTCGTCCGGTCAGCTTTATCGTGTTTGTGTCCATTCAATATTAACGGTCAACGCCGGCTTAGAGAGTCCTATTTAATTTGTTAGAATAGTTCATCACTGTAACGTGTCATAGAGAACGGGTAGTCGCCGGCGGGAGCACCGTGGTCCACACACACACGGCGAGCGTGCAACAGAGCGGCGGGAGTTCGCTCGCGGCTGGCGGCTTGGCGCCCGCACGGAAGTAGGTTACTAACTAAGTTTTGTTTGCGTGAGGCTGCGACTCGGTGCACTCGCACCGCTAGTGCGAGCGCGCGGCTCTGCCCGCGGTGCTGCGCGCCCGCCCCGCGCGCCCCGCCCCGCGCGCCCACCGCGCCCTCATCGCCCGCGCATCTTTCACTTTCGGCTCGAGTCCGCTCGGTCCGCCCGCCCTACGCGCCCATTGTTGCGCCCCTATGTAGCAAGATGCCGCTTTCCACAATAAATTCACAGATATAACAATTGACAACTTTGTAGTAACTTTTGAGCTGATTAGAATAATTTGAAGCGACAAGGTTTTTAGAAGTTATCTAACGTAGCCACTTGATATTTTAATCTTAGCTCACGAGTTCATTGACTTGTATCGTTATTAAAGGTAAATTATTTGAACCTTAACTGAGCTAATTGTTGTTTGGATTACTTAGGAAGAACTAAGTATTTTGTGTCGAGTATAATAAGGGTCTTAAAGTATTGATTGCAATCGACTAAGTAGTTACTTAAATACACTTGTTATCGTTTTTTGTGTTATTATTCTAATAAGTAATGCAACTGTTTGGTACCTGAACTTAATTAATTACCAAATATTTTGTCAAATAACCTTTAACACAAGCTAACCTGAACGATACACCCTTTGGTTTCTTAAAAGGTATGATTATTTGTTTTAGAGTAGTTATAGCTACGTACCGTTACTTTTAGGCTATGTATGCACTAATATGAATTGTGACCTTGAGACTTGTTTTCAATGCAGTTTGTTCCAGAAAGTCCGTGAGGCAATTCTAATTCATAGTTTAGACTACACGATAGAGCTAGGCAGGTGTGTACCGATGGGATAGAGTGCGCCGGCGGGCCGTGGGGTCGGCCGGTGGTACATCGCACGCATTCGCCGCGCGCTCATTGTCGCTGGTTATGTAAGGCGGAGGCCGCGTCGATGCCGCTGCGCTGCTGCGAGTCAACGAACGGCATTGACACGCGCCCGCCTCCCGCCGCTGCCCGCGCCCCCCGCGCACCTCGCCCCTCGGGCTCCCCTACCGCTGCTGAAACCAGCAGCTGCGAAATTGGGTCACGAGCTCCGAGCCACCTCACGTACACATCGGCCAGATTACCGAGACCTCTGACGTGCGATGATTCCCCTCAACCATCACACCAGTGACAGGCACCGAGGCTCTTAGATAACTGGTGCTGTACTTGCAAGACGACAAATGAAATGAACCTTCTGCCGTTTAAAATAACTACGTATTTCAACATGATAGATCGGATGCGGAATCGCCGTACAACATAGCAGCGGACCTTGAATTCTATGATCTTAGAGCTCTTTACGTTATAACGTAAGAAATGCCGAATGTAGTATTAACTCTTCTAAAAGACGACCATATTTTTATTTGACTTATTTTTTGTTTCCATATATCATTTAAATTTTTGTAAAAATTTATGGATGAAAAATCTACTGACCTACTGATAACATTTAACTACACAGATAAAAAAATATTATTAGGTGTTTAATTTTTATTAGATTAATTGCAGTAAAGCATTAACGAAATAGAACTATTTAATTTCTTAATGTGCATTGTATATTCAAGGTTAATTATATTTAAATGCAAAACCACGATTCATTTCGTAAGACTTTAAGGTCAAACTTAGAAAAAAACAATATACATGCTAAAATACCTGCGGTTTAAGACAATAACAATATTAGATGTTTGAATAAAATAGTATGGGAATGACAAGCTTAGTATTATAACAGAAACAGCTTCAATAGTTTCTAATATCAATGCATGAAAACGGAGAAGGAAAACAGCACTGCGCCGGCATCGAACGCTCGAGTCAACGAACGTCATTGACGATAGTCGACAAACGATCTTCTATCCTCAGACCCTCAGAATAGAGTTTAAAATCCAATGGGGCGACCGCTCAACCTAGCCTTGGCTCCTACTGGCCTGGCTGACTTAGACATTCTATCTACTTTTACGAGTACATGGGCGAAGGCTCCAGTACTGTTTGGTACTTATAGTGCACCTAGAGCAGTAAGTTTATCGAGTCAGCTTGGCCTTATATAATGTTCTAATTCTTGTAAAACGCTCATCGGATTAGTGTCGTTGACGTTTACCTGTTATTCTATATGGTTCTCTACGGTTACGTCACAGTAATCGCATACAATGTATATTGTCTATGTGTACTGTTGTGTACAGAAGCTTAGGCCAGTCAATTTCGCAAATAAAATCTAGTGTTCTGCTGGCTTGCCTAAGAGATAATGATGAGCATACTAATATGCCAGATTTCTTTCCATGTAGAAGTACTAATCTTACTAGCCTATGACCAATTTTGGTAAAAACAAATTTTTGTTTCTTTATACAGAACCAGCTACACCAAAGAAAAATTATTGAAATTAAAATAAATATTAATGCTACGATTATATTTTAAATTGCTTACTTTATTTAAATTTTATGGATTGATACTCTGTGAATATATTTTAGTACTATATGTAAGAGCATATTAAACTTGGGCCCGTCGATGTTCAACAGTTTTTCATTTACAAGCTCTGCCTACGTCCTTAAATGCAGGCGAAATGATATCCAAGTCGTATGCACGTCATTATGTTATAAGTATTCACACGCAATGCGTAATGATAAAAACATACCTACCTAACGACCTTGGGATATTGTCTATACATGTTTACAAAAGAACAAATAAATCAGAATAATTACACAACTAATAGCAAGCGTAATCTGTACAATTTACATTGAAAAGCTGATCATTCAAGGTCAAGTTAATATTATTAATTAATTTGTAAGCTATAGTTGTAATTACCCATTGTGAGACTGGTTAGTACATAGTATTTGATAGTAGGTACAGTTCAAACTGTTTGTATGTCAGTATCAGTCCCCCTTGCATGACGTCACAATCACTGTGATATCAATTCAAATATAGAGCACGCAAAACAGTTGAATGTAAGTTAATTTGAAATCTTGAAACCAGAGGAAAACGTTATAAATAAACAAAAACAGGAAAAGTGTTGTGTAAGATACAGTCCCAAATCTTTAACCGAAGCGACCCAACTCAATTTTCGTTACAGCCGTAATAAAACTGACATAATTTTGGTAATAATTCCTCTATTTGTTTTTGGAGTTAAAACTTTTTTATGTTAAAGGTTAGAAAGCTGTTTAGCATTGATTAATCCATCCAAGTGTGAAGAACACTTTAAGTGTGGAAGTTATATAAGGGTGTAAAGTGCATCGGGCGTATAAAGCGAGGGTGGTACGTAAGCGCCCTAGTTTCAGGGAGCGCAGCCTGCAGGGTGAAGGAACGTCATTGACCCACCTAGTACCTGCGCGCTATCACTCCTCCTCCCCTGCCCCGCCCCGCCTTCAGACCAAACTGATAAATATAGCGATCTCCGGGAATATGGCAATGAATGAAACACGTCTATAGGACCTACGTAATTAATGTATGTAGACGTAGTGCGTCGAATGTACGGTAATGTCAATCAATTTGCAAGGATTGGGAGGAGTGGCCGTTTGACCTGTTCGAATGCATCTGTCGGTACGGATTAGAGATGACGTTTTAATCAAATTTTACCTGGCATGAGCAGTATGTTGCGGTGAATGTTAGATACATACATAAACTAAAATATGTCTCTTAATTTTGATTTAATAGAGGATAATCTTAAACATACGAGTATATACTAAAGTATGTGTTGTTCAAAGGACTAACAGTTTAAGTACACATGAATTAGATAATTAAGCCAAACTATTTATAAACTGAATATCGATCGGCCGCTGTTGCTAGTCGGCGAAAGGAAATTATCACAACTGCGGTCATCAGCATAAATTCCAAGTTGCAGGTCGATCGATGCACAGGCACGTGATTACGTGAATAATGCATTTATTAAAGCATTTCGAAAGGTTAGCAACAATCATCATAAATTTCGTGGAGGGTGCGGAGGCGGGTGCGGAGGGGGGGGGGGGGAGCAGCTAGAGTGGCGGGGGGGGGGCGTGCGGAGGGATGCGAGGCCAACACGTGCGGGTTGCAGCGGGTGAACGAACGTCATTGACCCACCTCCGGGGCCTACTTATAACGGGCCGATAACACCCCCGCCGCCGATACCCCGGCTGCTTCGTCTGTGTGCCGTGTTTATGCTAATAACAACACTACATCGATGGCTTACTTCGAACAATTTGTAATTGTGTGCATATGTCCTCGTCAATGTGTCTGATAATGTACATAATGGCCGGCAAGGTCACACCGAGATTCGATGCTAGCAACTTCAATGTTAAGACAAATATTTTCTATAGCAGACATAATAATTATTCACTGTTGTTTAAATATTTATAACTAATATTGCTAATTGAGGCAATAAAAACAAACTTAGGTGTTTAATAAAATGTAAATATCAGCTATTGTTATACAATGCAATTAAACGATTCACACAAGAATCCTATCGAATTCTTTTAGAAAGTGTGTCAACATACAAGTTTTATAAATTTATTCAATTCTAGACCTAAAATCTAAGGACGGTGGGTTTGTAAATCATTGCTTGATCATAAGCAGCGCCATTTTCCTTCTAGTCTAATGATTTTGTGCCAATGTCAAGTGTAACTGCACTATTCAAATGACACTCACTGTATATTAATTAAAATAATTAGCTTCTTATTACGAGAAACGCGAAATAGTAAACAGAAGTAGTATTGTTCTTTTGTACTATTATTAATTTTAAATGATGATGATTATTATAATTAATTAACATTTAGATGGATAATAAAAACTGTATATTTATGTAATAATACGAAATCCGCTACATTTTCTTATTCCTGGCTGTTTTCATCTAGTAATTAGGTAGGGCCTAATTACCCTTTTTTTAGAAGTTTGCAGATCCTTCACCTGACGAATAAGGAAATTCATGTAAATATTTCAAACGTGTGCTTGAATTATATCTGTAAATAAGTAGGCACAAGTAGTACAAGTAATTAAAACACACGTATAATTTTTCAGTGTTTTCAGTCATACTACACTTTCCTAACCTCAAACCCGCCCTTGACTTGTTCACTAGAAGGTTCTTAGAAGGTGGTGCTAACAGCACCGTGGAGGTCCGCTGCACCGGAGCCCTACTTCCGGCCTCGATAGGACGATCAATACGTATCGGGGAACGAACTCCTGACCTCGAGTAGAACTGGGGCGCCGCGCACGCGCTACCACGACGTCGCCGCGTCGCCCGGTGCATCCCACTAAACTCCATTTTGAATTCAGAATTCTTATTTCAAAAATACAAAAAAAAACTCTTTAAAAAAAATTGTTGTCTCCTCATATTTACATTGGATATCTTTCACCAGTTCTCAGGCTATGCAGTTATTCTAAGATCATTGCCTAGCACAATTCATTCTTAGTTACCGCCACCTTTGACATTTAAAGATCAATAATATCATGGCAAGCGTAGCTTTATTATTAATTCACTGCTGCATGTACGGTACGCCTTGTACTTGATACTATTGGTCATTGTAAGTCATCGGGTCGTTTATGTATAGGTAAAGGCCTTTCCAAGAACTTTACATGCAGGTAATTTGTTCAGGAGTAGATTAATAGCGGTTGACAATTAGAGGTTTTATACGTTTTGTATTTATGTGAGCTAGCTAATTATCATGTTTAAAGCGTTCCTGTGTAAACAATGCTGGGTTTCGGTTTTAGTAAAACATACAATTTTGTAGACCAAGTCTTAATGCACATAAATCTTAAAAATTGTTTGTTAGCAAATATTGGTCTAGATCATCAATCCGTTATTGCGAAATAGCAATCAAATGTTTTCATGGCGTAACGTGTTTTCTTTTTCTATATCTAATGGCGCAATATCTCGCTCTGCAAGATTTGATCCAACAAGATAGTGCCCGATATTAATTCGGTTGACCTTTACAAGAACACGAAGTACGTGCACCGAACAAAGCGACCACTCCGAGCCAAGTTCTATAATTAACAATTGTCTGTATAAAGGTTTTGAAAAATATAGACGAAAAAACTCAGAAGGCAATACTGCTGAAGGTAAAGGACGCCCGATACTGTTCGGTACTTGTATAAATTTTGAGGCGCGGGCTTTTCAATGCGGCCCTGCTGCAATGCCAAGGCGACTGCCAAAAGGCGGAATAAGGTCAAAGCCCAATGTCAGGGGCCCTAAGAATTTTGTCTCCACTGCATTTTAATACGATACATTGAGGCGTTTAATGAACGGCTCCATTGAGAAGTCACGATGTTCGAGTCTCGCGTTGAATAAACACGTCTGCTCATCTGAGGAAAGTAAAAGTGTAACGTCTTGAAAGTATTAAACGCACTCAGTTGCAGACAAGGTAATATTTAATCCTGAATTGCTTGGTCAGATTCCAATCTCTAAGTACTTCTTTAAACTACGTCACAGTCTAAAGTGAGTAAGATGTTTACTACTTGTCTAGATCATGAGTTGGTTTGTCTACCTAATTCCATAAAAAGTTTTATGGTGATTTTCTATTAATATTGTGGATCATTCAAGTGTTTGATTTTATTGACAATATTTAGGAATTTCGAACCGCATTATTCGAATGATTTAACCCTTAACCAGGCTATGGATTGAGCATTTCCCACCTAGATTTTTAAGAGTTTTTCCAGGTTTTGGTAAAGAATCTACCACAATCTGTCAAAAACGCCAACACAGAAATATTATTTATGGTTACACAAAAAATAAAGTGGAACGGAACGCAAATGTCACTTTTGCAGCCATTTCATCTGTGGTCGGCCGCTAAACGAACATTTTTGTGACAAGTGCACCGTATTTTTAATCATTATGGCGAATCGGAGAAAGGTAAGTCGTACAATTTTTTGATATGTTGTAGAATTTGAGTTTTTCTAGTGATTTGTGCATTATTTATAAGTAAAAACTTCTAAAATATCATGATATAACTAAATAAAACATGTGGGGAACCATATGACCTAAGCCTGTGAATGCCTAATTATTGCGGGAGTTATTATGTCCATTGCCCGTTAAATTAAAATCTTTATTTTATACTAGGTTTTTGCCACGGGTTTTTTTTAGGATTTACTCACACGAAATTATTTTACTCATTTATCGAAATATAAAATGTGGGTAGTAGTAAACTTTTGTCGTAAATATTTGTCAGTCTACTTTAGTGTATTTTTTGTTATTCAGGTAATAAACGATCAACAGCTCGAAAATATACTAAATGAAATTGTCATCAGAGGAAGAAAATGATGAAAATGAAGACCCATATTTAGATTATGTCCCAAAACCAGAAATCCAGATCCAAATCCAGAATCCAGACGAAGAATAAATACTTTTTAGTTCATACTCAATTCCTTTTTTTAATAGTTTATTGTGTATTTATGTTTTTTTTTTTTTAAATAAAGAATAAGTACTTTGCTTACATTACATTTTACATTTGAACAACAAACAGTAAAAAATGCTATCAAAATGACAATCGTTTTTTATTTTATATATATAGATAAAAAGTCGTCGTCTAGACAGGCAATGGGATTATGTTTTCCCACATGTTTTTTTTTCAGGTTTTCAGCTAATTTTCTAAATATAATTGATAAAATCTCATACCAAATTCTATCACTCATCTAAATCTACCAAAAAAACATTATTACTGCAGGATTTGTCCGAGGCCTGGTAAAGGGTTAAAGCAAAAGAAAATTAAGGTTTGCCTAATGCTTGCTTGAATAATAAGGCTGTAACAATTCAAAGAGTTCACACTAAAGGACAGTTCCTGTTACAAGTATTTATTTGCTATATTAATTTAGCCTATATCAATAACACGGATAGAATGTTAGGAAAATAGGCCATAAAGAAATTAGTCATTCGAAAATAGAATCTTCCATTTTGTCATTGTCCTCCTTAATTTTTAAGAGCCGCTGACATTTTGGTATTCAGCCTGTCAAAATTAAAAAGAAAACATTTAGCGAGATGGTAAATAGTAATTAAGGTTACACGAGTAACACTGTTAGCTAAATATATATTGTAGGTTATTATTTTTTAAGTGTTTTGAATACATGAGTCTTCATTAGGTTTTCGGTCCGATGAGATGACCTTTCGCACTTAATTAAAAAACTATGTTTATAAAATAATGCTGTTTATCTTTTATGAATATAATAGTGCTGTAATAATAATAACTAAAAAAAATGGGAGTAGATATAATTAAAAGTACCACAGGCTTGCGATGGTATAACATAAAATTTCCGATCGAATCTGGATGAGATTGGCAAAGGACCGGAGATAACATGTTAAAAAGAGAGGCCTATGCCCAACAGTCGGATGAGAAGCATTGTGGATTATGATGATCATAATGATATACATAATAAGCAAAAAATTTGCCTAGTTTTTTTTTTTTGGTTTTGAAAAGAAATAAACATGCATAAAACGAAAAAAATACGTCATTCAGGACAAGATTTGACTTAGCTCACTGGCACATGCTTTGATACATAAGCTTAGTAAAAATTACTAAAAGTTATTATTATTAGGCGCTTCTCCTCAATGGAACCGCTTAAGAATTTGTAATCAACCTTTTGTTTATTGTATTTAATTAAAAATCAAATAAACCTTAGTAACTGCGAACTTAGGCATGAACCTGTAAAATATTCTTGTCGGAATTATGAAATAAAAGAGCATCAACCGTCTATATTAGGACACACCCCTATTCGGCCGGGTGGACACAATATAAAAATAAACCTTTTCCTTCCACTCCATTGTCTTCATATTTTAGTACCCGAATAAAAAGGGAATAGTCAGTTACTTTTACATTTTTATATTTAAGTGTGAACAATCAGAAATTGGCTTTTTCCATTACTAACCAAATTAATTATTTTCACCCACTATACCTTTACTGCTTTATTATATTCCGTTTTTAATTCAATCGATTAAATTTTATATGCCCAAAAATTTTCTTTTATAATTATTCTTAGATGTCAGTAATGTTAAAGTAAGTTATGTCTTAGAATATACCAATATTTCAATGAATTTCAACGAATTCCTAAGAATATTTAACTTGAGTAACGTCAATGGGCAAAGAACTCGTGTCTTCATTTCAACATCTATGAAGGTACGGCTTTAATAAACACGAACCGTTACCATGACAACCATGAGTTCCCAGGTTGCTCCCAGGTTCCCAGTACCGGTGAGATGACCTCTCAAAATTTCGAAGGTCGTACAAATTTACGCGTACCGTCATTGATTTTGTGTGGATTTGTGGGTGTGTATGCATGTAGCTGCGGCTGTGTGCTATGGCAGTGACAGTGGTTCGGCCCCCTTTTGACCTATTTTCAGGTCCCTTGTACCAGCGGGATAGTGACGCAACCAGGCTCGGAAAAGTACTGCTGCGAAAACTTGGGAAGAGTGTGTTTTCAAAGTATCGTTTAAAAATACACTCCCATAAATATTAACATTATTTTTTTTACCCAAGAAAGCTGATCGTTTAGGTAAAGGTGCTTCTGCAGTTTATTTTAGTAAATCAAATGATCTAATTCATGATTGTTCCAAACAACTATACTACAGTGTAGAATATTTTTGGGTACTTAGATTAGATGCTTATAAGTTATTTAACATGTTAAATATTGTAAAAATATAAGATAAAGGCAACAATATTAAATAACTAACTATCTTTTCTTTACTTAGATTTAGAATAATCTAGTTGATGATGTAATTATGATGATGTTATACTTGAAGCAATATATATTTAGTGAACATATTAATGATTTCTAAAATTATTGTTATTTTAAATTTAATAACAAAATGCAAGTTGTATTAAGTCCGAAGTTCTTGCAGTCGCACGATATGCGTCCGGCTTTTGCTCCAGAGTACCATTGCATGTTTGACATATCTAAAGACGAAGAGTCACTGCGAAGTACTTATTTTGTCGAAGAATATTCATATCATCTTTTATGGAGGAAAATCTTGTAATGAGAATTCGTTTAATATTTTGGATATTATTACAATAAGTTAAACATCATTTCGATCATTTTAAATACAAGGGTAAATAACAACAAATTGAAATGTAAAATAAATAGACCGAAATACGAGCTACATCTAAAAATAACTCAGTAAATAACGAAATACAATCTCAAGTCGCATCTAAACAAAGCGGGGTTGAAGGCATTATACATTAGATTGGGAGGCGTCTAGGGCGGAGGCGGCGCGGCCAGTTGCCATGGGAACGCTGCAGGCCGACGACGCACCGACCCAGTTCCTGCCAAATGTTAATGACCTCCAAAACCCAGGTCGAAGTTCACGCGTTACACGAGTAAGGGATCTATCCATGTACCCATGTACCCCCGTCGACTTTTTACGGGTCAAACCATGTATTGATCGTCCGCCGTCCAAATTGTAAGATTGAATCTAGGTTAGTAAGTGTCGATTACTTGTTTGCTTTTTAGCTGTTACCCTTGAACATGATATTTTTGGATATCGAACGAATTTTAAATGCATTTTTCTTTTGTTTTGTCTTCGTCTTGTTTATTTGACAAGCTGCCGTTTATTAGATGCTGATTGCCGTGATTGACGAGGTTAAGTAATAAAAATTTCTTAAGGCTTACTTGTTAAAATGTTGACGTTTGAGTAGATTGTTAAGATGTTTATTGTATTACTCCTTTGTCAGTATATACGTGTATATTTAGTAAGAACGTAGGTTGTAGCGAAGGCGCGACGCCTCTTCAATACAAGTGTTCTTAGGTTACGTATTGTTAGTTCTTCAGGTTAGGTCGACAGCCTAGCGCGGGGCTAATAACCCGGCCAGTTTCATTGTGGTAATTATTTTACACGAATAAGAATTTATACTTTGTATTTACATTTTTGTAGGTTAATTATTTTTGAATGGGAAAACTAGCCTACACTGGGCTATGAAAATGTTTTCAAAATCATTTACAATTTCAAGTAACAAATGCTTTGCTTAAATCCTGCAACTTTGATTCGAATCTTGCAATCTAACTCAAACACATACCTTCAAATAAAAACTAACTAAAGTAGGTACCTAGTTAAGACACTACTAATAAAATATCTAAATTAAAACATCACACGTAAGTACAGCATACCTACACATGTCGCACACATGTTAGCAAATTCCTAGTTGTGTTGGTTATAGATGGAACCGAAAGGAAATTGCAAATAATTTTAGCTCATTACAGCGACTGCGCCTAGACTGGTGTGTGTGTGTGGGTGCGTGTATGTGCACGCGATCTACGCAATTACATGTAAAGAATAGTGACAACACACACATAGGCGAGTGTAAACGAAGGACTGCTCTGCGTCGCATGCATTTGCGGAGCTCTAGGGTTGCTAACTACGCGATAATGTCACATGCATAGTTTATAATTGGATTTAATAATAGAATAAAAAAAAAATGTGGTTACATTTTTGTCAAATGTTTTTGGGAGAACATGGAAACTGCTACCCAAAAAGCGTATGGTAATTTTGTAGCAGCGAAATTATGCCAGCTGAATAACAATTGAAACATACCCCTTATAGCATGAGACTTCTAAGAAATGAAGTAAATTACTTAGCTTTTGTGGAATTGGGTAACTAGACACCGAAGCAAATAACTTTTGGGAAAACTGCGTGCCACATTACATTGCAATTTTTGTAATGTTTCTGCGTAGATAACAGAGAAAAATTAATATTGCATGTGTCGAAATTACGGCCGATTATGTATATAATCGGAATTCTATTAAAATTATCCAAAAGATTTCAAATTTTTATTTATTATTAAATATTGTATTAATTTTTACAGCAAGCGGAAATGACAAAAGCTCATGCACAGCAACCCTGCGATGCGCCGGAGTTCGGTCGTAACTCATACACGCACATTAGGCCAGTAGTTGTCGGTACCCCATCTACTTCGTGATGCAATGCACTCTTGCGCAGGTTTACCAACGTTATTTACTACTTATTAAGTTTAATCGATTTTAGCGCTAGGCATCCTAAATTTTGTTACTTAAGTTGTTTATGAAGGGCTCTACGTCGCTTCTTTAGTATTTCAAGGCACAATTTATGGCAGACTCATTATTCAGCGGCTTTTGTATGTAGCAACTGATTAAGTGATTTGGTTGTTTAATCAAAATGTATAAAATAAACCTTAGTTAAGCTTGGAATCAGTCAGTTTCAGTCAATGTTTCATGATTAATCTTATAATAGCTCTTATTCAGAATGTTATAATCTTTAACTAAAACATTCCCTTTTCCCATAAGACATATGATATGGACCTCTGAACCATGGACCCATGGACCCTCCATAGCCGGGAGGCGTGTACGGACACAGCAAAAACATACAGTTTTCCTCCTTATCATGGTTAGCCGGGGGCAAGGAATCTACTCTTACATTCATTGCCCCCCTGAGGTTTGTAGCTACATAATGAGCTTCAGTAAGCTGGATGCCAGAGAAACAAAAACAAATGAATCCAAAAAACAAATAATCTTGTTTAGAATACATGCATTTTTTTATTGTTTCGTTGATTCATACCAGTACTAAATGGATTTGACTCCACAGGCCTGATTCTCATTTGTTTTAACACATTTGTATCCCATGGGCTATGTTCGAACACCTACAGGGTATGTGTGAAGCCAGGTAGGTGTCTCCGGGTTCCATAACCCTCAGTCCCATCGGAAGGGTGCCTAATGAGTCGTACTCGTTTTAACGAACCAGTAGATCGCGTTAGATTCACTTATTAAGCAAAGTACTGTAATTGCTTGGGATAACGTTGCTAGGAAGTTAAAAATGTTACAGTACATAACATGCTCTAGAGTCTATTGAAATCTAGAAATTTTATAACCTACATATTATAATAAATTTCCGAAAACCAGTGACGTCGGTTTTCCAAACAATATTTCTAAATAAAGCCATCGTCTAACAGTGAAATTAATACATTCGTGAATGAGTGCTGTCAGTGAAATATTATACTAGAGTAAGTGGTGACACTTCCTACTCACGCGGTTACCGTAAAACAAAACTGTTCAGCCGGATAATATATCAGGACATTTAGTAAGAGCAAAGACTAATCAATCTACGTTATACGAAACAGCTCGCATAAAAGTTTTCATAGAAAGAATCGTCTTTAACTAACACGACTCCTCTGACCTAGAAAGCTTAAAGCAAAAGAGATTCCCAGTTCCTTTTACTGGTAATATGAAAGGTGTTTGAAAGCAGGCGCGGGACGCAGCATGAAAAGCTTGTATGTGTCCTTTAACAAGCCAGTACTTGGCTGGTATAGGGCGCGAAGCGGGGGCGGCGCCTATTCCTAGCACGAAACTAGGCCGGCCGCCGACCGCGGGTGGATGGTCCAAGGGGAGAAAGACCAGCGAGAACCCATGCAAGGTTAAATGCAAGCATATACGTATACATGGAGGTATGAGTTCATATTCATAACAATATAAATTTATCTGATATGGTATCACGGGCGAACGCGTTACTAAGCATGACTGTCTGCGCTGCGAGACCTACGCAGACATAAAGTGTAGACAGACTAAGCCATAAAATCAGCAGAGATAATCGGTGTTTCGTTTATTGAGGTTATTTAAGTTATTGTGTTATCATTGTTTTTGTTTTATTTAAATCTAGTTTATCAACTGACACTGTATTCCGAAAAAATGTCGGCTGCTGGTCTAGATATTTGTCTGTCTTACCAGTCGATTACAGTCACCGAAATAACGAAACTTCATCCACTGTTTTATAGATACGATATGATGTCATTTGTACAGTTAACATTGTACAAACAATAAAAAAAACAGTACGTCGTATATTCAATACATCGACCTAGTAGGTGCCCCTCAACAAGTACCTTCAACTTGAACTAGGCGCCAACCTTTTAACTTGGGCCATACAACGTTTTAAACTCCGGACGCGCACAGTGCCAACACAAAAATGACTTCTCAGAACAGAGGTTCAAGAATCAAGATCTATGTCGTTTGCAGTAGACTTGGTTATCAGATCCTCTTCCTAATGTATGTGTGTCAGGCGAAACGCATCATCGTCCAAAGTGTTTAGAAAATTTCTAAGAATTTTTTGTGATCTATTTTCTTTTTTTGTTTTGGTTTATACGGCCTTACTAACGATGTAAATTGCCAGTGTTAGTAAGACTATGGAAAAGGACAAGCAAAGAAATATAGAACAATAATTATAATTTATTCATTTATTTCTTTGGGTCATCGATCCTTAAGTGAAGCTTTGAGGGAGGTGAAAAAAAGGGCAACTTGTAGATTATATCAAGTGTAGTTGTAGTAGATCCACTATTATAGTGGTAACCAGGATCTTAGTCTAAAGAGAAGCAACCAACCTCTCAAGAACATAGATTCAAATAAAATAAATAAATAAAAAAATGCGGACAACATCACATACATTGCTCTGAACCCAAAGTAAGTTGCTAAAGCACTTGTGTTATGGAATTCAGAAACAACGAAGGTACCACAAACACCCAGACCCGGGACAATGTAGAAAAGTGGTTTTCACATTGACCCGTCCGGGGATCGAACCCGGGACCTCAGAGCTGGCGACTCCTTGAAAACCGGTGCGTACGCCACTCGACCACGGAGGTCGTCAAATAACAATGAGCTTTCTTAAAAATTGGAACGATGAAAGTTTAGTATTAACAAAATACTTTCATGTTTTAAGTCCAGTGATCTTATCACTAGTGGAATTTAAAACCTAAAATTGGTAATATAAATTCTAGGACACCGATTCTTAAAGTTCTTTGTCCTATACAAAGACAGGGTTCGTATTATTTAGACAAAGCTATGCCAAAACTACATATACTGGAACGTGTGGTTCCTATTTAGAATAGACACAAAATATAAAAATAAGTTTTGTAAACATGTTTTCATGATTTAAATTCCATGAAAAATATTTTTTTGGCTCTATTTGCTAAAAGTATTTATTTATGTTCTAGTTCTTAAATTACATATTATTTACATATTCGTGAAGATTTATGTTATACTCAATGCCATTGAATGTCTGTCAGTTTGTTTCTTCCTTCCTTCTTGAGGAGTAACTAAATAAAATGATTATTACAAAAATAACTGATAAGAAAGCATTTGTTCTACGAACTATTAATCCTTTTAAAGTGATTTATAAACAAAGTATGAGAAAGTCAATAAATTGCAGAAAACATAAAGTTAATAAATAGAATACGTAATAGCGGAGAATATAATGACTTCTTTTTAACCCCCGACGCAAAAAGAGGGGTGTTAACGCGACGTACTTTTTAGAATTATTAAAACATACTTAGGTACTTTAAGATTGAGATTTTTTTATTATTTTTTATTTTTTAAAGGGTACTTAGATTTTGTGGCGGGGTTTTTTTTTTATTTTAAATTTAATTTTTTATTAAATTCATTATTTAAAACAGACTTTTTCGTATGTTGCACCGCATGGAAACATCGTGAGGTTTCAGCAAGAGTTGTTTTATGCCTTCCAAGTTTTTGTGAAGTTTGTGATAGTATTTTATTATACACATTTACTTCAATGTTTATAATAAACATACCTGCAAAGGACTTTTTTTACGAAACGGCTCTTCATACTTAGAGCTTTTTTCTTTTGCTCAAGATAAACAGTGTAGGTATTGTATATCACAAATCTAGTTTAAATCATCTACTATTAGTCAAAGATGTTTTAAATATAAGTTAAGTATGTATATACAATTAAATTGTCATACCTGTACTCGACTGGGATTGAACCTGCAACCTTGTTGCATTCTGTGAGTATACTTCTGCTGTGTTGTCTGACAAAATGATATTAAGTATGTATACATTAAGTGGGATTTGTATCTATAATTGATCCATAATTAAAGTAATCATAGCATTGGTTTGCAATAATATACAGAGAATTACAGACGTATAATTATAATTATAATTAGGCGCATCAACCCCTAGTAGCCTTTGAAGTTGGCGTAAGTATGCTAGGCCTGTTGGGTCTTTGCCCAACAGTGGGAAAGTGAAGGTAGAACTACCTCCTTCGCGTCTCGCAGTGGGGTAAAAACGTATCTATTTCAGAGCTATAAAACTATCTACACAATACAGAGGTAGGTACTACTTACTAGTACAAAACAGAACAACGAGCACAATATGCAATACTTGTTATATTTTTATTGCAAGGTCAAGTATCCTGACCCTATGTTTTATCCGCTATCGACCCAGTATTTAACGACCTTCAACGAACAATACTATCGTGTTTCTACTTGCTAGAATTAAATTCTATTATAACCAAGTTCCCATCGCTCTAATCGTAGGGCATTTTTCGCTAACATTAAAAAACATTTCAATTATTTACTCAGCAAGTGCAATATGCATTAAGGTCTGTGACCTGACCTCATCCGCGTAACGTGGCCTCCAGCGTAATGAAAACTGCGCAAACACAAACTGAGCCAGCCAATTATTAACCCGCGAGTCAATTTCAAACGACCAATTGGGAGGCTTCTATGATGACATGGACCAATAGGAATCCTGCTGATTGACGTAGGTAACGCTTCACTTTAATTTGAATTTGTCCTGTTTCATTCATTGATGTCATTCAAAATATATTTCGCGATATATTGTAAGTATTTCCTATTTCAACATTTTAGAGATTGTCTTTAAGTATGAAGTAACTATTTCAGCAAATAATGGGCAAAAGGAATTAAATCTAGTTTTGACCTTTAATTTATAATGTGATAAATCATATTGCAAAGATAAACATCTTAGTTGAAGTCTTAGATTTAATCAGGCATTTTGAAAGGAAGCGGGTTCGCAGTAAGCAGTTCCAAGTTATTGTGATTCAAAGCCGTAAAAACGCCAAGATGTTTATCTTAACTGTTGAAATAAATAAGGTTGTATTAAACGTATTTATTGTCTTACTAATTATTTTAGATATTTTCATATGTCCATATTATTTTAACCAAAACTTTTCTTATATATTTAATAACACACATCCTTAAAAATGTAAGTTCTGCCCTTTACAAGTTGACTTACAAGTATCCTAGTTATTTAGACATAGTATAACGGAGTATGATTACAAGGGAATAATAAAGTTCTCGAGTACTGAATTTCAATTAGCTTAAGACTTGTCACATCGCGCTCCATTCTACGCTTATTCATAACCGTCCCGCGACTGAAACGCTCTATAAATCTAAGTTACTGTCGTCTTGTATTAATGAAGGGAGAATTACTTTGACAAGTGAAATTTATAACTTGCAAGTAACGGAAAATAAGGTTTTTATACCTCTAAATAGAACTTTAGTGTTTTGAAATTATTTAAAAGCCGAAATCACAAAATAAAAAAAAGAAATTCGAATTTAATATTCGAATTTCGCAATTGTTTATTTTAAGTTTTTTTTTTTTATATTTTTCGATCCTTAGCTACTTATTGTGCTATACCCATGCAGGCGTGGCCGATCGAGTTCTTCTCGAGTGTGTGTCGAGGTGGTGGCGAGTAACGGCCAGCACTCGGCCGTCAGTTGCGAAACATCCGCATTCGCTAATGTTCTCTTAAGATGATCTATGGAGCGCGAACAAGATACGCAACTGAACCACATTTCGCTTGCACTTTAGAAAGTGAGTCTTTGTTTTCACTTGGTAGCGGTAATTTATAGTAATGAGGAGAGATCATTGCACGCAGTTTTGTAAATTGTTTGAGTGAAGTCTCCCCGTATTTGGAAGTTCGCCAAACATCACACATTACTTTTTGATTTAATGGTTTATGGTGAAGTTTTGATTTTAATTACTCGACGTTTAATATAAAGCTCGAGACCTGTCAAATATGTGGTCGTTTATACGTCATGGCCGCCGCTATTATTTTTAACAAATGAAAATCATCAAAGTTTGTTACTGTTTTTTATACCTATGTAAATATTTATGTGTAAAAACTATTCATGGCTTGTAAATATGTTTGAATGTTATAATACCATGAATGTATGAGTTGTAACGATTGTATGCAGGTGTTAAAACCTTGGCAGTTGTGAACGCACTTTCACTTAAATACGTTTGACTGCGGAAACAAATAGGCATACAGAAAATAGGGCAGAACACATTGACTCACTCGCCTGCAAACGAGCCACAGATATTACTAGCATCGCTTTGTGTTGCGAGCGAACACTCAAACGAAATAGCCTTGAACACATACAAATATGTGTCAAATTATAGGTAAATTGTATAATGACATCACCTTATAAAAATACCTGATTGAATTTATGTGAATTTTGTGTCATCTTATCTGAGATATCCTTCAACGGTTTTAGACTGGAAGATAGATGTAAATAGAGTCACGGTCGGTTGTCGATCTCCTAATTTGATGGTCATCCGTTTATCATTGCTTTATACGCGTCGCCTTGAGATGATAAAATAGTTAGTATTTAGTCTAAATATATCATAATACACGGGTTTATAATGTTTATGTAGGTACAAGGATTTTGTATCTCATGATTCAATATAGGTAGGTACCTACCTAGTTACAAGTTATTGCCAATACATTTTCAAGGTCCAACTAATGTTAATCAATCAAGACGCACAGTAAAACGAAATGTTGATCAAAGAGTTTTCTCTTTTTATTTCAAGACCAATGAGAAAATTGGCAAATTAGATGGAGTGTTTACTCAGGCCACGGTCGGCTCGAACTTGTCCGATTTTTATTGCGAGTTTAAAGAAGCGAGCGAACTTGCCCCAGTGACCACGGGTAGCGGTTGATATAAATATAATACATAGGCCCACGTTCAATAATAGAATTGGTCGGTGGCACATTGCCGCCGCTCAGCGTCCTGAGCCCAAATTCCTAACTATAGTTGTCAACTCCTCAGTTGCTACTCGCCAGATATGCATCCACAATTGCACTTTGACATTTCAAACATGGAATCATATTTCACTACATTTGGCGGTGTAGCACTGGGTACTCAGAAAACACTTTCAATTGAATCTACGCTATGAATTGTGCAATCGATTCGTTTGTAAGATTTCTTCGTCGATATCAGCGGCATGGTAACGGACAGCACAAAGGCTTTCCTGTTAACCTATTTCTGTCTGTACCTGCGGGCAGCGCTGTGTGTGAGTACATACTTTCCTAGGAGTGTGCATTTGACATTTTCTTGTTGAAAAGTGCACGGATCATAGAAGTAGTTGCGTGGTGCGCGGAGTGGCGCGGGGGGAGCGGGGCGCGCGGGGCGCTCGCCGGTTCGCGCGGTGTAACCTACATACCGGTCAACACTCCGGCTCAGTCAACACTCGCTACAGGGACATTTGGTGCGTTTGATGGGCCAGTGCACTTGTACAAGTTGCGTAGGTAAGTGCCAGTGCCAGTTGACCGACTCCAGTTAGTAAATTCTTTAACTTACCTCATATTAGCAAGACTCCTTGCTCCAATTAACCATGCTTTTGCTCTATGATAACATTATCTTATATAAGCGAGGTAGGTTTTAATTTAAAGCCCCTAAACTTTAATTAGAAAACTGGTACCAGTATACAAACCATGGACACCTGCTCCACACCAAAAAATATTTGGACTCACCTGCAACAAAACAAAATATATGTAAATTAAATGCACAACTAAGATAAATATGTGTTTACAACTGTTCCGTGTAAACTTATTAACCATGCCAGTGACCGTTAAAATAATTTTAGGTCGACATCTGTTTTACATCATTTTTGGAAGCAGTCGCTACACTGCGTAACCTACTAAATTAATATTAATTGGACTGTTACATCAAGGAAATAACGTATTAAACAAAACAACATCAAACGTTCAAATTTTAAAATAACGTTCAGATATTGGCGCCAGTAACTGGAACGTAGAGCAGCGCAGTCTAAACGGACTAATGCCAGCATTAGATGCGACTAGACAAGGCCATAGCTATCAGTGAAATGTCGAGAAGGAAAGAGATGGATACATAAAGTATTTATTGCACACATAACAACACTACAAGTGCAATTCACGCACACATGTACAACTTTTCTATTTCTATTACATGTTCTAGGGTTGACTACTGGTGTTAATAAAAACAGTTTAACTGACACGCCAATTTGAATTGTTGGTATTAAAAGTGAACTAAAAATCTTGAAGATAGCAAATAAGCGTTAAGTGTGTCATGGGCAAACACTTTGCGAGATTACATTTCCTAAATTTGAAATGTGAGGCGAATAAATGAGTAGGTAATGTTTTTTCCTTCACTCTTCAAAAGAAATGTAGAGAAAGATTTTTATCCCGCCATTTTCTTGAAGCAATATTTTTTAATTTCTTTTTCACACGTACTCACGTATCCATACAGTTAGTATCTAATATGTGTGCAGTCTGACCGTCTGACGTATAGGTATTTCCTTAAGCAAGTCTCAACTTCAGAACTATCCTTAACATAAATGAAAACGTTTTTTGTAAAATTTCGGCCAGTGCCACAAAACATACAATTCAAAAATAGAATCACAAAACTTTCATATACCTACTAATTAAAGCAGGAAAAAGGTGTTTCACCATCTAGGTCGGTTAAAGGAGGTTACCAACTATCTTCAGGAATTGGGTGAGCGAGTGTATAATGCGCACTTGATATACAAAATACCTATCTTGATAACGATAAGCGAACCGAACTTGCCAGTTGCGACAGACTGTCCTAGAACCCAGGTTGAACTCGAGTGCCCTCAATAGCGAAGCCCAAATTTTTATAATAACTCGTATCGATATATTGCGCATGTTTTGTTTGTTACATACTAGTTGGTGAACGCGGATGTTACCGAGTATTTGGTCAATTTGAATTAATTTTGTCTATGTAAGATGAGAAGTTTGTATGTTTGCAGCGTCTCCATAAAGCTAGATAACTATGACAATGTCTATGAAGTTAAATAAAGAGTTTGTTACTAATTAAGTTTGTACCCAACAACGGACTATGTCTTGCGAACAATTAAGGAAGCTAATTTAATCAAAGTATAAGTTTATTTTAAGAGTTTATTTACTTAGTAACATTTAACACAATAGAAAAGAAAAATCTATAAAACAGGTTTTATATTTTCGCCTTTATATATTATGGATTAAATATCCACATGACATGATTTATTTCTTAGGTTATCTAGAAGGCTAAACAATTTCTTAATTATAGAATTCAAATTCGCTAAAATGCCAATAAAGTTATAAATAAGGATTAACTTTTTATTTTTATTTTTCATTGACCTAATAAACCGTGATTCAATACCGCTTTAAAAAAAAGCCGGAAGAATCACAGAACGGAACATGAACAGTAGGGCTTTGCCTGTTGACGTAACAAACCTTTACGCAACCCAAACCTTACTGGGTACCTAGGTACTATTTTCGCTTTTAATGTGTTCCTAGCACACAGTTCCCATAGAAATAAGGTTATCATGATAGATTCGTCGCGATCCCAAACAGATAACGTCCGAGAAAGTATCAGGTGCTGAAATCTCATGGTTTATGTACCTTCAGTTACACAGGTTTGTTTCGCAACGATACCGCTTATAGGTCACTGCGTACTTCTTAACACTTCCTAAATGATAGCCTCAAAAGTCTTACTTATGTTTGATACATGTGTCTTTCTATACGTCATATATTTTGATCCAGTTTCAGTTTCACAATATTCCTATTTCGTAATAACATCATAAAGTATATTTGATACGTCTGCGGGCTCTGTGTGTCAACATTTTATTATTTTATGACACTTGGAGACATGTGTGATGTGCGTTAACCTTTGGGAAGTGATTTCTATGGAGCAACAACGGCTGCCCTATATTCGCGTTCGGTCTGCCGTCTGGCAAAATGCCCAAAAATAATTAGTCATCATATACTCATCTCCTTACAGAAGCTAGGATACGACGTTTCTCAGAATGTTGTGTTACAGTTTCTGAGCAAACAATCGTCTATTGCATTTCAAACGAAACTTGAAAATGGGACATTTAAATGTGTTATAAGTAATTCATATTTCAAGAGAAATATTTCAAAATAAGTAAGTGTGACCGACGGAAAGGATCGAATATCAAAAATGTATTGAACTATTTTGAAATTTCTAGGATTTTGTTTTAAAACTTGTATTGTACAAGATGTATTTTTAATAAGTTTATCAGCATTTGTGTATACCATATTATTGTTCAGTTTCAAAATAAGTTGGAAATTGCTTTATACTATGGCCATCTATCGTCAAAGTACCGAACTTGCAATTCGGCCGCTCGCCACTAGATGGCGTAAACAAACAAGTTAGTCGAATGTAGTAAGTCCCATTTTTATGTTATTTTAAACCGACTGCGTAGGTAGGAGGAGTGTAATGAGTTATAATTATTTGATGACCTATATTCATAAAAGTATATTTTTTGAACTTTGATGTAAAACGAGTTTTCTGTAAATATCTGAAAATACGTTGTTTTACTTTAAATCATAAATATAATACAATTATTAGTAAATATTTAAAAATATGTACTCATTAAAACAAATAAATCAACCTTACTACGTTACGTAAAACGATCACTGTAATGTAACAAACTTCGTAGCAAGTGCTACGACGTAGCTATTTTAGTAGGCACTTGAAGTGTTTCTACTTGTCTCAAACTTTTATTCTGCTACAAGCCATATAAAATAATATCAACTGAGCAAGACATTTGTATTTCTGAAAATAATTTAAATGTATTAAGTAACCTGTTTTAAATGAATGACTATTTTTGGGTCCTTGTTTATTTAATATTGTGTAGCTAACATGAACGTTTCCGCTAATTTTGTTAGTTGTTATATAATTTGATATTTTGTTGATTATAAGGGTTATAAATAAAGGTGTAATACGTTGCTATAAAGGTTGTGAGTGAAGCTCAATGTTTTGTTTTCGACGCTTGATTAATTATGATCGATAGACAGAATAAATCCTTTTTAAAACATGTTTATATTTGCTAAAGATTTTGTTACCGCTGTGACCTTTACGTTGACTAAGACTATTACTTTTTAACATGAAATTATATGCGTACATTTCATTTATATAAAAATGTATACTCAAGTTTTTTATCTCATATGTATTGCTTCAAATAAGTCACTTAAATAAAAAAAACGCAATCCACTGTTCATCTACTTTAAGCTCTTCGTAATAAAATGAAATGCACAGTAAATATTTAATAAACATGAGTTCTGTCCTTGATGCAATCCAAACAAAATTATGCTGAAACATTAAAATAAAACATAGATAGCGCCTCCCTCCAATAGCATAATTGAAGTTCACGTAAACATTGTGCATGTGTGTGTGTGTGGACCTAGGCACACAGGCTTAGGTCTTAGTGCGAGTGCACTCGGTTGGGGTAGGTCCTGAATACACAACTACGACAATTATTTCATTTGCAGGATTTGAAATGCGAATTTGTGATTTGGTTTTGATTATTGGATTTTGTGTTTGGAGTGTTAGTTAGTGTTATTGATTATTATGCCGACTTGATAACGATATTATTTTATATTTCTTTACATAATAATATAAATTAAAATTGAGTTAGTGAAAATTAACTTTTTACGTAGTATAAGAAACTTAAATAACTTGTAAGAACAGTGTCTCTCTTTTGCTTAACATAAAATAACAAAAAATGCTTGTTATTTTAAGTAAATATGTAGTACAATAAATGTATGGTTAGTACCTACTTTGAAGGTTACAACTTAAAGTAAGATAACTAATAACCCCAAGTCGATTAACACACGTCTGTTGCGAAATAGTTAATAAAAGGACATATCTCAATTCCAATTCATTTCTTATACCATAACAAAAGTACGACGTATTAACACAGCGTCATATTTAACAAACTGTATCGGAGGTAAACAAGCGCACATCTACGTACCTATAGCCGTGCGCGTGTGTGGGTGAGGTGTCCAGACTACCTAGATGTCTAGATGTGGGTGCATCGCTGCAGTGTTGGCGTAGGTCCTGGGGGGTAGGTCGGGGTAGATCGGAGAACCCGGGCCAACACACCCACTCCCCTCGCAGTAACTACTATCACGTAATCAAACGCTGGAGACGGGATGCGCCTGCTATGGGACTCCACTTTATTTTCGATATAATGAGTTTTTGTTTTTCACTTTGCGGAGGTTTATTTTTGTATCAATTTGTTTATTGGTGTTGTTGATTCTGGAGGGTTAATTTACTTTTGCACGGGCAATATTAACTGCTAGCTACTGCTCTTTTATTCTATTTATTTTTTTACTACACATGCACGAGTAAAATATTTTATACGGAGCTTGTGTTATTTACTTAATTAAGTTGTTTTATACTAGTTTCGTACATTATTGTACTAATTATATGCCACATAATTATAATGAGATTCATTGCGATTTGGCGTGAAATAACAATTTCTTCAGTTTAGGGACTTCAAAGTTTTTTTTTGAAGTTAATAGCCTATTAACTCGAGCATGTGTCAGGAACTCAAAAGCTAAGTAATTACATTGGTGATTGAGATGTTAACCCACTCGGTACTTATTTAAATTAATTGAAAATGTTCACAAGCTTTGTGCAGTAGATGCAATCGAGGATCAAGGGTCTTGGAAGGCAAATATGTATAATGAACTACGAAACTCGTATGTAAAAAAATCATCATTTTATATTTTGCATTCAAGTTAACAACTAAATTAATTTTATTGAACAAGTTAAGATATGAGAAGAGGCCTGTGCCCAGCAGTGGGACGTTTATAGGCTGGAATTATTATTATTATAGGTTTACATAGAAGGAAATCTTAATTATATTGGCGGCGATAAGATATCTAATATTGCTAATTACAATAATTAATAAAAAATATTTGGTATTGAACCGACACAATTCTTGGGCATACTATTAAAACCCTTTTTCTTTTTAATTAGATTTGATGGTAAAATAATTAAACATCTATTTAAAATTATATTCAAAATTAGATATTCTTCAGAAGTTAGCACAGTGCAGCTATGGTTCAGATTGATGAGCGTATAACGTTCAGCTATCGATCCGCTCAGCTACGATGGAAACTTACTTGCATGGGTGTGTACCAGCACTAAATGTTATTTAATTAAATATGAAAGGGAATCTTCCTTTTACTGGTATTAAGTATTTATACACTTGTTAGTTTTCTTGATTTTCTTATGTTATCTGCTCAAGACGCCTCAGTTGTGGGAGGGACTTCCTACGCGAAAATAATGAGAACTTTATTAGCTACTAAAGGTTTTAAATAAAAACCTTCTTGATTAAATCGTAGTCTCAGTTTATTTATGAAAGGTCCTAATATTACCTCGAGTTAAAGTTATTTATTCCAAGTATCCCTCTAGAGAAATAGTGCCAGCCTTGAATATTTAATTTAGAAGGATCTCCTTGGAGCACTGAGTTTTCAGTACCTAATCACACGTTTTAAACAAATGGGTCTAAGCACTCTTTGTTTTCCTTAGAGAATAGTTATCGTAAGTAAAATGTGTAGTATCAAGTTAATGTGCATCCATAATGAATTATTAATATATTTTAATGTGAATGTCAAAAGGGGTTGTAAAAAGAATAAATAATAAGTTAAAGTGTTTTTCGATTTTAAATGCGTAATATTATTGAATAATTCATGAATAATAAATATTGAATGACATATTAGACATGATCAATTTATTTTAACTAGGATTCCCATGAGAAATGATGCAGTGATGCACGTTAAAGGTCTGATTCGTCACCCTAAATCCTAAAAATAAGTTAGAGATTTAATTTATGTCTAATTATGCATGTGTATTTTCGTATAGGCGTTTACTTATAAGTAGTATTTAAAACGTATTCACAATCGATCACAAAATATTAAGCATCCAGACAGTATGGAAGCCGACAGTCAATCAAAACGTGGAAGCGAACACGCTATGTAATATATTTGTTATGTAGCACAGCTTCAATGTTTATTTACCAATACGTATGTCGTCGCAGGTCGTCGACCCCGGCTTCTGGTCGGGAAATTTCGGCGATGTCCGCACTTTAGAGGGGGATAGACTTATGCCGAGCTACTGGGGTGCGAGTGCACATCCTGGGAGGGTAGAGACCTTGAGCTGGCAAAATCAAGGGTAAGGCAGTGAGTGTGTGTGCGTGAGTCCTCGGAACCGGCTTTGTGTTTGTACATCGATAATAAAACTATACGTATAGCTAATAATATATTCAGCGTACACAGAGAAAGAAGTCGGTATGTGTGTATATTTGCAAGTCGTCTCCTGTCCAGTGAACCTCGAGAATAAGAAAATGTTAAGCAGTCTTGTCTGGGTACGAAGTGCTGACAAAGCTCGTAGTTTTTAAACGTTATGACTTGAACTACAATATGAGTCCTTTGACACTTCTTTAGTATTGTCAGCGACGACTAGATGAAAGTTGTGAGATGAGCGATATTAGTAGCTTTCTAGATATTGAATGTTGTATGAGCCCTTCATTCCGTACGAATTTTAAATAACAACATCAGATTAATTAATTGTACTTGATAAAGCTTTAAATTCGGTATAAGATATTTTAAAATATTAAATCGAATTATGAAACAATATATGTATGGAACGATGAAGTTATCCATTTTCTTTTACCGTATGGTAAACAAAATAAATATCTACATAAACCTTGGTAAGTACAATACCAAAAAGCAGCTAAGATTTTTTCCAAAAAATGATCCTCGTGGACATCAAACCTTAGTGCGAAAACAACGCGTTCGCAACATCATAATGTTTGTAAAATGAACTATGCATATTATTACTACATGCTACAACAGTATAAATCACAAGGACTTTAATTACAAACAATGATGCAATTCAATTAACCGATCAAACCGTAAAGCTACCATAAAAATAAAAACGCATGTCAACAAGCAACAACTACGACCACGTGCTCAACCCAAAATAGACGCGCACGCACACACGTGCGCGCCGACACGCACACACCGCACGCACACGGGCGTGCACCACGCGGCCCTGCGAGGCCCGCGGAAAAATCAATATTTTGAGCAAAACTACTTCCCTTAACGCAGCTGTGTGCGTCGGTTACCTCCCTGTATCCGAACGTCAAAAGCTACATCGATGTTGTAATGGACAAACCAAATCACACCTTATCTATTACGAAACAAAGTGCTATTTCCCCTATTAAGAGCGGGGGTAGTTAGATCGTGAGGGTATGAAGAGGTAGTGCCGTCCCGCTCCAATCAATCGGATGGCTCGGTCGCGCGGCCGCGTGGCGCCGGGCGACGACCCCGGCCCGGTCGTTACCCCGCGACAGTTGCACCCTGCTACCCCGTACCGGCAAGTACGCACCCTTGTTCTTGCCGAATCTTGGACCCACGCCTCGGCGACGCTGACATTGACTCGCCGAACGGTTCAACGACCTCCCTTTACGCTTCCGCCTTCCGGTGTGTTCTATCGAAATTCTAAATAATGTGCTTAAAGAGCAGTTTTATTTTTATTGCACCATAATAAATTTCATGGCTACACTTAATGCAGAAACTTGTTCAAGTTTCAAGCTTGTAATCCTCGCATGAGTCATCGAGTTCACCTGAGAAATTGGGGACCCCTTTGACTCGTTCGTTTAATAACGAATGATTGAAATTCGTCGAAACACTTTGAACCACTAAATTACTCACGCGCTTCCTGATTGCGTTTTTTTACAAACGAATGATAAGCATAAATTATACTGCATTTGGAAACCGTAACGTTTGCAGTAATATGAATGATTCCCATCCAATTAAGATCAATAAAAACAAAACACAATCCGTTGCTCAATGAATGAAAATGAATGACCGACCATGCGTGTGGGCACAAGAGCAAACAGACACTAATGCAATGAAACCGACACAAATCATTCCATATTCGAGGCGAATTAGTCGCAAACGCACCATGGAATCCGACACATAAGCAAAAAAACTAAATAAAGTAATAAACAAATGCGCCATCTCCACCCGACCAACGGTAAAAAGAAAAAAAAAACAGTGCACCTTCCCGAAATTAACGAAGTGACTAAGTGAGCATTTGGGATGCGCTTACGCATACTTTTAACGCGAATTATTTTTGACGAGAGATTTCTTCTTGGACTTTCGTGGAGCATATTAAAAGTGAAGTTAATGTGTTGCTTTAATTAAAAAAACAATACAAATGTTTGAAGCCGTGAGATTTTTACTGTTGAAAATAAAAGTAACCGCGGAAATGGAGAGCATTTTATAAATATACTACGTTAATCAGTGCAAAGGTTGCTGTACATTTTAATAATTTTCAAAAGAACAAAATAACAATTACCTGAATCAATTGTATCGTGAGGAAAAAAACAAATGAATGATACTGTTTTAAGTTTGTTGAATAACCGGCCAGACAGGCAGATGCAATATATCCCCACAATGGGGACTTTAAAAAAAGGAATTATTAGGCTAGATTATATATATCATGTATTTTTTATAATCCTTTTTATGTAGATACAATCAGGGGACTTTTATATTACTCCCCTCATAATACAAAGAGGAGTAAACAGCGCCCAGACTCTATTATAGGAACTT
This sequence comes from Autographa pulchrina, assembly GCA_905475315.1. Taxonomy (NCBI): domain Eukaryota; kingdom Metazoa; phylum Arthropoda; class Insecta; order Lepidoptera; family Noctuidae; genus Autographa; species Autographa pulchrina. Next base: position 4,758,810 of record FR997764.1, read on the forward strand.
GTTTTATTTCAATAATAATACTACATTGTATAGTCGGTCTATTAAGCTGTCTATGGCGCTTAATTGTAATTATTTCTCCCTCCACAATTTTTATGGCTTCAGAGCTTTGGTTTTTGGAGTGAAGTTAGATTAACTTTTTGTTGCTTTGAACGTAAACTGAATAGTTATTTGTATAACGCAATAACGGGACACACAAGTTAAATCTGCTCGAAACGAAGTTTTCGATCGCAATCAAGTCTACAAGTAAATTTAACTTTATTTCACAATATGAGAATGTATTACGCAGTTTTTCTACACTGCAGTTAAATCCTAAAAATATCAAAAAGTTTAAAGATCGTGTCTGACACATCTACTGAAGGATAACAATAAAAAACCTAACATTCTTGGTGACATTGTTTACGCAGAAGCAAAAAAATCTCTCAACGCCTTTTAAATATATTTGTCAAACGGGTCGGCGCGTGCGCCACACGTTTATAGCCGTCGGCTTTAATTGGCTCTAAATTTGTTCAATAAATCTCTTCCCGGACACGACTAGAATGTACCGGGATTGAAATTTTTATCGGATTTTCCGGGATCATTCCTTTAACGTTTTCTAGTTTAACTGCTTCGGTTGGTTGCGTAAACAGATAGAGGTGATCAATAAAACGACACTATTGACCGCGCGAAGTAATAAATACGTTTCCTTGTTATGTAAGCTTACGTGTTATACCACAAAGGTAACAATAATTTATGTATTAGACATACTTTTACTTATAAAACAGACTCATAAGGCGCAGGCCAGACAGAAGAGAAGTAAGACGCAGATGGGGCGCGGACATTTGTCTCTACGACGCAAAACATACAGAAGAGACGGGGTGCGGTCGCGACGCTTCTATACATTTTGTATGAAAGGAACGCGGTAAAGACAAATGTCCGCGCCCCGTCTGCGTCTTACGTATCTTCTGTCTGGCCTGCGCCTAGTAAAAAAAAGTTGTAAAATATCGTAGCAATAAATAATAAATACCTACAACAGTACTTAGCAGTTTTACGAGTCGAGTAAACATCGTATTATTATCGTGTTAGTTCAAAATTAGCCATTAACACCTAAGCCGGCGAGTGCGAGCCATTTCATAATTTTCTTCCGCGATCTAGATCAGAGAGTCGGCTTGCGTGGAGGCAGTTAAGTGTGTGCTGTAATAATCCGTAATATATGTACTGTTTACTGCAAGCTCTTGTAGTATTCAGTTCAATATGCAATACACACGAGATTGTGACAAAATATGGATAGTTTATGTACCTATGTAATACGACTTTTAGTACGGTGGTTTACGTTGGAGATAATTAGAAATGTAAGACCAGAGTTGCATCGGATTAAATAAATTAACGTCATTCACCGACCGTGCCTTGTGCCTGTAAGGTACAAGGCACGGTCGACTTCACGTGAATGCTAAAAGAGAATTTCGAAAAACAACCTTATGGGTTTAAAATACAGGTGATATTAATATCAAAGCGTTATTACAAATATGTGGTCGATTGTAAGCCGAATGAAAAACCGTATGTTTGCATAAACAACCAACCTCGTCTAGCCCACAGATAATAACGCAGATGGATGGGCCCACCTCGTGTGTAGACAACACGAGGTGGGCCCATCCATCTGCGTTATTATCTGTGCTAAGCCTAACTGTATTGGTTTCATCGTTTTGTAGCTTTTAACTCCTGCCCAACAGGTACAGCACTTTATTAATTACGCTGGTATTTTTTTTCAAAGGATTTTGAAAAAGGATAAACGTACACACTACACGGCTATGCCACAGTAAGCTTTGAGCTTCGAGCGCAGTGTCCAAATGTCAGTATCGCATTTGATTGTGATATTTTATTCACATTTCATTGTAGCATATTGATAATTTGGTCAAGTTTGATATTTAATTGGTTAAAGGTAAGTTGCCCAAAAATCCAAAAGTTGCATTTATCATAAAAGCTGTCGTGATTTACATGGTTAGCCCCTGTTCAATTGACACCTTATAATTGACGATCGATGGTCGAGTGGCGTACGCACTGTTTTCAAGGTGTCGCGGTCGCTAGCTCTGAGGTCCCGGGTTCGATCCCCGGACGGGTCAATGTAGGTTCAGAGCAATGTATGTGATTTTGTCCGCATTCATTATAAAAAACTGGCCAAGTTCGAGTCGGACTCGCGCACGAAGGGTTCCGTACCACCGTCGTATGAGAGCCCCCCTTAAATATTCATTTTATGTGGTTTTTAGTATTTGTTGTTATAGCGGCAACAGAAATACATCATTTGTGAAAATTTCAGCTTTCTAGCTATCACGGTTTATGAGATACAGCCTGGAGCCAGACGGACGGACAGACAGACAGCGGAGTCTTAGTAATAGGGTCCCGTTTTACCCTTTGGGTACGGAACCCTAAAAAGTACCAAAAACATTTTCTCAACCAGCCGTTTCATCTATATTATTCTTTAACCAGTCTGTAACTATGTGTGAAGATAATAAGGTATAACATCAAGATGTAAGGAACTAAGTGTCCACTCACACGATTAATCATGTTCATCTTAAGCTGGTCCGGTGCGCGGCGGCTACGCTTGCCACCGAACACGAGCAAGGGGATGTCGCCTCTACAGCACCCCCATTAATACTTGTTACACCATACGTTTTATTAAGGAGTAACTAGAATTGGCTATTTATCATTATGTAACGAGAAAACTGTTTTCTTAGTAGAGTTCTAGTTATTTGAAATTCGGGCAACGATTTTAGTGGTCAACGTAAGTATAATTTTGGCAGTTTTTGTAATAAACTTGAACTGGAGTAAGTCATTCAGAAAGTAACTGGAAGAAATATATCCATAAACCACACATATATTCATATACGACTGCATAGTGCATCGAGCATCATATATACAAAATATTTATTTATTCTAAACAGTCTTCTAAGCCCTCTTACGCACTAGCGGTTGGCCGCCTAGGCGGTTCGTTTGAGCGGCCAGCCGCCTGATGCGGTTGCCATAGCGGTTGACCGCTACGCCAACCGCACGGCGGCCAACCGCTATGAAACCGCGTAAAGCGGTTGGACCGCTTGAAGGCGTGTTTTGTCTAGTAAAGAAATGGACGCCGTCGAGGTAGCTTGTGTTATCTATTTTTACTACCGAAAACAAAGAAAGAAAAATAAAAACAGATACTGGATTCACCCTTTACTAGAAACACGCAACGAATTTGGCCACCCTTATTACTTTTCTCTATGGGCGGCTCGCCGCGAACTGAACCGCCAGGTGCGTATAAACAGAATGGCGGCCAGCCGCGAAGCGGGCCGCAGCTATCCATTCAACCGCCGCGGTTGAAATTTTGTGGCGGTTAAGTGCGTACAATCACAAGCGGTTGCATATTAAACTGGAAATGCGGCTAACCGCGCGGCTAGCCGCCCCCGCGGTTAACCGCTAGTGCGTAAGAGGGCTAAGAACGTATAAAAAAATATTTCGTAAAAACCTCTAAATATGTAGTAATATTTAGAACACGTACGAATCGAATCAAGTTATGTTTTACTAAATAAGTTCAGTTACCTGCTAGATAGGTTTTATACATAGATCTAGAGCTATATAAAGGGGAACCCTAAATTGCGAGCACAAATCAAGCGGTGTAAACACACCTCCGCCAAGACTATTCGGTATTTATCGGAGCAATCTATAGGGAAGACGTATGGACCGATAACGTCTCCACACCGATACATAGGTACCATATATACCTATATATAGGTAGGTGCACATGTAGCCCGTGTGACTCATCGGAAACCGAAGGAATTGCAACTATTGCCACGGGTATAATTAAACCATTTGATACATGAAGGTTTTAAGAAATCTTTGGCCGAATATAGAGTTTCCTGTGCGTCTGCCGATGACTTACGCTCAATGACGCGTCGCTTCCATAAACATCGGGACCGAAGTTTCGTTTAAGGCAACGTGTTATGTGTTTACGTAATAAATTACTTGCCGGTTACATTATTGATGTATAATGAATATTTATAGTTAATATTCGAGATTTATTACATTACTTTTACCTTTGCTTGCCCTGGTAACGTGTTGAAAGTGTCAGGCTAGATCTAGAACTGGTATGTTTAGTCTGCGTTAACTAAAAATGCCTACTGAAGAAAATGTATCGTTTCCTCGAGAATATTTATTAATATAAGAGTCCTAATGCGGCATTTATCTAAGATCTATGAGATGTATGTAGTACGTGGCGGTGAACATAAATAAACGCATCACGAGATGCACCGCGCTAGATTCTGTAACAGCTGTGTGTTCAGGCAAGCCCGGTCGGGGTCAATGCCCACCCGTATTTTCAACATGTGCCGACGTTTTCCGCGTTCCACGGAAAGCGCTCGCTTGTCATTCCTTCGGGAACCTCCGCTACACTTCGGCAATCTTCGGGTTTTAGTACTTCTTAGTTTGGGAAACGATGGTATAACGGCCGCCCGAAATATATAATGTTCTTTTTAAGTCTTTTACTATGTTGTGTCTTCAGAGTTGTGCGCATAACAAAGCCGGCTTGAGTGTAATGTCTTGTTTATGCGGTTTGGTGGAAATGTCCACTGCCTCATAGACTAGCTATATTTTGTAGCTGAAACTGACTAGAGAAGTAAAAAAACTGTTGTCGACTTATAAAGGTGCTAACTAAGTGAACTCTAATTTGGGACAGGGTCTAATAAGAATGGTTAGTATGATCAATTTAGGAAAATTTGATCATAAAACCTTTATGAACAGATCGGACAAATACTTAAAGTTGAACCTCTAAACGTTATCTACTACAAAACTAGAATGAAAAATCACCTTTAATAATAAAAGAGAAAAGGATAAAACAGTGCAGTTAGAATATCAAACAATTGCGCATCGTATGACCTTTCGCACTAATTTCTTTAAGTTGGCAATAATGTATCAACATTATCAGGTCTCGTCTAAGCCAGTACAAGTGGTCAAAAAACAAAAATATTATCAGTGGTACCGCTGTGTTTATACAACAGTGGCTGGGACCACCGTGTGCTGACATTGGACACGAGGTGACATCATTACAACCTTATATTATGCCAAGGTCTCAGGTTGAGTGTATGAGAATATCGTGTAATTTGTTGCTGAAATATGAACAAATGAGATTCATCTACGGTTTATTTGGTAACGGATTTTTAAGTCTTGTTATTTATTATATTTTTAGTTGTTGCGTTGTTTTTTAGTAGGTGTACGAATACTGTGATTTGTATACCCTGTTATTTTATGTGATTGTGTTTTTCAGTAACTGTACAAAGCTTAAAGTTTAGCAGTGTATGCTTCGACAGAGAAAGAGAAAAACGTTCGAGAGAGTTAAAACTTCATTCCACGCTTTAAAAAAGTATCGATTTTATATTTAAAAACTAACTAACAAGCAGACTTGAGACAACGTTCATAAAATGGAGATCAAAAAACTCGTGTAGAGAGATCGTTAACTGGGAATACCATCGACCCTAGTCTAGAACTAAATTTGAAATACGAGCGCTATGCCAAGGTTACAAACTTACTGCATTCTATCTGTATGTCTGTGTATCTGACGTTTATTACTAACAACTGTGTCCTTGAATCTTTGAACTCATTACGAGGATCGCACGACACCGATAATATTCGACTGATGGTTGACTAACTTTGGTTAATTAAATTTTACTAATCGATGTTTTTATTTTAAGTTTGTATTTTTTGATTACTTCGTGCTTATTTTTTTCTGTATTATTCCCATTGTTTGTTGAAAAATAGAAAGAAAATGTTGGGTTCCCAAAAAAAGTCTTGATTACAACAGTCACATCTAAAGTTTAATTGCTAGAACCAGCTCTATTACACCAATCTCAAAAATATAAAGTATCAAATTCTAATTACATTATTTCGTTACCAAACTCATAACAAATTCAATTCTAAAAGTTTAGTAATACTAGTCCCTACGCTCGTAATGGCCGCTCTTAGTTGACGCTAGCAAAACGTGTTGACTCTGCTTTAGGTTCGAAACAATATGTTGTTATCATAGTAAACGTAACAAGAATAACAACAATATATTAGGTATCAATTACAATAGACTCGGGTGAGAGGGCACGTAACTATTTTTAATTTAAAGACAGACGTTTTTAGTATTTCTACTGTTTACACTCTTCAATTTTCGGCGCTTATAGTTGAGAGAATATATTGTCCAACGCTCTCAGACTGAAGCCATTTAGAAGGGTGCAGAAATTCAAATAAAAGGGTTGTAAGAGCTCTATACCAAATTAAAAAAAAAGTACATTTAAGCACGGAAAATTGACATTTAATTTGTGTCGTCTGATGTCTGATGTCTAAAAGTAAACCGTATAAATACGTTATGATAATTGCTAAAATCGTCACAAACTGACTATAGAAATATCACATAAAATAAACACATTAATGATTGTATCTGTAGAGAAAAGCACAATTAATCTTTATTATCTACAATATTAATGAAGTTATCAGAAGCTGAACAGTTAGGACAGTAATAATTTGACTTGCAACAGTGATTACAATATAAATTCGATCAATCTGACGAGACGGTGTTTGCCGAGGGGTGGACGTCAGTCGATACACTGGCTGTAGGTACACACGCACCCCTATGAAATAAATGATTTACTTTTGTCTGATGAGTACATCAAGGGGCGGTATGGTGACGGTGACCGGTACTATGATATGTTATATTTTTGGTAAATAGAGTGGGTGCGTTATTGCTGTTTATACGAGAATTTAGGCAGTGTGAAATTAGGAAGCTGTCTTCTCTTTTCATCGCTTTGGTTGGACTACTTGACGTATTACACTGATATATTTGATGTACACTAATTAGTAATATAAATTATGTAGAAAACTCGATAATCTGCTTTTATTTTAGCCCGATAAAGTTTATGGGTTAGATGATCTTTGAGACCCACCAGTAGTCAGTACAGCACCTAATAGCTGCAATGAGATCCTAAGATTTTTTCAACCGTTCGCAGATAGCAACAGATTATGAACTGCATAAACATAAAACACTGCTTTATGGTAACACCTTACGATGTTTTGCACACACGTTGCAGCACATGTCAACAGTAAGCACCTGTTGTATGTATCATTTAAGCATAAAATCATTAGTAATACAGTCAGAGCCCTTATTTCAAGGCAGTAAGGTCGATTTTCGTAAGTCTTTCTTACCACTGACGTGCATTCGTTTGTATATTCATTGCTAAACATGAACAGTTTTTATCCCGTTTGGCACTTGTTTTGATAAGATACATTAAACTCATTTGTTTTTTTCATGTAAAAATACGATGAATAAACAAATATGTAAAGAGTATTGAGAATGAACAAGTATCAATTTAAATAAGACATTTTTTTTGTTGTACATCGCTAATGCTTATTAAAGAAATTTTCACTATTTTCACAATTTGAAATTCTAAGTGTAAATGAAATATGATGTAGTCTTACACATTTTTGCATACATTTAGATTTAATTAAAATCCTATAGGATTTGTTATCATAAAACATAGTCAATGCATTGATCCCTTAAAAGTCAAGAACTCTAATTAAGTATTAAATTAATATAATTGGAAATTTTAAGAATTGGAAAAAGTTATTATTGTTAGGTACATTGGCAGATACAACAGTATGTAGTATATGCCTGCTACGTCTAAGGATGCGTCCAGATCTAACGAGCGAGCATTACACGAGCAGCTCGCGAGCATACCGCGAACGCACTAGCGTCAATAACGCCGAACGCCAGACGTGCACGCGCCCCTCGCGAGCTGCTCGTGTAATGCTCGTTCGTCAGATCTGGACGCACCCTAAGAAACCACTGAAACTTTAATTAACATTGTTTTTATTTAACCGTATTTGACTCATGACAAAGTATATTACTTACAGTAAATAAATACAAATGTATTACAACCGTGTATACATTTGCATAACTAATGTGTATTCGATAAAGTAAAACAAAAACAAACGGCTAAATGTAAACACTACTTAAAAATAAATAATACAGTTAAAGGAAAACGTACAACATGCAATCAAGAATCATTAACAACCCTTCGAATACTTAAAAACCTTCCCTAATTTGCGGTTACGTAGATTGACTGATACACAACGAAAATACACTTTTTTTTGGGAAATAACTCTAATGACTTTTCACGAACTAAATGAACTGGACATTTCAATCACTGCCTGTCCGTTAATTATATTTACATCTACCTACCTACCTTTTTGTATTAATCATAGAATAGAGAGATATGGAGACATAGAGTTTATTAATTCTCAAAAATCTTAAGATTATTAGATGGAAAATTTCACAATAATTCTAACATGAAACGTCAATTAATTTACCTAATTTGTAATCAGAGAATGTTTAACTATATTTCAATGAATATTACCCAAAACATAGAAATAAAAAATTGTTTTTTTTTTTTTGCAGTCGTCGAATGTGTGCTTGTATTAAAATTACAAATACCCAAAATAAGAAACAAAAACTCGTGTTTCGTCGTTAGTTATTAATATAATAAGTTATTAATGAAAACGTAATTAGACTGCACCAAGGGCGCGATGACAATGGCATCCATGATTGAGTTGCATTCGCACAGATGCTCAGTGTTTATGGTTTCGTAACTCCGATGGTTGGCATGCATGAGTCACGGCCGGCCAAGTTCATTGTCGTCCGCCCGAACTTGAACCCGCTGACGGCATGGCAATCACTACACTGCAAGATATGTAACATACCGTAATATTATGCGAATGCTATTTTTAGATGAAAAAGTTTTTTATGTGAAGTTATGTCAGTCAGACTTGTTAAATGTAATTGGGGTAGTAGATCACTAAATTTTACGAAGCTAGACTAATTTACAATCCCAAAAAATGCTTGAAATATTATGCACAGGGAGCAAAGTAAATAATTGGGTCATTAACCTACTGTTTAGTCAACAACAAGGTCAAATTACTAATATAAGGAAGGAGAATGACGCCGAAAATTATTGGGAAAACCTGGATTACTCTATTTTCTTGGAATTTCGAAAGAAGTGTTGACATTGGAGCCAACTAATTTACGAAGAATTTTATTTAGATCAACATATGACTACGTAGTTAAAGCTATTATACACAAAAACTGCAACATGAACTTTACATAACATACAATATCGTGCTGCCACCTCTCAAAGTCAAGATTACCGCGCGCTAATTTATAGTATAGCTTGAAAACTTAGCTTAGACTACAGCACAATCCTTTACATGTTATTGATAAGGTTGGTAAACACCGAGGCGACAATGGTCACTGTGTACAGTCTACGTGACAATGACTCCAGGGCCCGTCTCCAGATATCACACGTTACACATGCTCAGATAAACGTCCAATCACACCGATATTGTACTATACATGCTTATATGTATAATTGTATGTCAATACTACTAGTATTTACTTTACGTTTAGTTTATATTCACTTGATGTGAACTATAGAATGAAATAACTTTTGATGTATCGACCCATTTGTCGAAAATCATTCCCAAAACATGATCAAAATGTACTTTTTTACTATCGTCAATACATTGTCATTCGATTGTATGTGAAATAGCATTGGTCAATAAGTTTCTTATTTATCTATAGATAGAAGGGTAATAAATAAAAATTAATAAATACACAATACTCTATATATTCCATAATCCATTCCAATTTTTAAAAGATTTATATACGAGCTCTAATTAAATTACCAAAACAGAACAAGCATATTACCTACAGTCTACACATTTTCATTTATTTACAAATTGAATACCTAACCATTGAATAATTTGATATTATTCACATGCGTGCATGTTTGAAACACTACTGTAAACACTGTATTGTTGTGTATCTTCAATGTCATCACAAGGAAGTGACGTCAGTGTCCGTGAACCTGGCGACTCCAATCAAGATCATCGGTGAACGTGTTGAGTAAATTGTTGAATACAGTTGATCGTGTTTTGTTTTTTACTTGACGAAATATTTAATGATACTACAGTTTTATATGTTTTTGCATTGATGGTCCTTTTTTATTGTTACTTGACGAATTTTTTGAGTGGTATGCTAAATTTTTATATTTGCCTTGTTATGTTGCTATGCTGAGGGATAACGGCTCATTTGTTTAGATTTCAGTTTTATTTTATTATATAAGTTTGTATTGAGTTTTATAATATTTGCATTCAGTCAGTTGTACGATGATAATACACGATCATTTTTCAAGACTTTTTGTTCAAATACAGAGTTGATGTTTACTTTTTAAAAGAGAGTTCCTTTACCCAAAAAAAAAACCTGATTAAAAATACCGGAATAAAAAGTTTCTAACTAATTAAAATTATCATATTTTTATCCTTAAACGATGAGATTTTCCTGTTACATTCTTCGCAAATTGCCTAAAAACAACAAACAAAATCTTCTATCACGATGACTATATTTAAACTTAACAATGAAACCTATAAGTTCAAAGACATGACCGATTAATCTACAACCAGAAATTATTAATCATTGTCTTTGTTGCTATTGTTATAATTATTGTTTGTTTTAATGAGTAACCCAGCTTTACCGGCGCAGGAGTCGTCACCAAGCCATTGACCTCGCTATAAACTATGGCAAAAGAATTTAGGATATGTACCGATGACGTCACTTTCAATGTCAACGTCACACCGCAATGAATGTCACGGTGAATATTAATTTGTATAAAAACATAATTAGTACGTAGGTACTCAATAAACAATGATGTGTATAAACCAAACGCATTTTGTAAATGTGTGATATTGTTACAACCTTTCACACAAACATAGCAAGTACTTGTCTTATGTGAAATAGGTAATGCTGAAAAATAAACAGGTACCTATATGATATAAACAATATGTCATAATAACACAAACAATAACAATCTAAACGACTTATGCGCCACGAAATACATTCCTAAATAAAACAAGCGACAATCTTAAGCCGACATACAACACGAAACTATGAGAAATAATTACCTGAGACTCGTAACTCCGTCAATCGGCAATAGTGCAGCAACGATCGAATTAATGAGTAGGATCTGAGTGGACCAGTACAATAAATAAACGCACACGATATTGGGAGTTCACTTGCGGCCGTCCGCGGGGCCAACGACCGTCCTTACCACAGCTGCGCGGAACTCACATACATATCGCTGTCTCTCTTGCGCTGTCTCTTTCCCGCGGATATTGCGCGCTACCGTACCGATTTCCATATTATACAAATCAATTAAACACTTTGGTTGTGAACGAATTTTTACTGCATCTATAATGTGAATTGTTTATTTATGAAACAACCGATTAATTGAGTAGCTGAGTTTGTACTGATAATAATATATGATGTACCTACGTATAAGTTAAAATTTTAATTTGTCTTAGTAATGTTCTAATAATAAGTGAGCTATAGCTTCCTTGTTATTTATTATTTTCAGTAATAATGTTCTTATAATAATATAAACATGCAAATACTACCACAAGATACAATCTCTGCTTAGTTTGTAGCTCGCCAATTTGTTGTATTGTTCTATTCTATTTATTAAATAATCATTATTATTGTTTTTTATTGAAAATGCTTAACTCGATCTTTATATTGAAAATAGAGGCCGACTTAGTCATCTCCCAAAACATCTAGGCGATCTATTAAAAAGAAAGACGTCAGAGGCAAAACATGTCATATTTAACTGCGTAAAAGATGTCTTTATTGTTTTAGTTTGCAGTCTATTACGAACTCCGGGAACTATTATCGCTAGACACGCCCCCTTCGGGCAGATGCACCCACTAACCACAAATAACCTGGTTACCTAAACTTTCCAAATTGGAGCATTGCTTTTGCAGAATTAAATAATAATATAATATTGGGGTGCACCGATTCCGCTTTTGGGGAAAAGTCTCTTCTTCCACCTATAGAGAAGGAAGGAGTACTGATTGCTTGTAGAATTAAATAATGTCATTATAATAAATAGCGCGGAAAACGGGAAATAATGGAAGTGGAAGTGTGAACGCACCTGGCGACGAGCGATGAACCCGGGCCGGGCGGCGCTCCCGTGACGTCACCGTCTCGCGAGCGTCTACGCTGACATGTCAGCGCACCTACGCAACTATTATATGACCATTCACGAGTACTGCGCCTGTTCCGGGTAACCACTGATTGAATGTATTGATTTTTGTCGAACCTTTTTTAACTTACTGCAATTTGAGTGTTTTAACGTCCCTATCTTGATACCCCACGACTAGCTATGCAATGTGTAACATTTGCGAATGCACCGTATAAAGTTTTTGATTGCATTAACAATGACGTAACTTTATAATTACAGCTTCAGAGCTTGGTTATTAATTAATTAAAGTTGCTCCGATAAAAGAGTAAATACAATTGAAAAGCACAATGCATGGCTTCTTCATCATTCTCTTTTTTTATCGTGTTAATTCGCGATGCTGACAAATTTATAAAATGTCAAAGGTTTTTTCCCTCCTAATTAAGGAGCTCTGTGGTTTTGTTAAACTTTTCTTCTCTTCTACTATTGTCGATTTAAAAAACTGTAGGTACTCATAGGTAGTTTAAGTGTCGATTTGATTCGTTTATTATCATTGATCTCAACTTTAACAGTGAAACACCAACTGATCAATTTTAAATACATACAATGCAGTTTTTCTTCCAAGGCTACTCTATAATATTATGCCCATAATCCGTCTGTCTCCGTATTTTGCGACACGTAATGCATTTCCTAGCGGTCAGAATGTTTGGCTGTGAGCTTCGGATCCAGACCGTAATCCATGTACGTGACCTGTGAGGCCAGTAAGGAGAATATTTAAAGGTCGCCATAGCTAATAAATAAAACAAAAGTTACATTCACAAAATAAAGAAAAATGAAGCAACCGCTGATGAAAACAAGCAAAAGTTAAGGGAATTCGTTCATCAATCAATGTGTCGACATCTGCAAAACATTATAAAAAGCAAAAAAAATGGCAGACAAATTAATTATATATAGTGGCTGTAAAAAATCTATCATTTATTTTTATTTTCTTAATTTCCGTGTCCAACTTATTCCTACCCATTTTAATTTAATCATAGCTTTATTTATTAATTCCTTATCGTCTTCTTATCGTGTCAATGACAATCAATTTAAATCGCGTGGGCCCAAAATTCTGCTACAAGAACTAGCTTGCATTAAATTCCTTATAAAAGGTTATAAAATTTAGTAATTAAAATTGCAACTATTTAACATCAGAAAAACCTAAACTATCTCTCTTTCTACTTAAGTAAATATATTCCTAAGGGTTCAGCTATAGCGGTGTAGTTAGCAGGATTGTCGCCAGCACACAGCGACTCGTTTCACTTAACTAGTTCACTTTTCTAACTAGTTTTAGCAACCGTTTAGTCTGTAAATCCTGTGATCTATATCTGTGATGCAAATTTCTAATATCCGCGTTGCCACATATACTCGTATGTTATATGTATTAAATAACGGTAAGAGCATGTATAAATTGAATTTATTAAAATATATTATGTTTCAAAATCTGACTAACTTTACTACTTTTTATTACTTTACTATATAAAACTAAGAACTAAAACAAGGCATCAAAAAATTCATCCACATCGCTGTCGACTGGGAGTGTGCCCAAAAGGCTGGCAGCATTGCCACGTTGTATGGCAATGCTTATTCGCTGACCTAGGTTTTAGTTCTTAGTTTTATTTAGTTTATAATTCTTCTTATTTTTTGTGTAGGCTTAGTTTTTTATTTTTTTTGTAAATATTTTAAGTTTAATTTCATCAATAAATATACTACCTTTACTATACTTTTCTTAATTCACTTTACCAAAATACAACGATTTGAAATAAAAAAAATATCTTCTACGTAACCTTTACCCAAGCTAAGTTGGAGTCGGTGATTAAAAATAATTATAATTGGTATTTTAAAGAAGTGACACATATCTAATAAAGTATAAGAATCTGTCTAAAATAGTATCTAATTACATATTAACAATTATTTCATAGCTAAGAGCCACGTAAGACCAATCTCATATTGGTAATGAACAAACTTGTGATTACAAAATTTCCTACTTTTCAATCGATTTCCGCAAATAAAATGATCTGTCTCAATAAAATTAATCTAAAACCAATTAAATACAAGCTAGTTATATCATTTTATCACTAGCACTCGCTTAGTTCCTATTTAAATGTCTACGCGGTCTGTATAAAGAACATTAGAAATTTCTCAGTGAAAGTCGACTTCGCAGTACTTTGGCTCTGCAACAGAATACATATAGGGAAGCAATAAATTAATAATAAGCATTTTTATTGGAGACGACAAGAAACGTTCATACTTGAGCTAATTGTTTATTAATTGAGCTTCCGTATTGTTATTGGCACCTACTTAATGATTATTGCGATTCGCGATTTTGATTTGTGTTCAATTAATTAACATAAATAATATTTTTATATTAAGACTATTATTGAATTATATTTAGAGTAGATATTTGTTAATAATAATCATTAAATATACTTTTTTAAATTAAGATTAAAAAGTATTTATCGAAGGATATGCCTCATTTGAAATTATGTTCCAATGCTGCAGCCTGCATTCATAGAAAATGTGGTACCTACGGATGATAGCTAAAGTCACATTTTTTAAAAAATCATTTACGAACCTAACAAATCTTTCTAGTTTCAAAGATTGCGTTTAATACAGTATTAAAGAATCAAATGTATTATGCTTGAACCAACTTTTAAACTCGTAACTTTTCTAAATACGTACAAAACGAATGCAAAGATAAAAGTAATAATACGTATTATCTACTTATACTTATAATAAATCTGTAGAAGTGAAAATTCTGTACATTGAAAATATCAAAAAAATAAATGGCGGGGGGTGTTACTAGACCGTCAACGAACCCAAAAGAGTGATTAACAAATTTTGTCTGTCTGTCTGTTTGTTCAGGTATCACGCAAAAACTACCGGTTCGATTACGATGAAACTTGGTATAATTATTCTTTATTATCTTGGGCACCACACTGGGTAGTTTTTATGCCGGAAAAGTATAAACAATAAAAAACAAACTTAATTTTGCGGTTAAAAACTCATTGATAAGTTTCGTCATCCAAGCGAACGAAGTCGCAGGCACAGCTAGTTTATAATAAAAATAATAAAAGATACAATCAAGAACATAATGCAGGCATTAGATTTCTCGTGCGAGCGTTCGAGGTTTTCCTCCAGCGAAATAATTCTGCAGTAAACATTCAAAGCGCAGCGGAGGTGGAGAAAGTGCAAGGCAAATGCGGAAGAGTCGAGTTGCACGGCTGGCCACAGTTCACACCGACGCTTTGTTGTGCCACGGTAATGAATACAAGCGATTAACGATCTCGGATGCGTGTTTATTGTCGGTCTAACGGAATAATTAGTTTATTTATTAATGAAATGTGTTATCTTCAAATTTAATCACTCAAACGTGGGCAAACAAATGCTGATTAGATTTAGCGAAAGTGCTGCATACATTAGTTCCAATAGACTTATATTTTTAATTTCATTTTCAGATATTCTGTAAACGCAATTAAATATTTCACAAACTTAAATACCAGTAATTTTCTTGAACGATAAATGGATACATACTTAAGAAAATTGAGATATTACTCAGCAATTTTCTCATCAGTTCAGTGGTGAAATAATAGTAATTTTCCTAAACAATAAGTTATAATGTCGTGCTGTGTACACGATGATGGCTCGCTTCCGCCTAGCGAGAGCGCATGACGCGTCGTGACCGTTCAATGAAAGTAAAACCGTTGATGATGACTGAATGATTCTATACTGACATTGACAGCTTTTAATTAGTTCAATTCATTCATTCTTTCTACTCTCATTTTTAAATAAAGAAGATTATTTTCCATGGTTGTAAGGAAAGTTTCGTGATAAGGTATTGCGTGAATTTTGGAACATTTGAATGCAGTAGCGATGTTGTCGGGTCTAATAAGCGGCTTAAGGTTTCCTTCAGGCAAGACGGTTCCGGATATTATGAAAACTTTTGCGGTAGCTTCAACTTGCTGAGCGATATTTTGAGCGTTATTGCAAAATTAATACTGCCGATGATGTTTTACCGATGTTTGAGATAATTTTATGTTTGTTTAATTTTTTCGATAATAATTTTAAACTGTTTATGTTTTTATTGGCTAAGTAATTAAGAAAACTGTTATGCAAAAAAAGTTTATAACAAGTACATACTTTAAAATAATGGTAAACACAACTTTACATTTAAATTGAGGAATTGTGCAGCTTCTCGAATTATAAATAGCATTTAGACTTCCGGACTAATAAATTTAACTTATCTCATAGACATAGAGTGAACCTCTCACACTAGACTCATCGGTAGATGTTGCAACACGAGTCGGTGCAGCGACGCGAAATGCAGTTACGTATAGTAAACTAAACGCTTCCGCGTGCGAGCAGGAAGCCCCGAACACTTTCCCTTTTGCCCGCGCGCAGCAGCCGACCACTCTATGCATCAATATAATCCCACCAAACAAGACACACTCCACGCTCCACCGACAGCTTAAGCCACTCGTACCCTCCTCAACTCATCCCTCTTATAATGCAGTTAACCAACAAATGAGGTTAAGTGTTTGCTGCTTCTTGATGCGTGGCAGCTGCTAAGCATTTGAATTAAGGTATGAGTATCTCATCGAACCTAAGCTGTGACCACACAGCTGGAAAATTGACAATTAATCCAGCTCCATTTCCTATTGATTCATTGACTATTGTTAGAGTCGCTATTGTCAGTCCGCAAATGTCAAAAGCTACATTTCAACAAAATAATAAAGGGCAACGGTCAAACTTTCTAACGCAGATCGGTTAGGATACGTTTTGCATAGAATATTCCATAATCCAGTTTCAACTTAAACCCTTCCGATTGTAGTAACTTATAAATAATTCATGATAAAATACCGGTTAAGAATTGTTGCATGAATGCCGTATTCAACGTAAAAGTCACGAAAGAATAGCGAGTAAAAATTACGATTCCTGTTTTAGAAACAGGTTCCTAAAGAGTTTTCTATAAGTCGTTAAATCCAAAATCGCGTATCATTAGCGAGGCAAAGGCAGGCTGACATAACACAGACGACGAGGCGCCTTCAGTTGACCTATATACCATTCACGGACATTGACCCCATCGCACAAACTCGTGTGGTTGGAAGAGCGAAGGGATGGCTGACGGAATCTTTCTTAGTCGGTTACATTGAGTCGCAAAAGGAATTTTATACCCTGCAGGTGGCTGAAATTACACATCTAAACATAACAACCCTCATAAAAGAGTTCATTTAAATCTCATTAGCGACGTTCCCGGAACTAAAGTGATCGCAAATCTAAACAACGATGATATAATATTCAATTTGTGTAGGCTACATTAAAGGTTCATTTGAAAGTAAAGTAATATTTTTCCGAGGAAAGCCTATGCACGTAGGAAGGTTGAAATAATAAAAATAGCAGGGCGGTAGCGATCGACCGGAGTGCAGAGTTCACGATCGGGCGGCGACCTCCTGAAAGTGGGGCGGGCTTACTCCTGATGCTTGCGGAACGCCATCATTTCCACAATAAATCCGTTCTGTCCCCGACAAACCTCCTGGAGATAACTCACTTCGCTATTCAATCATATTGTAAATTGAAAACTTTGATAAATAACATCATTTACGTAACATCTTGATTTTATAAAAACTCCTCGCAATATATTAATCTATTACAAGCCTAGTTGTATAAGGTTGTCTCGTCTACAATAAAGTGCCAAAGACAACTAAAATTCACAAAACAATAATTTGATTTAGTTAGTCAAGCTTCACATTCGGCATGAAGTTGAGTCTAACTTAGTCTCTACACACACGCAGGCAAACTTTCAATTAGAGCTTTCCGGAATAATGCCTCGGAGGAACTAAAGCTGTCGTGGTTTTATGCTCAAACAATTGATATATGAGTAAGTAAATACAAAACTTTGTTTTATTAGTTTGATATCAGTGAACTAACATTTATAGCATAGATGTGGGACATGAAAACAGTAATTTAATGGAGGTATAATATGTGAGTATAATAGCTCGATAAGGAGTAGAAACAATGGCGTATCGAGGGCATGTGAGACCTTAGGAGCAGAGCGTCGTAGGAAATCGTTAACCCAGTATTGTTACTGTAACGCCTCCTTATAAACTAAATAACACTTGGCCGAAGCATTGGCATTGTTATTACACTGGCAACTGCGACTTGTCTTCTGAAACCAGTTGCAGGATGAAGCAAAGCTATTTTTAACACAATTTTTTTATGTAACTAGCTAATTTTTCACTTAATACACTTTGGTACATAATAATGTATATTGAAAACTCAAGCAGTTAAGGAAAATTACGACAATTTAAATATGAAATAAGTATGTTTTCAGTGAATAGTAATTCCGGTAAATAAAATCGTTAAGTACTCTCTAGTTTTTCACCAACCATATTGCTATGAGCTCTAGGTTCTATATACTACCTTTTTTGATTTTTTTTTCATAATTTAAATTATTCGCAATAATAACTTCTATTGTTGTAAAAAAAAACTCTGAAGTATGCATTGTTTAATTTTCCTGTTTCTAATTGTTTCTAATTTTTCTTTCGAAAATATTGAGTTCTTTGTATTCGTTTTTCAAAACACGGTTTCTTTGGAATTCATTTGTATTTGCTTTTTATTACCGTTTTTATTTTGTACCTATGTAGCGGTCAATATGAAATTAGGTTTCTTATTGTTGAATTGATCGAGAGGCGAAAAAGTATATCTGGCCATGTTTACAGACAAATAATTCACGCAATTATAAACTGCCCTATATTTAACCGACTTGAAAAGGATGAGGTTCCCAATGTTGTTTCTCTCTTTTTAGTATGTTTATTACGCGATGTATACGTCAATTGTTTTAAAAATATTTTTTCATACATCTATTTTTATTAAAATAGTTTTTTTTTTTACATTGATGTGTAATCTATTCCCATAATTATATAGCTTTACGTTTACTTTTAGCATTATCGCCGTTCTAAATCTTATTTACCTACTCGTCACAGCTTGTGAGTTATTGTGCAACAGTCGAGGTGAGGTGACAAGTTCACCTTTTATGATACTACTTGTATTTGCAACTCCTTATCGTCATTTCACATCAATACAAACCATTAGGTTACCTTAGATACCTACAGTTACCTGTGATGCATATTTTAGATACCAAGTGTTACTATAGATACTGAATGTTGCGATAGAAGGTTACGTTTTGTTTATACATTGAGTAAAATTTGTTGCGTTTGTCGATTAAGTAGTTCTCATAACACATCAGAAATTACAAGTATATTTTATATACATGCTGCCTAGGTATGGAAGTGTTGATGCAAATTTCTAATCACATGCCTATATGCTTAGGAAAAATATGTGATTTCATAGCTATCGCTACAAGCACTAGTTGCAAGCGCGGGGAGCGTTGCTAATCTAACTGACCTATATAATGTGGTCGGTGAAAGACCTCGTAAACTACTGCCGTCAGTGCATTATTCCTGCAACAATGCACCGAGGCTCGCCACGCGATTCTATGTCCTACCACTGTCGTTAATAGATCTATTATTGTTAAAACACGCACAGAATGCGTTGTGCGTGTGTATATACTAGCCGGTAATAGTTTCGCAGAATAATTTTGTTTAGAACACATTTATAGTTTCAACTAATATCTAAAATTGAGAACGTGCAACAGAACGTTATATGTTTTTAAATAATGTGGGTTACATTTTCTAACTCATCTGAATGGAGCAGAAGTCTCTGAGTAAGAGAGTCAATGGAGCTGACTTGTTTAATGGTGTTTGGTCGTTTGGATTAGAAAGCTTTTCGAATTTATTTATTATTGGCATCATTAGACGTAGTATGTTATGGTTGTACATGATAGTAGTGACACTAACTCCAATTGCTCCTGTCTAAACTTTGCCACTTATTTAGTATTATTGCGGCTCGCGTTAATTCGAGCATTTCTAGTTGTAGTGCGGTGTGTTAGTGCATAGAGTAGGTCCACGTATGTAACGAGGATGCTGTTAGAAATATGAATAGGAAGCTTACATCGTGATTGAATAGAATTTACAATATTGTCCTTTATAAGCAACTTTGGTAAATAAGACTGAATAATCTTCAAGAGTTTAAACTTTAACAGCGTACTGATCGTAATATTACGAAATATATTCTGCCCGAATTACACATATAATTCACAAAGAAGCATTTTATTTACAATTCAATACTTAAATCTAATACAAGAACAAACACACAAACACTTACAACCATACTAAAATTAAATCTTATATAAATAAATAAAACGAACACGCGTCAAAAAATTCATCGTCATCCTTGTCAATGGCGGGAAACGTGCCCAGAAGGCTCGCAGCATTGCCACGTTGAATGGCTCTGCCGATTCTCTGTGCAAGGAAAAAACCAGCTCTCTGATCACGAGAATTTTAAAAATAAATTGAATATTCTTATATGGTAGATATGTATGGCAAACATTAAATAACAATCCAAACATTTAGCTATACGAAATATGTGACATGTATATTGCACCTCGATGTATGTACTAAAAATGCTACGGAATTTTAAACCGCATGATATTATAATTACGAAATTAGGTTTAACTAAATAAATAAGTATTAATAATATTATTATTAATTACTTCGGGAGAAATGTTTATGCAGTGAATATTCTAATCGATTTTACGATAAACTAAGGAAATTGTTTGATGTCAAATACTCGTATACTGCAGTCTGACAGACTGACTGACAATTTTAGGTTATTTAGGCATGTCACTCGCAGACCGTTTGATATTTCGTAGTTTATTCGGTAATTACAATCCATGTTTCCTGATTGGTTCCCTACGTGCATTTGTAAATTCATGTAATTGGAACACATGGACAAAAAACACGACCTGTTTTTTACTACCTTGCAGATTCTAAAAGGCAGCTAGATTTTATCTTTTGTCAAATCTATAGGTAACGATTGTGATTTAACCAAAATACTGTCAGCCAATTAAAAGACAAGACTTGGGGTTAGACCAATTATTTACTCATTTTTGGTGCTACTGGCTAACTACAATATACTGGCTATTTCAGTGTTCGAAAATTAACTATAGCTTTAGAAATAAAGTGCAGTTCTTACTCTAATTTTACTATATGTGCGTTTATATTATACTATCCTTAAATTAGGAAGTTGTAATCGCATTCAGTCATCCTAAAAGTGAACATTTTAAATAATTTGAAATTTAATTATACTAATTGATTGACTGAATAAGAATGAAAATCTGTGTAATAAGCGCTTTAATATAACATTTTACACACGGAAGCCCTGATTAACTAAAATAAATTGATATTAATACAGTTTTGTAAACAGTCAGGTGTAATGTTGTACCTATATAAATAGAATTTCCTACATTGAGTGGAATGACCGAGAACAATTATAATTCCAAAACAATAACGTCCAGTTGTTAATAATTAACTGTTTCGCAAGTAATTTCATTGACATTGAAAAACAATTGCAAATTAATTTATAATTTTGAACTTTAATTTGTTTGAATATTAAAATCCGTAAAAAGTAGTTTTATTTCAATGTCTAACATTCGCGTAAACCTAAGAAACCAATATTAAAATTTACTTTAAATATTGGAACTGTTTATTTACTAAAGATCGAAAAAACAAATTAATTGGTAATTGTATTATAAAAACAGATCATTACTTATTCATTAATACAGAGAAGGCAATTTTGATCAGTAGCTAGTCATATTTAAAAGTCAAAAATAGAAAATGTATAGAATTCGATGCGTGGGATCAAATCTCGTTCACATCAGTCCGACTGCCGCGTAATAAGTGACGTAGCCATTGGGTACATGAACTCGTTTCAAAACGTCATTATGACTCCATAGTCATGCGACTGAAATATTGATTATAAAGTGTTTTGGTATCGAGTTATTTTTAATAAAAGTGTATATTATTTTAGAAAGATTATGTATTAGAATAAACGACTACTACATAAAAAAAAATATGCAAATATGTCTTTTCGTAGCATTCCTTGCCGTAGCCCGTAGCTGTAAGTTCCCAATCATTGAAATTAACTATTAACGTTTAATTAATATAAATCCAAACTTACATAATTATTTTATACTGGTATTATCTACAAAAAATAAAATAACTCTCGACGCCTTTTTGTTTTTTAATATAAAATAAAATAAAAAATTTTCTTACGTGCAATAAAAACATATTACAAAAATTTTCTATATGATCTATATTTACCTAACTTCCTCAGCAGCTAATATAGGAAAGAGCCTTTGAGTTTCACCGCACATAACGTCGGATCGGGTCGAGTGGACCCAAGTGTAAAAGGGTTTCGGCAATAAAAAATTACAGCTAGTACTTACATTTTTATTCTTAGGCCGCTATTTATCCGTTCAGCATTTCTCCCTCATCTCTAAAGGTACTGAGCGGAGGTAAGGCGGTCGGTCGGCTGTCAACAAAATTTGTACTTTAACACATATTCCACAATTAAAATCTCTTATTTTCATTTGGGTAATTGGCAGAAACGGTTTTAAATGAGTTTTATTGTGTTTGAGAAAAAAGTATTAGATAAAAAGTATTCCAGCCAGTCTTTCCAGAAAATGCAGGATGTGGACTTTTATTAGGTGTCGTCCCACTGCTGGGCAAAGGTCCCCAAGGATTGTCCCAACTCCGGATTAAGTCATCCTTATGACCTTTAGCCTAATTATAGGTATGCTAATTATATGCATTAATTTCTAAAATCTGGAGTCTAGATATTTTCTTAAATACTAGTTGCAAATTGATCATTTAAGGGTTTGGAAATCAAAAACTGATCGTCTATAAACGATTTGATCAACATGCTTTATTGAAAATTTATGATACTAAAAGATTTGATAATTATGTCATCAATATTATTGAGTTAATCATGAAGATGGTTTTGTTACTCATCACGTAATAACTGTCTATTTAATATTTGGTCGCCGAAATACATGATCATAATTAATATGTTAATAGTAGATCGTATTATAAAATTAGTCACATTCTGTCTATTTAATTTCAAAGACGACCAAATAATTTAGTTGCATCTAAATATGAACGAATGTGTAGTTCATAACAGAGCAAAGAAAAATAAATACTGTAAAACTTTCTCTATAACTTAAATGACTAAATAATTGCAATATGTTTCAAATGTTGCATATTTTTGTAAATTGTGCCTCTGAGGGCTCAAGTATTTTATGTTTCCATGAGTGTACTTCATTTGTTTATTAAATTTATTTCCTCATTAGACACTCTGTCTTGGCCTTAATCATAAAATAATTATCTCACTAATTACTACAATTATTTCAAAATGTTTATTAAGAATTAACCTGGAATTATCAATTCAGAAGTCTTCTCTGTTGCATTCCCAAAAAAATCCTCAGTAACAAAAATCCTCTGTAGCAAGTCACTTTCCACTATCTTACACATAAACGGTCACAATCCACTGAAAGATAAGAGGCACTAAACTAGTCTGAAAAACAGAAAGATCACGTCACAAGTTCATACTAGACGTGCCATGCGTACCAGGGTAGCAGATAAACATAGGAGGTGTCGCTACTCGGAACAATAGCAGCGCGTGGAGCGGCGCAAGACGACACAGCAGCGAGCGCGCGGCGCGCCGGCGGAGCGGTGACTGACCGGCACACTGCCGCGCCACCCCGCCTGGAGCGCTCCTCCGGGACCCTTCCGCCGGGAATCAGACCCGCAACACACGAGCCGCCGCGCCGCTCCTCACGCGCTCCTCACGCTCTCCTCACGCGACCGCACCGCACATGTGTACGCACCACGGTCTTTGTGCTTCATTGTCTCAACAGGTTTATGCAATATCGCCAACATGCTTCAATTTCGACCTCTTCTTACCATCACTCGGCTGCAACGTTTAGGCAGCGTCATTAAAATTCTGGACATGTAAACTGCAATCTGATTGTATGAAAGTATGCGGATATTATATTCTCTTCATCTGTCCAAATCTTGTATACGAGTGCGGTCATTGACATCAGTGTTTGTTATTCAATTGTTTTCCTGCATTATCAAGAAAATCACTTAGATTGCTGTTTGCAATGTATTGTCATACAATATGTAAACAAATTTATCTGTGGACCTCCCTCAGTCTAGTAATCGGATACGAACGAAAAAAATTGCAGTAGTAGACGATGACGGGGTTGTATGAAATGCATGGAGCGCGGCGTGTCAGGTTTCGCCCGTCATTCTAAAGTGATGCGAGTGTAACAGCAAGTGTAAGCGGTTCTATAATGATCTCCAATGGTCTTGGCGGAGAGTGAAAGTGGTCGCGGTCTAGGCGAGCGCACCTCGCGGCAACACAACGGCGCGCCCAGCGAGACCTTGAGGGAACTGTTCGCTACTCAACCAAAACATTTGCACTTTTCCTACAGAAACACAAGAATTTTGCAACGTTTTGGTTTATATCCTTGAATTAGCTTGTGGGTCGTAGAACGTTTCATGAAGGAACGACGTCCCGAATTTACTGAAGTCTAATGGTCAAACTTAGTTTGATGAAGATAAAGTAACAGATGTGAAGTAGCACAAATTGTTTTGGGCAATAAAGAAGTAACTTACATTTTACATCAATCTACGAAAGACAACGGCATTTTTTATGTATGTATCAGTTAAATATCACTTAAGAATTTAAGATGTTTACCTAATTTATGCTAGACCAGGTGAGAAATTACTGACTTGAGAAACCAATGAATAAACGCGACGTACGTAATATATGTATCTTTATTACCATGATCGATAAATAACACATTCAAAATTGATGTTATCTAATATTAGACCGATTCAATCTAGGATAGCTCATTCAAATACATGGCACTTAAGCTTTTTACTTTTGTCGTTAAGTTACAAAAATAAAGTTTTTGATTTTACTTTCCAATATTACTTTATATACATTTAAAGATTATTCAGGTGTCTGGGTGTAATTTATCTATAATATGTATGTATTTAGAAATATATAAGTAAGTTTATCAGTTGTCTGGTTACCATAACACAAGCTCTGCTTAGCTTGGGATCAGATAACCGTGTGTGAGTTGTCCCAGGATATTATTATTATTATTTAATATTACCTATATCACTATTTAGCACATTGTTACTTACATTTATTTATACACGAGTAAAACGCCGTAAATCTAAAGTAAGCAGTGTAATCTAATGAATGTAAAATATCATCAAACAGTAGTCATTCCTTTTGTTGGATGTTACCGTTAAATTGACAGTAGTTCAGTATAGCTTGCAGTCTCAATTTCCGGAGTCTACAGGTCAATTACCCTCTCGATCACATGTATAATTACATTGAGGAAACAATCATTAAAGTAACGTTAAAAAAAAAACATCACACAAGTTATTTAATAAATTAAACAAATGACAAGTCAATTTTCCAGTATTTTTAAATAATTAAGCTAATTATAGTCAAACGGATTGTTTACATAAACATAATTAGTGTTATCTATACAAATTACGCCTGTGCAGATATATTTTGTTGCCAGTTATTGACCTTGCCCAAATCGTAACACAATAACATTGTTTCAAAAGAAAGTTCATCGACCAAAAAATATTTGCCTACTGATTTAATGACCTTCCGTTTTTTAATAAAAGCGTTCGAATTTCGAACGATACGAGCTCCACACATGGCCATTTTGTTTTACGGTGCCACACGCCTTTGTTTTAGAAAAAATCTTTTGATTTATTTATTGCGTATTTCTGTAGAGAAAGTTTAAACGGGTGTTGCAGAGAAATTGCATTTAGCAATTGTTAGTTAGAAACTGTATTCTAATCTACATTCTGACGGCGATTAATTGATAAATAAATATCTAACCTTTCCAAAGGCCCATAGAGCTTCAAATTCTTTACTTTTCTTGTGAAGTTTAATTCCTGATTCTATTCATACGTACTTGCCAGTATAATGAGCTAAATTAGCATTAAAGGGGTCTTGTCGAGCCCCTCGTCTTTTACCAAAAGTTTGGATAAGTACTCAAGCCCCCTTGAGATTTACATGACACCAAGTTTTGATCGAAGCTCGTACCGTGATATAACTAACCTCAGATGGAATCCGTCCTTTATTACAGAGTTTGGTACATACTTAATTAGCTCTATAAAAATACTATATTATTTATTAAATTTATCCCTTATTGAGATTGCTTCATTATTTCATTCTAATTATAAGCAGAACTATAAATGAAGAATACTCATTCCATCAATTGTTTAATTTAAGCAGCAGTAGTTGACTGCCCTTCGCTTGGCCCTACAAATCGTCGAAATTACTCATATACTTGAATAGTATACATCTATATACACATACATCTATACTCTATATTTTTATGAGTAATGTTATCTGAGTTCATGACGAGTGTGTGTGTGTGTTGTGTTTGTGTGCGTGTTTGTTATGCCGGGGTCTGCGTACAGTACGCAGGAGCGATTACGCAAACCGCGCTTCCCCGAGGAGTGAGGTCGTTGGCAATGGACTCGGTTCAATGTCACCAAATATATCACCGAGTGATGTAGCGCGCGCGCCGTCACTTGATACTTTACGGGCATGTGGTTACTAAGTTCCGTATATTTTTTAATTCTTTGTCGAACATAGGTAAATGACTTTTACTTTTAATTGAACCTTAGGTAATACTAGTAAAAAAATTATTAGTAATATTTTTTATCTTCACCTTTTACAAGAAATATGTGTAGGTCGTCTGTAGAAAAGCAAATAATAATTATTTAATTATTTAAACTAGGCACTTTGAGGACTCGGTTTATAATAGGTACTTACAATATTTAGTTTTATTCAATAAATGCACACAGTATCATTTATTTTTTAAATTAGAAAAAATACATAAGTTTCCCGCTCAAACTGTGTTAGACAAAGTATCAAGAGCATTCGCGTGCACTCTACGGCCGCGCTCCTGACCGGGTCGACGACCGCAGTTTTCGGCAGGCGCCCCAAGTTTCAGCTGTAACGCGATCCTGACGCACACACGCACACCCCCGCTGCACACACACGCACGCATAGTGATACCACCACCGGAAAACCACTGTCGAAATGTCACCATTTTATGATATACGAAGAGTTTTAATCATTAGGACGATAGGAAATTTCATATTAATGAGGGAACGAATGTAGATTATGTGATATTTCCTATTTAGAAAAATGCTTTATATTTGTTTATTTGATTTGGAGATCAAGGGTTCTTTTTGATTGGCAATTATTGTTTCGGGATAAGCTGTATCGAACTGTTATCATTTTTGTCACGAAAGATGATGACACTAGGAAGTATCTTTTAGGTAAGACATCTACAACAAAAGCTTTAACAATGTTGCTTTTATTTGTATTTGTGTATGGGATAAAGATTGAGTTAAATTTAAGTATATTAATTAAGCTGGACAACCCATATGTACCTTATAGATAAATGGATCTGTGTCTAGGTACAAAATCTAAAAATCTCCTTTGCCATTATTGACGTGACCGCAATAATTAATAAACAATTTCTTTCACAAAAAGTTCCGGTAGAAAAAGTTTTGAGTAGTTTGGTATCATTTATAAGTCCGCAGACAAAAGAAAGTTCAATACTTGAGCAGTCTAGAATTTCTTCGTGAAGTTTGTATAGCGAATTCGGTTTAGCCCTGACCTCGGTGACCTTTGAACTTGGAGGAGTTAACGTACCCTTGACTCGAGCGAGTGTTCTCTCTATAATTAGATGTTGATAACGCCGATATTTTCGTTCATATGTTGTCAGTTGTCGACGAACTATATTAAACGTGTGTGTCACTCGGCAGCTCAACAATGACGCACTTCCGAGAAAACAGCGTATGTAAGTAGGTAAACGCACCGGGAGATCTCGATGTGACTTTGAAAATTTGTCAGCGGCTTTTATTTTACACGGCTCGCTCTATTAAAAACTTTGAATCGTTTTTTTATAAGTCCGATTCCACGGTCCACAGTCGTAGATACGCGGTGTATGGTAAAAATAAAATGTCTCCTCAAAGCATTAAGAGGTTGTTCACCTAATATTTGGGCATCGCCCTGCTCCCTTCAGGGACTATTTGTCAAAGGATACAGTCTTGTCGTCGTGCTTTTACTTTCTCATTTTACGTGTTAGACACTCGTAAGTTGGATTGAGAGATGCCACCTGTCCCACGGAACGATTATTCAACTGTCTATATGACTACTTCGTCTGACTTTTTTCAGTAGGTACCTTTGTATTCTAGTCGTCAAGTTAAAAGAAATGTTGTCGTCTGCCGTGAATGACACTTTGTACAAATGCTTTATGTTGTTTAACATGCATATTATTTACTGAGTAATTATTACTGTTGTCATTGATTGCGATTTCAGGAACAAACCGAATTAAAAAAAAAATACTTATACAGTCACAATTCTATCTGTAATTTAACTTTGTGACGATTTTGTGACGTATACGCGAATTCAATACATATGGCATAACTACTGGTAATTTGATTGTCATAACTAACCACCGATAGTTTTATTACATTTATTCAAAACTAAGTGGGATAAAAAATTTAACAGTAAAGTTATTAGAAATATATCACAAGATTTATAAATAAAAAACAGCTATGAGAATAGTTTCTAAGTCATCAACTACACGCAACATAAATAAAGTTGGCACGCGCTTCCCGAAAATCCGTACAATAATAAACAATATTTATGCTAAATATAAACCTTGATGTTCATTTCGATAATACGACTTAACCGCTTCATAAGCGTTGCATAATAATGTGCAGCTTACAATACGACACGACACAGACGCAGGCGCATGCGACGCACACACGCACACAACACGTGGATGCACACATACATACGAGATAAGAGTTCGGTCATTGAACTTGCATGAGAAATAGCGCCTGAAATTAATATAAATCTTCCAAGGTACAATCCTTAAGGCTATTAATAAATAAAATGACTTTTCTGTACTTACGTCCGAAGCTTTAATGAAAAAGGCAACTAGCTTAATAGATGTGGAAATAAAGCAATTAAACTGAGCTCAGCCAATAAGGAATCGGAGTAAAATTGTAATATACGACGTAGACAATAGCTAGTTATTGTTTGGAGCAGAGAGCAAAGCATTGCGGAACGAGCGTCTGTGATCTTGAATGGAGTGAAAGTGGCTTCTAATACTTCCTGACACGTGGAAAGTGAACGCTCATGAACACCAACATGCAGCCCTGCCTCACTGTCTGGCTTTGATAAACATCTCACGTGCTGGGAAAATGCATTCACATTTTCGCACTAATTAATCAAATGCTCATTAAAACAATTATCATTTGTTTCTTTATTTGTCTAACACAACAAGACATGTTCTACGTAGAAATAATACCACCACATTATACCTTGCAAATCTTATAAGTAAATAGGGTTTATAGATATTAAAAAAAAATATATAACTTTTCTTAAGTGCCAACATACTAAACAACAAATTAATTATGAACCGCTACTTGATTTCCTCGTTACTTTCCAATTTCACTATTCATGCATAATTTTATTATTTATTGTACTATTCAGTACTGAGTTTAACACGGTGAAAGTATTCAATGTCAACGAGGCAAGGGAAAATCTGGTAAAACCTAAAAGCCGATAACGATCGCACTGCGAGTCATAAGCAGGATCTTGTTGGCCATGTTATTGTCAAGTTTCACCTTATTACACAGCTTGCAGTTTGTGTATTATTATGAAAATCCTTGTGGCTGGTCAAGGTATGTAGGTATACAAAGGCGGTCATTATGTCTTAGGATTTCTCCACTAGTCAAGCAATAATAGTAAATAGGTATGCTAGGTGCTAATCCGTTAGTTTGATAGTGACATTAGTTTAAAAATATATAAATACAGAAATATACAATTTTCAATTGCTAAGTCACGTGACTAGTACTTACATGAAGTTTTTGGACTATGTACTTAATTGAATTGTAAATAAAATATTTATCAACTACATAAAAAAAAAAAAAAAAATACGACTTTAAGTACTAAGTACATTTAAGTTCATCTGTCCAAATATCCAGATATGCAGAATCCGTGCGCTATATCTTCTTCTGTCAGCCGTATCCTTGATTTATCGGTATTCAATACAATTAAAGTCTCTGACGATGTCAAAATTCGAGAAAATTTCCGTCACTAAAGTATATTGAGCTTCACAATTTTCTGTCTAACATCAAAGGTCGTTTGAAGTAAAATAATCAAATGTTTGAACTAGTCCCGGGAGTCAACGAACACTGCCTATAATTTAATCACTGAATCACATTAAATTAAAGAATGTGTATTCTTTTGGTAGCTGTGTCATCGTCACTAGCGGGCAAAGTATATGAATCATACGTGTAGGTATTACACAGATTTTATGTTTAATGAACGCTAATATAGATTCATAGAGAAAATTTTCATTTATTTTTCGGGATTTTGAGTAAGTGAATGATCCCTAATATATTAGTTAATAAGTATTAAATGATACTTACAACATGTTAACAACTACCTTTATTTAATGTTATAAAATAACAGTAGTAGAATTATTTGGAAATATAATTGGAGGTATATTTGGAAAATTTTGTTCTTATTGTCCATGGGCACGTAGGTAAACATCCAATCCCACAGTTATTGTAACTACTTGAATAACAAATACTTTTGTGCGTAATCGATCCCATAGTTAAATACAATGCAGTGACGCCAACCACAAATGGAACTTCATTGACTACCGGTGTTTACGCCACTGTCTCGAGCGGTCAATCGATTTTACATGTTCAGGCGACCGCTGTAAAGTCTCACTTGATTGATGGTTTCCGGAACAATGCAGGCTTAAATATTGAGATAGATTCGCCAGTTCGTATGAATGAGGTGAGGAATTATTCAGGTGATGGATGAGCTAAGGGCGTTCACCCCAAGGTGCGGGTCTTCGACCGGCCGAGTTTCACACAGCTGATCGGGCCATGCCCGACCGACGCTTCCACGTGCGTCACTCGCCCCCGACGAACTTACGCGTATAAATAAATATTTTACGTCGCTGTTACTTAGGAAACCGTTATCTGTCATGAAATATGGATTAAAAGGAAATTTTTATAACAATCATAGAAAATCTTGTTCAATTTAAACGGAACTTTTTTGGTGACATATTTTTAATGTATCTACTACTCGTCAATAGATGGCGGTGTACTCAGTACATAACCAAACATTTTCGATCACAAATCATTTGCAAATTATATTTTTTTTGCATTCTAACATATATATTTTTACTAATAAATATCTTTCATTTAGCATTTATCTTTCGGATGCATAGATTTTATAAATAACTGGTTAGTTTATAAAACCTCCAGAATTAGAAAAATAAATTGACATTTTGCTCATTGTCACTCAGATTATGTAGAG
Source organism: Autographa pulchrina (assembly GCA_905475315.1). NCBI lineage: Eukaryota > Metazoa > Arthropoda > Insecta > Lepidoptera > Noctuidae > Autographa > Autographa pulchrina. The sequence goes on from FR997764.1 coordinate 4,790,261, forward strand.
ATCAATCGTATTTTTTTCCAAATTGCAGTATAATTCGGATATACACAAAATAAGCGTGTTTATTATCAATATCAAAATATTAAGACTATTAGTTCTTTACAATTGTGTTTAAATAAACATGGTAGAAAACTGGTTTAACAATGGCCAGGAGACAGGTCATAAGGAACGTATTATGCGGCACCTGCAGGTGGTGTACGCGCGAAAAACACGAGAAAAGCAAGTATTTATGGAAGAACTTAAGGAATACCGCAAGCGCAGAGACGTACAGATGCTGAAAAATATGGTCGATGAAGTAGGACCCCGATGGTATCAAGCATTAAGTGAGCCGCAAAGAAGCGCCTTAGATACGTTAGAATTTTCTATATATCAAGATATATTGGAAGGGCGACCACACAGGACAGCCGCAATCATGCGAATTTTAGGTTTGTTTCCTCGCCCAAGTCCGACTGAACTGTTAAATTGTATTTATTTAGGTCGTGACGACCCAAAAGAAATGATTGCCCAATTATATTTAGCTACTTATGGGTACCCCATTGAAGGAAAACGAGCATCATATTGCCTTAATGCTAGACTTATGTTATCGGCGATTCTTTATCTAGGTCTAGACAATTTGATTTCGTTACTTCAAAAAAGGTTTACTCCTGATTCGCCCGAAGCAGGACCGGAACCTAAACCTAAACCAAAACCTGGTCCATCACTAGCTTCGCCGTACCTTGAAAAGATGGTTGCGGCTTTGTATGAGCCACATAGGTACCGCCGTCCTCCGCCACCACCTTTGCCAAACTTGGACGATTTAAATGAACCTTATGAAGAGGAACCACTCATAACAAAACCACCGCCACCTCCTCCCCCGCCACCGCCACCAAAGAAAAGGTTACCCAAATCATATTGCGACCAATTAGCTGGTATTGTTGCAATTGTGCCTCATTCTTCAGCCACTAATCTTTCAAAGAAAAGTGTCAAAGCTGCTACCCGAAAATCAAGAGGTTCAAAGGTAAATTTGTTGGAAAATGGTACTCCAAAAAAAGTGTATGGGTTAGGCTTGGGGGCACGTAAAAAATCGGTAAGGCGAAAGAAACCTGTAGCGCCAACAACTGGGCTATGGAACGCTCAATATACAATAAACGGCGTCTATCAGGTCCATGGGAAGACACTGTTTGTTCTGGGCAGCATTAGTATACTGCCTGCACAAGGTGATCTCATACACGGTGGTCATAAATACATTGACGGGGAATGTATTACCGTACATTGCGGTTTTCGTGGATGGGCGCCAGCACCGAAACCTGATCCATGTGACTGTGTGAAAAGATGGCACGACACTGTTTTTCGATACGTTCAAGAGAACAAATGTTACTGTGGCCATTTTTACGATTATCAAAATGAGGGGGTCTTTCCCCCTGACGAATTGCCATTTTTTGTTAAGCCCACACGTCACTCACCTTTAGGTTTTAACTACCAAACTATCTATGATATAGACGATAAGCGGCTTCTTGTAGAAAAAGAATTCAAAAAGCTATGGGACACAGACAGCGTGCTACACGTCGACGACGGTACAAATAAAGTGAAACAAGATAAAAAGAAAAAAAAGAAGAAGGCATCTAAGACATGCTTAGGACAACATCCTAAACCTGAGGATTATTTAAAATGTGCACTACGCTTAATGCGACGCGTAAACGTAGCAGCGCGCTTGCCTGACCTGCATTTGGTTCCAGAGCTCAAAGAATGGATGAGAAAACGACTTTACGGTTCGCTTACTAAGGTAGAGAAACAAGAATTCTTACGAAAGAGTACCGTGTATTGGACTATGTTCTCTTCGCTTGCGGCTAAAGACTTCGGTCATGTAGGACCACCTAAGGAGCCCATGTACACTGGCCACACGACCTGGTCACACAAACAAAACTTAAACGATAAATTCAGACTTTACACACATAAGTACAGACTGATGATGTTCAGGTCACACGCCTACGTCACCAACTTGTTCTGGAGGTCCATGTACCAGGCAGAGTTTCCCGATAAGAAGTTCCGAGAAATATATTTTTCTTACTTGTTTGGTCGTTTAGAAGACCTGCAATTAATACATCCCTACAATTCGCGAGAATCAGAAGAAAGAAAATTAATTTTAGCGAAAAGACGTTACATATGTCTGCCAGACGGCATAGAGCCAGATCAATAATAATCTTGTCCTTTGTTTTTGTTTGTTTTGTTCATGTGAAGTATTGTGAAATATATAAACTTATACACTTAATTTTAGTATTAATTTAAGTACTTAAGACTGATTCAGGGAAAAGTCAATAAAAGACTAAAGTACGTAATTCATAATTTAATGTGATAATTTATATACCTACACTTGTAGGTATACGAACTTGAAGTTATGGCTTATATTACATTTCGCTGTTACTATGTTGCACAGTAGTATAAGTAAGTTGTGGTCTACGATTTAATTTTATATCAGATACAATTTTACGATTTGAAGTGTTAGGACGTTTACATCTAATTTATCCCACAGAATAATACTCCAAAGGTATTAAAAATAAATTTTGATTTAATACCACATTTTACTTATCGCATATCTTAAGAATATTATGATACAAGTCTTATATTATTATTATAAAATCTATAACTTTTTATTTTAAAATACAACACTAGGAGCTAAGTTGCAGCGGGTTCGATCGGACCACCGCACCTAAGTCTAAGGGATATTCAATCGTCTTTGGTATCATTGTTACAGAAAAAAAAACATGTCTACGTGGAGCGAACGTACAATCGAATTCATGAAAATACTGATATTTAAAGAGAATTAATAATGTCATTTAAAGCATATTTCAATAAAACTAACGAAACAATGTAACAAAAATGATAAATGGCAAAACAATTATTGCAATACACTTAGTTTTCAAACAATACTAATAATACGTAAATAACAAATATTCATCTTAGTAATGAGTTGATAATATTGTAGTTAATGAAGATATACATCGTTGAAAAGTTAAATTAAATCAATTGTATAAATAAAGTGCGAAATTTGTTATTTGTGCATGAAACTTTATAAAATTCAAAATAGCAAAAGTATTCAAATAACATGAAACACGCAAGCAAATGACAGTTGTACGGCTTGTGCGTATAATATAATAAAAAAATTATAAAAGGTACAGTTAGATCCACAATCATAAATTTAACTGAAGACTCAACAATCAGAGAACATTGAACGACTCGAACTACCAAACTATCTGACAATACAAGTATATCTTCATTTAGTTACCCCAAATGCATTAACATTATATGCCATTAGTCATCCAATCAGAACAGAGATCATTTAAAAGAAGAAATTACAGTATTCCTATTGAGACTGGTACCTAGAATATCGTAGGGTTAGTTTAAATCTGAAGTTCTTGGTGTGAATGCGTGGCGCGCTGTTGGAGGTTCACGAGGGCGGACAGCAGCCGCGTGTTGGCTTCGTCGAGAGCGGCGATGCGGTGCTCCTGGGCCTCTATGACGCGCTGCTTGTGTGACAGAGCCGCGGCCATCTTGCGTTGTTCGCGTCTCAGTTCTTCTTCTACGCAAATCAACCTGGACAACGAAAATACATGTTTTAATACAAAAAATATTATGTGTATGTAATTTAAATTTAATATCAAAGTGTACTTTTATGGGATTATTATGAGAATATATAAGAGGGAATCACATGAATATTATTTACCTTGAAATAATGGCCTTCATTTTAGCATCAGTATGATCTTGACCTGGTTCGGCTGGACCCAACCTCCCTCGTAAAAGCTCCACAGAACATTTTAGCCTTTCGATTTCGCGTTCATACTGCAATTGAAAACAAATAATGTTAAATATTTCGCTTATGTAAATGTTTTGATTGCGAGAATCTTCAAATTATTTCAAATGAAAACTACATATTGTATCGTGTATTTTTACCTGTTCAATGATTCTCTGATGTTTGGACACACGCTTCCGGCCTGTTGTACTATACACAGTGTCCTCCCGCTCGTCGGAGCTGTCGGTGAGTTCCCGCGCGGACTCCAGGCTGAGCCGGCGCTGCAGCTTGTCGCGGCCCGAGCCCTCTCGCTCGCGTACGGTCACGCGCTCGCTCGCCTCACTCGACTGCGACTCACGATTGAACATGTTCCGCGAAGGCGACTCTCTTCTCTCCCGAACTCCGTAGTATTGCTGATGTCTTTCCAAATCTTCATTCAATCTACTACTCGACATCTTTGCTCCTGAGTACGTCCTATCTAATGGGTAATTGGTCTCCGGAATTGCACTTTCAGTCATAGCATACTTTTCGGGAGAGTTTTTGGAGTTTTCCATATTGTAGAGCGCTTTCTGGCTGCGGGAAATCTGAAGCCTGTACATTTCTTTGTTAACTTCCTCTACGTTTGAGTCAGATCGGCTCATAGGGTAGCCAGAATCAGTTGAAATGTGATGAGGTTTACTTTCGTAAAGCGTTTCTCCTCGTTGTCCGAAGTGTTTGAAGTTGATTTGATTTTGGTTAGTGGAGTAAGAGAGCATGGGGTTTGTTCTGGGCATTCGCGTTTTGCTACTTTTCCGTAGACTTGGCGAATTGCTGGACGATTCGTCGTCCCGTATCTTTGGGGAGTGACTGTGGTTGCTCCTCTGATACAATTCATCATAATTACAGTTATCTCTGGCGAGGTTTCGGTGGGTATTGTTGCGATTCTGTTGGTCATAGTTTCTACTATCCTCGTTGAAGTTAGTAGAACCTTCTTCAGAGTTTGTCTCGACGTTGTCTGTGCTCAAACCCTCCTCATCGATCGATGAACTGGATGAGCCACAAGGACAACGTTTTGAATTTCTGTTTTCAATATTTTTCTTTTCCTGCGATTGACGGTTGTCGTCCATGTTATATACTGGATTTGTGAACACTAGCGGAGCTACCTTTGGATTTGCATTTGCGTTTGTCGGTGTATTATCCGCAGTCGTGAAATTTTGTATTCCGTACTTTTGGATGTCATACTCTATTTTTTGTTGCACTGGGCTCTTTGGATAAAACTTTTCATTCTTGCTGTCGTAATACTGCTTGTCTCTCTGCTTCTGGTAATTTATCTGCGAGTATCGGCTCATGGGCTGGCCTCCGTTCTCGTATGGTTGATGATGGTGCGTTGTATTTTCAATGGGACTGGAACTTTGGCTGTGCGTAGCAATGCTTTGGTATCCGGAACTTGCGACGTTCGATAAACCACTGATGGAAACATTTGAGCCGTTGTTGATATAATTCGTTTTATTTCCATTTACAATATTGTTGTTGTTCGAAATGGACTGTGACAAGCTTTTTTTGTTCATGATGAGTTTATCTTCTACTATTTCGGAGTCATCAGCGTATTTCAACAAATCAGAGAGTTCCTCCAGCGTGGCGGTTTCCTTCATGATGTTCTGCATGTCGGTGGAGCAGTAGTTGTGGTTAATGCTGTCGTTGCTCGGCGATCTCTCTGTACTGTTATAGTTGGAGTTGTGGAAGTGCGTCTGTTGAGCATTATAGTTGTTAGGCTTGTACCTTTCCTGGAACCTGCGTTCTAGGCTTTCACTGATGCCATTGCTGATGCCCTTGGGATACTGGTCAGAGCCGAATCCGATCTGTACGACTTTGAGATTGACACAATGTTCTTGGTTGTTGTACTGCGAGCTGTATCTGTCTGGGTTGACGGCTTGGCTCACGGGGCTCGAGCCGTATCCATTTCTGGGCAGGGTAGCGGAACGTAGGTTGCAACTGGGGGATTTTGTGACTGCCGCATATCCCGGCTTGTACTTAGACTCAGCGGCGTTGGATTTTGATGGGCTGATGTTGAATTGGACGCCGTTCTTATTCATGATGGGTGAACTGTGGGCGAAGTTGTTGTTGTTGTTGATCTGACCGTTGGTAGCGGGCTCGGCTGGCTGCTTCGTTGGTGTATTGCACGTGGGGTCGTTGAACCTAGAAATAGAAAATATTTTATGAGATCCTATTTCCAACAGATTTATCACATACCTATTCATACTACAGTAAATGTGTTAATGTTATTTTCCTTACCTAAAGATATTCTCAGAGGGTGGCGGCACTGGCGAACTGTTATCGTTACTCACAAGCCTCTTGCTCAGTTCGTCCAGTATATCAGACAACGGGTCTAACTCCTGAAAATAATAAAAACAATTATTAGTTATATGAAGTTGGCACTCTTTATGACAGTCTTTATTAAAACCCAGATGTACAATATTTCCACATTCATGTCAATAATACCAACAATTTTTTTTAAAACCATTTATTACCTGCCGTTCTTGCAGCCCCTTTTAAACGCACAGGAGTACTCAGGTCGTTAGACTCATTTAAACAAATAGTGTATTATACTACTAACAATGTATACCTGTATCTTATTAGCAGGCAGCTTCGGCAGGCTGTCAACCAGCAAGGCGTGTAGAGTGGCGAGTTGTTTGCCGAGGTCGACGTGCGGGGCCCACTCGGGGTCGGGCTCCACGCCTTCCCGCATGGACTCGGAGCTGTTGGAGCTCTGCGAGGATGCGGAGTTCCTCTTGCTCCCGTCTTGCTGTTGTTGGGCTTGCTGTTGCGCCTGCTGCTGCTGTTCCGGTGGCCGCGTCTGTTGGTATGAAGAAAATTAGGATATGATGAGTTTTGAGTGACAAAAAAGTTGAGATTTTTTTTTCAAATAAGTAGGTACTTTAAGTTCGAATGTCAAAAAAATATTGAGGTATCCTAGATTATTATTACACCTGATTAAAAGAATGTTGAGGAGCCTGAGGAGTTTGAACTATATCGAACATTATACACTGTTGAAAAATATTATATGCCTGGTGCATTATTAATAACTCGGCCAGACAAAAATGGACTTTAAATGTACTATCCATTAGAGTGATATGTCAAACGAGCCTTACCGAAATATCTCTGAGGAACTTCTTCATGTTAGGTGCTTCTTTCTCCAGGAAGTCGTTGAGGAACTCCATAAAAGCCTCCTTGCCCTGGAAGCGCGTGAAGTTAGCCAGGGTCTGCAGAGTCTTGGCTACCAGCGTCAGGTTACGAGCTGCTCGCTCGTTCGGGTATTCTGTAATAGAATAAATAAGGTATTAAAGTAGCTGTGACAAAAAGCTCCCTTTCCCATTTCCCAGTTTCGTGGAAAGACAATGCGTGGTGGTCCTTCGGTAGCAGTATGCAATATTGGCCGGTGCATGTAACAAGTCTGGTACAGTACACTCGACCGCCTGGTTGGCAAAGGCTACCCTGTTTTCTGAACTTGTCATTAAAACATTATATAGGTCTCCATTTATCCTTTTTATGTTTCGAATAAGAAATTGGGAATTCATAAAAAAAAATGTCCTCATATATATTTTTTTGGACATTTAATGTGGGTTTATGATGAGATATATACGTACCATGAGTAATTCCAAAGAGACTGGGTGACAGGATAGCTGGACAGAGGAAGCGGAGGAAGATGGAGGCGCTGATCAAGTTGTCCGATATGTCTTCCCGACCCATAGCCGTCAGTCTGGATGTAAATTAAAAACATTTATTAATTTATTATTCACTTATGTCCGAAATAATGCTGACTATATGATATACTAATGTGATACTCGAATTTAGTGTTACTTATTTTCTATTATAATTAGTCTAATACGCGTAATAGTAACAGCAATTATCGCCTAATGCCTAATAATCCTGAAACTAATATTCAAAAGAGGCAAACTTTCCAGTCACCAACTGCGTCCATTGTTTTATGGGAATACCTTGCAGAATAACACACAGGTTACAGTCAGCTTTGCTATAACACTATTGAACGTAGTAGGTCTAAGACAAGTTACTGGCGCACTTTCCCCGAAAGTGCGTCACCGATCCCTGTTTTGGGCAGCCCACAATCACCAGGTTTTGCTATAGAATCCAAAATAAAAGGGAAGTAATGCATACCTCTCCCGGAAGGTAGCGAAGCAGTCCCTGAGTGGCGGCGGGAAGCGCGGCGCGGAGCTGGCGATGGAGTTCCAGGCGAGCGCCACGGCGTCCCGCAGCGCCGCCTGCTGCCGCCGCAGCGCCGCCGCGCCGCCCGCGCGCAGCGGGTCCACCTCGCACTCCGCCGCGCCCGCGCCCGCCGCCGCTGACACCGCCTCGCACAGCGTGTCCTGAAATAACATGTCATAAGTAAACTACCCTATATACTTTTTTTTTCGCCGTGTGAAAATCTACTGAGTTCAACCCATGGCGTGCCCTCGATGTGGGTTGAACTCATTAGATTTTGATACGTCGGACTTGCATCGATCAAAAACACCCCAGGTCCCGTCCTCGCCTTTGCTGGAGCCGCGGGATCGCAACGCATTCTCAGCACAGCTCCAGCGGGACCCTATATACCTATAAGTGAAGTCGAGCTCCTAACCCCGCAGGGGGTGCCCTTAGTAAAAGTTGTTCCTATAAGTAAATCATTCTTGTATGTATACCCTAAGAGCTAGTCGTACACAAGTAATATCGTGTCAGAAGTAAACAAAAAAAGTATTCAAGATTATGGAGCTCGACCGCTCGTAAAGGATGATGCTGTTATGGCCTATTTAAGAAACGAATAATTTATTTTGTACTTCATTAAAAATGGCCGGCCAAGAACATAAATTGCTGTGTTGAGAAGAATCACAACTTAAGTATCTTATCTATAATCTTAACTTAAGATTTTGAAAGTGACGCTTTTCCCAGTCAGTATAGAATAGATGACGGCTTATATGCCGTACATAAGGAAAAACGGAAGAGAAGCCTCTAGCGGACAAGAAAGTAGTAAGTTTACATTTATTGTCCCTGATTCTATAACACCAGTGCTTTACCTACTTACTTTGAGTTCTGTGCAATGTATGTGATATTTTTAGAAGTATGTAATGTTTACCTGTAGATACTGATCGCCGACGAGCTTGAGATAGGCCTCCATGCTCTTGGTGGCGAGCGAGTTGCCGCGGAAGGTGAGCGAGTGGTCGCCGGTGCGACGCACGTCCAGCGCCACGACGTCGGCGAGGTAGCGCGGCGCGAGCCCGGCGCCCGCCATGCACAGCACGAGCGCGCAGCCGATGTCCTCCTTGGCTTTCACACCTAGGAGACAAATGTTGCTTTACGTCTTGAAGCTAACATAATGACTGGCCTGTTGGTCTAGTGGTTAGTGACCCTGGCTTCTATACCCCGAAGGTCGTGGGTTCGATTCCCACCCAGGACAAATGTTTGTGTGATGAGCACGATCATTTGTTCTGTGTCTGGGTGTAATTTATCTATAATATGTATGTATTTAGAAATATATAAGTATGTTTATCAGTTGTCTGGTTATCATAACACAAGCTCTGCTTAGTTTGGGATCCGATAACCGTGTGTGAGTTGTCCCGGAATATTTTATGATGACATAAATAATAGGTGTATTTTATAAAGCACATTTTTTAACGTAGAGAAATGCGTATTTTGGATTATTTTCTTATACGTATTTACGATATATACTGTTGCCGACGGCATCATCTAGAACATATAAATTACTCTGCTTGTCAGGACAATTGTTATTCTGATAATCGTCCCTCGTTTTCTATGATTTCATCTTATCTTATTGTTTGCCACTATCAAAACATAACAAACAAAGTTTATTTTTATTTATTTAGTTTTTTTTTAAATAACAAAGGCATTTCTTTCTCACTAAATCTTAAAATAATACCAACCCTAATAGGGATGATGACTAATTTTTATTTTTATGTCCATCTTTTAGATAAGAAAAAAATATTAGACACGTATTTTTTGTTTAGTCCCGTAAACAAAGAATTACGAAGATACAGCGAGTACAATTCTTGCGTGACGTCACGTTTGAGTACAAATTGTACCTAGCCGTGACGTCACAAGCCCCCACTCCTGAACTTTACAGCGGTTTATCTTCGTATTTTGTAATTTATTTGAGAAAAGAAAAAATATGTGTCTATTATATTTTGATTATCTAAATGGCGGACTAAATAAATTTTGACTTTTCTTACCTAGTCATCTACCCTATTATATGTATCAATCTCAGATACCAACATTTTATGTATTAGCACTTACCAATAACGGGTTCGAGATATTCACACAGCCTTCTATAATTCCTCTTCAGGTAATCCAAGAATCTCGCATAGTGGTCAATAGGTAGGACATCGACACTTTGGAAGCGGCACTTGATGCGTAGTGAGGGGGCAGGCGCGGCCGGCGACTGCGGCTTGGTGTCGGTCTCGATGAGCGGGTACCAGCGCTCGTTCAGGTACCGGGAGGATACGTCGTCCACCGGGATACGTACTGTACCTGGAGAAAATGGGAAAATTATGTAAGGCGTAGTTTGGCGTTAGAAGAGGAAATAAAATATTATAATTGAAAACCTAATTAAAGTTTGTTATACAGTCGTAAAATATACAACAAGAAAAAAATAAAATTTGTAGGTACACATTTTGTCGTGTTACGAAGATATTTTGAGCATAAAACATTAATAAATAGGTACCTTCTGTATACAGTACTATTTAGTATACTAATGATGATGAATGATATAAAATATCTGCGGATTACACTCACATTCGACCTTAATCAGATAGCTAAAATACTATCATTTTTCCATTGTTTTTTTTTCAGGTTTCTGCTTTTGGAGTGAACTCCAAAAGCAGAACCGTTAACCGACCGAAGCGTAAACTGTTTTTGTAGAACAAAGGATTGTGAACAATCCTTTGTTCTACAAAATAGCATACCTGCATAAGTAAACACTCAACGTCCTACTCATAGAAATAAGTCAGGATCAATCTTCCAGCTACCCTTATATAAATATTTTTCATGACACAGGTAATTAAAGGTACTAACCAACAAGTGCATGTTTGTCTCTCTTCCGTGACCGCCGCTCCGGCTCCCGGTACACGTTGACATGGATGGCGCCCACCGCGGGCAGGCTGCCGAACTCGTACACCTCGCCCCAGAAGCATAGCTCAGTCTTCAGCTTTGATGATGATCTGTAAAGAATTAAGACGGATAAAAGTTAAAACATAAATCAATAAAAAACCAATAAATGTAATCTTGTTTGACAACATTAAGCACTTGATAAAAATAAACATTTGCATTACAATTCATTTCTTAACCAGTTAGTTATTTTATAGAAGCACATCTTCGCCACACAGTAGACTGCCTACTAGTAACTGCCAATAAATTACAATATATATAAATTAACTTCAAATTAAAAAAAAATGACATGAAAATCCAATACGTTGCTGGCTCTTCAGAGTATTCTAAAATAATGAAATATTTCTGAAACTATTCGTTTCCATTCTAATTTCAAATTATATCGAGAATTTATGATAGAATCACAAATTACGATTGTCATTTGTTTTAAAATTTCGTATGACATCATTTAGGCATAGGCGAGGAGACAATGCAGTCCTTAAATCAATAATAAGACGAGCGTCATTTGTTTACATTTTGTCCCTCGCTCTATCAATACGGAATAGTTATAGAAATGGAGAAAGTTCAATATAACATTTGACCTATTACGTAATTATCAGTTCCTAGAACTGAATCTAACCTTACCATTGACGTATGAGCGTCTTCAAATCGTATACCACTTATGTAATGTTTTATATTTAGGTTTTGTAGTATTTACAAATACCTATATAATCTTGTGCAGTTTTACGGAAAATGTAAACGCTACTGAATTTATAATTACGATTTATGCTGCATGCGTGTGATTTGCGTCGCTAACCAATTGTGCATACTGTTTTATGTACATGAAAGACGTACGAGATTTTTTACACATTCAATTGTTTTTCTATATTCCTAACGAAAGATAAGATTAGCATTAAAATGTCAGAGTCAGTCGACCTCGTCGACTATATTAAATATTAACTTAATGATATTGTTACAATAAAAGTCTATTAAGTTAATAATTGATATTCATTTCAGTTCCTTTTTTTTTTTTTTTTTGGTAGAGATCTTTGCAGTTAGCCTGAGCGCAGGCTTTGACTGCTTCACCGGACTTTTGGCGAGGGCCTTAAGGCCTCCAGCCAGAGCAATAGGAAAAACTAACTACGTCAGCAACGTCCACTAAGGGCACCCCCTGCGGGGTTCGGACCTCGACTTAGTGCGTTGCTAACAATCTTAATAAAGGAAAACAACAAGGGATGGCTGGATCTAAGTTTTTATTATTTAGGGACATATTTTTATTGCTAGTTTGGCCGGCTCGGGCCAGCTTGGTCTAGGGACGGGAGGATAACATTTACGTTACTATTATTTATAATACGCGACGGGCCTCGCCGGCGAGGACGTAATATACGGCGGTTGTGTTGTGTAATGCTACTGCTGGCTAAATCGAATGCTCCTTGGAGAAGCGTTGTTTTATGGTCAGGGTAGGAGAGAGTATGTCTGGGGCGTTTAATCTTAGATATTACGGAAGGTACGTATCGCGCGGCCGCTACGATTAGCGGGTTACGGTGGCTTTCGGAGGAGTCGAAGAATCGGATCGCGGCGCGTTTCATGAACTGCTTGATTGTTGGCAGCTTTAAGTCACAGTGCAACTGCAAGTTACGGACGTAACCTGGAGCGCCTGTGGCTCTACGCATGAAACGGTTTTGCAGAGTTTGCATTCGTTTGAGTCGATAATCGGGTACGTGAGAGAATACGACGCTGCCGTAAGTCATGATAGGTCTCACACACGCAGTGTAAATTCTCATCTTACAATTAAGAGAGAGTTTACTGCGCTTGTTCAACATACAATGAAGTCGGCCGAGAGCGAAGGCGGCTCGCGCGCGTGCCGCTTTAATATGAGCTATAAAGGTAAGTTTCCGATCAAGGATTACACCCAGGTATTTGGCTTGCTGCTCCCAAGGGATAGGCTTGCCGAAGAGGGTTATAGGTGGAGGGGGAACAGGAGGCTGCCGTTTCTTGCTAAAGAGCACGGCTGCGCTCTTGGTAGGGTTGACCATTTCAGTTCCTCTTAAAAGACTAACCTATGGAGTTTCTTGCTGGCTTTTCTCCATAGGAAGGACACTTTGGAACCGAGCAACTAGAGTCAGTAGATTTAACGTAACGTTTCTTGAGCGCCTTTTTTATTTGGTTTATAAGAAATAAAAACATTTTGATTTTTTGATTTTGATTTCTTATTTTACAAAACTGGTAACTGGTACTGACAACGGATAATGGCCGAGACACACGACCCACGACACAGCTACAAAACGTCGCAACCGAAATACATGAAATTTTTGGAAAAACAAGGGCATTTTCAGTTACCTTTACCATGTAAGACATATCCTTGACTCGTGGTATTTTTTACCTATTATACTTTCTATCAAATATTAGTAATAATAATAGTAATTCCAGCCTATAAACGTCCCACTGCTGGGCACAGGCCTCTTCCCATATAGAAAAGGCACGAGCTTTGATCACCACGTTTCTTAATGCGGATTGACGATTTCAAATATTAGTATGTTATAATATTTCTATCATATATTACCTTGCATATAATGTATCGTCAAGTAATATCTCGCAGTAGTATCGTTTCTTGGGCGGGATCGCCTTGGCCTCCAACAGCCACAGCTTCACGGTCCGCTCGCAGCGGCGCGTGCGCATCTCGTCCGGCCGCGCCGCTTGTCGCAAGCTACAACAAATAAATGAAAAAATATAAACAAAAATATAACATAAAAATAAACGTCGGGACCTAAAATCTAAATATAAACCGCGAAAAAATCCGTAAAAAGTAGTTTTATTTCAATAAATAATAATATTAAAAAAATGTTTAAATACGGAAATTATTTATAGCATCCGCATTTATCCGACGTTCGTGTAATGTAATAGACCCCTAATAGGAGAACGTAGGTATACATAATTCACTTGTAAGATTAGTGAGTTCCTAAACATTTTTGTTACATGAAAGTATACGGTACATGAAACACTTATAATAGCCTTAATAGATAATATAGTAAATAAATCTGTAGAAGTGAAAATTCTGTACATTGAAAATATCAAAAAAATAAATGGCGGGGGGTGTTACTAGACAGACACCGAACCCAAAAGTGTGAAAAAAAAAATTTTGTCTGTCTGTTTGTTCAGGTATCACGCAAAAACTACCGGTTCGATTACGATGAAACTTGGTATAATTATTCTTTATTATCCTGAGCACCACACTGGGTAGTTTTTATCCCGGAAAAGTATAAACAATAAAAAACAAACTTAATTTTGCGGTTAAAAACTCATTGATAAGTTTCGTCATCCACTCGAACGAAGTCGCAGGCACAGCTAGTAAATAATATAGTAAATGATTTACATATTTTAATCACATCACATGGGAAAAGATGCGCTAGAGTAAACACAATGGTATAAATCGGGGAAGTAAGGTATATTCTACAAGGTAATGAGTAAACAAATGCCGACCGTGATTATAGCTAATTAGTTACAACCATGACCACCAATTTACTCCAAAATTAAGGAGGTTACATTACACACTTAGTTTTTTTATCTCCTTGTTTTGTTGTTTTACGATAAAAATAAAAGCTTAAGATAACATTATTTGTATTGTTAATTAGTTTTCACTATCTCTGTATCTCTTACTATGTTATGACATGTTTTTTTAAGGATATTTTTAAAACATTAAGCTATTTATAATACCGTGTAATGTCACTCATATTAATTTATATTGTTTTAGATCATTTTTTTCTATTATTGTGTCTTCTGCCTTTCATAAGATAGGCATAACACCTATTATTATCAATTCTTGTTATAGATTAGGTTTTACAGAGAATTAATATTATCATGTAGGCTGTTTCTTATAACATTATCTTGAAGTATTGTCGTCAAGAATCTTATGAAATAAAGGTCTTCTGATGCCGTTTAATAATAAGACGTAAGTTATAATATTATGCTTCATTGACGTAAAAAAAAACGTAAACTACAGAGGCTATAATTTACATAGTTACAATCTAACAATAATAAAGAGTTCGATACAAAATTTATTATCTATTCAGCTTCAAATGTGTGAACGACTATTGTAGATGAAGGAGCTGCCAATTGAAGACACCTCAGTACAATATCTAAGACGACCCAAGTGGTCGAGTGTTGCACACACCGGTTCCATTTTGTGCCAGCTCTGAGGTCCCTGGTTCGATTCCCGGACGTGTTAATATACAAAACCACTCCTCAAAATACTAAATAGTCTACATGCTGGGTATATGTGGTATATTATTCGTCGTGTGAATCTAGGCAATGTTGCTGATATTGTCAACTTTATTATTAATATAATCTCAATAAGTGCGAAGAGTACCTATATATCCATCGGTCCCGCTCCTTCCTTGAGGCGCAGGCGAAGTAGCGGGGTGCGCGGCTCTCAGCACTCAGCGCGAAGCAGTGCGGCCTGCAGAGCACTGACGAGTGCAGAGGACGAATTTCTACCTGAAAACGTTAAACAATGATATTGTAATTACGGCCTCCTGCTTTAATTAGGTGTAAAACTAGTGGTTTAAAAAACGAATACATATTACAGTTACATATATTTTTTTTTTACTAAAGGAATTAGACCTAACGACTGAAAACCCATATTATTAATTAAGTACATAAACTGACAGGAGTTTGATCTTTCAGCATCCATAGGTTATAAAGCAAAACCGAAACAGTATTGGTACCTATATTTGAAAAGATTTTTGTTCTAAAATAGTCGAGTTTCTCAGCATTACACTTTATTCACTTACTTAGCTTAGGTTAAGTGAAGGCCAAAAAAAAACTGAAGATCGAAGAAAGAAAGGAGAATAAAGGGGTAAAACCTGTATTTGTACTATAGTATACATAACAGCAAGTAAAGGAATTGAATACGCACTTGATTAGGTGGTCCCAAATCCATTGTGGAGACGGCGGGCGACTGCGCAGACAGGAGGCTTTCGTGAGATCTGGAAACAAACAGATTTGATTACGATTACACTCCTCTTGAGACGGGGTAACTTAGCCTTAAATTATATAGAGCGCAGTAGGTTTATATTATTATAACTATGGTACTCTCAACTACAAAATAGTGCTAAGATTTGCTTGCAATCTATCTTATTGAACCTTATTTTGGAAAGGAAGAATTTGGGTGGCGTATGTAGTTTCAATATGTCTGTCTGTTTGTAAGCTTCTTTTAAATCTCTATACACAAAGTAAAACCAATCTAGGAAGTATTCGGGTATTTCCGAGTCCTTGTTTACGTTTTATAGTTTACATTATACGATACTTTACATCTGTTAGACGAAAGCTTTAATAACACCGTATTTAGCAGCCGTTAATTAGACTTTACCATTTAATTAGGTCTCGATGAAGTTGTCGTGTTTGTTAGGTGGGAAGTAATTAAGAACATTTGGTAAATAGCCCCAGACGGGGAGGGGCGACACTCCTACATACAAAATTACGACACCATTCAACATGGGTAACGTTTTACAGTCACGACATATCGCTAAAATTAAATACACTGTACTTGATATAGCTGACTCATTTGCGATGTTTTTGACAAACCCTGTTTTGATATAAACTCGTTTATAATCTAATTTATTGAGTAATAAACTCTAGCTTCACTATGATAAAGATTGATTCCAAAAAATACCTTTACGGAAAACTTTGTGATTATTTCTTCGACTAGATTTCATAATAACATAGATAGTTCAACTAGATAAGGCAATATGCGTGACAAAAAAGATAGATAGATAGTCTTAATATTGCCAATAGGCATAACTATCCATGTCCAATGTTTTGATTGATATTAAAAAAACTTAGGTTAACACTTCATTAAACTTTCTGTTTTTTTTCTTTCTTTTCTTTCTTTCATTCAAATACTCTTAGGTACGAGTTTCAAACGCAATGCAAACTCAGCATACTGTTACCTCCATATTTAGTATAATTACATAATATGTAGTCGTTCAATAAATTATGCAGCGTATGTTAATTGAATTGCTAGTAATTGATCAATTTCGACAAGAATTTCGACTACGTTTCACTAATAGATCCGTTTGATGGCAGTTTCTGATGACTACAAACGTTGTCTTTAGCTATAACGACTAAGAACTTTATTATTAAGACAGATACGAAATTTCGCTATTAAGATTTAGTACACCTTTTACGACTGTTCCCGAGGAAATACAAATGGTATGTTACATAAACTAAGTGAGAAGAGGGATGTTCCGTATTATTCGTGTTATAAACTAGTTTATTTTCGTCGTAAAGTAAGTTACTGTTATCGATGAATAGTGTTAAATTGAACAATCATAATATTCCTGTAAAGGCCTCAAAAGATAACTAAAGCCTGTAAACTGGCCATTTTTTAAATGTCCCATAAAAACCTTTTTAACAACAAATAAATGTCTATGCTTATCTATTTCTAATATGCTTTTTAAGTTAACATGGGTATACCATAAGCTAGTAGCTAGTAAAAGATATCGATATCATAATTTTCTCTGGTTTTGATAATTAAATATTTTATTCGTTTACCTACTTTAAACGACTTCATCCAGCTTAAGGAGACTTCGTAAAAGTGATTTATATAGTCCTACTTGCAAAATAAACTAATTAATTTAATTTCAATCTTAATTTACTAACCTTGACGTCCGTAAGGCATGTGTAGGTGGATGTGTAGCGACAGGCTGTGCGACTCTGTTCATCTCGAACTTGTTCACAGACTTGGTCCTCTTCAGGCCACTTCTGAACGACCGCTTGGAGAAGAACAGCGCGGCCAGCCGGGACGGGCTGTGCTGCGCCTGCGCACCCGGCACCGGCGTGCTCGGCGCGGACCCGCGGCGACATGCCTTCTCGTATGAGGTGTCTGGAATAAAGAAATTAAAATTAAAATATGTAACAAATTATGTAACTCGGGAATCTTTCAAAAGGTGTAAGATTTATATTACCGACACATCCTAAACAATTGTAAAGAAAATAATGCCTCATAACCGTTTGATCGAACACCACAATTGACACTGATTTAGCGTCAACCTTGCGAGAAAATTACAACGGTGTTGCCAATACGCAATTAATGTGCGCTCGGTTTTATATTACTGCGACATATTATAGAAAGATATGTAATATGATATCAACTACAGCTACCATGTACGGCGTGGTTTCCGCCGGAAGTTGCGCGCACGCCGGCCGTGACCGCTGCTCATGCGTCGGCAAACGTACGACAAAAAGTTTTGAGCAACAATAAGTATGGGTCCCGCGTAACGAAAATGTATTTAGGCATTTGCATTTGAAAATAGTTTTTTACATTAATTAAAATGTTGATGTAATTTATACTTCCACCCACGCTGAAACCGATGCGTGTTTCAATATAAATATCAATAGATAAGTTCTAAGAAACATGACACGGTTAAGCATTAGATTCGGACATAACAACAATAAATGTTTACGATAAATAACATGGCTACTAAAATGTTATGGGTAATCTCGGATATAGTTCCATGTTTATTTTGATCCGACAGACTATTGTTCACTTGTTTTGTTTTATTTGTGTCATAATAAATGTGGGAAGGGAGTTAGCAACCCCGCGATGTCAACGACACGGCGTGTGAAGCAACAGATGTTTCCAAGCCATTATCGATATTGCTTCGGTTTATGTGCTGTATACTTTGAGTTACGAGTTACGAGCGCTGTTTACTGACCGGTGGCACAACACAGGTGCCGATAAAATGTTACTGTTGCTAATAAGTTGCAGTAGGTGAGCAAAATTGAAATTTGTAGAAAATTTTCTGAGGATGATGACTGCCTTTCGATCTTACATAGGATAAAACTTAGGCCAAACTGCGTCACCCACGACTTTTCAATATCTTTAGTTTATTGTTTTAATATAATGGAAGCCCTGGCTTCACGTGGCTGCCCCTTAATTGCTTTATCCTATATTTCATTAAACGTTCAGATGAAACAATGCTACCATCAAAATTTCAATTTGGTTTTGTTCCATAAATTAGTTGGTAAAAAAGAAATCCCCAATTCAATACTGATATTTTTATCGTGTACAAATTGATACCATAATGGAATTTTTGCACCACTTACATAATTAACGAACTGTCGCCGCCCAGACTATTTAAAGGCAATTATTTTAAAAGGGGCGAGTGTAAGAGCCGATATGCAATCATTATGCTTCGATAACGGACGATAACAAACCACGAGGAAGTGCAGCGCGACAAATACGATAGCGATGGCACTTTGACGTTTTTTATTTACATTACGAAATAAAATATTCAGAATAAAATATTTCTATATTTTATATTTATTAATTATACTTAGCAAAAAAATTAGAAAATATACACGGTTTTATTCTTACATAATAATTATTGCTATATGTAAAATAGTCGCAAATATAGTGAATTCATTGATGTTATTAATAGAGCGATGACTTAGGGGTAATGTACGCTGAAGTGCCCTGGGATTCCATACAATGTTTTTACACCTTACACATTAGTGCATTCATGGAATTGAGGAAAAACTACAATATAGCGGTGATTTACGTGTTACTAAGCATTGTTCTCGTTTATCACTGTCTACACCAATCTATTATTAGATGAATTCACATGAGAACGGGATCTTTGATTATTATACTTCAGTATTTAAGTAATTCTATAAGAAGGTATCTTTACAGTAAATAAAACCTTCAATTGTTACCAAATCAAAAGAAAAACAATTTTGAGTTGCTGCAATAAACGTAAATCAGATTTCGATCTACGTTTTACCGAGGGTATTATTTGAATAAACCATTGTTTATAACGACAGTCACTTAGTTATAATGGGCTTGGAATAACAAGATGACTTCCACTTTTCGTAATGCCAACTTTAAGACATGATGTATCGTTAACTAAAGGCCCTCGCTTAGATCCTTGCCATGTAATTTGTGGGCATTGTTTGACGTTAAGAACAGTCTGTCGAGTATTCAACGTTCCTCGTAGAATAGTTTGAAAGTGTAGAGTCATCCATATTAGGTACACGCTTGGTAAGGGCTTTCGATCGCTTTCTCCTCTCAAATGTCTTGTATTGTCTGTTAAGTGCTTCAGAACGATGCGAGATAGTAAATTTGTTAACTACTTTAATGTTATACATACATAAGTTAATGTAATTAAATAATAGGTATGGATAGGGGACAAAACAAAGGTTACGATTTTCCTACAACTACCTCAATCAAAATAATTCATAAGATGATATAGGGATTAGAGATGATTAAAGAATTACATATTTTTTACTGTAGGTCATACAATTTAATAAGATATTTTTATGGATATTTTAATGATAACAGTGTACAATAACAATAAGCGTGACCTGCACTGACTCACAGTTTTGTAATGTCAGCTAATTTATTTTAGAAAGGATCTTGTGGTTCATTCAATGTTAGTTATTATTTGACGATCAATGTCAAACAGGCACGCCTCCATATTACACTTTACGCAACGAAGTTTAACGGGCTGCTCCTATCATGGCATAAATTAAAATGAATGGAGCCTGATGGAAGGTAAATTATAATTTACTCAAGGCTAGACTGAATTATGGCTTTTGTGAAGAAAATATCTTACCAGAGTGTACAGCAACATCATCATCCACATCAAGATAGGCACGACGAATGCTCAAGGGGCTGTTCGCCATTTCAGCCTCGTGTTTCTTAATGAGAGCACATATAACTTCCGATTCGCCTCCATTATTATCCACAAAGTTATCATAGTTTTCAGTCAAGTCAGTTACTACAGCAACATGGTCATCTATACCTTCCTCTATATGTCTAGCAGTAATACTACGCAATAAAGAATT
Source organism: Autographa pulchrina (assembly GCA_905475315.1). Classification (NCBI taxonomy): domain Eukaryota; kingdom Metazoa; phylum Arthropoda; class Insecta; order Lepidoptera; family Noctuidae; genus Autographa; species Autographa pulchrina. The sequence goes on from FR997764.1 coordinate 4,810,998, forward strand.
GCTCCTTGACAACTTTGTGCTTCGAGATCGGCGTATGAAATTCAGTCCAGACATTTTGCCAGGACTTTTATTAGGACTATCAGGTGTCACGGTTATTCTAGGTGTTCTAAATATAGATGACGAACTACTGCTGCCTCTTATAGGCGAAGGAACATTTAGATTTTGCGGAAGTGTTTTCGACTTCTCTTTTGCAGGAGATAAAAGCTTAGGTGAATCAGGTATTAGTGACAAGTTTGAATTCATAATCGATGTCTTAGAGGGTATTTTGCTTCCAATATTGTTGGTCGAATTATTTAATTTGTGAGCGGAAAGTGACCCTCCTATTGGCGAAAATATTCGATCGTATCGAGGTTCACACGAAGTCGTGCTTCGTAATCTTGGCTTTGTATTTTTCATTAGAGTGCTTTGAGCGACAAGTCTTGGACTCGTCAAGTCACGGTGACCTAATCTTGTCAGAGCCTCATTAGAGCTTGCCGTGGAAGACAAAGGTCGGCGAAATCGTCTGGTTGGGCTAAACGCGCTCATGTCACTTTCACTTTCTGTAAAGGATGAATCACCTCGGGATGGGATTCGCAATCTGCCGCTCACTGACGCATTCCTCCTTTTAGTTTTTGCTGAGACGCCTTCTATACTTTGCCCCGTTATTAAAGCTTCTTTTTCTTCTGGCGTCAAGGGTAAATAGTTGTCAAAACTCTCAAACAATGGCACGTAGAAGACGGAGCGACGTCGCGCCTGTTCGTCGCCGGCGTCCGAGGCGCTCGGGGACAGCGCACTCGACATAGCGGCTGCCGCGGGTGGCGCGGCCACGGCGGCGGATGCACGCTGCGTTAACGCCTAGTGCCCTCCACAAACTTGACTCGCCGCATCGCCGCCGTCATTCGTTTCAGTTCCTCTTCCAGTTGTCCTTTTTCGGTTCACATTTCACACTTTGCAAGTGATGATTGAAACTTTGAGTGCACTTTTGATTACTCACTGTTTTAGTTCACATCAAATGACTCGTTCTACAAAATAACGAATTGAATGTTGGAGTATTGCATGGCCGCACATTGTAATCATAACTGTTGATTTAAATTGTCTCTTGTATTATGAAACTAACAAACAACCGAAAATAAATTTACGACTGTGATAACTTGATAAGGTAAGAGAAATGAATCATATGTGGGTGAGGTGCAAGTATTGATCGAAGTAAAACTGTTTTGTTTTATCAAACAGCGATAAGATTATGCACTAACACTAACCAATGAAAATGTTGTATCGAATCAATGGAAAGAGGCCAAGCAAATGTCGAACTCATATGAATAAATACAGGTAGCGTTGTTAATTTGAAATTACTAAAACATTAGAACTGAATACTAATAACCTCTTTTACAATTATTTAACAAATAAGTATGTGTTATTTAATACGTAAGAACTATAAACAAATAAACATAATGATAACAATGTTTTGTAAGGAAGCCACAATTCCTTATTACGTGACATAACATTATAGATAAACGTTGCGTGAGCGAAAATAGGAATATTATTAGGGCAACATGTGCGACCGTTTGTGTTCGTGCTGAGGAGTGGTGGGTGTCGTGCGAATATATTTAGAGCCGTGTTAGCCCATACAGGCTCGCAATTAGCTTACGGCATACGAATCAGTTTAATTAAATTAACGTACGCGTGTGTGCCCAACATTTTGTTTCAGCACGCGCAACTCGAAGGGCGTAATGACTATGATTTATGCAAACTTGGTTTGCTCGTAAATAACTTTAAAGTGGTCGGTTTTCATTAGCTTTTCCAGGTCAAACTCATTTCTGTGTAGGTGGACTGCATCGAGTGATGTCACTCACAAATGTTACGCGACTTTACATAAGGTCTAATGATAATGATTTATGTTAACATCAAGTTTCTGGTATTAAGTAGAGCCGTACCACCCGCACGCCAGGTAACTTGTGCAATAAGAATCACGACGTGTTAATGGTTTAAGACTGAACTGCGCTTAGCTAAGCACACTTTAATAAACCCGGAAGAGTTCGCAACCCGACAGTCGAGACTGCAAACGAATTGCACATTAAACAGTAAACAAAAAGTTTACGACACAACAACCGCGTGTGAAAAGACATAATTTTAAAACATTCGAACATTTTTCGTATAGCATGTTCATAATATGTTCCCCATCAGCTTTAAGTTCGTTGTACCGTGTTTAAAGGAACGCAAAATAAAATACCGGATGTCGTGAATACGGCGAGGAGCGAACGAGATCGGAGCTTGTGATCGCACGACGAAAGCGAAGCTTGCGGAACGAATGCACGACCACCACAATGTAGTAGCTCACTGAATAAAACACGTTTACTATCCATACGATTATCAACGCTGATGTAAGAATTAAAAAACAGGAGTAGCTAGCTATAAAGACTCGCGTTTGTCTTACAATAAACGATGCTTCATTGAGAGAACCATTTAAGCCACTGCCTATCTTTCAATATTTTGTAGTATATGTATATACAAATCATGCTTTAACTAAGAACATTTCTAAACTTTAGCTTTAAGCTTCGAGAACATCAAAGACGTGCTACAAATTTGTACAAAATTCCTTAAATACCTGAAACATTTCAACAGGAGTTCCCAAAGCATTGCCGAGAAACGGACCTAAACAAACATAACACAGACTTAATAAGTCCAAGTATTCCAACATTTGAGGGACGTCAAATAAGGGACACATTAGAATCAGTAAATCTAATAAACTAATTTTACTATTCGCTGGCTTGCGTATCAGTGGATTACGTTATTTAGATAACTATTTATAGCGTCGTAAAATAGATTGAAAATAGATAAAGCTGTTAAACATAATGTACATGCATACATATGTCCGTACCTTAAATGTATAGTAGAATAACTTTGTCGCAATGACCTAATTTTAATACATCACTGATTGATCATTCTTAACAATTATAATCGTGCTTTTAGAGTTGTCAACTATTCGTAAAATGCAACGTCTGGATAAAACTATGAAAAAGAAAAATAAGCGGTGAGGAATGGAAATATGAGCCTTCACTGAGAGTGGTCGAGCGGTGGCGTGACTAACGCGGACAATCATGATTCAAGGCAGCGCGGGCGCAGGGCGTTGCAACTTTGTAGCTTTAGCTATGACTGTCCCTCGGTCTTTCAACTCGAGGAAAGTTGAATATCTGCTTACGTAAAGCACGGACCGCGCTAATTATGATGAACGGCAACATGTTTATCTCACGATATTGCAGCTTTCGTTTCATTTGTTTTCAGAATATTCGTTCCTTTATACATACTACTATTATTGTGCGTGTGTATTTTATACTGTCGATACTTATACATAACTATGAGTTTTACGAGGTTAAACAAAATTACACTTATTTACGTCAAGATTACTGTATTTCCAAAACAATGTAGGTAGTTTCAAAAGGTTTCGTCAACAGCAATGCAACTGTATTAAAAAACAAAGCGTCATAACAGCTGGAAACAAGACGAAATCTTCTCAAACACGCGGTGATCTCCGAGTGTGAATTATGGTTATAAAAATAAAACATCACAATATGGCGGCGGCGAGGGCATTTTTCTCACGCGGTCCTCGCGAATTATACAGCACGCAACTTAGCTAAGCAATTTACTCGTCACTTGTGCGATAAAATAACAAATGCTATATTTTATGCTTTTTTAGCTTTATCGCTATACAAAAGTAAAACCGTTACAAGTAATTTGTTAGGCATTAGAGGGTTTTAAAGGTCATGTAACAATTGTAGGGGAATTCGCAGTCGATGCCAGGCTAAGGATCGGCTGCCAGTTATAGAGCCATTACGGAGCGGAGAATAGTCGGCAGGAATATAATAAATGTTACGATATTATTATGTCGGGCCTTCATTCAAATGCGAGCTTTGAAAGGATTCAGTTTCTGAAGACAAAAGCACGACACATATATTTTCGTAACTCCAAGTATTTAACATTATCACATTGATTTTATTGCCAGAAAATGTGAATCTTTCCCGTGACCGTATCCGCAGACGGTATGCAATCAAGACGTGTTTCCCTAATGTAAGCAAAGACGCAATGTACTCAAAATAAAGCAAAGAAATCTTCACAAGAACGTTAATATATTTCTGACAATGATTAGTGTGCTGGCGCCAGACTCGTGTAACTAAAACAGTTGCGAAAGTATCCTTTGGGTTTTCGCAAGTAAACCGCTCGGCGAATGCAACGAATACCATAAAACCACAACAGCGTTAATCTATCGCAATCATAATATTATGTTCTTAGAGTTTATCCCATGTAAAACAACATTAAATATATCAAATCTAGCCATTTCTATCATAGAAGAGTATAACTTTGAAATAACTTTACGAATAAAATTGTAATGTTTTGTATAAAACACTGCATACAAAAGTATTTGTACGACATTATGCAGAATACCAGTAATTAGTACAGACGCCTAGTACTCATTGAAATGCAAATTAGGATTGCTCTGAATTTATTGTAGGGGTTTTTATCCAGTTTAGCCTACCATTCGTAATTTTTGTCACATACTTTTTTAAATAGATAGCATAATTAGCATTATTATTTCCTATAGCTAAGCAAGTTCTGTATGTAGCTTTACACACGCGACTAAAGACGATAAAGATAAAGCAACACTGAATTGTAATTACGTTTTTATAGCTGGCACGTTACAGCGACAGAACCATAAATAATAACTCTGTAGTCGATGGTAGATGAGTGTCTATGTGATCTCTGTATTCGCAGGCTAAGAATAAAGTGAAGAGTTGCAGGAAAGCCAGAATGCGGAACACGAAGCCGGATTTAATTACTCTTAGCAAGTGAACGAGCTCCGGAAAGCGAATGGTGTCGAATATAGAAACGATATCAAATGACATCCTTATGGTACTTGTAACGTAGCAATTACTTGGAATAAAAGATAATTTTCTATGACAATGTAATAAAAAATTACAAGTATACAAAAACGAAAAAGACACGCTTTTTAACTATCCATACAAACACGAGAACAAACTAATTTCTAACATAAAAAAGCAGCTTTGAAGCGTATAATTGATAATCCGGTTACATCGATTATCGCCGCAATATTAGTAGGTACTATTGAAGGGACTGGCTTAGCTGTTTGGTCAGAGTGAAAGGAATCATATAAAACCTCTTTGAGTAGATACGTCGCGGATGCACTCCATTCGTACTTCCTAGGCCCGGCCAACAAGATTACTGCGATAGATACAGGTTTGTCGACCGGACATCGACGTGTGGGCTTATAGATACATAGTAATACATTTGTGATCTAAGCAGTCTGGTTTCCAACTTGATCAAACAATTATTAATATTGAATAATTATTTTAATAAAAGGTGCCGTTTTTAACTTTGACAAAAATAATTTAATGGGAAATCAGAGCAGATTCTCAGATAAATATCATCTTCTAAATCAGAGGATTCCATAATAATACGAGTAGTTACTGGAATAGTACAAATACGAACAGTAATCACGCTATTGATCAAAGCTAATGACCTAATTCAGTGAACGTCTACAAAGGACGATCAAAGTGATGTAGGAAACCGATCAAGCTATCAATCATGTGCTCGCAATGAAATGGCTCCCTGCATGTCAATATGTCGCGTCTAAACTTTCAAACTCCAATTTGTTTAGACGCAGAAATGCTGGCAGTAAGAGGTATTTCAAAATCGTACCCAAAGAGAGAGTGACTATTACTTTAAATAATATGGAATTATAGTTGATTTCCACTTTAGATGGAAATACGATGTAAGTAAATGGTCAATAACAGTTATTTAGTTAATGATTACCACATAACCATTATACTCGGTAGTCAATTTCTAAGAGACTGGTTCATTCACTTAAATTTTGTTTAACTTTCGTGAATGCTCACGAGGGAAAACGTTATGATATCAATTCATGAACTTCGCGGCTCGCGCAAAACTTTGTACGTTATAAACATGGAGAGGCATTGATTTAATCAAATGTCAATGTATCGAGTCTTCACGAACGCTATTACAATAAATTCTAGATATCAGATCAAAATAAAATATGGCTGGCAGATATTTAATGACCACAATAACTGCCAAGTGTCGAGAATTTATCAAGCTTGGGACATGATTGAAGTGAGTATAGGGGAGATTGGCAGCTTGATATATTTATAACTGATGGAAGTACCGTTCGAACTGGGAACGGCGGTCATGATCGTAACTCTACTGGACACGAGAAGTAGCAGGCTATACGTAAACTGTCAATATATCAGGCCATCTTTGAACAAGTTTATTAAGGTCAACGTGTTGCACAATTTTGAGACGCAGTTACTTATTGTAAGGAATACGTGTATTGCTTTATTACGATGGGATATTTTAAAATATATGCTATGCTAATGTAAAATAAAGACCTTAGTTCTAGACGCATGAAATGCGTACAAAAAGTTCAGACTAACAGTCATGGCTTCAACTACAACACAGTTAAGCTCATTCAATATGGAATAAATATATCCTTTTACAAACTAAAATATTACCCTTAATCACTTCCATATAAGTACATGTGGAAAACGAAGCAAAAAGCGATGGTCCCGTTACTTAAGTCTGTTTCACGATTGAACTGTACGTAGTTAACTCGGAGCTGCACATGTTCCTCGCCCAAGAGTACAGTTATCTGCGGCAACCAATATTTTGGACCGACGCGACGCGGCGACAACGCTCAAATATTGTACGTACGTATTTGTATTGTTGTAATAGTTAGTAACCGGTTCTATCACTTTCTGTTTGCAGCGGTTTACAGTACAAGTGCGTTGTAAATGCAACTTAGCCACCTACAAATGTTATTGTGAACATTTGAATTGAAATATTATTTCATTTTCTATTTTATTTAGCCCGGTATTGGATCACTCAATATGTAACTAAATCAAATGCTATTGTTCTCCAATCGAGTAAACATAACACAATCATGTCACGCACTCGAATTCAGTCGGAAAGAAAAATGTGATTTCGCGAATACAATTTTGTTGTACGTCTGACGAAAGTGTCACGGTACATTCAAATTTGTTCCCGTTTGCCCAATATCAAGGAACACGTGATGTGTCATCGCTGCCCCGGGATATAGGGCAGTCGGCGGGTCACGTTAAAAGCTCTTAGTTACAGCGCACCTCGACAAGACAACGAAACGAGGGCAAGAGCGTGACTACCAAGTGCAATTCCTACTAACATCCACCATACACGTTCATCAGATAGTTCACACATGGAGAAGCTTCAAACAAAGCAAACAACCGCTACTATTTCGAAATTCCCTAAACTGTATTCGTGCATGTCTTTATACGGCATAATATTGACTCAAGACATAACTGAAATCTGTTTGCTCCAAGTAATCTCACCGCCAACATTACCAGCATCTAAAATCAAATATAAGGAGCATTTAAGCGCCACTGTTTATTTTTCGTATCTGAACATGCAGAGGAAATAATAGCGAGTGAGTTCAAAGGTGGCACGAGTCGGAATGATTGGGATACAAACAAAGGTGACCAAGCAACGGAACGTGTTCCGACCGTAATCACGGCTGCGTTGAGCAATAACGATTTTCTACGCCAGACGCTGGTCGAACAACGAAATGCATGGAGACAAATATTTACATACGCTGACAGGTTTTACGAATGTTCTACAAACACGCGTTTGATATCGATAAAACGAATCAAGGTGTAAACAGGATGTTGGAATCTTTTGTTAACATAAAATAATATGCAATAATAGAAGTAAACAATGAAATCTGATGTCCGATTTCAATCATCAAAAGGGCTTACAACACTTAAACAAAAAAAATGTAAACTGTAAATCGGGTATTGGGGTAGATTAAGTGATTTCTAAAAATATACAAAAGAAAACTGATTTAAATGTTAGATGAAATCGTGCCGAGGCTTGGTTGCATACTCTTAGGCCAACATTCACTGCTGCAAGGTCACGACCAGCCAGTATGACGGCACTTAATGTAGCTACTTATTAAAATGCTGGCGGCGACCTAGGTCCGTTTGCGAGCGAGCCGGAATCCGAATAATCGCGGCATTCGATAAATCATGCACATTTATCTAAATATTGATGACGGTACTTCCTTCAAAGTATTTTTCGATTCAGGAATTCTATTTTTCAACAATTTATCATTTCTACCTTGCCCTTTTCTATTAATCATGAATTACCGTAGCTATAAATAAAATATGGCTCCTATTAATTTTGATTATAACATGGCATTAAGATAAAGAAAACGAAATATTAAAAAAAGACGATTTCCCGCTCTCTTTCATACCTGAGACGCATTAGAATGGTAGTAAATGCTTATTGAAAGGTCAATATAATACACAGCCCCATTAATATGAACTCTGGTGTCTTTGATACAGGTTTTGTACGATTCTACAAAAATAAATAACAATGTATGAGCTTAATATAGCGTCCTGTATGTCATCATCAGTACCCTTGGAAGGCTCATTACCGGCTTTAGGGAACTATAATTACATGAAAGTCATTTAAACCATTATTCTTACGCATCCTTTAATTTTAATCATTAAGATGTACCTAATTAGTAAATTCTAACACATAATATATACTAAAATCCACTAAGTACCTTTCACTATTTACTTGCTTTATCAAATAATTTCTTAATCCGTCATGCTCATTACCTAATGACTACTAGAACAATTAAAACATTCGCTAATGACAAAATAATTGCTCGTATTTCCCGGCTAGCTCGTTTCTTGTATCAGTCGATTATGATAATTAGAAAATCTTTAAGACAGCTGCTCTCCGCAGATGTCCGACAAAAAATCTAATTAAACAGTTCCGGCAAACTACAAATCATTTATTACAGGATGTAAACAGGGTCATTTACCATTAACTGTTCAGTGAAATGCCTCGAAGAATTAATTTTGATGGAATCGCAAAGTAAAGTTTCAATTTAAATCAATCGCATCATTGAAAACAATAATTGCATCGATCGCAACGGTTTCTTTTGGCGTTTAGGCGTCAAGTTGGATGAGATGATTCAGATTCAAAAGTGCGATTACACGCTGATGTAATTTGGACGGGGTCGCATGATTCATCAAAGTTTAAGCTCACTATTCGAACCTAAAGCTAGAGACACAATGAACTAAACTTAGACGCAAAATAAATTGAGAATATTTTATAGGTAAGTTTTACTGCTAGCCAGTAAACAACGAGTCATGATCATAATTAAATTAAGTCATAAACATTGGGAGGATGTAAAGCGCTATACTTGTCGTACAGATAACCCGATTTCCTGTCAAATGTGCCACGCTACAATTATTGGTTGGTAGGAGACCGTGGAACGAGTTTAAAAATATATTATCACTAACAATATTACCTTGAAACGGCAAATAATTGATTTATGTGTATAAAATTGAAGTAGCGCTGATTTTAAATAACTGGGAATAGGTAGAAAAAGGAATGAATATGTATTCAGTAAAATTAATTTTAAAACGAATGCAAACGCGGCCGCGTCAATACTAAGTACCGAGTGTTTCAATGCAATCGTATCAAATGAACCGTACTACTGAAACAATAGGCAATAATTTACACATTAACTGCACTGTTACACACTGACTTTAGTATTTATTTTGATGTTACGCACGTAATCCGTGTCGTTCAGTAATTAAACGTAAGATTTTTAATTAAAAAGTTTGATGTCCTGTAGTTATGATCAGCCGATAGTCGAGAGGCAAATACCTTTAAACTAGTTTTGACGGTGACTCATAACTATCAGCGAGATAGATACGTTTCTCAAACAAAATTAATAAGATAATAAGTTGTTAATGGGGCCTAAGTGTAATTAGATCATAAAACTCTACCGGTTTCCTAGCTTCTGGTGCGATAAACAAAAATAACATAGTTTACCACTGATTACTTGTTTCAAGGACTCAGTATAACAAGAACGCTGTAATTTAATATGTAAATGTGTTATAAATATTACTTAATATGTCTTTCATTTGTGAAAATATATTTAACGAGGTACGTTATTTATTTTGTTACGATAGGCAAGTTTTTTATTCGAGTAAACCACTTAAAGTCGCTTAAGACTAGACAACTTATCTTACATGTTATAACTTCATTGTTTGATTTATTCTAAGTTTGTTGCTTTCGTTTAAATAAAATGACATAGGTAAAACCAAATTATTATTGTAATTAAGAGCTTGACTCTTCGTAAGAAAAATTAAATGTAATATCAAATTATACACTCGAATAATAGTACACTATTAAAAATAGAAGTTGTACTTTCTACCTTGCTGAAAAAACTATCTGTGCATTTAATCACATAAATTATAGTAAGATTGATCTTGTACCCTGCGAATATGACATCGAGCGGAAACGACAGACCTTTTAAATTCAATCGTTTTCTATATAACACTTAAAACGTATTAAAAAAACTAAAGAGTGAGGAAAGCGAATTCAAATCACCTGCTTAGTATGTAAAACGACACCTGCCTGGCAGATGGTCCACAAAAACAGCCCTTTGTGTTCGGGAATCGAAGCCTACAGCGTAAGGTCCTGTTACCAACATGCGTCAGCCCACATGCATCGCCGTTCAACAAATATTGTAAATAAAATTTATACCACTAAGGTTTTATACAAACTACCGTTCTTTTTTTTAATGGCTCACTTATTTTTAATTTTGATTTCGAATTTCGATTTAACCAGCAGCAAATTTTGTTCGATGAAAGTATTACGTAAACGGAAAAGGTATAAGAGAAAAAAGTATGCATGTAGTCGCGTAGGTCCGGTTTGGTGCGCCGACGGCAGCCCTGGAATGTGACCCAGACCTCGATGGAACCCGATGTGACTCATATGAACGCACTTTTTTTTCTACTATAGTTCGACGCAGCGTCCCGCCTGTTTAGAAAGTCCACATCCTACGTGGGTGCATAGGTAAACAGGATTACATACGCCTACATACAATTTTTAGTCATACGACATCCCACGGAGGTTTGATTTAAATTACTCTTTTCATATTCCTATTCAATCATATCTGTTCTACATAACTATTGCCAAACGTTTACCAAAGCAATTGATAAACCGTCATTGCAATTCGATACCCAAGGCTCTAAATAGAAACAAGGTTATCGCAGACATTTAGGCAGATACTAATTAGATAATAGATGGCCTATTTCCGTTCGTTATGATTATGACCGAGTAATCATAGGTGGGACTGTCCTTAAACAAAAACGTATAAAATTTCCGCAAACATTATACAGAATACAATAATGTTTGAATCTGTATTCTGAAGGCTTTGAAGGATCAGGCTGCGCGGTAAGCTGAACTCGCTAAGAAGATTAAGTTCGGCGACTGAGAGTCGACTTCAGTGTGGATTTATAAAGTGGCTACTGAAATTTATGCACGGCGCCGGGAGGCGACTAATCTGTTTATACTACTCATTTCCCCATCTGTAGGCTTTACAGAATTTTTCAATAACCCATATTTTAAAACTGAATGTGGGATCCTTTCATCTAATTATATAACCATATCATATACTTCATTGGATAACAAATTTTGTGTGAAAACCCTATAAGCGTCTGCTAGGTACACGAATAGACACGATAATCGATTCGATACCTCGAGATAAATCACCTTATCTACCCTGGGATTTAAACGATCCAGAAAATGTATTACAAACGTGACTTTAATATAAGTCGGTTGAAGATTTTCCTTAAATATCTGTCTTTATGTAATATCTCTAAACACGCACATTCGTCCCTCGGGATGACGTTAAAACCCACGCGGAGCTCTGTTACTTGGAGCCAAGGAGCTGAGGAATTTATTCAGCTCCTCAGCCCAGACATAAACACTTGGAATGTTTACCATCCGGGAACTGAAGCTATCTTTATATAGGCCATAGTCCGTCTTTATTTATTGACATTTCTAGGGACCAAATGAATGTTTCCTCTATTTATTCATATTGCTCAGACATTTGAGATATGTGACAGCGTATGTGTTCAATGGACGAACTTATCTAATAAAAATATTCATGAGGTATTTTATGGAAAATAAACATGCTTCGTAAATCTATGAACGGAAATTGTGTTTAATGCTATAGCGACAAATTTTTTCTAGTCAACAATAATATAAACAAGATATGCAAAAATTGCGGCAAATATGCTTATTTTAACAAAACCTTAAAAATAGATGTTAACAGCACGTTCAAGGGATCCGTCACTTTATTTCGAGATATATGAGCTATTGTTTTCTGACAATGCACGAAGAAACGTGAGGGCCCGTTTTTATGCAACAAGTTGTGTAGCACGTGCGGCTCGGGCGAGCGAGGCTTTAGGGTCGAATAAATACTTCTTAGCGTCCCGGAAAATAGTGTGTAGAGACCATTAGTTAGGGGGAATGTATTACTACCAGAACCAGTATGCTAATAAGTTACCATCTACGACGGCACTCGTGTTTCTTTTGGGTGAAAGTCTCTACATTCACTATGTGTTTGATAATAATATTAAATAACCTATGAAGTCATAGAAATACTTTGTCGAAGTAGAAAAGTTTATAAAACCTCATAATGATACAAAAGTTTGATTAAAAAAGTTTTCAAGTTTCCAGTTTATGATTTGCCAATATTTATAGGAACTCTACAAAATGCTTAGTGCTTATCCTAACGCACATTATAATGAATTTATATTAAACATTGTTATCATACGCTACAATATTTAACGGCCAGCAATATTCCAACATTCTTTAAAACACATTTACATACCACTTTGAAAAAAACCGAAATAACAGAAAAAACTATAAAGCACAAACTTCAAACAAATTTTCTTGTTCACTTTCGCACTTTTATACACAAAATGCACTTATAACATTCGCGGTTAAGGACGGGACACAAAAGCGCGCGACCGGTCAGGCAGTCGAAGTCGAGTAACTTTGTTGACAAGCGCTAAGCGCACCTCCGCCGCCATGTTTGAAGCCTTCGGCAATCTCCGCCAGAGTTCGTGCTTCTTCGGGAGTGTACTAGCGACGTTACTCACTGATTCAACGGGGTGGTTCAAATGAACAAGTCCTCCACTATTCAAACATCGTTTTGTACGCAATGAATACGAGGGGTTTTACTTTTTTTTTTTTTAGACGAATGAACTGAAAATCTATTTTTTTTATTGCAATGCGTTTGCGTATATCAAACTTTTATGCATGATACAAAGCTAATTAAAAATACTTAAATAATAATAAATCATGATTTTGCTAATTAAAAACGAAAATTAAGTCTTTAAAAATGTAGAGTCAATCAACGCTTCCGTTAACTCTAGTATCTATTGAAAGAGTAGTGGGGATAGATATGAGTAAAACGACTGGTAGTTATGAAATATAGGAATTCAATTATATTATGATAAGTTGTTGATAATAATATTCCCAGTCGACCTTTCTTTAGGTCTATGACTTCAATAGGATGCTCTCAGACGTAAGTAAATAATGCGACAAGTATGACACAGCCAAACACCGGAATTGATTTTATATTTAGAGATCGATATCCTACCAAAACATGGATAAATGTCAATATTTTAGCAAATACTAGCTAACAGAAAGCTAGCAATAAAATAATTATTTTGAGATTAATATTATCTTTTGTAATAATGGATAACGACTCTATGTACGAAATTTTAAAGTTGACAATTTAGGATCCTACTTAAAAAAGACGCTACCTCGGAATGCTTTTTATAAAACATCACAAGTCTGCAATAATAATATAGTAGTTATGTATATAGTGACGTTTATAACAATGAATTGTTTGCAAGTCAGCTATGCGGCTTCTCCTAGACAAGGTATTTTGGTAGTAATAAAGTGATTCCTTGTGATATATTATTTTCATTCTACCTGTGGCTTACAAAGGCTCAATAAAACTTGTAAATTAACATGTGAATAAAATAAATAATCAATTATCATGTAGGTGCAGTGGGTACGTGATAAGTTTTTTGTTAAGTGGTTTGAGTTCGAGCCTCGTGTCAAAAAAGTTAACAAAAGAGGACTGCTCTAAATCGAGAATTTAAACTAGTTTTCTATGAAAAGCATATTATTATAATAAAGATATTACAACCCCAAGGCAAAATTAAATTATTTAAATAAATTATACATTTCCGCGTTCTAATAAAAATACTTGCCTCAAGCACCGTGGCGTACTCTACTTTTTATAACCAGCTAATTTAGACCCGTAGCTCCGGCTAAAAGTATGCATAATGAGCATTATATAAAAGAGCATACGGGTCTTGTAAAAGTGGGGACAAAGCACGGTTCCTTTCTCGGCCAGGTTTTTATATGCCGCAAGGCAAGTACATGAATAAATCACGACAAGGCTCGGCATTATGCGAGAGGCGATCGCGTCGGTCATGAACCTACTAAACTGGTTCTGGTGGTATTGTTCTTAGTACACATCAAGGTAAAGATGTTAAGAAGTTAAAGAACCTACATATTTTTTGCTAGGAATCGATACAAAATTTTAAATATCGATAGTAGAGTATGTGAAACAGTTCAAGTAAAATCCGGCTTACTGCCCAATAAAACCCTTAATTACCTTATACATAGCCATGGTATAAAATTAACTCGTTTCGAAGGTCTATAATCTACTCTCATTCATAATAATAGTTTCTAAAACAATTCAGCAGAACCGCACAAAAAATGTAGAGCCATTATCAACGGTTTTGCTGCAAACGCCATCTAGCGGCGAATAGCAGAACTGTAATTGCATTACCTGAATGTAGATGGCGCTACCAGTAGTTTAACTTAGTTTATTCGCTGTAGAACTTACCTGAAACAAAATAAAAACAAATTAATATCGAGTCTATAATTAAAATAGTGATGTATATGGTAATTTGGTTCTAACATAAGATTACGGGTGTCGCGAATATGATTTATTACTTTCCCACTCAACACTATAATTATGTAGACACAGCAAGTCAATAGGAAAATTGTTATGTAGATTAAAATGACTGTTGGTACATATCGGTTGGCTGGTATTGCAAAATATGTACCAATTTACATACAAACTATCATTTCCTGCGTACGGCACACTTTTCACATGCGATAACAGTAGACCGCCATGATTATTGTTCTACTATTATTCCGCTGAAGTTTTTACAACGAATAATTATTAAAATTATGCATAGAGTTTCATAGCATGCTCAATCAGGTCAAACATGATCATAAAGCACTCTACCAGGTGATTGAAGCACTATCTGATGTATGAGGAAATCATTTCATCGTATTGTTTGTAATCAAAACCGTAAAATGGATATTCCACTACTATTCATCCGCTTGTGTAAATATATGGTATTTTTAAAGGAAATATTTCAATTTGTCAGAAATATATTTTCCTTGGGGAACATTTCATATTTAAACTAAACATAGCAGTACCTATGTGTTGTTATCCTTAGATACCGGTTAAGTAATACAAAGCACAATATCAAAGGTACATCACACAAAATGTCTTCATGAATTACAATATGACGAGTGACGTTTGTCAAACGCTGTTTATATCAAAAAGCAGCGGGTTGCCAAGAAAGCGATATAAATAGAGGCTAGAGTGCAATGCTCGGGACAAATCAAAACATTCTGCCAGCGACCAACTTATGAAAGCTTTATTCACGTAAAGAATTAAATAACACCAAAAGTTCATTGTGCTTGTAAACTTTTAAGTAGTTTAGTAATAAAAGAGTTAAGGTTTTCTACACTCTTTTGTAGAGATAATTGCAAGAGTATTAAAAAAGCGGGTCAGTGTAGTACCAGTACGGCTGCATACAATAGGTTCTCATACTATACATACCAACATACAGTTCATTCGCACTATTGCGATATAAGTCAATAGGTTTATGTTTTTGTTGAGTTCTAACGCACTTCTCATTGATGTTGCTCATAGAGTCTATATTACACGAGCACGCATCTAATGTTTGGAATATTTAGAGCGAAAAACTGCAATGTTATGGTAATAATATCTAGAACATCGATAAGTATGATAATTGTGATATTTTGATGAGCTCACGAGTGATCTCATGCGCGTCTGAGCGCGGTTGAGCGAAACGAACGTTTTAATTGTCACAATTTACTTTATAATTGAACATGGCACGCCGAGGCGACGAGACAACGCTGAACCTTATCGTGCTGCGCGGTAATAACTTACGGAATGTTTGGATCCACAGAAAGTAAACTCGCGGTATTCGTGCTACAGCTGTTTGTGTGGACAATTAGCACGTGCACCTATTTCCTGGCTTCTAAATCTCATTCTCAACGCACGCACTCGTCCAGCGACAAAGGGCCGCAGCGCCGGTATGTTGGCTTACTACCCACTCGGCTTCCGTCGGTAATGGTCGTGCCACACAAAAACCAGCCCCGCGACGAGATGTCGGAGATAATACAGGATTGACAATATCGATGTCGACGGACTCAGCGGATGCTAATAATTAACGAAATATCTCGATTCTACGTGACTTCATTCCGACAAGTAGTGAAGCCGCTTTTTGTATGTGGAAATATTACTCGGTGGGAATCGAACACGGTTTTCTTGCGACAAAAAGGTGCGTAAATGTAGAGCGACGTAGATCATCGGTTTTTTACTCGCGGAGCTTGCCGCGGACTAATTTATGTATTTACTTAGTTTGGCTTGACTGACTACTATGAATTAAATTAGGAATTTTAATATTCATTTAATAGACTATTTTAAAAACGTTAAAACTTCTTTAATGGAATGGAATTAATGAAAAATCTTATTTGTTTACCGTTGTTTCGAGAAACCCTATAAGTTCGTATCTTCCATCGGACGCATTGTTTATTTAACCTTGATATAATTAAGTTTGGGCGGAAGCCGTGCCTGGTACCGAGAAGGGTTGTAAGGCAGGAACACAGGAAGCGGACGTGCGCGGCACTCGCGCATAGCTACGCCAGCACAGGTGCGCGGGCGCAGCTCACTCCTAACTTTTAAACGTGTTCTTAATGTAAACACATGCCTTTTTCGCTTAAGACGTGCTTAGATTATATTAATGTTATGTGTAATGTAAGCACTTATGTTACTACTCGAGATTTATACCGAATTTCGTTGAATCCGGTTTCTGGGTATACTATCAGTGAAGGTTAACATTCCTTAATTGATTTTAATCGGTAGGTTAATCGAATGAAAAAATGATGATTCAACTAATAAAGTACCAAACGTGTTAACACTGATATAACTACCGTTTTTTTATCGATAACCTTAGGATAATTATTGAACGTGAGAACGTGAGTGTACGGTAGTCAAGCCATAAAATACCACATGCACAAATAGCCAAATCTAAGCAAACATAAACACGCTGCAATATTACACATCCATCTAAAAATTAAAGCAAGCCATCTTTTACATATAGTATCTAAGCCAATTAGATCATTATTAATGTGAAAAATTTTGTTTTGTAATCACTGTCGATGAAATGTAGAGTCACGATACTTTCTTGACCTTGCTTACATATTTATAAAAAAAGCTATAGTAGGGAAAAAATACACATTAGTGTGTTTTAAATTTAAAATACGCAAATAAAATTTAAGATTAGATAAAAGTCATCAAACACATTGACGAAGCAAGTTGAGAGGAAACTCTCTCAATTAATATTTGCCACAGGACTTTGAACCTTAAGTTAAGGGGTTATTATAAATCTTGTCAGGTATGAATCGGCTGATAAGTACTTCACGTCAGCCCACAATCATGTAAGAAGCGGAGGCAGACGTAATATACCTATCCGGTGTAATGAGTCATTCGCAAACACACGCGAACACAACTTCGAATCAATGTCAAGATCGTATCGATATTACCTTGAGTATTATTTTGTAATATCGCTTAAAAAACGTGTAACTTAAAAACACGCTAATGCTCTATATTTTTTTTACGTTTTTCGCCGATCATTCTAGACATTTTCACCAAAGTTTACACTAAACTACAGTTTACTGGATAGTCACAGAAAGTGACTGTTTGTCACAATAAGTGTTCCGAATTCGGAGCATATGTGTGTGTACTAGTTGACACACATACATTTGATACAGACCGACAGATGGACATTTAAAAACCGTCTTAAAATAATTACTTATTTTACTCGGAGATGAGTTTACCGTGTATGTTTGTATTATGTATACTAATATAGTGTATAAACACATGTCCTATAAAGTTACATATAAAATAACATGTGACACTAAAACGACTCTATAACTAGATGCACTAAACAAGTAATAACCTATTTAAACTTGAACATGTTCTCACAAGTACGTTATATTATAGCATAATATTCACCTCAGATTTATATTACACACGTATTAAGTAAGATATGGGTATATACTATATATAGCAATTCAGTGTGCGGTCCGCGGTTACTGACAGTTAGATCACCGGTAAGTAAATGTTCTTAATACCTTCCTCATGTGAAGTATGTAAGATGAACCATCATAGAAACAATGAAATATGAATATAAACCTTAACTCTTTGAAATAAAGGCTATGTTAAGTTACCAGTGATCAGTAAACTGAATAAAACCATTACTCTACACAGGACGTACGAGATTTAGTCAAAAGTTAATTTATTTAATCAAGCATTAACTAGGTTTGCTATCCCTGCGTTGAGATTATGTAATACATAAAACAAGCAAATCCCATTAATATAATTATGTATACTGAATTTAATAGAGTTGCGATTAATAACGATTTATTCCATAATAATCAATTTATTATTAAGCTATTATTGGGTTAGTTTGTTGCCTAAAGGAATAACACTATTAATAACTACATACATATGAATACAGGAACATAATTAAGGAAAAACATACATAACAATGGAATATCATTTACCTGCTTAATACAACATATAATAACATTAGCTCATGCCTTAAAATACAATCAAACGAAAAACAAAACAGAAGTAAAAAAAAACAAACCGAATTATTTGTTTATTTAAATAAATAGAACTGAGTCTGTACTACGATATCTTAAAGTAGGTCTGTTGTCATTGTGGAAGCGAGACGCCGCTATGCCCAGTGTAGTGCGCTGTCTCGCTTACACAACGAGAACAGTTCTGGTTTCAGAGAGCGTGGTGTGTTCAGCAACGTATCTGTTGAAGAAAGCTTAACACATCCCCGTATATTACTGCCAGTGTAAACATAAACATCGTACGTTATGAATCTGACGGCTAGCTAATAATGTGCTCGACACCGAATTAAAATATGGGTTCACGGGAAAGAATTATTATAATATAGATTTGGATGTGAGCAGGTTAATTTAAGAGAGGCAATAAAAATAGACTGGTTAGATATCCACTAATTATTGTGAATAACTAAAAGTGTTTTGGTGGAACTTATGTATCGTGTTTTTTGTATGTCATGACCTATCTTAATGTCATATACAGGTTATTCTTCAAATAGAATATGATGACCTCTGACATGTATAGTTTCGAATATTGCGAGTATATTGGTGGTAAACAGGTTTATCCTTGAAACCACAGAAGGTATTAATTAATGCATTATCTCGTATTGGTCATTCTAGTATGTTGCAGAACATTACTAAAAATATACTAAATTTCGACTGTCGTTTGGAGGACGAATATGTACTTAGTAGGTAGTATTTTGGGTATCGAACACTAAATATAAATTCGAAGCATAGGAATGTTACCAACGCAGTATTATTAACATTTTACAATGAGAATAAAATGCAAACCAATCAACACAAAATGTTAAGCACATGTTAATAAAATGTTAATCATTTGTGCAATGTTGACGAGTCGACGCACGGTATTTTGAACGAACACGATTAAAGCATGAAAATGTATTGCTAATTGATTACTAATTAACAAATGACTCATAAATAACAATAATAAGTGTCAATGTTATCAAGACTCCGTAGTACGTACCATTAATATCATCTTGTGTCGCTTCGAAATCGGCTAGGGATACGTTGGAGAGGTCTTCTACGTAGACTTGTGGCTGTCTGCTGAGGGAGTGGCGCCCACCGAGGGAGTGGTAGCAGCTCTCCTCCTCATCCGCTGCCTCCTCCGTGGAGGAGCCCTTCAGGCAGGAGTGGAAGCTCCGGGAGAGACGTCTCTCTGTACTCATTGTCACTCATGTCCTGAACACCTCACGTGTTATAAACTTCACCACTTATCAACGAACTCGAGCAATTACTTCATTCACTTGTTTTGCTCATAAATTACACTTTTTAACACTTGCAGCCTTCCATATTGATTAATGAAAATTGTACACTTTTACGATTACGTCACTTTCCTATATCTTCAAGGTTCTTGAAATTGGTCGATGTTTGTTGAATGTTCCGTGTTAACTGCACGCCTTTTTAGATAGCACTGTTTATTTTACATTGTCGTTCTCTTATCATTCGTTATCGAAGGACTCTGTAATAGTAAGGATTTCAATGATCTACTGCGCGATTGCTCTACATGCAAATAGTATTAATCGGTATTAATCGATAAATATTTTAACAGTTGCTTTTAGGTATGAAACATCTAAATCCAATCCAATATTTCGAATCTGATCTCGCAAAAAAGCACCTAAATTGTTTTATTTTGAGTCGCGTGAAATAGATTTTTTTGCTATAATCCAAAAACTGTAATTTCGAATGTCACGTTTTTCGATCAAAAAGTTGATCTGTCTCCCGTTTAACAATTCTTAGGTAAATCAGTAACAGATACGGTCGCTAAGCAAAGATCTAAGTTCACGACACCACAAAACGATTCGACATGGGATCCAATATTCCTATTGAAAATATAATTATTAACGCTACCGGAAATTCTGTACAATAATACCAAATACCAAAGTTTTTACTGTTAAATGCAACTACAACTTATTTACCGACAAAAAAGGTACAAGACATTATCACAGTTGAATCTGTGTAAGCGATTGCAACACCGGGAATGTACCGAAACGAGCGTCAACCCGTAAAACACGTTAGCTGAGGAGTCGCAGGAAACATGACAGTCGGTTCAACGCACTACCAAAGAATGGGGACCAAGCCACATTCGGCTAATGAATGGCAGACGAACAAAGGAGCTCAGCTTTGTAACGTGGACCTATTCACGCTTCCTTCGTGTGTGATGTCTCAGTTCGTGTCGTAACTTTTTAATGCGACGTACATCGTTAACTATAAATACGTGAAACAATACCCTTTTCGTCTAACAAAACAAGAAACGCGAAACAGTGCAATACGATATTGCTTCAGATTCAGCCCTGACTGACTTAATGACAGAACCAATTGAATATTATACCATAAACGTTGATTACAAATAACAGATTTGGTAACAAAATTAATTAGTTACGCAATAGGTTCAATATTGTTTAATCAGTAGTTTTTGAAGAATTAGATTAGTAAACCTCGTTTATTACATAAGTTATTAAAATTCAGGGCAACAAATTAATAATTTGGCTCCATACAATGCAATCATCATGTCATGTTTCCTAATGATACGTAATGTAATAAGTATCATGATCAGTGCTACAATCTGACCGAAATAAATAAACTAATGACAATCAAATAACCCGGAATCACTGACAGCGTAATTAGCATTGAATTTACAACTACAGAAACTACCATTGTCATGCGTTGCAGTAATATGTATAGGAAGTATAGGAACTGACTGTCAATATTCCATCCACTGCAGGATTATGTTTACGCAAGAATCCGGACGTGATTGTGAAAAAGTGAAAAAATAAATAGATGGTACAAAACTTGCATGAACGCATTGCAGTAGTCGTGTGGGAGTCTTTACTTAACAATTAGTGAAACAAATGTAAAACCTGAATCGAGGAAGAGACTGTTACGTCTGGTTTTAATTAACACCGGATTGTACTAAGTTGATGGGTTGACAAAAACAGTGAAATCTTTAAGTACCCATTGTTTAAGTGGAAAGTTCTGCGTGGGAGCTGTCGACGACTTGAATCGGGTTGTTGAGGAGAAAATTGCGGAATCAGCCAGTGAACTTTCATGAGTATTTATTTGACGTGAATGTTGTGGAAACAATTGGTGTACGTCAGCTTTCACACTTATTCCGCACATTACATAAACACAGCTTGGAGCAACAATTTGTATAAACAAAAGCACGTGGCTATTTTCGCCATCCGACCCACGGGCTGACGTAAAGAAACAAGCTCCTTGGTGGAAACAATACTTCTTAAATCCCATTGTTCCGAAGGCCGTCTCAAGGTGCCCGACCACCCGGAACAGTTCAATTCAATGTTTGATACTATTGTAATAGTTACGTTTTCATTTAACTAACATTAAACAATGGAAGTTCATATTTCGTGGCCCAACGAATGCCTATGATATTGGAATTTTCAACGCCCAAATATTTAAAACTCGTTAATAAGCTTCAAAATTAGCTCATTATAAACAGTATATAAATAACGTCCAAAATAACATTCTGGATTTAGAAAGAAGTTCATTTAGAACATAGTGGGCTAATCAGGTCTAGCGTAACCGTAACATAGAGTTGGTACAATAATGGAAACGTGAGGACGAGGGCTGGCTCGAAGCCAATATTTTCCGTACGAGACCGAGATTTTCCCAAGATAAAGTACGCCAGGGCTCCAACCACCGGCCTCAACGTAGCGTGCGCCACACAAATCATTTTCAGATTATCAACACGAAAATGCCGGACCGGGTTAAATCATATTTCGATGCATGCGAACACCGAAATAGTATATTCAAGTGTGCCGTAAACGTCAACCTTGTCATGACGATCTTGATAAAGAAATGTTTGTTTGATAACTCCACGTTGACCTTTCTTTAAGAGTTCCGCCCTAATCGTACACGATACATTATTGATGAAGAGTAATATAGAGCCATATTTTTAGTACTCGAACTTGGAAATATAATGACGCATGGATCAGCGTGACACAACACAACAACGTTAATCCTTTAAGAAAGTTTGTATAAGCCTTCATTCTTTCGTTCTATTTATAAATGGGTTGTTGGAGCTAATAAAATGCATCCGCTAGCGACAATCGTTGACATGTAAACTAATGATGGGTCAGGTATAAATCATGTTTATAATAGCGAGTGAACGCGAAGATGGTCGGAGGAAGCGGTCGATTTGCGACGGATATGGCGATTGGAGCAAGTAGAGCGGCGTACGAGCGCTGAACCCGTGAACTGAGTTATTAATCTCGCTCATTATGTCGAGCTCACTACAATAGCGTCATTGTCCCGCTGCTGTCTGCTAATGATTGAATAGTTAACATTATTTCTCATATTATTTCGTTCGACGTACGTTTGTTGCTGAGTGAGATATGAGTTCTTGAACACGAAGGTAAAACTCGTATTTATGCAAAACATAATAATTACGTGCTTATTGTCATTCGTTACGCAGAGCTAAGACCAAAAGTTGAAGCTACCTTTTTAATATACGTGTATTTCACACTGTATATTATCTTTTAAATAGCTGATGATCTCTGGTGTATGTATACTACTTTTGGCTCCACTGTACAACCATAAAAGCAAAACGTGTAATGTTTCAAACAAAGTGAACGACGCACGAACTGTACACAACACAGTTGTCCATGATCTTCTATTTTTGCCGTAATTACGTGTTTTTTTAACCATCAACTGGTTTCTTGAATACAGACAAACTTTACGTCAAGAGAATTCCAGTATAAATGATAAATAAAATGATGAAGCACAGTGTAAATAGCAATACTGTTTAATCACATAAAGAACACCACGAAAATAGAATTTACCCAGAAATAAATGTACACGTCACATTGACAGTAGTTACAAATTACAAGCACAACACACTAGGGTCTCAACACAGACCGATTAGGATACGAGCCTAATCCACATACACTCAAAATAATTCACTTTCGTAGTACAACGTAATTATAGAGTATAACAAAACACCGCGTGACTGTCTCCATTGACAGATAGCAACATACTAAGAGTGAGCAGAGCTACGCGCCGCGGCACGGACGCAGGCTAGAGCGGCGCGCGCGCACGACGCACGCTGGCGCCCTCCGCTGCCAACCGTTTATTTACTATTCACAGTTTAAAATTCGAACGTGCTCTAATAATCAACATGGCGCAGATGGACTGATGATACTTCAAGGTGTACAAGAAATGAGGGCCGAGATCGAAGGTTTTTACACACCGAATCAAAAAAGCGAAATATAAATATTTAAAACGTATTTTAGGTATTAATTAAATTAATTAATTACAAACCAGAAAGAGAAATGAATGCAAATCGAAATCGAGAAATAAATAGATTGGTATTAAGGAAACCGGATCAATAATGAAGTTATATGGATAAAAACGAAAGTGAAAGTAAAACAGAGCCACTCACAAAATCAACTTAAAACCTGTTAAAAGTTTGGATCACTTTTACTCTTACAAAATATGTGGATCTCAGGTAAAGGTGGAGATACACGGGAGCAAAGAACTCTAAAGGGTGGGTTGCACCAACGCACTTGTGTAATTATTTTAAGCCCGCTAGACGAGGACGAGTAAACAGAGAGACCGACTGGAATGTCGGCCGCATATTTAAGGAGGGCTTCACACTGTCACACTACTACAACAATACGTACTAAACAATACACGTAAAGATGTTTAAACAAAACAGCATCATGAATTAAATGCAACGAGACACGAAGCTTATCAACTTTTTGTAATACAAATAAAGCCTGCTACATGCATACTCATATTACTTTTGCGAACATTCTTTGGATGTCTTGATGTGATTATTTGTAATACAATATGAAACGTGCGCAGATACACGACAACGCTAAATTGATGAGTGCATTATTATCTATAGTCTAAACATTACCCCTTTTAGGAATGTCGAGCAAAGAACAGTTGACGATTGTATAAGTACAGCTATGCCTATATACGAGTCAATTCAAGTTTTTACTAGCTCCATTGAAATTCCTACGCACGTTTTTTTATAAAAGTAAATTCAAAATAACGGCCTTTATAGAGTCAGTAGTGTTGTTAATATTACTCCAGTACATTTTTGACAGATAGAGTCAGTAATATCGACTGGCAAATGGTTTTTTATAGAAACCAATAAAGTAAGGAAGTAAGTCAACCCCGTTTTTGAGCAGGTGTCAAACCCGTCGACTCACACCAGTTGACCTTTAACAGACTTTCGTTCCAGGAATATATGTTACGCAAAATATAATCTATAAAAGGCATTTTGCAAAATGGGGTTCTGATCGTAGAAACCCCACAGAATGGAGACAAAGAAATGAAATAACTTATTGTGTAACTAGGATAATATCGTTACTTTTAACATGTCATGGGTATTACCAATATTATTTTTTTCTTCTTTTTAGTAAATCAGAGAAACATCTTATGTTTTCTCAACAATCCTGAAAATTATAAAGAGTAGTAAAAATGTAATCAGGGAAGGTTAGTATAAAGACAATGACTATATTTTCATACATGAATGTATAACAAACGTCCAATTGTTTTACAACTTGTTTATTATTAGGTACAGGAAACAATTCTGAATTTCCATTGTTTAGAGAAATGTTTATAATTAGTATAGAATTCATAGTATCAAAAGTATAAACGTAGATTACGTGTTTCTTATTTGATAGTAACATATTTCTTTGAAATTGACTCAAATATAGTGTGCAAGAAGCTTTTTGTCAACACAACAGTTCAGTAGCATTTACTTTTTATGTTCCAAAAGCTTTACAAATGCGCCTCTTCGATTTCGTTACCAAAATATTATGTAAGAAATAATCGTTTCGTAGCTATGGTGTAACCGCTTTACGGTCGACCGAATCCGAATTGGTCCGTAGGGCGAACTCTTAAATGGCTTCAGCAAAATATCAACACTTCTGTGATGTTCCGGCGATCTGAGCAGAGTTCTAACTAACATAGTATAAAACGCTCGAGTGAACACACCGATACAACGTCAACCTTGCCGCGAGAAATCACGGCCACAGTGCCCACAGTTTAATTTGTAGATCTCAATATTGAAGCGGTCGTGACAGGACAAATCTACTTAAACTTGGCACAGACTTCGTACGGCTTTTCCCTCGTTTACTACACGCAAAGGATAATAAGCAGTTATAGCATTTATTTTAATTCCCAGATCAGTATGTGCGTTAAAAGTAAAAAGCACAAACAAAACTATTTTTCCCATGGTAACTGTAACTGAAGGTAGGTAGGTATGTCAGTGGTCGTCAGCCTTGAGAGTACATTGTTACGCTTACGTTGGTATATATCTTGTATCGGTTCACGGACACGCGATATCTTGCGAGATGACGAGCGCCATGCGAGGTGCACTCGATAAAAATAAACGATTACATTAATCACTGGACGCAGGTGCGCTACTAGCCTTGTGAAGTGGGCTTATGTTTTGACAGTCTTAAAGGCAAATAAATGTGATTAACGTTCAAGTCCAATAGGATCTACGATCGAGAAAAAGAGCGAAAGACGGCCATTTATTCCGATATATATTCCGAGATATATGTTCAACTTAATTGAGAAACCAACTATAATAACGACTTTTATTTGCACAATGGTTTTTCCTGTCATTAAAACAATATCAAAGAAATAAAAAGTTTATTTTTGTATTATAATATTATAGACATTTTCACAGTACTAGCACAGCATTGTTTGAAAATAGACACCCGGTTTTAAACACCCTGTAATAGATCTGTTTACAGATAAAAACTACTTGTTTACCATCAAGAGTAAGCCGGTTCCATATACCAAATGGGCGTATAATTTGAACATGCACAGTTATCCGTACAATCACAAATCCTAATGGATGCTAAGACCAGGTTTGAGGCGCGTGGGAGCTGCCTGGGCGGCGCGGTGGGCGGCTGAACTTGGCGCGCGGGCAACTCTTGCGCAACTAACCCTTCTATATTCAATGACGCCTAATAAAGGATCACTATTCGTCAATAACAACCGCAAATATAGCTATGTTCAAATACCATTAGAATGCAATGTATGTAAATAACATTAAAAGACCAGTGCACAAGTGATTATCGTCTGCGGAATGCATAACCACGACTATTGTAACTAACACTAAGTACGGAGCTATGAATAAATATTATTTCCCCACAACAATAACCCATCCTAAACTAAATAAATAGGTGTATTTAGTTTTCCTATACCTTGACAATAGCAAATGACAATCAAAACACATACCTAACATATGTTATATTTTCAGAGCGCATTGTAAGCGTAACAGATGATAAATAAAGGAAACAATAACATCACTACGCTATTTATCAAACAACGAATTAAAGTGTTTAATCTTTTAGACTTTGATAAGTGGCTAACACGGACCAAATTAATGGCGCAAGACATCAAATCAATTATAAAATCAAACTGTTTAAGAACACTGGATCAATGATGTAGTCAGTGGCAAGGAAAGCGCAAAAACTGGAATAAATAACAAACTTTCGTTGGAGAATTGTGCCAATAGAATGCGAGCTTGTGTGCGTGCGCGCAGACCAACTGACGCAGCCGTGCAAATGTAGTGAATAACTGCATGCGTAAATACTTCAGCAAACGCAAGTGAAACTGATTCGTTCCAGACACAAATACAGAATAAACGTGTAAATAAAGCATTACATAAATATACAAATCTACAAACGAACGTCAACAAAATCTCTGACATAATGAAATTAGAACGAAGAAAGAAAAATAATAAACAAACATATTAAAATACATTCAAATTAAATGCATAAGGATTCGAAACCTACTTAAGAAGAACACATAAATAAGGATAATGTTTAATATGGTAATACACTAATACATCATTATGAAAATCATGATACGTAACAATCACAGAACGAAATAAAAGAAGACACAGCGATGCTCCATTGTTCATGAATAATACGGTAGACGAGTCAATCAGGGTAGTGGGGTAAAAAGAATGCTGCCGCCTTACAACTGCTCAATGGAAGAGATTAAGCACGCACGCCGAACGCCCGTCGACGCATTACCGTTGCATTACTTACATACCTACCTACCTACCTACCTAGCTGCAGTATACCTATGTGTTTACACTGACATACATATAATAATGAGATCATCCTTATTGCTGGGGGACTCAACGTAAACATTAGAACCTTTGATGCCGGAACGATGCACCTATTTTTAGTAGAAAACTGGTGTACTGACATTTACAAGTTGTAAAATTCGTATACCGGACGACTTTTACCATTTACATGACAATAAAAGAGGTGAAAACAGCTATGAAAGCCATTTTTGTTAGACGTTTATAAAATGATTATGTTGTTTCAAAGTTTTGTTACGAGTCATGTCTTTTTTAGCCTCTAATTCTGTTGTTTAGCAACTTGACAAAAAATTTGTACAATTATGTCATTTTCTAACAAAAAATATGTGAAATGGAGACACAATGAGTAATCCCAAATCCGATTACAAACATAAAAAGTAGTGTAAACTATACAACAGGCAAAAATCCTTTTATTTGTAACAAATAACCTTATGAATACGAAAGTAATGGAATCTCTAAACAGCATCCTTTAATTGTATCTATTGACAATGACGCCGAGGACATATCTTCATCAAATGAATGGCACTGCTACTAAACAAATGTCAGTGACCAAAAACAAATGCCAACGTAACATAATATTTACAATGCAAAACGAAAACAAAAATCAGCGATGACACACAATTCCGATTAGAAATTTATCGCGAACCATTTCTACGCTGCAGTTAACATTTCCGCATCCGGCAAGAGTGGAACAACACGTTTAGTTCAGATAAAAGCTTGTAAAACCGGGAACATATTTAGGCCGGTAAACAGTGGCAGCTATAAACTTTTGTTTGGACGAGCGCCAGCGCCGATCGCTTTAGGAATCGATGAAACTGTATCTGCTGCAGTGATATTGGTACATTTGAACACACCTCTCAATTTAGACGGCCTTAGTACTGGAATTCTAGTCCAATGTGAAATAGACTAAGTATTTAAATTACTAGGTTATGGCACACAATTGTGCTACTTTTGAATACTGGATAATAATCTTCCACGGAATAATTTAAATAAATCGTGCAATTAAACTTTAAGAAAGCCTTTTTTCATAATAAAAAACGACCAAAAGTGGAATAAATTGAAATTTTGCTTCTTTTAAAATAAGTAACAAAGAATTTACGCAAGTGAAGACCCTAAAATGCACTTCCACAAAACATCAACTGCAGTTCTGTTCAGTTCTAATCTTGTTATTAAACCCGCATTACTGCCTATTCGCACAATGTTCTATCAGACTGGTTTCGTGGAAACTTCGCTGCTTAGCAAAGCAATGCACTAATGACGGAGGATACGCGTCTGGAATTTTAATATAAACAAGCAATTACTAAAACGTAACGTACAAATATATCAAGATTTCCTCTGACAGACCAAGCTCTGTTATTATGTTTGACTCAATATACAGAATCCAAATAAACCACAATATCATTGAACTTAGAATTGGAAGCTTATTTGCAAAAGTACTTATATCCGCTTTGTTTTCACTTAGTTTTAAAACACAAGTTTAACAGTTATGTAAACTTTCAATGAGCAATTAAAAACCTAATTAGACAAGAATTCTGAAAATTGTAAAAATAATTTAATAGTAGTCGCTACTTACGCGTCATTTTTATACCTCTTTGTCTTTATTTACTACGAAAAAACTTAATTTTCTCATTACTCTCACTTCGTTTTTTCGTCATGATGTATGTAGGAACGTATAATATATATGCACGTGGGAAAATAATGCGTAATATTACTACACGTACATACAATATAGTCTAACTTTTACTTGAGGTTGTAAGGATAGGCTTTGCATTGAAATGTGCCTCATGTTCATTTTTACAATAAAATAACTTTTTGACTGGTTTGACTTTTTGAGACTTACGACTTTTCATCTCTAAGAATAAATAATACATAATCGTTTCTCGGGCTGGATGCGATTGGCACGGAACCGCAATACTTAGCGTGCTCATGAAGAGGCCTATACCCGACTATGGGTGACTACAGGCTGAAGAAGAAGAAGAAGAATCGTTTCTCATAACTCCATGGTATATTTTATTTTATTTGACCATGAGCGCTTCTAAAATGTGTTACAGCCATTTCAAACATAATCAAATGTAACTCAAGATGCGAGATTGCGCCAGCGCAGCATATTCGTATTTACGTTCTAAACATAACTCGGATGAAAATATTCTGCTGGCAGAGTGATTACACCTCGTAACTCGAAATATAACATTAACAGCCTCAGGACATCACTACATGTATTTACCAGCAGTTACTTTTAACATGTAGTTAAGGACTAAATACATATTGAAGTTAAAACTTTTAACGCTAACTTTACACTCAATATTATAACTTGCGAGCAATTTTATTTATTTATATCTTTCTGAAGTTTAGGAAGACTCATGAATAAATTATTAATAGACGTTATAATAACTATTTATTTAAACAAGAATTACTAATTAGTCTTTAAATTATATTGCTCGGCCTAGTACGTCTAGTTATTACCTAAATACTGTTAATGAACACACTATAATCTTAATTAATATGTGTATTTATGTTATTCGAGCAAATGTTCGCTTTATTTATTAATGGGATTTATTTCAGCAAATTATGAGGTTAGTCGTAGTCCATCTATAAAATTATAATATAGATATTAACTACCTTTAAATACAGAAGTACCGTGGTTCAAATCATAAATACCAAATTACTTGCCCTGTAACATTTTAGTGTGTCAAAGCCCTCACCCATTGTTTCCAACATATTTGAGTTAATTTCACGGCGTTCACGCAATGTTGCAAGTCGGCAGTTTTCACAGATTTCGGTAAGTCAAAGAGTTTCACTTAAAGTGGCACACGGCTGAGTAGTCCGACAAGTTCCACATGCGGCCATAAAGTGCGACTCCAGTCCCGTAATTGACAGACCATAGTGAGCACAAGAACACACGTGCGAAATACACGTAAGATTTCTCCACTTACAATTCACTCGCTAGCTTAATAAGATCAATGTAAATACGATGCATGTAAACTGGGATCACAACGTAACAGGCTCGAATGCATTCGAAGTTTCCATAAAAAGTGAAAGTTCTTGTATAAGTTCTTTCTGTTTAAGAACAAAGTATAATAAAAACTCTGAAATACTACAACATTATAATTCTATGTAAATTATTTCCACGTTTCCCACGTAATTACAAGAATTACTCTCATTACAGAGCGTTCCTAAACAAGATTGAATTCGTGACTATCACTAAACGTGTAAACGAAATTTCTATAAGACATTGCACGTTTGTTCTGTTTCCTACTTGCACAATCGTTGTAAAATGGAGCCTATGTAGTAAACTACCAAATATCGACTCTTTAAAGGTTAAACGTGCAAGAATCTAAGAATGGACTGTAGTGAATTGGCTATAAAGAATAATTACATCTTGTCTGGTTTAAAGCGTATAGAAAACTTTACATTATGGTATTTACACAGTTGCAGTTTAGTAGCAAATCACTTTGGAAAGCGAATATAAAGTACCGACGCTTTCCCCTTGGCCAAGAGCTGATGTCAATAGACATTACCGTTAAGGGTACTATCAATATTTATCAACAAACTTCAATGTATTCGATATGGTCTCAATTCACATCATTTTATAGCTCATAAATCAAACGTTTACGGAAATAAAAATACTACTTTCTAGTTGTAAAATTTCAAACGACACTAACCTAGTTGAGTAATTAGAAAACAACAAGAAATTTTTGTGTCACCAATTTCGAGAAGGGAAGTCACTCACAAATATTCGGAGTCTAGGAACTAAAACCTTCAGAGTAGGTATAATTATTTGTAAAAATATATAATATATTGTTATTCATGAATAGTGTTAGTAGTGTCACCGTGTATGTGCATCGATATCCGGCGAACACCGCAACAGCCGGAACTTTGGGCTAATGACCGCGATCGTATCTGTTAACTAACTGGCCACTAAGCACCAAGAACACTGCAAAAAAAATATACTACAACTACCGTTGGCTAGTAGTGCCTGTAGGATCAAGATTAAGCTACAATCTTAAACCATCTGCTGGTATTAAAATTTTACGCTCGTTGTGTAATGTTTTGTACATAAAAAGCCAAGGATGCAAGCTATGTGGTTTGCGGAGACTAACCATCAAAACATAAGTAGCCTCTGATTGGATCATATTTTAAATAACTCCCAGGAGTTTTATAGATCATAAAAAATAAGCTCCCTAACCATATTTCCATCACGGAATAACTATTAAAATAATCAGCAAGGAATCCTATTTGAGCCCCGATAAAAAGATTGTTAAAACGAATCATTTGGAAGCTCTATATTCTAAATCAGGATATTCAAATAATTCGGTCGTAAGTGCGTCGTATACGCAACCCTACATCTATTTTGTTATCAGCGTATTTAAATAGAGAAATGATAAGACCAGAAAAATAACGATAAAAAGTTAATATGGCCATAAAAAATCTTCCTTCCATATTCTCTGATATTGTAACTTACGCCCCTAAATCTAATGAAAGTTTATTTTCAGTCTATCGTAATCGAGTTGAGTTATGTTTATTGAGCTTGAATGTTCCCTAAAATCCGGGATTATCCCTTGAATGCATGTTCTCACGGCATGTTATCGGCTTCTTGGGGAATTCGGTTCAGTGACGATAAGCACGCACTTATCTGTCGGCGCAGACCACGACCGCGATTTATAAGCTGATGTCGTTAGTGAAGGGACGCACTGTGTTCAATATCACTGGTTTTTAACACTTTATTCAGCTTAAAAATTAACAACTGCTTTTCCTGGATGTTATAGAAAGAATGTACAGCAAATTTAAAAACTCAGTAGTGGTATTTATACGGAGCTTTATAAAAATATTTCGTTTCAAAACAACCGAGGAATTCGAGAACGAAATACCGAGGAGTGTTATTTGTAAGCAGTTATATTTTTTTGCAAAAGCTGTCCCCAAACAAATTTCTATTATGAAAACGACGATTAAAATTCCATAGCATATATACGAGCCCGAATCGGATCTCTTTGCATTCACCGTGGATGCACGGTGTGGGTAAAAGACGTGGTGCGATTGACAAATACCAGAGCCCATTGGCCTATTATGAATCGTTTACCTGTATCGCGAAGGCACATTATTTTATATTCCGTCAATGTTTGCAAGCCTCCTGCAACCGCATGACAACACAACGCATTTGATTTGCAGAATGTAATTGCGTTGATTACACATAAGGAGCTGCGCTTTATTAAGCAAGCGAGCAGTAATAATTCTAAAAATAGCGAGGTAAAAATACTATGGAAGTTGAACTTAACATTCTACTAATCAAGTGCAGCTATGGAGTACTTGAGAACAAAACAGCGAGTATTGTTGTTTTAAGAACAAAACAGGGTAAGCAGGTCCATTATTATCAAGAGTAGGGTGAAGAACAATGCGTTGTGGGGCAGGTAGCGGGATACGGGCCCAAGACGTTGCGCACAAGACACGACATGTGCAAGGCAAGCGTGATTTTCGAAACACCCGGCCTGACAGATGCCTTGACTTTTTTATTGCTAACATTCGCAAAGATTGACTACAATTTTATCGATCATGAAAATACCGACGCTTTTTGTATTTTTTATAGAATGTCAGTAGCAA
The DNA here is from genome assembly GCA_905475315.1 of Autographa pulchrina. Classification (NCBI taxonomy): domain Eukaryota; kingdom Metazoa; phylum Arthropoda; class Insecta; order Lepidoptera; family Noctuidae; genus Autographa; species Autographa pulchrina. The sequence continues at coordinate 4,844,614 of FR997764.1, forward strand.
TTACGTGAACATTAAAAACAAAAACTGTATTGTTAGAAACATTGTATACAAAACCGCAGTCAGCCGTTCAGTCACGCTACTACATCAGAATTTATCGAAAAGTTTTAATACTGGAAACCCGATTAGTCTTACCGATCCCGAAGACTAGAACTAATTCATTTGTAAACGAAAACATAGATATAAACTTTTAACGATCGTAACCAGCAATCATGGAGTAATAAATGTAACGGTGAGGTGAATAAGGTAAAAGCAACTTCAAGTGAAATCATGATAAATGGCCGGCCGACACCCTTAAAGGTAAACATGAAAGTTGAAATAAAAAAGTCTGATAAAAGTCTTTTTATCTTGACAACGATACCTGACAGGGATACATCAGGCAGGTAACGGCATATAAATTCAACACGAGCGTCCTTGCCAATTGTTTTGGTTTAACTTGTATCTATGCAAAACAGATGACAGCAGCAGCTGTTCCAAAGCGACCATTGTACCGTGAATTTTAAAATGTGACACGCTAATTAAACATGTGTAGCATATATGTATGTGGTAGTCACCGCAAAGGGTGAGTGTCGTGACCGCTACACACTGGGGCAGCTATATTTAGGCTCCTCTTACACGGTAGCAAGCCAGCGACGTGTGATACGATTCCTGGGCCACTGGAGCCAATCAATATATTGAGTGATTAATTCATTTATTACAGAACACTGCTCCGCAGGGCCACTGTCAACATTATCGGTTGACCTTATAATTTATGAAAGCTGACATTTAAGTTGAAGACTTATTCGCAAGACGACTCGTCTCATACTTTCGAAAACGTAAGCCACGCAAAGTTCAGAAATGGTAATGAATACTTTATCGCAGTTATGTAAGTTGCATAATTAAACTTGTTTATACGGTTTAATCTTGAACGTTGCAATGTAGGCAATCGGTTGATCATTAGTAAGTAGGTGTACAACAGTATAAACTACATACAAACTGTTGGAAAATAGTCACTGAACAAAACCACGACGTGTAACACTTGACAAAAGCACGTAATGATTGCACAAAACAAGCACAATGACACGGTGGTTCATTGGGAGCAAACCGCAGAGTTCCTGCGCATTGTGGTGGCGCGTGGCGGCTGCTGGCCAGCGGTAGCAGTGGCGGACACTGGGACGCACCTCGCACAATACGCGGACAAGCGAGGCGCGACGTGCGCTCGACACGGACCGATGCCAACTGTTTACCAACGCGCCGCATCGCCCGGTGTGCACCCACCACTACCAGGGCTGCCACCGACCACGTGATGACTCAAATGAGGATGTTCCATTGTTTACCTCGAAACATTACTTTATGGACTCATTTAGGCATTCATAACTCACTATGGCTATGGCAACGGAAACAATCACCACCCACTATTAATTTAACTACTAGCGATCGGATGAATCAAGCAAAATAAAACCTTAAAAGCGGGAAACTTTATTAAAATTTCTAACAACTGCCAACGCATTTTACACGTTTAATAGACTGTTCATATTATGCACATACATATTTTTATTTTATTATCCTTATAAGCAACCCTATGAAATCATAAAGCTTAGTTCCAAAAACTTGGCCATACACGATAAGCACTTAGATATGGTATCGCGTCGGAACTTGCAAGTAGGTGATTATCATCACTTCTAGTGGCTCATAGCGAGAACTATTACACAGATATGTATTAGGTAGTACGCAATACAGGCATGTATTTAAAAACCTGGGAATTAAAAACAAATGCCTGTCAAATAACTGTCATTCGTAATCTTTGACAGTAGTTAAGTCGAAAAGACAACCAGTCTTAGTAAGGAGGTATCGTATTACTCAGAACTGGGTTGTAGTTGTCGAGGCCAGTCAGGAAGTCGTTCCGTGTATAATACTGGTATTAAGCGGTCATCCGGTGGCAGAGCCCATAGTGGGAAAATGACTAGGCGATGATGATTTCAAATGCACATGAATATGCAAAATTGTGTAACTCCTCCATAAAATATCGCCAAAGAGATTAACATAGTAACAAAGCATTATTATTGTTCTATATTGATTTATATTTCGAAATACTAGGTATAATGGTTCGCACATAAGGCCTGTTTACACATTCTAAAATACAGTACACTACTTTATTAAATTATTTTATTGATGTTAGTAGCCTGTTATGCATAAGTGCATTATTTTTATTCGATGTTATTTAGCGACAGTGTACAGTGTAATCCCACCATTACATTTATATGCAGCGCGATTACTAGAAGATACGTAACATTAAGTCGCAGTAAGGTCATGCGCATAAGCTAATAAAGCTAGTGTCGGCTTACAGCAAACAGTTCCATTATAACAGGCTACTAACATAACTGTCATGATACAAACCACACTCGAATTGTATGAGATGCGTCGGCTTCATCGCTTCACTAGTCACGCTAAGTTTCATTTTAAATAAAGCTTGATGTGTTCCTGATTTGTAGTATACCTAATTTACAAACGGAACAGGTATAAACAAACAAAAAATACAAAATAGTTTAATTACTTAATTGGGGAATTAAACTTGTACGCGATAAATTGCAAAGCCAAGCCACTAACCACAGGTTTAGAGGTCAAGAACTAGTATATGACCTGGTTTGAGGTAAATGTTGGCAATATGGAATAGTAATTCGCATACATAAAACACTTAACTAAAATTAAAAGCGTTTTGTGAAATGTAGTTAACATTCAGAATATAATGCTATAACGTTGTAAACCTACAAATACTCGTGTCCGAAGGGAGCTTGACATGCAAGCATACACGCAGCGTTCTGGACGTGTCGATTACTCCGACATCATTAAGACTTCACTTACACAAATTGACACTGATACAAACGGAACTGGGTCGCTCGCAACACGTAACAACGACAATTTGACAGCGGTGTTCTTTTACTCGAGTACTCGAGTTAGCATATCGATATGACGGTGCGTTTGAACACGATCGCATGTAATATCGATACATATGTTCAACAGTAGCCCTTATCTGCATGCAATAATAATTGAGCAATATATTCGAGATAATGCTCAAGTGCCGTTTTGAAATCGTTAAAACAGTCATATTTTGCTGTTTATATTAGATAGCTATCTTAATTAGCAAAGGAATTATCTGTTTCAAATGTTAATTTGAGCGTGTTTATACAAACGAATATATACAGCTATCGCCGGAAGATGTAAGTATACAAATCTGTGAGGCTAAAATTAACGACTAAGCAGTGTTGAACTGTTGAATCTTGTCTTTTGTGACGTCCGCTTAGTTTGAAAAAGGAGAATTATTATATGAATGTCGGGGATAGAACTGAGTCACGTTTTAAAAGAGGATCTGGCGAGTTTTCACGCACGTGGCTAAGCACGTCTTCAGATAAGAAATCAACGCGATATTATGTATTACTCCTTGTATGTAGGTAGGTAAAGATTTTATCTGAAGATAAGAAATAGCTAAGCTTTCAAACATGAACTTTAGGCGTGTAAACATGTGAAGGCAAAGACGTTTTTGACGATGTAACGGCTACACAGTAAACGTATCCGGATCAAAATAATAGCAAAGAACCCTTCTATATTTTTTGTCTTTTAATCCATACATGAACGCAGTTTTTTTGACAATGGAAAAACGCATCGTTCATTATGATTTCTTGCATAAAAATCAATCAATCACATAGTATTAAACGTCTATTAACGTATTGATAATGTTTACACGCCACTTCGATCTGCAAAAATGCATTTACTAAATTGTGTTCATCTCGCATGCTTGATTGCCGCTCATAATTACACATACTTACGTAGAAAAAGTATTAACATAAGTGCTACATACAAAAGCGAATGTTGAACGTGAAAGTTCCGAAATACCAACGTTACGAAGCTCAGTACGGCTGTGCCCCATTTTGTATGCGTGAAATGGCACATCTGCATTGCTGTTGAATGTGACTATAATATTTTTTGGCACGGCAGTTTTTAAATCAGGCCAATTCGGCCCAACACTATGCTATTGGTTTTATATCAGAGAAAGTAAACGACCACTGGATTTTTATTTAACAGCTTTATTTTACCGGGCAGTGTTCGGAGTTCGAAATTTAAAAATAAAAAATTTCAAATATACATTTTTTATTTAATGACTTTTCCATTTTTTGAGTTTTTGATATTAATAAAATAGCTATTGAGTAACTACATAGGTACTTGCGTAATATACCTATTCAAAATTCAATGTTTTTGTAAAACAAATCTAACACGAACCACGATAATGGGCCTACCAAGAATCGTTTAACGGTCCTTTGAAAATGCTATTTGTTGTAAATTCTCCATATAAATGTGTGTTTTACTACAAACCGTTCCAAGACTCCCACACTTCTTATGCGTACAGAATCGTTAATATGCGTGCACTATGCTTTATAGAGAAAATTTTAAATATCGACTGTATAACGATTCTCGGAAAAAATGTACAGAGACTTGTTTGAAAGATTTACATTAGAATACGTGCGTTGCATAATTGATACTTATGTTAATTAGCCAAGCATGAATGGGAGCCTTCAATTCAATAATAATTATGTGTTTATTAAGAACTTATTATAGCGAAACTGTAATAAAATGGTTACTTATCTTATTCTAAACTACAAAACAATACGGATAATACGGAAATGATTAAAAAAAATGGGTAGTTTTTTTTACAGAGCAAATAACCTACTTGTTTCAAGTATTAGTGAGAAGTACTAAACAATTAATTTGTTCGAGGACCCGCGACCTACAGGGCGACCCGCGGGAGTTTAATTACAGAGAGCTAAGTGCTTCACCACTGCGTATACAGGCCATCAGATAAGCAACGAATTTATATTCCACCTTCTTTGTAAAACATATGAGTGCAACCCACCTCGCGTTAGGTAGGTACAGTCACGAGCAAACATTTTATGTTACAATTTCGATATGTGTAACTTACATGTTTTTGCTCGTGACTGTACAAAGTAAGTGAATAAAAAAGACATTGCAAGTTACAAAAATATATGATTCAAAGCGGGTCATAGTTCATATTTTCATATTTCAATTGGTACATGAAAACGAAAAATCCAAAGCTTTTTTGCTATAGGTGCTTCAGATGTTTAAATGGCTTCAGTTGCAAGGTCCTAAAATGCTTTTTCTATTAAATATAATCATGGGAATTATTTAAATGTTATTTCTATAGAAAACAACCAGCAAAAAGTTCAAGCTAAGCTCTATAATCTTCTGTACACAAACTCGGTCAGCAAACCAGTCAACTCTGTACTGAATAGCTCTGTAACCTCACATCGCGGGTCTACCCGACCCCGCAATACCGTTCACAACGGTCTAACATATTGACATCATGACATAATCACAACAGGTTTGTATCAATAGAGCTGTTGATGACTCGGTAACGGTCGGTGACGCGACACAAGACATCAACACTCGATTTAAAACAACTTTGTAAATAACTTTGGGTCAAATGTGAAGATAGTTGTTAGGATTAAGTACTGTGGCAAGAAAAAAGGTAAACAAAGTGTTTAACACGTGAATTTTGTTCCCATATTACTTTCCCATTAACAAAATTACTCTTTTACTTAAAGGGGATTTTTAGGTTAAGCTAGACTGAATTATCGTCATCATGTCTGTTTTTTTATAATGGTATAAAATCAAATGATACCTAATGATAATAAACACTTAAACGCAGAAGTCACAAAAACACCTGTTCTGCATTAAAATCTAAAACTGGACTTGATTTCTAACTCGTATCACGACATCGAGCGTCGTAAATGTAAATGCGCTTCTGAACGCCTCAAGAAATACAAGCTTATGTTGTAATTAACCTTTAATATCATCACAGCTCAGTGGTCTGTACGTGTGTATTGAAGCGATTCAAAGTGCAAGCAAAGATTTTCCCAGGCCAAAAACTGGTAGGTCTCGTTTGTGGTCAAAACTTGCGTCAGCTTGAAGGCTGGGCAATCTGACCGCGTTACCCTAACCTGGACTAAAGTGCACTTGGTTTAGTCCCGGTCACATCCGGCACCGGTCGTCAGACTCGCCGCGCCGGACCGACACGACACACGATACAAAGAGGTTTAATTACATCACTAAAGTAAACCATTTTAAAGCTTAAAAAGAGAAGTATTATTATAATAACCAAGGCATATCGTTGACATTTTACACTTCAACTCCATTACGATATAATTTAAACTGTACATTTGTTACAAAACAAAGAGGTGTTAAAGAAAGTTAACTACATAACAAATTAAGGGTTCGTTTAGATAATTGACATTTAAACGTGTAAAATGTCATCTCATAAAAAATCAGACAAACATAAACATCACATTTTTACGATTTGCTCGTATATTATTATTATATAGGAGTTTAAATATAACGAGTATCGAGTAAAGGAGCGTCAAACAGTTTAATTAAGATAAGCCATCTGATGAAAGCAGTCTAATTAGCAAGTGGTCAAATTAAAATTTTACCTGAATTCGCACCAAGTGCGCGAGATGAGATCGTTAAGACCTTTGTTTAGAGAGCGTGAAAAGATAAGGAAAAGGTAGCACTACAGTACCTGTGTGGTGAACTCACTTACCGTATAATTTTCCACAGTAAATACTTAATTCAATCGACACTTACCTGTAACAAAATGATTACATAATTAGTGAAAGCTTATGCACTTAATAAAGAAGAAAGTCGTCATGTATTCATTACTCCTAAAGGTAAGCATATTAAAATATTACCATAATATGGAATAACAAACATTAATGAACGTAATTAAAAGTTTGTACCGGCAGTAACTAGGTAAGGTCGAGCGAGTCAATTAAGCTCGACTCTAGCTTCTGCATTACGATGTTTACGTGTAAATACTAACAGATGCAAGTATACTTAAAGGTAAAGCAAAGACAGAATACGAGATTATGTTCGTTAAGACAAAAAGGCGAGGATAAATGCAAACGGCCTCCGCAATGAGGTGACTCACTAACGAGCTCTCCGCTGATTCATTGTTTTCATCGCAATAATGAAAGGTTATATAATTTGCTTCGAGCCTTCCTAGACATTGGGTACCTACAGCCTACGTAGCCTACCTACAAACCGATGTTGCAGAGGCAGCATAATTAATTTACCCGACTGGCTTAAAAACGAGAAGCTTTCTATACACGAGTTTCCTTAGGGGTAAATGTGTTTTGTGCATGGAATATTTAAGTAAAATATGATAAGATTTTCATGCTTTTTCCGACAGGCTTTTTAAAGATACTCCCATAATTACAGCAGGCGGAAGCTGTATTCCCGAAACCAAAGTATCTCATTACTGGTGTTATTTAAAATGCATGAGCAAAAGATCGCTAATCGAAGTCGCATCCTGTTACCCCCAGCTGCGCCGCCTCCCATATGTCGCGGTCCCGTACGCTGTGCAGATATATAACAAAACACGATCTACTCCGATAGTACCATGCTGTTGCCATCTGATGGTAGGATAATTGTAATTAGAAGCTGATTACACTAACACACAGATAGAGTCATGTAGGAGCAGTGACTTAGCGTTGTTTTCATCTCTATAATTTAACAGTCGTTTAAATGTTGTGCGAAAGTGACAGGAATATGTTATGAAAAAGTTTGACACTAAGGAAGTTTTATTTATCGCGACCTACGATATTAAACAGTTTATTTCTGTTACTATAACCACAGATATCCAATTTAAGAAATGGGTAATTAAAAATAATAGTTGAAGTATGCATATTATCACATCTGTACTATGAAATTAGTATACATATTTTAGATCAAGGTTGTATCTTCTCCAGCAATTTGATTACAAATCACTTCGTCATTCTTTAACGGCAAACATAAAATCAAACGGCGTGTTAACATAATGTAACTTTTAAATGTCGAACATCACCATTTATGGCAAGGAATAATATGGACCATGGGCGCGAATGGACACGAAACGATCAGTACTCTTTCTTCGAGGGCACAAGAGAGATCGGTTTTCCGTATTCAACGAAAGAACGCACGGAATTGCTTCTCAGAGCTTAGTTGAATAAAAACTATGGAGAATTTAGTAATGACGGCCTTCAGAGCGTAACTATAAGTTTTTTTAAGTGGAAGCAGCTCTCGCTTCCAGTGCCAATGTAGGAGGTGGTTTCTTACAGGCTCACGTATATGGAGTGGACTCGGACTTGGGAAGTAGATATCGGAAGAACAGGAGCAACTTAGAAAAGTTTTTTGTTGACAAATTGCTGTAGTAAACACTACAATGTTCTTACAGTGTGGCTGATAAATTTACTTACTAATGGGTACTAATCTTAAGAAGCAATTGTACGTACTATTATAGCGTAAAATAATGACAGTGAGTTTCAAAGAAAGCTTTTGTAATGGAATAGTATGACAATGAATTTCAAAGAAAGTACGTAGTAGCTTACTACTACTTACTAAGCTAACCGCAAAGACACAAAACATTAAATTAGTAGCACTAATCGCTTTATTATTCATGAGTCAGTTCTTAGAAAACGGATGTGTTAATTTGACACAATTTGAACACAATGGCGGGAGACGCTTTATCCGTGACGCGGTGGACATGGTCATTGAATTTTTGCGAATCACTCATTGGATCGAGATGGAAACTTGAGAGCCACTCACCCATGAACCAAGGTTAGCGGAGACTTTAACGAGAAAACTAACTAAAGACATTCTATCAGTAAAATATTATAGAAGAAACTTTAAACCTGCCTATCTCATATAATTTTTAACTATAATAACATAGCGAAGTTAAATTGAGACATTTATTTAATTAATAACAAATCAAATCAAATCATTTATTTGCCTGAAATATGGTGGTACAAAAGATGTAGGTACAGTTTTATTACTACAATTTTCATGTTCCTCTGCCCATACCGGATGCACTAGCAACTGTGGCCTTACAATCTAATAAGCAAACCGTTGAAGGGACATCAGTTATTGTTGATTCTGATATGCATAAATACGTGTAGTTAGGTCCCGAAGGAGGCGAGCGGAGACGCTGGCCCCGTATGTGGGTCAGACCTGTACACCCACGAGCATGTATAGTGTACACTGCCGAGCATTGTAACTAGCGTGAACACATGTGCAAACAAAGCTTGCACGACATGTGTCCTTATTTCAGACTTTAATTACTGGCCTGTCTCATGAAATTTTACAACTAATGACGTCCGAAAACGGCCTTCAAATAAAAATAAATACAATACAATGTCACGAGTGATGAATGTTTCCTCATTTGTTTACAATTGTTAATGACGGAATTTCACATTTACGAAAATATTAAAATATATATTACGCTATAACCCGCTATTATGTTCTGTCTTGCAAAACGTGTGTCCTTTCAAACAGATATTACCGAACATTATAATATTTTGCATTATAGTCAATTTATGTGTATTAAAGTGCGGGAACATATCATTGTTATGTCTAAATGCGCAGTAATTAGCGGATTTACGTAAAGTCATGGAAACTGTGTCGTGGGAGCCATATTGTCTAGCAGTGGGCAGCGCTTAGTGTCAGTTTCTATATAGTCAGCGCATTGTTGAGTGGTACTTAAAGATTACCTCTTCGCATTGCCAACTGATGTCCTTTCACGATTTTTACTGGGAACAATGACAATTGTTTCCGAATAAGGTTGGAATGAGGCGAGTAAGCTCAGGGGTATTATTAGCGGATGTGGGTTTAAGGACAACGCATGATAAAAAATAGAAAACTGAACTCAGCCTACATACATACTTAGTAACTGATAAGGATTACCTGTACATTGCTTTAACGTGTCGCAAATAAGTTACATTAGAGGTTTTATTAATATTGAAGTAGTTATGTTTTTACAAATGAAAAAACTAGGTACAGTCTTATTTCATACTTATTTTCAACACGTAAAAGTGCAATATTTCAATGAAAATAATAAAAGTCATGGAACGAACATGGAAAAGACGCGGCGGCAAATCCATGAAAACATTTGTTTTTGCAATAAAGGTATTCATCCAAAAAATGGTAAAGGAGAATTGAGAACCTCCGCCTTTTTAAGTCGTTTAAAAAAGTTATGCAACCTTGTAAAAACTATTTTCTAAATTCTAATCAGTTATTACAATCTCGAGGTGTTTGAGTGTTGTCGCAAGGGCTTCGTTTGTTGTTAAGCCGTGGGTCACGAGCGAGAGTCACCAGAAATGTAACAAAGATTGACCCCATTCAGATAGCGGCAACGTTTGACGCGGTCGGTATACCAAACACAATGGCATGATTCATATTTTCTCACAACTCAAGTCCGAGAGAAGGCATTGGCCAGGCCATTATAAAAACATAAACTGTCATTGTGCGGTTTTTTTTTGCGTTGCACTAATATTGTTCAGTATTTGTTCTAGCTTTATTGTTCTGTATCTTAGCATCTAGATTATAACCAGACTATACTTTAAAGTTTTTTTTGTAGCTTATTACTACGTAGAAGGATTGGATGCATTAAATAAATTAAATTAAAAAAACTTAATCACGTTGAAACAATTTTTCTTACCAACCTAAAGATAAACTACCACTAATAATTCTGTATATTATTATTTCATTTGAATGTGCCAACTAAAAAAAATATCACGATAATTATAACGAACTTTCTGCACAAGGCTCTATCAACATTTAATATTATTCCTGTTTAAAACAATCGCTGGCAACGGATGGTGCTGCCATCTAGCGTCGAGTAGGAACAATACTTACATGCTCGCAACGCGTCAAGAGATGGCGGCAGCGTCGCAGAACTACCTCCCTGCATCGCCGCCAGAGCGGAGTACGACTCTCGATCGCATGGTAAAACTTCACTGTATTTTCTCTTTCTGTGTATTATCGCCTTCCACATACTAAACTTCGAACGTTTTTCCCTTTGTAGACTCATTACATTATCTTTTATTCACTTTTTGTAACTTAACACCACTCACTGAATTTGTACTTTACGAATCACCGATACATTCCTGTTTGAGTTGAAAAGGTTAGTTCATTATTTGGAAGTCAGAAAGTTTCTGCTGTAAATTGCATGTGTGTTAGAGTTCAAGGGTCGAGTGAGTAGATGCCGACAATTGGCGTGTAAATCACTAGCATTACGACAACGACGTAACAAGATAACGATAGTGAATGAAGATAGGGGCGCTGCCCTCAAGTGTCTCTCCTCTCCGCAGTGTGGTATGTAACGCAACTTTAAAAGCAATTTGTCTGCATCACTACTGACGAGCAAAATTTAAGTATGAAATTATTTTAATGGTCCTTAATTAGTTGGTACTTAATGTGTATTTATGACATTATTTAATCGGTGCAAGAGTTGGGACGAGCTATCCATTTATTAATCAACCCATTTAATAGTGACTAATTTCTTAATTAAATAAGTGACAAACATACTATTGTATTAATCTTGTATAAATATAGATTTAAGTAACTATTTATGTTTTTTAAACTTGTGTAAATATTAAAATCCGCGCGATTTAGTCGTAAGAAATGCATATTCATATTCCAAAACTTACGTAAAAGTGGAAATTATCTATAAATACCCAAGACCTGAATACATAATATCGTCCACAAACCCATTTACACAATTTATCGACTGTGATTAACTGCAAGCGTTTATCATTTCTCAATTAATAAATGGAGTCGTGTCTCGCAAGTACCGTACTTACTTTATTACTCGTCGTATTATTTAATTATAATGATACTTCTATTTGATGACGACTCAATTAATCTTTAAACGTACACTTGTTGCTCAAATAATGTTCCTTTAATTAAATACACAGCAACATAAAATTATTACATACTGTAATTACATTTCATCAATTACAACTTTAGATTTACCGGACAGTAGTTTTCTACGAGCGTCAAAGAATGTTGCTTCCAAATTGATTATGACGTGTTAAGTCTGGTGACGTCATACTCAAATTCCCTTAAAGCTTAAATATTTATGACAGTGTTATCAGGACGAATAACGGGCTCCCAGCATTCCAGGGCGATTTGTGAACGTTTGGGGTCTCCTGATTTAGGCACTTTATGGTTCATGAGAATTATGTATAATACACACCGTATATCATTCTCGGTATTGGGGTTAAATCACATTTTTGTAGTAGCATATTTAAACGTTTTTGAATGATTAAATAATGTTAAAATTAAACTTCACAAAATAATTTTAGTAGCAGACCATTTATGTTATTAATTGAAAAATATATAATTACTTTTAATCAATGGTGGTCGGTATCTAAAAACTAACTTTGCAATCGATAAAACCATAAATCAACATCCTTATAGGAAATGCACAGTAGCCAATAAGAAAGCTCAGCCCGTCAACGGCACGAGTTAAACTGGATCTTATAACTGTCCGTGACACTTAAAACAATATAATCACAGGTGCACGTCTTGAATTACAATTCATAATAATTAACAATAACGACGTCCTGTTTGAAAGAAATGGCACGCCCTACATATCAGATTCATTTGTTTTTATAAGGTACCGCAAACATTCGCCTAGAAGTTCAGTGATCGGATTCGTATATACAAGGTTGCAGGTTTTAAACCTAGGCTTGGCTAAGACTAACTTAGTTATTTCTTAGATAATATCAAGGCATTTGTTGCAGACAATTGTAACACCAGCAAAATATTGATCTAAGGCTGTTATCAATGTCCGTTTCTTCTCCATGTGAAAAAGGACATTGGCAATGCAGACAGTACAGACAGGTATCAAAACTAGTTCTAGTTAAAAAAAATATAAAAACGGAGACGCTTGTTAATACTCTGTTAAACCTCGGATTCCCCGCCAAGCAAAGACCTTCCCTCAAATAGATAAGATAAAATCATCAGTGTATTCACAGGATTATTTGGGTTTCAAATTTCTCAGCAACAATTAAATTCGTGAAAATTGTTGACTGAAAATATAATTAATATAAGATGCTTTACGATTAGACAAACAATGCAGGGAATGTTTACAAACGATTGTTATTGAATTTACAATAGTGAGAATACAGTAGCTGAATAGGTGTGACATTCAATCTAATTTTATTTAAATATTTGCTATTGTGCACTCTATCAACACAAAACAGTTGTGAAAATAGTTGAAGTTTGGCAACAAAAACAATACTGGCTGAATAACTGGGTAAGTATTTTAGCTTAAGAAATTTAAAAACTTTTTAAATGACGTGGAAAAAACTAGGTGCGTAGCGTGTCCCAACCTCCTTGGTGAGGCATGACGAAGCTCGGTGCAATACCATAACTAATTGTGTACTCTTTGTCTCATCCGCCATTGTAGTGACACCGAAACTAGCGGCGACGTCAGAGGGACTGTTTGCATACAATACCGCAAACCATTACAGATGAGTCAACGGTACCTACTCGTGTGGCTGTCGCCCATGAGGGCTTTGCATCAGCAATTGATTTTAATTTTATGAGTAACCAATGCGGTCGTATATTTTGAGTGACGTTTAATTTCATCGCTTCTATTTTCAAACTTTATGTATTCATTTGTTTTTCATTTTTAATTGCCTTTTAATGGCATTAATTGTCTATGGACTTGTAAATTCATGAGAGAAATGTTAATATACACGATGACATTAGGTGTCAATAATTTCTACTGCAATAAACATGAGTCTATAAAGTTTTTAGTACCTTTAATGCATATTTATATAAAATTTAAGCTTTCTCAGACTACAACTACTTGATTATGCGGAAATAATATCTTTAACTATCAAAGGGGCTTGTTTACTTCAACAAAACTTCTGTAAATGATAACAGCTGCCAACGAACCCAAAAACAATCGTATGATATTGAAATTAATAAGACATTATTCTTATTAAGCGTATCGAAACTGATAAGTTGTTTACAAACGTATTGGTATGTTCGTAGTACATTAGAGCGGGTCTGTAATTGATCCCACGACACCTAGCTATCGTGTATGATAACCTACCACTGTGCCGCCATCCGCGTCCGTATTTGTACAAATATATAGAAAATGCATTTGACAAATAAATGTTACATAACAGGAAATAGGCATAAACAATAGTTCGACACTATGCCTAGTTTATCGGTTCACGTAACGAATTCATGAATGAGCTATGAATAATTGTAATCATGGTTATAACTTATAATCAATCGAATAAATATCAGAAGATTTTTCAAGTAAATTAACACGAAGAAGACCACACAAATCGCACATTCTCGCAACAATTTCCAGATTCATTACCTATAACCTAACAATACCCACTATAATCCGTTGAAATATACACGTAAACATTTATAAATACAGTTTTGATTGACTGAGACCCATTGTAAAGTCTCGCGCCTGCGCAAAAGGAGGCGAATCCTACCCATCCATCCCACACGACTAGTACAGTCAACCGCAAATATGAGGTAAGAAATAACTACTATAATGGACCTTAGGAGTTTGAGATAGAGTCCTTAAATTTTAAAATGCAGCGGATGCAGATTGGTTTACTGTACATCACTAATCATTGATTTAATAATAAACTCGTATTTAAACGTTTCATCATCTTGCTGACGTTTTCCTCCTACACAAATCTTAGTAACTGCATACGAAAGAGATGGTTGCAAATATTTAAAAATAGACATACAGTAGCAGCTGTTACATCCTACGTTGATTGGCAATAAACTTTAGTACTGGATACTTAAATTCTAGGAAGCTAAGACTTGAAAATATAACGTAGGAAATAGGTTCACTAGGTAGTATTTGATTTCAGTATGCTTTAAGCTGTTTCAAACATAGCTTGAAATTGAGTAAGTTTATATTTATGAGAAAATTCAATAAATATCAATATTGTTTCCAATTCTTAAAATAGTAAGAACAATATTTTAAAAATACTTATTTAAATGCTTTTCCAATGTAATGCCTATATTTATAGTAAAGGCGCCTGTTTACTGTAGTTCAATATTTTCATATAATAAAGTACTTTTAAACAAGCTACGATGATAGAATCGTTTCAACAATTAAATGACAAGCTATGTTTGTAAACACTTGATCGTTGGTTTACTACGTTGTCATATTTTATCGCATAGTATTTTAAAGAGAACTTTAATACGAATAAAAATATTATTAAATGTTCAGAAAATATTTCAGGTTTTTGAAAAGCCAAATATGATTAAGGAAATTAGGATGACGAATCGTTGTTTTTAAAGTGCACTTCGGAAGTAAAATGTCTACTGAATAAGGTAACAATATTTACATAGACTTGCAGCTCCCTGTTAGATATAGAAATATAAATCGTAGGTATATAAATCGTGGTCAAATCACGTCCAAATACGGATCAAATTGTCACTAAATATGTAGGTACCATAGCAACATAAAAATAGTTTATAACCATTGATTAAAATTCCATGGGTGTGAAGGACGGTTTCGACAAACGTTTATATGTTAATAACTTACAATCACAACCCATGATTCGTATCTTGAAACTTTAGTCAAAGCTATCTTTGCAGACACATAATACTTATATATCATAAGTTATTATTATCGGTCACATCTAAGACATTATTAGGATATCTATGTGGCATCATGCTAATGTTAATAATTACTACAATTAGCGTCATATCCCTGCAATAACCTTGTATTAGTCATCGAATAGTGCGCGCAAATCACCAACAGATGGCGCCGTGCCAACACCATTGTTTACTTTACCGATAGCTATAAACTAGAAATAAGGCTGCGTAATCAAAAAAGAATACGGTTACAAGAAAAACGATTGATACAATCAATGAATTGGAATAGAAACGGGAAATGTTTATTTTAAAAGTAAGTTTAAACATTCTATTTATTTTTACATTTGGTATTTGTAAATGCGGATCCAATCGTTGCCCTTATAACCTATTTACTCTCGAAAAGTCTGAAGAAATAAATACGAGAGTTATAATTGGAATACCCACTTGATAATTGAATCTACATCGTAGTCTTGTTAATTACCACATCATGTTAATAATATCTCGAGACTGGCGCCTAAGGTCTATCTTATAAAAGATACCCACGCGTCAATTACTGTAACATCAGAATTACCAACATTTAACAAGCTCTACATATATTATAACTATACTAATAAAATCTCAAGAACTCATATAAGTAGGTATCAACTTTCATTGATGTAGGTGTCATGAAAAGACATCAATTTTCTTTTGTACGTCGTCAGTGTGATCACAGCTTTATGTACTAGTCATTGTTTTAAAATGAACTCTGACATTGAATACCTAGGGTTGCAGTTCGTGTGAATATAACTAAACAATATACAGACGGCGACCTTCATATCGATACTAATCTGGACATAGAACTTTAAGACAGACATGAATGTCCTCTATGTGTTATTGAGAACATCTTATTATAGGTCACGTGAAGTCTAGATTAAGAAAAACTATTTCGATGAAAGAAAAATATAGAATTACAAACCTAAGAAATAAGCTGGGATTGCGTGCTTGCATACATATTTATTTAAAAATCTACATAAACAGTAAACTTTTATCTCCTTTAGTAAATACTTGTGACTGTCCAGCATCGTCTCATGTGTCTTGTTACCCTTATACAGATTCTAATCTCACTTTTGTCCCTATACATGCTCAAACACATAATATATATAGTTACTAGAAAACTAACAGTAGGAACTTTGACAGGTCATCAATTCATTACGCGAAACAAACAAATGAAGTTGAAACATGAAACTGCATTGCAGTGGTCCTGTAAAAGGGCTTAGTATATATATATGACGTCCAGTAACGACCGGTGATCACTACATCCCGACTGGCACATCCACGCTAGCCGGATGCTGGCACCGAGCCAACTGCTGACGGTACATGAGAAATGATTTAACGCTTTATTTTTGACAGAAAACGCCAACAAAACTGCGAGACAGAGATAGAAGAACGGAGGACAACTCTTTGCCTTGCCGTGTGACAGTGACAGCAAATAAAACAAAAGCCGCGAGAACAATTTTGAAAGCTAATTTGCGATGTTACCTTACACGCCACCTACAACTCAACTACGTAGTAGTAACTTGGAGCGTCTCATACATGTTTTTCTCTAAGGCTTCTTACTTTGTATTGTAAACAATACGAAGACAAACCACCCACGTCTAAAGAGTCTGACTATACTTAATACGTAGTTGTGTTCCATAATGTACCTGTTGCTGGTTTATAAATAAATAAGTTCATTAAGGACTGCGGTCGTTGGATAATGAGTAAACATGTGGCAACAGTTTAGTTATAAGTTTAGAAGTATATACTTCAAGTTATAGCTATTTGTAATCCTTTACACCCAAGGCAACATACTGAACTTTGAAGTACTATGCTTAGATGACTCATAAGACGCTATTCTCTATATTATAAATTAATAATATACAATTTGAACGATTCTCTATAACCTGTACACATATGACATCAGCGTCACACTCGAAAGTAAAAAAACACACCTTGAAATAAAAACAAATATTAATTACATGTCAATTAATTAAACTAATTGAATTAAATATAAGTTTTATCTTTCTAAATGTGATGACCCGGAAAATATGTATCTTATCACGCACGCAACTATGGCAGTAGTTTAAATTGCAATTTATTAACATTTGCATCAGTATTTAATGTTCTAGAGAAATTATATTTGTACTTTTTGCAATATTTTTAAGTCTTGTATAAATTAATGATAACTAATTGAAAGGGTAATAAAACAATTGACGGACGCAAATAATTAAGTTCTCATAACAATGTTTTCCTTCCTCGTTTATTGTCCTGTGTTATGTTAATATGGCATTGAAATATTCTTGTATATACGAAATTACAAGATTGTCCAATAAGGGCTATGATCAAAATATTTTTTCAAGATATGTCTCTAGCTAGCGCATTTGATATCTGTATAGAACTAATATTGTGTACTTAATCTACATTTTTTTATTGCCATCGCCTATGAAATATTATTAAAATTAATGCATATTATTAGATGCACCAATAACACAGAAAATTATCTCCAGACTACAAATGAACACCAACGTACAGCAAAATATTTGCAACACAGTATCCAATTATATTTTTCCTGTATGCAATTGTTGGTTCAAGGTATAAACTACTACAAAAATATCATTGTTTATAACCCTATGCATTACTTGTATCATCTATGTAAGGTACAAAGGGACGGATGTGGTCAGAGGCCCCTTAACTATCATTCGCGGAACATGTGCTGTCAAGAAATGTATTGTCATCTATATTACATTGGTACTTATAACACGCAATATGAGGAACAATATTCTTTAACTAGTCTTTTAATCACTGTATGACTTGGCCTCTTTCTGTAAATATATAATCTAAAGTAATTATGGATGATAGACTAAAGTAAAATCTTGTAAATACTACGGGTCTTCTCAAAGTAACAAACCCCAGCATTTCTATAAATGTGATAAATTTAAAGGTGACATTTCTACGTGGACCATTATAATTTTAATTATTCTTACTCAATACAATAACATATAATTATTTATACGTCTGACGGCGACAACTATTTAAAAATGTTTTAGATATAATACGGGTTGAGTAAGTGGATCAATAAAAAACAAAAGAAAATCCAAAATTAAATGATTCCTCTCCGCTTTTTGGAGAAGATCTCAGTGTGTGGTCTACAATAGTTAGAAGACAACCAACATAAATATATAGCAATAAGTCATTCACGATCAAGGGCATAGGCCATTCACGTAAGCACTGATATCTATATGTCAATCACGTTTAGTCTATCAGCGGTCAAGACGTTATAATTAATTCCACTACAGTACTTCTAGACTTGTGGAATGTTTGTTTATTTCCATGTTACTTGATAACATAGGTCTCGTATACAGTCATTCAGATCTTCTTATCAAGTCTGCTGCATTTTCAGTTCGGTGCACGAGGACATCTAACTAAAAAAAAACTACTGCTATATCTTTGACCCCTGCTTCTAAGAACACGCCCTTATTTCGGGACACACTTTTCTTTTTAAGTCACAAAACACGTGAACGTTATCAATGTAACATTTATAAATAACATAAACCGTTCCTGTTAGCTTGTTAGGTAACTTTACACGTCTAGTTGCTAATCTTAGGTCTCGTCACCGCGGTTGACAAAGGTCGTATCCTGCCACTGAAATAACCAAGTCGTTTACTGCCGTCCGACGGTCACCGTTAACCCATAAATCTGCTATATTTATATACCAAAGCGCTAATTTATTCGTAACAGAACGTTAGCAAACGTAGAAGGTATTAACAACGCGAAAATTAAATGAAGTCCAAAATTTTTCCAAATTAAGATTATGGTAATCAACCCCGTAACTTAACTACTCAGTATTGCAAAATAAACTAAAACAACTACACTAAACATACACTGTTAGATGAACATTTTCCATTGAACCATCATTCAAAGCTTAAGACATAAACCAAACCTTGTCAATCCAAATCAGATAATACCTCTCAATCATTTCACGTGTAACAAATCAACATTTACACTATGAAGTAACCTGAGATCTACAAATATACTGAACCATATATGGAGAAGTTTAATGTTCTCGTCAAGAAGACTTACAATAGCTGGCATTGGATCTACGTCGGCCTCGGCATCATTATCTCCTAGCGAGTTAGCACGATTAGATGACAAGCACAGATGTTAACTGAACTACTTTAAATCATATACGATAGCACAGAATCCGTCGCGGTTTGCTAATTTTTATTACACTTTTTTCTTTCTTTTTGTCATTGTAAAATATAATATAAACGAAAACTCTCTCTTGTTTTCATCATTTGAATGCGCACACGTGAATTCACTAATTTGAAAATTATAATCGTCTGGAGAACAATAGAAGCAAAATATAAACGAAACAAAATATGTCATTTTCCATATAATGACAGTAGCGGTAACTTTCACGTCCAAACCTAGATAATCATGTAAAACTGGCTCAAGTACGTGACAAATAAACTATTTCTATAAAGTTTCTTAGAAGCTTTTCTATACCTTACGTAAATTTATAGGAATATGTTTCTTCAAGTTTCTTAAAACATGAATTGGTACTGGGTGTGATAATTACAAATTTTAAATCCTCAAAATATTACACTAAGAACGAATATGGTAAACTTTTCCTATTGACGTTTTCATCTCAATTTTTAATTAGTGTTCCACAACTGTTGAACCAGGGAACAATGCAAATCAAAGTAGATATACGAATTTATAGTTATGCAGACCTGCCTTTAAAGTCCAAATTGCTTGTTACGCAAAAAAGAATACGCAATGTAGTCAATATTGATCACAAAGACCCTCATTGGAGTGCATGTACCAATTATGTACTGCACCCAGTGCAGTCGGTGCTCATCTAAGCATATCGACTGCGCAAATGTATTCAAGTTGCGTCCCCTACAGGATTCGGCCTAGGTCACCCTCCAGGGGTGCGCAATAATGCCACTGACTAATGAATTGCAGAGGGTCCCGTACAGTATTAAAAAGGGTTGAACTTGTTAAGCTAGCGAATTGGACACTGACAAATGTCGTAAGCAATCGTTAGAGGACAATGGAAATTAACTGTGTTTTCGACATTGAGTTTAATGTGTTAAGCGTGTTGATTAACAATGGTGTAGCAATATTTGGCAAGAAGAATCTGCATAAAAAATAACAACCAACAGAAGCTAAGATAAAAATTATCGTCTTGTATTTCATATGGTTAAGATAAATGGTTTCAATCGGCTCAGCAATATAGATACAAATTTAACCGCGTTCAATTCAAAGATCAATTATGATGGTTATCGAGCAGACATCTAAATTGAGGCAATAACATTAATTATGGACGTGATCTCACTTTAATTGGAAACAATCTTATCCGAGCGGCTTTCACCGCCTTCCTGGATATCACATCCTAGTTCTAATCCGATACATTCCGGATTTATATAATAATAGCCAATTCATGAATTATTCAATTCTATTGCAGACCATAATAGGAGAACTATTTTGGATGGATTATGCAACTTAATAAATAAACTTAATATTAAATAACATCTTGCAAAATTTTATTATTCTATAATTCACTGACAATTTACATTCTCTTCTACGAAAAACGTCTTTCACTGACATTCATTTAGCTCTATCATTTAAGTATGTATGTAAACAATAAATAGTACAAACAAATGTATTAATTACATTAGCAAACGATTTAAGGTAACACCAAAACAGAGAATACATACAAAACGAGAAAATCTCATTAAGTTTTAGCACAACGACCTCTAGTGATTACGTCATTGGTGTTTATTTACACATTTTATATAATAGAAGGGAAAATCTCGGCGGACTATTTAAGTTAATAATATATCAACTTTCGCTAAACTC
This sequence comes from Autographa pulchrina, assembly GCA_905475315.1. Lineage (NCBI taxonomy): Eukaryota > Metazoa > Arthropoda > Insecta > Lepidoptera > Noctuidae > Autographa > Autographa pulchrina. The sequence goes on from FR997764.1 coordinate 4,865,950, forward strand.
ATAAGTTTCACCGCGGTGGGGAAATTGCGGTTTGACAAGTTCTGACGTTGATTATTTATGATAAGACTTCATCAGGTATCATTATGACATAATTGACAAGAAAAAGTAATCAATCATCTCGCTTTTAAATACGAATTAAAACAATCGGCTTGATTATAACATTTGCTATTCAGACGTACAGCCGAGTTTTGAATAAAACTACAATGAACTTTACTTACAATAAAAGTCAACTAAGTAAACGTTTTAAGACCACTTATATTGATAATCTGTGGTCATAAATATTTACACCTTTTTTTGTTTTTTTTTTTATTTAAATAAGGAACTTTAATCTTTTGTCATAAATTTGCTGTGGCTTCCTGAAGTCAGATCAGACCTTGTATGTGCCAAAAATATGAATATTATGTAGATAAGTGTGTTTTTTGCTAAAGTACTAAACATATTATCAATCTATTATTGTCACGCAGATTAAAAAGTCGTGAAAACAGGTTTTTACTGTTGCGTTACACCCAGTTTTATGGCAACACCATGACTGATTAATAAAAATTATCTATTTTAAACATTAATAAATAAACCGTGCAGAACAAAGTCAATTTTGTCTCTTGGTAATATATTTCTGTTGTAATAGAAACATATTTTTTCTAAACATTTTTTTTCATACTTTTATAAGATCAATACAGTTTGGCTTAATTTAACTTACCAAATTTCTTGCAATCTGTTCAGAAACGTATAAACTACGCACTAGTTTAAAGTACTTTATTATGTAAGTATTCTTAATTGAATATAATGATACTAATTTAATCATTTTTTATGGCATTATATACTGTTATTAGAAGAAGCAAAAAACTGCTCTACATAAAAAAAGTCTGCCGAAAACTTCCCGACATATTCAGAACAATGGAATTATAACTCAATCTTGTATTATAATCATAACGTTAATTGTTAAATAAGAAAAAATACATTATTGTGGTTCGAATGGACAAAGATGTAGAATAATAACATTACAATTCAAGGTTTTGAGATCTGTATAAATGAATGTAATTTATTTATGTCAGTTATCAGAATAGTTTTATTTCAAAAGATAAACTAAAAGAGTAACACATCTATAAAATACGACATAATGTACTTACAGTATCACACATAAGTAGTCAGATATTTTATGTTTTTACTTTTATTTAAAAGCAGTAAGGTTCATATTTGAAATTATTTTACTGTACTACTAATGTGCATACTGTATACTAAACAAAAAGTCAAGATTACATTTCCATAACATCATCATCACTTCAAGACCGGTACTTGAATACATTCTACATTATACGTACGTAGTTCTATACATATGCGAAATGACCAAGACTTTCTTAGTTCGTTATCTAATGATAATGCTCATAGAAAGTCTCAAGGGTCAACAACCTCAGCCGAAGATCCCTCAACTCTTTCGCGCAAGTATTAATAAACTAGATGCGTTTTCTTTTTATGCAATGTTAATGGCAACGGTGGAGCCATTCAGCCAGCCAATCATTCGTAACTGTCACTACCCATTTACCATTTATCCATCAGAAAGTGGACACGTCTACAGTAGTAATTTCCCCTTGCGTGATCACATCTCCGATTGCCAGTCTCAATAGAAACTTGCGTATCAAACCGATGAACGATTAAAGGTAGCTTAAACATTGTTTGGTCAAAACACGCACGCTATTACATCGTCTATTATCATTTAGATTACGTTTCTTACATGATTTATGTCATTCAGAGATTGAAAGATGTTCTGCAAAAGATTGATATAGAGATCAATCTTTTGCAGAACATACTCATAATTTTCCAGAAAAAATAACGTTAACTCAACTACGAGACAGCTACTAGTCATATAAGTCAACGGATGTCATAGTTCTACATAATAATATAACTATAAAAACACAACAGTATCTTTTTTGTAGTAAACAATTCTCTACCATAGACTAGTATTTTACCAAACCGTGTTGAAGTCGGCTTGCAGTCTCACAGGATGCAGCTAAGTGCCAATATTTTACATCGCTGAAATTCCACTGACAACACTTAAAATTCGCAAACTGCATTCTGTGATTCTACATACATTCCATCTTTAAATCTCCGTGATTCTCGTGCTCGCCATTGATAGTATCGTGACGTAGTAGTATCGTGTACAATCGTGATGCTACTTACACCAATTCGGAATGGTTCGTCACAGTTACTATTAATTGCATCACGCGTCAGGAAGTAGCCATTATAACACTTTTAAAACAGAGCTCTTTTCAATTAACGAATTCTGTCCTGATCAAGTTTGACACGATAGTCGCCACACGGGAGTTTTATGCAACATCATAGTTGTATGTTACATAATATGAAATCGCTAATTATGCTGTAACACAAGCGCAGCGGTATGTTTAGAATTTAATCAGTATGTTTCGAGTTTCGCTATCTTGGACAATAAGTAGATAGTAATTAAGATCACACCTACTGGATTGTATTATAGTCAACGAGCCAAGCACGCAATTGATTACAGATTAACCAAGTTAAAATTGGCCAGTAATTATCTTTTTAACTTCAGCCACTTCAAAGTCTTCAGACATGGCTTAGCGGTTGAGTGACCGAAGATGTTTTGCCGGAGCAAGGACATACAGGACTTTGGCTCTATTAAATAAACATAGTATTGTGTGATATTAATTGTTGTTATTCTAGGACAGAGAAATTAGCATACCTCTGCCTATCCCGAAAAACACGGAAAGTTTAAGCGGCCGCTGAATCACTATTCTAATATTTTCCGCGGTGTCCTATTACCAAATTCAAACGGAATATGTTTTAATAATTGTCCCTCACGAATCCTACTTACAAAGTCAAATTTCGAACGGATTTTCCACGCCATCTGACTCACCGCTAACGTATTTATATTATTTTATCTGTGTTTAACTTTTCACTTGTATATTTAAAGATGGCGATTAATTCAAAAAGCTGATAATTCACGAGTACTTACACAAAACACATACATTTTCAATCTGCATAATCATGATAGTCATTGCGGTAAACTTCTGCATTAAGGTTTGTATCACACTTATGTGTATTTAATGATGTATTATAAGATTATTATATGAGCAATAACCAAAGTGATGCAAAACCTGATAGTAATTGATTTAGAAAGAGTGAACAATACACTGCTTTTTAAACAGGTTATTTATAGGACAATATCATGATAGCCTTCTAACATTATCTCTGCAAAACTTAGCTAAATTTATACTAAGTATTCTTAGTACGTAATTTATTATCTGTGATTGCAGTAAGTAGATACTTCTAAGTGAAGTTATTAAATAGATCAAAATAGTTTTATGCCTCGAGAAATTTAAACGAAAAATATGCAGGGACCAGAAATAACTTTAAATTTCGATGGTCAAGCACCCCACTGACTCATAAGGTATCGGTCTGAGGTCAAATGTAATCTAGATGGTCATGCAGTCATGAAGCCAAGGTTCAACAACTTCTCTTACTCTGAATTAAAGTTTACATAACAATAAAACCATGTTACTATAGTATTGCGAATTTAATATGGATAAGTGACAGTTCTGACACGTCAAATTGCAGATTTTTTTGCGCTTTTATTTTTAAATATCGAAATGTCAAATCACTCCATCGACTGTTTTTGTTTTTTTTTTGAGGCTAGGCTTATAACATACAGGCTACATTCGTGTATACTGTAGATATTTATAGTGTATGCTCGTACTCGTAAAACACTATATTCGGACGGAATTCACAACAATTGGCTTTAGTAAATTGTTTACTGTTATCGTTCACTTGCATTTCAGCGGTTTAATAACAGAATAAGAAATCCGTTTTGCGGACGTAAATAAACGATTACATTTAACTATATCGAATTCATTTCGAAGACTTATTTATTTATTTAATACGTTTGTCGTTCTTACGTGTTCTGTATGTGTCGTAATATGGAAAAAAATTCAAAATCAATATCTTAAAGAATCAATCTTTGCTTGGTTCTAGTGTCTCAATGATAAAGTATACACTAAAATAATTTGGATTCAAACAATGTCTGGACTAAGATAAAAAAAAAAAACATTTACAGAAACTTAATGTCATATATCATTTAAAAAAACTTATACCGAATTATTTCATCGATATTTTTACTACGCTACGTCCTCTAGATGGCCATGCTTTTTACATTGCCAAGTATTAAAATTAATTCGATAATGAATTAAGACAAGGCGGTTGTGAGAACACAGTTGACAGACTCCTACGCATATGTTAAAGCTGGCGGATGCTGATGAATGGTCCTTTTTTATTTTAATAACGTGCGAAGGTTGCTATATAGTATTTGGAAAAAAAATATTATAGTATAAAGTATAAACCAAATAACAGGCCGTATTATGACGTATTTTGTAGACCACTACATACACTAATCGTTTTATTATTTTTACGAGGGGTCTATTATGATGTCTTATCGCCATAATAGATCATGCCAACAAGGTTTCAGAATACACAGCCTGTAAAATATAAAGACATATATCGTGTTGTGTTTTTAACCTGTGGTACATACGTTCTACATTAATTTAAAGCTCCTTGTTTTTTGTTTGCGTAATTCTTCTAGAAGAAAAATGTAAATAAGATATGTAATTATTGTTAAGAAAATAAAAGTGTCTGTTTAAAATGCATTATATGAACAAGATAACATGCATGATTTACCTACAAGTTAAGTACTTAATATTCTAATGTTTATGATAAGACGTCTAGGAATGCTTAGATAGTTTAATAGAAGGTCAAGTATTAAGATTAAAATACCATTATTTTTAATATAATCTGTAATTATTTCGCTTGTTGGATGAGACCGATTAATCTACACCCACTCGTTCATCAATAGTTTGGACCTCAATGTTGGAAGCAACTTGAACTTACTCATTATTTTTTTATTTCGTTTCTTATTTTGGAAGTAAGAACAGTTGTTACAAGTTACTTATTTAGGTTTGAGAGTGTAAAAACGACATAATAAAGAGCTTTTCGAGCCCCCAATCGGAATTTAATGAGGACATTCAATACTATTGTTTTGTCAATGAGCTGCTCGTTAGGTCCGTTGAACATCAGCGAGTAAGTATCCCAAGAATGTTGCTAATGAATAACAGATATTTGCTTTCTTTATCGATACAGCAACCAAAACTGTTTAACTAAAACTTCATAGAAAACTATTACATTTAAATGTTATACCCATAGGGCCATAGTCTGTAAGAAATGCTAAAGGGATGTGTAAAGTTAAGTATTTACTATGTGTGTAGTCTTACTGTAAAGTGTGTAAAATATGAATCCATTAAAAAGGCAATGTTTTCAAAAAACAACAGAAACCTTATGACGAACTAATTCCAAAACAGCTGATCGAATCACAAAACATAACACAATCGCACCACACACTAATATTTTTACCAGTCAATAATCACGCACTAAACTATACTTTTAACACAAAAGCAACGTGTACGTTTTTTTGAAAAAAAAAAATCGCGTCGCGTTCTTTAGAAAATTTGAAAACGCGAATCCGATTTGTGCCGAAGTGTGGCGAGTCGGAAGCAGCGTCGCACACTGGCGCGGACGCGGCGTGCGCGCCTCGCGACCAACGCCATTGACTCAGAGAAAAGTAGGGGCGTCACTACAATCAGCGTATATAATTTTCCGCTTGTTGACAATTAAAAACCAAACCACTTGCAACGAGCACACGATTTTTCAACAAAATGACTCTATTGTCGTATACGCCCAGAGAAAGCAATATAATTATGTGTGATTGCAAAGTTTAATTATGTTTGTTTACTTTCCTCATGGTGTGTACTGAAAAATATTTCTCACAGTTATTAAAAATAATAAACGTTTTTATGAAGTTTATATTTGCATTTATAATTCACACATCTTTAAGAAAGTAATAATAATGGGTTAATTTAAATTATGACTCCAGTTGTTGTGTATAATATTTTCTAGTTAAGTAATGTGTTGCGTGGCAGCCCTAACGATGTGTAACGAGACAATAGTCGGTAGCGCTATATCAGTTCTACTCTGTCGCTGATATCAACGAGCACTGGAAATGCATCGCTATAATATTGGAAATATTATGATGAATCACACGATGCATCCGAAAATACCGCGGGCTATATTTGGCGGGGATCGTTGTGGCAGGTATCAATTAATGTCGCATCGGGTTGCCGCCTACATGCAATACCACTCCATGTTTATACCTTCACTGTATTTACAATTTAAATAATAACTGATGACATTCGTTTAAAGCAGTGCCATTATCACTTAAGTAGTAGACTGGTAAAGGGCCTGACTATAAGTAGTAAGCAGTCGAATGCTACTTGAAATATGGACGGGCTTGTTTGGTAAGTTTCTGTCAGACTCTCCTACAATATTCATGGATGGAAGATATTCATATGCACGCCCTAAGTATGGTATCGATATGACAGCTTCTTCATATGCATTAAAGGCTTAACACATAAGCATTCTGTTTGCCTTCATATTTATACAATGCCCTTCACCTTATTTATCATTTTGGGAACATTTTATACTCGCTCCTATTTAATGGCTAAAACGATTAATAATTACAATAATTTCGATTTATATTAATAATAATTATGTGATTTATGTATTGGACAGTCTAGCCGGATAATCAAGTTCATAACCTTCGTAGAACGAGTAGGCGTTATTGCTAATACATATAAATAGATTATATTACAATATATTTGTTACTACAATACATGTTCTATTGGCACAGAGACGGCAGATGATAAAACATTATCTTATAGTATAAATATTGATGGTATTTCGTCTACGGTTCCTTATACAGCACACAGGGAGGGGGCCCAATTCCGCTATTTTAAAGTCAGTGGGTGGCAAGTTAATGAACGTTCGAGTGTACTTATCATTGTATTTAGATAATTTTAGTTTAATGATAAATGTACACCTACTTGCCACTGTTGTCATTGTAGGATTGCCACTGACTGTTCATTGTAGGCTTATCTGAATAATAATATGAAGAATACACTGACTTTAAAACAGCGGAATCAGGCCCCAGACATATGAATCATTGTTTCACACACACACACAGCTATGCAGACAGTTGTAATCCTTTCATGAAAGTTCAATAACGCTTGTCTGGTTCGAGGGCGCGCCTTTTCGGCCGTATTGTTTTCCTGATTTTGATCTTTATTTGTTTTCTGTTATTATGTTATACATTTTAAATTTTTCTACGCTATGGTAATAATACGCTGACAGTCTCTTATTTAGCGCATATATTTTTTTATAGTGGAGTGGTAAATACAGCTAAGAGTAAGTAATTTTTATCGTTTATTTGATTTTTATTTATTAAACAAAAGTAACTTAGTAAAGAAAATAATTTATTGCATTTTTATTCCATACTTATGTTCCTGATATCAGTAAACGGTGAATAATGAACCCAAGAATTTATAGTGAATTTTTGTACGGTCAGTACCTACAATTAAAGTTATTTACAAATGGTTTTCCTTATTAGTAATCCTAATATAAACAAGGTAAATTGTCACATTAATTGTTTATTATAGTTAATTTAAAGTCTTCAAATGGCCTATGTGTGACAGGTCTTGGATTTTTCCATTTAAATGTAGTAAATGTAGAGTTCCATAGAGAATGGTCTTAGATTATTAAAGCCAAAACAAAGTGTCAAAGGGTATATGATACATAATAACCTCCTTAAAAATTTATTCATTGAAATTGTGTCACCGTTATAACATTAAGGAAGTGCGACAAACTTACAAATTCACTTTCCTTTCACATTCACAATATTAATGTCATACATAAAGAACTCATAAGTTTTTATTGAACTGCAATGACATTCAGGCTAAATGATTTACTGACTTATAAATACAGTTGACAGTAACTTGAAAGTTGCAAACTGCTTTCGTAATCGAGAACTTTACTCGATAAACGCCGAGTCTATTAAGGATTCATTTTTTGTACGGAGACCCGAGCCTTATAGACAAACAATGTATCGAGTATTTTGTTATTCAGGACGGCGTCAGTTCATAGGAACCGAGTGAGTTGGCTTTACTTCCCTATCGGTCGACTGACTCACGGTACTCGTCCAATAAATAGGTTGGTATAGAGTCAAGGCCCTCATAGCTTGAAAATAAAAATAAATGATATAATAATATGGAACATATTTCTTGAGTGATGACTTGGTTGCTTTATAAGGCCTGGATGGAAAAGACCAAAAGAGAGAAAAATTGTCGAGTAGTTCGTTACATAAACACTGATAATGGTAATACAACATTCACATGTTTACGAAAATATGATTTAACGTCAATTATCGGAGAACTCATCAAAATGAAAAATAAAATTACTGAGTTAATGGTTCGTTTAACAATTATTGAAAAGGTCACGAGTCACAGTGCAATCGTGTGCTTTCGATGTCCGTGAATTTTCACATCAATTATTTTTGGTTTAATTTTACGAAAGTATAACGATCTTTATAATCTAAAAGAGAATGAAACGTAAACCAAAACATCTAAAAACTAATGTTTGTAATTATTTCAGTAGTGACTTCACAAATCAAAGTCTCTTTAACAAATAACCAAGTTTAATGAGGAAGTCTCGAAAAAGGGTAACAAATTACACTAAGAGATCAATCGTTCTGTCCACGTTAAGTGCTTAGGCCGGTGAGCTACCAAAAATATTACACAAATAAAAAACTTAACTTCTCGTACTAAATTAGAAGTTCTTTTTTGTGAAGTTAACGTCCGCTATTTTGGAGTCGTCAATCGAGCAAGCGTTCGTTTACAAAGTTCGTGTTGCATGCGACAGGTTAACATTTGGTATTTTCGTAACAAGTCTTTCTTCTCAACGAAATATGAAAGCTGAAAGTTGACTGATGGGTTTTCGGTGATACATGCATTGAAAGAAAGTTTCGAAACTATTTTAAGGTTAATTGTGGTCGGCTAGGGATATGTGACTCTATCTCAGACGTGGGTATAGAATAGGCTCGTATTGTGAGGAGCAAATCGATTGCAATGTCAATCTGGCCCAACTCCAAATCCTAGACGATTTTCGATACGAAAATTCAATAGCATACAAGAAAACAATGTCCTTTTGCGAGACGGCGAGACAACGAGGCGTGCCATTTAGCTATGAAACTCAATAAAATCAATCCTCCTTATACGATAAATGTCAAAATTTACCGTGTGTTTGGCTGTTTGGCTACTACAATACTGGTGACAAATCACTGAAATATAGGCAAAATTATTCCATTTGGAATCTTACAAATAGTAAACCATGTTCAGTTACTTATAAGTTATATGTAAAAATAATTCTTGCTAAAAGAAAACTCCCCAAGACATCAGTCATGGAAATTTTACAGACTGATTTTATTTATGTCAATATCTGCATATAAGCGAACTTCCGCTATACAATGGAATTAATATTTATAAATTCAATACATGGACAAGCCTTAAATCTTTCAAATTAGGGCATACGATAGATTAGATAGCCATATTGTGGTCTATCATCATGTTTAATCAAACAAGGTCAAAGGAACACTCAATGTCATATCGATGCAGATTATAATATTTATATTATGTATGCTGGACGATACATTATAAAATTTCCACCCACAAGTCGTAAGTTAGACTATTATTAGATACAACTTAGTCTAACACAGTGTTATAATGATTTTGTAAGTCTATAAAAGAACTGAATTGTTTTAATTTTCTACGCCGAACGTTAGTTTTTTTTCTGGTATGATACACATTTTTGGTACAGGCCAAATAACACAAGAACGTAAGTTTAATAAACTCTATACTAAATTAATAAAAATTTAAATTATGTGAGCAATCTTGATCATTGTCATTAAAGGTCGTTTTACGTAATTTTAATCTTAAAAAAGTACATTTTGACCTTTCGCAACCCGAAAAAAGGTTACGTTACGTTGTCATACTTTTAAAAACCTTTTGATAAGTTTAATCACAAAACACTTTGTATTTTGGTCGTGTTTTGTAACCAAATTACCAAATTTAAAGACATATTAATAGAACATGTTACGTTAGGTTATTAGTTAATTAACATATTAGTTACACTTAAACAAATATCTAGACGTAATTAATGCAAATAAAAATATAAAATATATAAATATTTTTCTTTGTACATAGATTATTTATCTAAAAGACAAAACTGTAATATAAATAAAGAGAGCACGTGTGACACAAAAATAATTACAATCATTTATTAGACTCTTCCTAAATTACAACATCTGTTACAATAATAAATATGCATAACGGAATGACGCAACTCCCTTAAGAATCATAAACTTATAATAAATCAAATATAAGGGGTGTCCAAAGGTCCTCTGTCGGCTAAAAATGCAGTACTTATTTGCGTATCTATTCACCTGTACCGAGATTGATTGTCAAAGTGTCGCAGCCCACTCGCTGAGGGAGCAATGTCAATTAAAAACGGCCGGGCCCTAATTGTGCCCATTTTAGCTCGATTGCGCCAGACGGGGGCGAAGGGACTGTCGCGTGTCGAATTGATACCGCTTATTGGAAAATATACGCTCCATGTACAACATACATATAACAATTTGTAGAATGTTTTTAACTTTTAATTGGCAACTTTCTGGTTTGAGTAGTTCATTGATAATCACCTGAAATTGACCGTATTTTGTTTTCATTGTATTCATAGTGAGATTTTTCTATTAAATAAAATCTTTTGCTGCGTCTAAATAAGCACCGAAAGCTAAATACAAAGGTTTGAACTTAAAAGAATTTCTGTAATCATTTCCCTTTATACACGTAATTATTTCTTAAAACAGTTTCGTGCAATACTGTCACTGTATATGTAATCAAAGCACAAAGAACAATGATGAAACACTTAAAAAAGTGTTTTTACGAAGACTCATCCAAAAAGATGAAACAATACTGACAAAAAGTTTCGATCTGTTTCACAGACCAACAAAGATTAGGAATTTGTTAAAGAAGTTAATATTCTGTCTAATATTATGGCCGACAAAAACAGTGACAAGTATGCAGAAGCGTGAAAATTTAGTTGAATCGATCGTCCACGGGTGCGCTGGCGACACGGTGAGCGCCCTTCTAACGTAGCGTTGGCAACACTGCAACGAAACGTCACTCAAACCAAAACTAATCCTCCGTAATGAGATGCATCTTGTTTGATTTGATTAATGTTTCGTAATGTGCCGAGTACATTATGTTACATTGCCTGTTTTATGTAAAGATAAAAGATTAATGGATTGAAAATATTGCTCCTTATATGAACCAATTAATCGTCAACCTCCTAAAACTTTAATCATAAAAAAAAACTTTAGATAAAAGAAACAAAAAGTTTAAAAACATTTCCGGTAAAAGTTTGTTAGTTACAAAGTTTTAAAGTTCGGACATTGTAGCTAAACGACCTTTAAAAAAGGAGTCAACTTATAAATATGATGTTTTAATCATATATAATAAGTATCCAATATAATCTACTTTTTGGAAATTTAAATAACATGAATATGTTGTTTTGTTATCACACAATACTAGTAGCGACATCTGTTACCGAATGCGTAAACTGGCCGTTACGCCATCTAGCGTCGAGTAGAAGCGCGATAACTACTCATGCATCTGCTAGGTGGCGCATTGGCAGTTGTTTCTACTGCTCAATAGAGGGCGCTAAATAAAGTTATCTATATCGTACTAACCTTGAACAGGCATCGCCCGTAATGATACAGCATCTTCCTCGATTTCATCTTCAACTTCTTCCTCGGTTATAGACGGCGGTGCAGCCCAACAGCGGAGCCTTACGCCAGCATTGCCGACCGTGGACCCGCTGTCTAGCCTCACGCGAGGAAGACTTCTCGACGAGTATTCCCCATTATTATTAGTCTGGTAAACAAAAGAATCCATATAAGTAACATGGTTTAATCATTAAACTTGTATAAACTCTACTTTAAGGGATTTACACTACATACGCTAAAGATAATTAACAACCAAAAAAACGTTTGCCTCGGTATCAAACAGCACTAATTAAATTTGTCTAATGATGCAGAAATCAAGCAATAAAATAAAGGAAGTTGCAATCAATAACTCTACACATAAAAAATGTACGCTAATGTTAAAATTAAGCTAATCAAAACACTTTGCAATTAGTCAAACGGATGCGACATGGAATCAGTTGCAACGAAAATAAATAATTATGCATTCATTCTATTTACATACATAAAAAAACAAATCGTGTGGGTTTGAAATGATACAGGGCCGTAGAATTAAAAGCGTACTATTAATATTACCTTCGATACGTATGAAGTAGCAGCTGCTTATTGATAATGATATATTTTATTTATGTGCAATGTCAACTTGAATAAAATAATATTATTGGAAGGGATTTGTATAAAGCTTACATACAGTGTAAAGAGGTTGTATAACTTACAGTGTAAAGAGCTTGTATAACTTACGGTGTAAAGAACCAGCTCTTTGGTGCAACACATTTATGGAATAGAATATTTTTATAAGAGACATCGACTAGTCACTATGTCAATAATTAAAGTCAACTACCAACAACTCATATTTTTATATTACCTACTGTTTATTTCACTATCTACCTAAAAAGGGGTAAAAAATATCTACAACAATTTCAAACATTCAATGTGTTGAAAAATAAAATATATGACTGATTTCAGTTAAAAGGAAGGCAAGAAAACTAAATGTTTATGGTGAGATATTTATTTTTATTCAGTGCTTCTACATACATTATGTGCCTTTAACAGCCTTTAACTTGTTTATGACATTCTATTAATATCTAAACTAGGTAACTACTACGAGTGGATTGCAATTACATAATTACATCGGCAACAGTCGGCACAACACAAGCAACAGTTCGGTACAGGGTTCCATATTAAAGTGTCATTATCGACAGTCTAATTCAGTATGACAACCTTGCTCTACTAATACAAAAAATAATAAAATTTGCTAGAATATCATATAAGCTTGCAATGTAGGAATTAATCGTTAAAACTACTCATCCGTTTTAAATAATAATTATAATTTATTCTCTTGTCAGATACAATTAACATCAAATAATTTAATCGGTTAACCAAAAGACAAGCAAATGACTTGATACATGATTATGACAAGGTTTTTTTGTGAATATGTGATCTAGTTGTTTACAAGTGAATTACTCAAAAAAAATAAACAAAACAACATCGTACGCATTTAATTATATAACTTAGTTTAATTGTATTTTATGTAATAAATACCAGTTTGAATAAGGTGACGTGTTTTACCGATAAATACGGTGTGTCAATAACCCCAAATAATGCAAGGAGTAGGTAGTTTTATTGCAACAAAACTGCAAAGAAAAATGTTACCCAAAGGTAAGGATCGTATTGCTTTTGTAACTTTTATATAGGTATCTCCATATACTCCGTGTTTATATTTTGAAAAATTGCATTAATAAATTAATATTTTTAACTGCACTAGCATTTTTGAACTAGCTACACACCGATTACTTAGTTTTATCATTTCCCTCCCGTTCCAACGCCAGGAAATGGCCTCTACATTCATTAATGCTTCACAAAATATTAAAAGCTCCTAGCTAGCCTACACCTAGCCTATGTAAGGACGGCTTCCTTTACATACATAACTAATAATAATATACTTATTACCTAACTAATATATATTTTTTTAACTAATTCCTGATATTCTGAAATAGACTTAACCCTATTCTTACTGGAAACAAATAAACATGTATCTCTAAGAGTTTCTCAGTAAGTGACAAGTATACTGTATACATATTCTGTGGCTGTGAGTAACGGGCTAACATCCCGTCACTGCTTAGCATTGGCGCGTGTTTTTTGCACGGTTATTTTAGGAGATCCTGTCGTTCTGTTTCGCGTAAGTCACGGTGAATGAAACCTCCGTTCTGACGCTTTGAAGGACTTAACCTACTTATTTGCTTTGTTGCAACTTCTTGCTATTGATTTATTGACAAAGGATACTACAGCACGGGATTATAATGGATAAATATGTGTTTTTTTTATCAAGTTAATTAGTTTTTATGTCTGTAACAAGTAAGAAATAAAACAGAATGATCAAACCTCCGTGAAATATAATAAAAACCCCAATTAATACGAGTAGAATGATTGAAGAGGAAGGTTAATGTGTATAATTGAATAATGTTTTGCCTGTGGATCGTGTGCTTATAGTATGACAAAGGTCTTTGGACTGAACACTTGTCACGTCAATAAAAAAGGGAAGGGTTGAAAGAGGAAGAACGTCGATGTTATGTGGCTTGTTACAAGAAACCTTTTAAATGTACGACTAATACTGGCAATACTACAAATGTACGCTTATTTATATACCTTTGACAGCTTACAATCTGAATGTTTTGGTTAGACGTGTTTATTTGATAACACTCGTACGCACTTAGCCGACACTGTTTTGATACCTGTGGCAGTGTACGACAGTTATTTATCTAATTAGTACTCAGGTAATGGTATTATTTACGTGTACACCGTATAAGCATAGAAATCAGTTGATCGTGATCGCTCGGCCCATTGCAGTTTACAGGCCAGTCGAACGCGGCCAGGCAAAGGGAAATGCTAATATTATCGCGTCCGTGTGGTGACGGACCTAAAGAATACAAAGGTCACCACCCCATCTCATCCCGTGGGTGTCGTAGAAGGCGACTAAGGGAAAATTGAGCAGAGCCGAAAACCACTGCTTAGAGAAGGAAAACTCGAGACCAAACCCTATGCCAACCCGTCTGGCCAGCGTGGCATTAGTAGGCCAAAACCTCTGTATGAGCCCACACCACACAAAACGGCCCCCAGTTCCCGGTAGTCCCGCTATTCCCGGCCAAGGTAGCGGTCGCGGTAACGGCGGGACAGGGGGTGCTAGGAATCTCCGGGCTACGGGAGGCTACCACTACCTCAAAAAACTGACCCTGGCGACGTATAACGGACGAAGTCTACGGCTGGACCAACACCTCACCGAACTCGAGGTAGAATTGGGTCGCATAAACTGGCACATTTTGGGGTTATCTGAAGTCCGAAGACAGGGGGAGGACACGATAACCCTTGAGTCAGGTGACCTGTTCTACTACCGAGAAGGTGATAGGCCCTCCCAGGGCGGTGTCGGTTTCTTGGTCAACAAGTGTCTCACAAGCAGCGTTGTGGAAATCAGTAGTGTGTCGACAAGGGTAGCGTACCTCTTATTGAAAATCACCGACAGGAAGTTCCTGAAGGTGGTGCAGGTATATGCGCCGACCTCGACATACTCTGATGAGATAGCCGAAACCATGTACGAAGACATAGCGAAGGCACTACATGGTACCAGGAAGGCTCACTACAACGTTGTTATGGGAGACTTTAATGCCAAGGTGGGAGTACAAGAATGCGGCGAAACGAAAATCGGTCCTAACGGCGTGGGGCGCCGAAATCACAGAGGCCAAATGTTGGTCAACTTTTTAGAGTCCCAGGGGCTCTTCTTAATGAATTCCTTCTTTAAGAAGAAGCCCCACAGAAAGTGGACATGGCGAAGCCCCGATAATGTGACGAGGAACGAGATAGATTTCATCATCACGGACAAACGGCATATATTTAGAGACGTCTCGGTGATCAATAGGTTTAATACCGGTAGCGATCATAGACTCGTCCGAGGCTCTCTAAATATCAACCTTAAGGCTGAAAGAGTTAGGATGATGAGACCTACTCTCCGACCCACGCTGCCCCAAATAGCTTTAGGTTCCGATAAGTTCCAGTTGGAACTCCAAAATCGTTTCGCACTGCTGGAAACCACGGACAATGTTGACGAAAAAACCGACACAGTGGTCAAAACGCTACAGAATGTGTCTCGAAGGTTGTTCCCCGGAAAACGCGGTAATAGGGAGTCCAAGCTCTCACCCGAGACTCTCGAACTTATGAAGGAAAGACGAGAAACGCCGGACGCCCAGATGTCTTCGTCAGATAGGCGGTCCTTAAACCTGAAAATCAGGAAACTGACGCGACGTGACCTCCGACGCTGCAGCACTCGTAATATCGAGGCTGCGATTGAGCGAAATAGAGGCACCAAAGTCTTCGCTCAGCAATTAGGTAGACCCCATCTGGCGAAACTGAGGACCGGGGATGGCAGGACCGTCACCTCTAAGTTCGAGATTCTCGAGGAAATTGAGAGTTTTTATAGACACCTATATGCATCACGGGTGACTAAACCATCGAGACAAGGCGAAGATGACCACAGAGCCCCACTCACGCGCCATTACACCGAGGACATCCCGGATGTCGACCCGGGCGAGGTTGAGGCAGCTCTCAGACAACTAAAGAACAACAAGGCGCCGGGTGATGACGGAATTACAACCGAGCTCCTTAAGGCCGGTGGGACCACAGTCCTGAAAGAGCTAGCGAGTCTCTTTAATTCCGTCATTCATCGAGGCTTAACACCACAAGCGTGGAGCGGGAGTGCGGTGGTTCTGTTCTTCAAGAAAGGCGACAAAACCTTGCTGAAGAATTACAGACCTATCTCACTCCTGAGCCACATTTACAAGTTGTTCTCGAGAGTAGTCACTAACCGCCTCGCTAGAAGACTCGACGAGTTCCAGCCACCAGAACAAGCCGGGTTTCGAAAAGGCTTTAGCACCGTAGACCACATCCATACTGTTCGGCAGATTGTGCAGAAAACCGAAGAGTACAATCAGCCGCTGTGTTTGGCCTTTGTGGACTACGAGAAAGCCTTCGACTCCATCGAAACTTGGGCGGTTCTGGATGCTCTGCAACGATGTCGTATTGACTGGCGATACATCGAGGCGCTGAGATGCTTATATGACACCGCCACAATGACTGTCCAGCTCCATGACCATAAGACCAATCCGATCGAGCTGCGTCGGGGGGTGAGACAGGGGGATGTTATATCCCCAAAGCTGTTCACCAATGCGCTCGAGGATGTCTTCAAGACTCTGGACTGGACTGGACGGGGTATAAATGTGAACGGTGAGCACATCTCGCACCTTAGATTTGCCGATGACATCGTCATAGTGGCAGAGTCGCTGGACCAACTAAGCGAGATGCTGCATGGCCTGAATGGAGCTTCACGACGGGTCGGTCTTGGCATGAACTTGGATAAAACCAAGATCATGTTCAATGAACATGTCATGCCGAGACCGATATATGTCGAAGGATCGATGCTCGAAGTTGTTCAAGAGTATATCTACCTAGGGCAGGTCATCAAGCTTGGTAGAAACAACTTCGAGCGGGAAGTCGATCGGAGAATTTAGTTAGGCTGGGCAGCGTTTAGCAAACTACGTCGAGTCTTCTCTTCGCCTATACCGCAATGCCTGAAGACGAAAGTTTACAACCAGTGCGTCCTACCTGTTATGACTTACGGTGCCGAAACGTGGACATTAACGGTTGGACTAGTCCACAAATTTAAAGTCGCGCAGCGGGCTATGGAGCGAGCTATGCTCGGAGTCTCTTTGAAGGATAAAATTCGTAATGAGGTCATCCGACAAAGAACCAAGGTAACCGACATAGCTCGTAAAATTAGCTCGCTGAAGTGGCAATGGGCTGGCCATGTCTGTCGAAGGACCGATAGCCGTTGGAGCAGACGAGTCCTAGAATGGAGACCGCGACTCGGCAAGCGTAAGGTAGGACGCCCCCCCGCCAGGTGGACTGACGACCTGAAAAAGGTCGCTGGAGGGGACTGGATGCGGAGGGCGGAGGACCGGGTGTTGTGGCGCAAATTGGGAGAGGCCTATGTCCAGCAGTGGACTATGATTGGCTAAATGATGAATATTATCCCAAAAAATATTTTTTAATCTTTTGTAACAGTTTTGGTTAAAATTTGGGTTATGGTTATTTTTAACCTGGTATATGTAAAGTAAGATTTGTTTAAGTGGATAAATAAATTTTGTTGATGTGGTTAGTCCATCGCACATACCCTTGTCAGTGAATGTCGATCTTGGGTCGAATAAAGCTCGCCACTGATCTATGGTAATGGAGAAGTAATTAGGTACAATGTAGGTGAGCCAATCGACTGGTTACCGTGGGAACTCTACTGCTTACTCTATATATACCAGTACCGGATTATTTCGAGGCCTTATACGGGTCCTTTCGACTCAAGATCATCTTACCCAGTGAGATAGTGTACGGTATTCGTTACCGAGAACCGATCGCAAAACAGACTTGATTGGATTGATTTCAAACTAGTTGTTACCGTTGATCATTACATCTACATACTGTGTTGTACTGTAAAGATGAACTCTATAAACTGTTAGGAATCCTCAAAGTTGAAAGTAGGTTGAATTACCACTTTAAAAAGCTCGGAAAGAGTTTAAATTATATTTATGGTACATACGTTTTGTTTCTTATTTTAAAAGCTGAGAGAATTCATAATTGGATTGAGTTACGACTCCATTGTTTTAAAAAACTGACACTTGTAGTTATAGAGTTAACAATGCGTACTGGCCGTACTGGGTCACATATGTAAGTACATTAAAATAGGTAGGTACAAGTATATAAATATGCATCTAATTTGTGACGTATAATCTGTAGAATGTCTCAAGCTTAATAACTCTGACATTTACCGTGATCAATATATAATTAATTAAGTCCTCATCGATCAAGCCCACAACAATCCGTCGATAAAAAAGGTCACAATAGTTCCACGGTGAAACATAATATTGCACCACGGCATTATGTATGAAGTGTGTATTGGATAAATGCCATACAATAGAGGTGTAACAGTACGTGCGGCAAGAATCCGAAACATGTGTCATTTCCCATAATTCCTGTGCCTATGAGCGTCATGTGAACGGCGTGAATACTTGGAGCGTGACGCTTGGACTCGTCACTTGATACCAAGTGATACTGGTGTCCTTGCTGTACCTCTCTAATGTTACGATTGCGTTCAAAGCATGTTCTCATTTTAAAATAATGTGTGGACTAGCTGTGGTCCAATCGTAAAAAGATAACACGCAGTTATAACCTTTTTGGAATTGGTTTGGTAAATATGTAAGTAATTATCATTTGTGATCTTCATCGTGTCACTGGCAGGTTAATCTTTACTTTCTTTAAAATGAACCATTAATCAGTTTGCTGTCATTTTAACCTAAAATTGATCTGATATTTCAACACTTTTGAAGAACGCATGCCTTTCTAAGTTTTAGAATAAGTAAATACTTTCCCACTCATGTACCCTACGACGTACTTATGTTAAGGTACTTACAAGTCGAGTCAGACTATTTACCCATCAAAAAATACTTTAGCATCATTTACATTTTATCTAAATATCCGTTACACTTAATAAGACAATCTTCACTTAACGAAATTCTTAAACAGTTGCTACACAACATGAAACAGTTACACCGTGGGAACATTGAATAAAATTGAATTTTAATTAGCATGTATGTATTTGTACTAGATAAAGCATATCTTCACGGCTCCGTAGCCTGTCAGGGCTTGGCAGAGAGACTTGTGACTTGTTTGTGGGGCTATAGATCGCAATCGGCTATAAGTTGACAAGTTGCAGGCTCCGTCAGGCTCAGGCCTACGTAGCCCCATTTCCTTTTGTTGACACATTCAGCTGCCGTGGGCAGATAAGTCGATCGCAATACATATCAGCATTGACTAACGTTGATTAATAAGTTAAGTAATAAAAAATGTATATTAAAAACCGGCTGTTACTGACTTCAACAACTTGTCATAATATATGGTACAGTCATTGGCAAAAACTCTGAATAGGTTTGCGATAAAAAATATTACACTTTTGCATAATAATATAACCAGTACAATAATATAGAATACTTGTACGACCAACGTATCCAACAAAAACATTATTTAATCATAGTTAATAGTATCTAGTTACTACGCTAATCTTTAGAATTCTCTCCGATCTCCAAAAATATCCGCAATAGTTTAATTGGTAATGTAGAGAAACCCGCTTCTAAAGCTGTGCAGTACCATTGTAAAACGTTTCTAAATAAATAAGCTAGGCTTTCCAATTTATAACACTAACAGCACTAGGTTCCATGCACTGAAAGTGTAACAAATACAGTTTACATGGAAACCTGTCAATATGACATCATAAATACCATCAAAGCTTCACAGTCTATACAATTCGCAATATACCCGGATTGAAAACAAACAAACGCTGCGGTTTGCACTCTCACACTTCTCCGTAAAGCGTCCAACTTTCCTTAAACGATCTCAAGTATAAACGGAAACAATTGAAAAGCATACGTCACAAATTAAATGGCAGCAGATTAATGAATGTGGATGAAACAAATGAATGTTAATCTCAAGGACAATTAGTAGAGCAGCGGATTATTAATGAGTTGCCGAGGGGACGTTGTGGTTGTTACGGACAATTTGATCTTCTTTCATTTCGACATTACTCATAAACGAAAGAAAAGAAGATGCTACTAAATACGTCATAATTATTAACTAGAAGATTTGTAAGGTTCAAGGTTCTGGTCTACTGTCTAGTTGAGTGTTTTAATCAAAAAAGGGGTATTCATTTTTATTGTCTTCCCGTAATGGAAAAATAATTTGCCTTAATAAAAGATAAGTGTAAACAACAAAATAATAAACCTATGAGTCGATATCAGGTAAATCTTAACCAGTTAACGTCGCCAGACTTTCTCTTAACATTAACACTAAAGATCAAACAATAAATAGTTTTACAAGTTAATAACCTGTGTTCGCTCACCGATGAAACAAAACACAAGCGACGTAACTCTTCCGCGAGCTATCACGTTCAAAGGCAGTTGTTGCATCAAAAGGGCAGTAAAAACTAAACGGGCAACATAATTCACAGAGCAAACGTGACCCAATTAGGTACAGCTTCCTCTTGTGGCCGAGATCGTCCTGGAGATCTGAGAAATGTCATTACAATAATTGAAATTGTCTGAATTAAATTACAAATATTTTGATCTTAATATTTACAATCTACACGACGTTCGTTTGTTTATTTGTGTTGTTTTTTGCCTAATTATGAGTCCTGAATTTATGTGTTTGACCGTTACTTTATTACTGAGAGTGTCCTTGCCACTCTCAGTGTGTCATGTTTTATATTGACAAGTTAAAAATAGAACTCTAAGGAGCCGTAAACTAAAGCTTCTTAAGCAGAGTAGCGCTAGTTTTTAACTAGTTACTACTCAATGTACGCAAAATATTGTAACAAAAAACTGTAACAGCAAAAACGTATTGTAAACCCATTGTTATTTCTGACAATACACGCGTAGTTTAAACTTTGAGAACTTCTAGAACCTACTTGTATAAATAACTGAATGTAAATTATACAAACCCGACGAGTTGATAAGTATTACGATCATGTACAAAACATGAGTCCGCATTCAACAATATCGATTACTGTCGCAACCAACTGACATTTGAATCAATCTCTTGGCTCTACGGAAATATATCGCTGCGAACACTAATGTTAATCATTGGAGTACATAACAATATAATAATACCAGCATATAACTGTCATACTGCAGGGCAAGGGCCTTTTCTCATATAAAAGGAACGAGCATTGATCATCATGCTCGCGCACTACGAGCGGGTAATTTATTAAGTCCTGGATTTCTCACGATGTCTTCCTGTACTTAGAAAGTAATCTTACAATAAATAAGACTATACCTTCAACTACGAGAATCTTACATAGGCCTCTAGGCTTAGATCGATTACAATACCATTGTGACATCAACGTAACAAAAGAGTATATCAGTACCAACATCAAAACAAGTAAAAGCCTACAAATGGAAAAAAGTTCCACAAAAACAAAAACGCATCAATTTTAAACACGCAAGTGTTTTGTCTATTTGTGTCACAATATAACCGTAAATGGTATCTATGTGTCTATAAAATGGTTCGTGAGTAATGCATGTATGACAAGTAGGTAGCACTAAGCAAGCGGACATTGCACCTTGTAATAGACACCTATAAATAGGTCAGAGAAAGCTGTATGAAATTAGAAACGCGTTGAGCAGCCCTTTGAAATGTTGGTAAATAAATTGTAACAGCCATCTCTTTCAATTAGCTCAGATAAAAAACAAGTGATTTTATAAATATGACGTTTGATGTAAAGGAGAAAATAGCTGTGGATTATTAATATAATAATGTCATGTCTGGGTTTTGGTTTAGACGGCTTAGTGGCCTGCTTGAACTGGTTTTAACATTCTAAAGCTATTTAATAAATTTTAGGAGCTTTTACAATAATTTATCATTTATTACAACCAGAACTACCTGGTTGGCCTAGTGGTGCTAAACGCGACTGCTACGCTAGAGGTCCTGGGTTCGATTCCACAGTCGACCATGGTGTTATTGGGTTTTTCTATGAAATTCTCAGTAGCAGGTCGGAGTTTGGATTTGTGCCCGGTTAGTGGCAATACGCTCGCCCCCTATTACATGTCCCGGAATATTATTATATTATTATTATTACCTAAACATACCGTTTAACTGTGGGTTTACATTGGTACACCTCTGCCTAACCCTTCGGGAATACAGGCGTGATAGTATGTTATATGTATACATGTATGTTATTACAACCAAGTTTTATACGTATATCCCAAAAAATTAACAAGAATAGATGATCACATGTTCATTAAAATTAATGTCATGATTGACACTAATTTCACCTTATGCTGAATATGGCAAACAACTATTTTAAACGGTGCTACTAGTTTAAATTAATTAAATAAACTAAACCAATAAAGACATATTTATTGGTTCAGATAAATATATTAAAATATAAAAATACATACACAATACTGCCGACAAACTGCTCTGCAGTTTGGCAGGTGTAATATGAATAAAACGCTGTAGCTTTTTTGATAAATAAATGAAAAAAAAAAACATTTTTACTTTTTTATAAAATCCGTAAAAAGTATGTCCTTAACACTTCTTTAGCAGTATAAAGTACTTAATGCTCTCATTCTTAGTTTTATTAGACAATTTCGGCTATTTTTACGTAACTATCAAATGTACTCATTTTATTATAAAGTAATGTAGGTTTTGTTACATAATAAAAAGTAAATGAGCAATAAAAATGTAATGATTCTCGTTCCGGTACATTAAATTTGCTAGTGACTGTACTCAACGAAAAGTATAACTTAGCTTAAACATTAAACAACTATCAGAAGAAAACTTTTTTTGACGGGCCTGTTGGTCTAGTGGTTAGTGACCCTGACTGCTATACCGGAGGTTGTGGGTTCGATTCCCTCCCAGGACAAATCTTTGTGTGATGAGCACGATCATTTGTTCTGCGTCTGGGTGTAATTTATCTATAATATGTATGTATTTAGAAATATATAAGTATGTTTATCAGTTATCTGGTTACCATAACACAAGTTCTGCTTAGCTTGGGATCAGATAACCGTGTGTGAGTTGTCCCGGAATATTATATTATATTATATTATATAGTGAATTATTGTAACATCTTGACAAAACAGATCATAAAACCGGGCGAAAAAAAATATGTCATAGTATGTAAGGGATTTAAAATAAGGTAAGTAACATGTACAAAGTTCATTACTCATCCAATAGTATACTAAAATAATAAAGCTAATTAGTTTGGTTCTAGAAAAGAGCTAATCTCTGTAACTACTTGTCCGATTTGAAACATCTTTTTGTAAAGTTACAGGCAGTTTAACATCAAGTTGTTCGCCTATGGATAAAAGAAAGGCGAGTGAAACTGCGAAGCACAGCTAGTTTAAAAATAAAACAAAAGAGAGCTACAATTTTACAATAATTTCTAAATCATACATAGATGGGTACAGTCACGAACAAAAATATGTAGCTATATACATAGCGAAATTGTAACATAAAATTAGCGATTTTTTTTTTCTTGAAACTCAACAAGAAAAATATGTAGGTACATGATTATGGAACTGTTTTCATTCATTTCTTAATAACACGTCCATTTTTGGCCGCAAAATTCCCTAAATTTGAGGTTTAAAAAAAAGTTACACCACCATTTTCGTCGGTATTTTTGGCGGCCTTTTGTATGATCATTTGGCAGCACCTGTGATGACGCTAAATCTATCTTGCATTTTGAGAAAAAAAAAATTAGGTTATATTTTTTTTTATTTATTTTTTTTTCAATTATTTTTTACATTAATGGATCAGATATCGATACCTAACAATACCTTAACGGATCGGACAGGGTTTTCTTAACACCCTGTATACTTTTGATCGTGTTTCAACAAAATGTTTATGACTTATTTTACGAAAACTTAAGGTTATTTCAAACATTATGTTTATTTGTGTTTTGTGACTAATATTTAGTGACTTTATACTAATGTGTCAAGGAATACTACTAGCATTTGCCTCTTTCATTAACTTCACGAACTTGGACAGTTAATTAAGTATAATTATGTGTAATGTCTGAATTATCTTAATGAATTATTATTTATTCATAAATTATGTTGATATGTTGTTAAATGGTGGCTTATTGAAAGCAAATATTATGTCAGTATTTTATCAGTAATATATACGGCGTTTATTTAAAAACAAATATTTTTTAATTAAATAACTAAAACTGTTTTTTTATTTATTTCCAAATTAAAAGCTCATAATTTCAATTGATAAAGATAGTAAAAATCTTGTGAACAAATGCCAAGCAATTAATAAGTTATTATCATCTTAACTTGCACACAGCTGATACAGAATACCGTAAATTACAGAAGCTCTAACAAATTAAACCTTTTACAGTAAAAACGATCATTAGTTACAAGTTACAGTAAATGCGATTTATCTAAAACCAATAAAACTGCTTAAGAAGGAAATAACGCGTAATGGTATATTTATTATACGCATTATTATTGTGAAAGGGGTTATCTAACACTATTTCCATATTTTATAGATTTTATAGCGGTTTGCGGCCATTTTGAGTTGTTCCCGCCTCGCGTGAGGGGAGAGGCTATTTACGAAATGGCGGTCATATTGCATCGGAGTACGCACATTATGCGAAGTTATAATGTGAAGAGAGAATATATTAAACTTGAAGACAATTGAGATGTAAATAAAAAAAGATAAATTGAGTGTTAAAAAGTTTGTTTGACGGTTTTATGTGAGTTCGAAATGACTCTACATTATATTTTTCGATGATCGACTTGAAGATTTATATTTATCTGTATTATAAACACAGTTCATAACAATATTAAATATTTTGGAAACAATTTAGTTATTTTAACTTATGTTTTGAAAGCAGTAAAACCTTAATTAAGCTTGTATACAGGCTTTTCAACAACGCTGCAACGTGGGTATATCTCAGCGTACCTCAATAACATCGTCTTTAGCCAGAAATAATCGTAAAGTTCGCAAACTTGAAGCAACAATGTCTTAAGAAATCCTTTTATGCATAAATCATGCAAGAAAACAGAATTCCTTAGCATAAAGCTCTTCACACATCGACGCGCCGATATGCAAACGACAGGACGAGACTACAGTGTACCAACGTAACCTAGCTTTATTACACTCCCGGACAAGTAAATGGCGCCTCCTTGTATTTTATTTTATGGACTTTTACTACTGTAAAACGCTATTAATAATGTATTTTAAATTAAAATAGTGAAAGATTACTAATATTTATATATTCTATAGTGTGAATCTGAGGATTATTGTTATTAAAAAAAAAGTTACAGATAAAATAATAAGCTGTCGATTTAAATGTTCCAGAGTGTTTATAATACCTAGGTACCTATATCCTACTATAATATGTAGTTATTGCACGTACACGTGTTTCAAACCATTACCGTTGGACATATCGGTGATAATTCAAATTCATGGGTTTTCCATCTCGAAAGCAATCTAAAGTGTTGCCTAAAATATGTTATACGAGTAAGTACACGCAATTATAGGTTCACAAACCTGTAATGAGCAGTCGTAAAAGCATATTGCTAATATCGAAAACTGATTAGAAATAACTGTTTATTGAGATACAAAATACTGACAACATAGAAATACTATTTTAACGTTGATATAATACTGACCGCCAAGAAACAATAATTTAAACAGCAAAAAAACCAAACGCAATTTTGAATTTCGAATGTTCATCTTTTTAATGACATCATGAGCAAGGAATTCGTAAATTACTTTTATCAATTTGTAAATTCAAGTCACGTGATTGTGTAGTTACCAAAATATAGCAAAGTAAAAAAAAACAATTCGTTTGCTAAATTAGCTCCCGTCAATCAATCATTCGACTACCGCTTATAATTAGGTGGTACACCTATTACAAAACGATTTATATGTATTATCTAGTTCCTGTAGTTATTACGAATTATTACGTCTAATATTTTATTATTAATTCAGCACTACGAAACGTGTTTTAAAGGCGTAGATTGAGAATGCTGTCTCGAGAATTATGATTCAAGGAAATTGAAAACAATAAACAATTTAAACGTTTAATAACTTTGCTCATCTTTCAAATAATCATCAGAAAAGCTATGTTCAAAGTTAATTTGTCTCGAAAGATACAAAATCGCAACATGTTTTCCGTGCAAGTTCTTTATCAAAACAGCTGTTAATCTCTGTACTCGACGGTACACAAATAGCTTGGACTGTACGTCGGAGAACGTTAAGGATTGGTACTCGATATTCAAGACAAGTGACTACGCGACTGTACTTGACTTTTGTGTGCACACAATAATTATACGTTGTTTTATTAGCAATTAAAATATTATCAGGCGAGCGTGTTTATTTCCAATAATGTGTGCGATACAAAGAAATAAAGAATTAAATCTTTAATAATACCTTAACTTTTTAGTATTATCGATTATGATTATTTTCTTTATTATTTTAGTCTAGACGCTTGATTATTTGTAAAATCTTTGTTTAAAAAGTCAATATGTTAGGTATTAAAAAATAATTTAATAGTGCAAACACGTCTTTCAAGATTATATTAAAATATGTTAAAAATGTCTGTGCTCAGACTTATAGTTTCAAAAGCGATATACTTCATCCTTGAAACGATTTTTTTATTTACTGGCCAGTGCGTTTTTCAAGATAACATCTATGAATGGTACAGAACCTATTTGTAGCATAGGTAGTTACCATAGATAGTAACGGTTACCGATGGTATAGTGGTCAGTACCAATTACGCACCATTTTATAAGCCGATAATATACTTGATAGCCGATTACTTCAATTTTAATGGGCTTTACATTTACCAATTGTTCGAAAGGTCAACATAACGTGAGAGGTTTTATGCTCTTTAGCCTGGGAACTGAAATGTCCTTGCTTTTCTATACTACATCGTAATTATATAAAGTCTCTGTACATGTAATTATGTGTAAATATGAAGGTTGATTATAACGATTACGCCTTTTACCCCCTTGCTTTAGCAACCTTTGTACGCGGTCAAATAAAATTACTAATAAACCTAAAAAATATTTTTTGACAGTTTTTGAGTATACAGCTTCAGTGCTACTTAATTGAATCGCTGTATAATCAAATTGACTGTTTATTTTAAAGTTACTTTAGACGAGGTTATCTGTGCTTTGGAGTCACAGATTACCCCCGTTTTATTGAAAACTTTTATTACACAAAGTTAATGTGCGAATTAAAGCGGTATATTACACAAATCATAACACTCGGTACGGATTTAGTTCTGGATTATTTAAAATACACATTTGGTCGAATACCGCCATCGCGCCATGCGCCATGGTCCGCCGCGCACATGGCCTTTTATACACCCATGACATCACCCAATGTGATACCATTTACATCGCCATCTTATTCAAAAGCTGTGCTTCCGAGAATCAGGACAAAGACTACTCTAATCGCTGTATTGAACAAGAAAGAGCAATAATTTATTAATAGTAAACATCAATTATCGTAGCCCTGAGTGTTATTGAGTCAAGCTTCATTAGTCATTTCTTCAAATGGAAAGCGTGCGTGCCTGTTCGTTTGTTTTCTTAACTACATCTATCTATCTATTAAGCCCGACTTGTCCCAATGCAGGGCAAAGTCCTCCCTCTCCCTCTTCCACGTACTTCTGTCTTAAGTATTAGTTGAAACTATGAATTAGGATTTGAAACTACACACATATAAAAACACGGAGTACGAAAAGATTGACATGCAAACACACAACTACTTATGTAGATACAGCAAATAGATCTGTTTCTATTACAACGGCATTCAGGGAATTCAAAGACAATTTACCTACTTATACATAACAAATAATACTTATATAATAAATAAATAACACTAGAGTTTTAAAACTAAATTCAACACAGCCAAATACTACTAAAACTACAAGCGTGAATAAAACCCAATAAATACAGTCACAATCAACTAACTGGGGTCTTTAAACATGTATTTAATGATGACCATGAATCAGGTGATAAAGGGGCACAATAATCGTAAAGTGACGTCACACATCTTACCTTGTCGACATAAAACCCCGGGAACGACTGTCCGGCCGCGTGCAACAATACAACGCACAATCAGAATACACATTATAAATATATTACAAGAAAAATAGAAATACATAGTAAGGGCGGTATCACACTGCATCCGTAAATAGCTAAATGAGGTCCGTAACTATTACAGTAGTAATACCGTTTTCAGATTTTTCCTCGTGACCCGTGATCCTATGATTCGGAACAGAAAATTAAAGTAAAGGAAAGTTTTAGTAGCGTTGTTAAGATAAAATAAAATCGCACTGGAATAAACTTTTCGGCAATATGTAAACTAGGCTTAATTAAAGAAAGAAAGAAACTACTGTTTGACTGGGCAATAAATCCGCGTGTATAGTACCTATGTCTCTCAAAAAAATTCGGTGTCATAATCGTATTAGAAAAATAAACACTGGCCGTTCGGAGAAATACAAGTGGATCCCTCACTTACGATGCTCTTGTTATGTATAGTGTTAGCACCTAAACGACAACGTATGAGGTACTTCATGATTCAGCATTCATCTAGAAAGCGTCTCCGTGAGAAGCGGAACCCTCACTTGCCGTTTCCGTCCTCATTGTTTGAAGGCATCCTGGCTTTGATTAATAGCGCCATAGGATGTCTTGATGTTTCGTGATGGTCATATAGTCCAAATTATTTGTCTGTATTCTTTGATTGATCAAATATTGACCAAAATGAGCCAAATATTGGCTAAGCAATCCCTCTGACATTACCATTCGATGTCAAAATATAAAATAGTGGGTAAATATCTTGAGTCTTTTTACTCTTTTTATCTTTTAAAAGAGGTTTAGCAAAACGGTGCCATCGTTTTGTAGTGACACCAAATGTTTGGCTCGGAATGTTATTGGGACAACGTACTCGTTATGAGTCATGAATCGCAACTCTAAGCTCGTTGACAAACTTGGAAGAGCAACGGGACAAATACGGCATCGATAATTATATTTATACCTACGATGTAATTATAATGGTCAACATATTAGTATGCAAACAGTTAAGAGAAAATATTTATAGTAAATCCGTTAGTCATTCATCTTGATTCGAATTCGCTTTTCATCAAAGCGTACTACCCACTGCTACTATTAATAATGCTACCATATACGTATATGTACACAAAATATAAAACTTTACTTTGCCCTCAAATACCACAAGCGTCCAATTTACATAAAGCGGAGATGCTACATCTTCATTCTGCCTCCCAAGTCCCAACAAAGTATGTAAGAAGTAACAAGTACCAAATAGGTCATAAAATTATGGTTTCAAACAAAGCTTTAACAGAGTTCATTCGTCTTATCCTGCGCGGCAAAAAGCTGCTCTTAGGCGTGCAACGCATAATTTTGATTTATGCAGAGTGCCGGCCGCGCATGCGCCCACGCCTCGCATTTGTCTGTTTGTACGAAGAACCGCACACCACACAATAAACGTGTCACGAAAATAAACCTTGCCACTGTGGAATAAAGATGTTGTCAATGTCACTTATGTGCGTTCCAACGTACTCAGTGCGCAGGCGACGTACGACAAAAATATTGTAGCCCTATTCATATAACCAGATCTGATATTGAATTTAATTGAATAAATAAGTTTTATTTAACAAATAATAGAAAGTTTATATTTAACTTACGTTGTTCTAACAACTAACTGCAGTGATGAGTTAATTAATTTAAAGTCAAAAACATGCTGGCTGAAAATATAATAAGGTTAGTTGTCGACAGGCAACTTCATTAAAAATCCAATTACAAAAAAAAAGATTAGCGTCATTATAACGGTTTATGTCTGCGTTTGAAATGAGAGCAAATCGCGCTGTCTGTTACAGCACTTAATCTAATTTCCTCCAATGACGCAACCTCATCCGTTGGTCCCATAGTTATCATAATGAGTATAATCAAAACTGAAACGCTAAGCTATGTGGAGTGCCTATCGATCAATTCGACTTTCACTTTAAAATGAGGGCTGGATACCTTTTTAATTTAGCTAGCAAACAACTAACAAAATTTCGTCTTTAGTATTTTTTTTTATGACTTAATGTGACTGACGTGGCTTATAAATAATGTAATTAAAAAAACAAAAGAGATATCTCTAAACATAAATATTTTTTTTAATATTATTTGCTGTAATTTATTCTACTTTGTTTATTTACCCATATTTATCAACGAGTTCATAACGCAAAAGATTCATCTTAACCTTACTATTAAAAGGACTAGTACGAGCTTAAAATCCAACTACAGCTTATAATTCTACCTACTATTCTCATTCAGAAAAACAGGGAACTTTGACTACAACGTTAGCTACTGACTGCGGGTTGTATATTATTCCTGACCTAATTATAAAACGGAACTTGTTAATATCAGCCCTACACTAATGTGTATTATCGTAATGATCGAGAAGGTTCCCCTGACTGCGCGCTAAAGCACTCTTGCGCACGCGAGCAGCGCACACGCAAGCACATTGAGATCAAAAGTCAATTTGAGCTATTACAAACATAAGTAAGCTGTTACATTCCTAAAGTAATAGTAGCCTATTACATTATTTTTTTACGGTTTGTCTTAAGAATTTTTAAATTTATCTTCGCCCAATGAGCCAAAGCATATTTACACACAATAACGCAGACACCTTCTGCGTTAATGATTGCTTAAAACAAATACATGAGACTCTTTCTCTTGTAATAGGGAAAATAACCACGGGAAAATATGTCCGATCAATGGCTACACACATTCAATTAAGGCAACATAATGACTTGCGTAAACTTTTTCATTACTAACTACCGAATGTTCGGAACAAGTAATTTTCACAAAATTAGGAAAGCGGAACAAACGAACCGACAGAAAATCCCAATTGAGTATCACAAAGTAACAGTACGTATGTGAGAAAGTGACCATCGTTATTTGTAAAGAGAAGACACGAATTTCCATTCAGTAAGGCAATACTGGCTGGTTAAATATGAAATCGGGTTATAATGTCAAAACTGTATGTTCCAAATTCAAATGAAGTTAAATAATGAAAATGACGTGCGAGAACATAAAAAGTATCTGATTTTTGAAATGAGAATATAAATAATAAAATCGATTAGATACATTGCCAATGAAAAAAATTGTTTACCTTAGGGTTTTCATAAATAAGTTACGTGCCACAAATACTGACTGGTCGACAATGGTCACGCTCTATTGCAGACAAATTTAGTAACATCACCGCGTCCGGTTTACTATGATTATACAGTAATAAATAAAACCTTCGTGTTGCCATTATTTACTGGTCCATACGGAATGTTAAACTACTTGATTTGAATATAAAAACATCATAAAACATGGTTGGCACAAAAAAATTAGAGCGTCCTGGATTCGAAGAATTGTTATGTTACTTTTTACTAATGTATACAGTTTACAGTACATGACTGATTGCTGCACGTGTTGTTGAACAACAAGGAATCTAAACTAGTTAATGTACTGAAAAACAATGTTGATAAACGACTAAGAGGTATCGTAATACGAACCTACACATAATTTAAGTACTTCAAATATCGTTCTTCATCACGAACGGTAGGACTCGACTGGGATATAACTCGGTCAATGGACAATTTGCAGTGAGCAAAATTCCATCCATAAAACAACGATTAAGCAATAAGCTTGATAGTCTCACGATCATGTTTAATATAGACAGCATTAACATCCAATGCAAAGTAATGTCTATCTCTTCTCGCTAAGGTCCCTTATTCTTTATTAAATATAAGTGATGATAAATATAAGAGAGGGGCTCGTGGCTAAGTGTAAGCCGTAAGGTTTGACCGATAATACAGGTTAAGCCACGCTCGCCGCGGTTGGTCCGTGGATGGGTGACGAATTATAACATACCGAGACCCCTCCGTGTTTCGGAAGGCACGTTAAACAGTAGGTCCCGGCTGTCATACATAGATCTTTGGCAGTCGTTAAGTCAATTCTGACAACCAGTCTTACTATGGGATACTGTGTTTCCCAGTAAAAATGGGTTGTGGAGGTCAGATAGGCAGTCGCTCCATGTAAAATACGGTATTCAGCTGAATCCGGTAAAACTGGTAGCCGACCCCAACATAGTTGGGAAAAGGCTCGGGAGATGAAATATAAGTGATAATGGTTCTGTATACTCACAGCAAGTTCCTCGCTGGTGTAGGCAGTGAGGATGCGTCGGTCCTGCTGCAAAACGCAGTAGAAGGGTTCCCAGGACAACGGCACCCCCACAACAGCACCCCCGACCGCGCTTGTTGCCCCATCTGGTGACAAAAACAAGAAAACAATGTAACAATCATGATAAGAAACACAAATCTTTAGTGTGAATTGTAAATCAAATAAATACAAATAAGTATATTCTGACCAGTTCTAGCTTATATCATCTTATTCTAATATTCTTTAGGTATTTTAAATCTGCAATTCCATGAGGTATCCTTTTTATATTTTTTGCTCAACGTCCGATTACATATTTTCGAGATTCTATACACAAAATGAATAAATATTGTGTACATACTATAGTATAATCTATACTTCATTTAAGATTATGTAAAAATCTCTAATAGAAAAAACCTGCATTCGCTAAAGGAATATTGACGTCATTACGACTACAATAAATAATGAAAAGAATAAATACAGATTTATACTTCTCAACTTTTGTAGCAAAAAAATACAATAATCTAACTTTCCCTGCATAAGATATAGCGGATAATAACTTTACAAACTTCTTGTGCTAAGCAATAAAAAAACGAAGCGTAATCGTTATTTCAGTCTGAGTGAAAGCTATAGATAGTTTAACAATAGTTATTTGAAAAAGTCGTTTTTGCACGGCAACTTCTAATAACTTTGTTTTTACGTCAACATAAAATTTAACGATAAATAAATGCCGCTAAGCGTCTCAGACGGTGCGTTTAAAAGGCTTCAGTACTTTAAGGTTATTCAAATTAATTTAACAATTACATATACACACCGTAACCCACACAATGTAACTTTTCAAGTTATATGTACTTAATTATTCTAAGACATTTCTGACAAACGGTGAAGGAAAACATCGCGAGGAAACATGGATTCCAAAATTGGGATCTGAAATTTGCCAATCCGCAAAAGAGCAAGCGTGGTGATCAATGATCGTGCCTTCTCTATATGGGAAGAGGCCTGTGCCCTGTTGATAGGCTGGTATTATAATTACATACACAAACGACCTTTTTAATAATGAGGTTTGACTTAACTAAATAAATATCACAAAAAGTGCGCAATTCTATGAAGACAATACTAACAACTTTTAACTAGCTTTGACTAGACGTGTAGTGATTGATTAATGGTAATAAATATAATAAAATATATGTCTCTAAACAAATAGTAGTTAACAGAACAATGAGCTTATTAAATACAACAAACTCGTTGATTACTTAATTTTAAATGTTTAAATACAGAGATATAGAGTTGTTATGTATTACAGTCTTAACAATGCCATTTAGTTAGAACTTTAACACAACAAAAAACGTAATAAATTATCATGTAAAACTCATAAACAAAAATAATCTAATACCAACAAAACAACGTTACGTTACTACTTATAATATGAAGTGAAAGGTACTCATTTAATTGTAAACATTACATGCTACAAATAGCATTAGATAATGTGCATGGTGAAGGCTTCATGATACAGGTAAATTACATGCTAGCATATGAGCATCGCATATATTAATTAGCATATGCGACGATAGCGGGAGATAATAACCAAAGTAGAACGTTCATCAATTAGATAAAATTGGAAAGATCTGAATTACATGCACGTTGAGCCGCGAGTAAGTGTGGCATAACGAGCCATAAAAATGTTAATCGTATTAACTGCACAAAAACTAAAGTAAAATGAAAGTGTCCAAAAAGGTTAAGACTAAACGACCATTATTTCTATAAAGGTATTTTTTTAATTATTTATCATAATGTCTTGACTTAAAAATCAGTTCATAAATCGTGTAATTAATCTTTACAAAAAATAATGTAGGTGTGCAATTAATGTTCCATCTTAATTATCAAGGCGTTAATATAAACACATTCTAATTCAATGTAGAATTTAAATTGCCCTTAGTCAAAGCTCTTTTACATAAGCTTACTCCACGCAGAGCAAAACATACTAAGAAATATAGACTGAGATATGTTGCAAGCATGTTTATCTGTGAAGCTTAAAAAAGTATTTGAAATTTAAATAATCACGATGCATCTTGTCGGCAAGTGAGTAGTTTATGCAATAAATTACGACATCGATATCGAGTAGAAAAACGAGTCAAGTAGACTGATGACAGACTAATATTTTACATGCGGGACTATTATAGACTAACTTACTAGCTTTACGCCTCATACATTATGTAGTAAGTCGAACTTTTTACTTTGTGTATGAAAGCAACGTTGCCGCAATTAGACATAACTATAAGCATTCGCTGTGTACATCAAGTAGTCCTCATATCTGTCAGTATGTGCGGGTTTACCTTAAAAATTGAGATCAAGCGCGATATCAGCCTTTTTCAATTATATGGGATTTTTAATTTAAGTTTTTTTTTATATAAATTTCTGTATAATCGAATCTGCAGGTACTAACTATAGTATTTAAAACAATCGAAATAACCGTTTCATTGGCTTATGTAGTGTTCACATTGCACTTCCTTACGAGGTAAACAAACGGCTCCGAGAAAGACAAACACGAGGTGTCCGAGTATCCCTTGACGCCACTTATGGTAATGATGGCCGTACTTAAAACCTATTTGTACAGAAACTCAAGCAAGCTGAAAATTTATCACGATTTATGTATTTTTAAAAGTTATTTTTTTTTTCTTTTAGGTTGGCTTTACAGATGATCAAATCTTGAGATCAAGATTAAGAACTTATCAATACATAACGACACTACTATTTTACCTTTAAAGATTTGTATAGTAAACAAAACAAATGACTGTAGTCAAAACAAAGTACTCATTACTAGACTCACACACACTTTACAATTAAGAAAAACAATGTAACGATACCTATACTCAATTATTATCACATGAATACAACAATGAATAAACAAATAAACACGTGTGATGTTAGAAGTAAACAAATAACTATCGCTTTTGTTTTTAATTCAGGTCAGGAGTTCAGTACTCACGTACGAAACGTATCGAAATCTCATTCACACAGCGAGCATGCGATATGCGTAGCGAAAGAGTAATTACTCCTTGGTCAATATGAATGAAGTCCTTTGACTTTTGGTTGCAATTACAGGCTGTTATTATTATGGCCGATTTACACCAAACGAGCGAATGTTCATTCTGGCCCCCATCCTAACAAAAACTATAAGAATTTAAAAGAATTTGATGGATTGGGGATAGAATGTGCATTCACTCGTTTGATGTAAATCGGCCCTTATACAAAAAAGAAAGAGGTTTGTTTTAAACAGGACAATGCAAGTAATTGAAGTAGTTGTTCAGCTAATAAAAGTCGTGGTGCGAGGCCCAGTCCATGTGGATTAATGCGTTCCATTTAATCTATTAAACGGTGACTCAGGGGCAGTTGACTGTTGTATGCAACGATTCGGACACAAAATAATAACTTAGTTTACACTCTCGCCCAAAAACTAAACTGTTAACGTATAAAAAACCTTTTAAAAAAGCGCGCCTGTAAGGCTTTCAGTCGGCTTTACTTGTGATACGCAGAAAAGTGTAATATTTTTTTAAATAAAATCCATTATATAGCTATAAAGTTAATATATTATATATAAGCTATTTTTAACATATATTTCTATCTATCCATCAGCTATAAAAGTACAAAAATACTAGCAAAGATTTGAGTGCCATTAAAAGACATATCGCAATATTTTTACGTAAGCAACCGTTTTGCAAAAAGAAACGAAGAAACAAATAAATTTTACTCTCTTTCGGTTATTGCTATTACAGTTGCTGTGAGTGCTGTGACTCAGACAGTTGATTGCAGAACAACACTAGATCATGTTCGTAATAACGCTTCATGTCTATTTGTCTCGTGAAGCACGCGAGCCATTGAACGGGATATATATTTTATACCCGATATTTCATAGTAGGTACAAATTTCTATATTGGTGAGAAGGAATCGGAGGGGCCGAAGGTGTACTGTCGCTACGCCAATTTCTTTTACTCAAGTCTATTTCTTCATAGCAAGAAAAATAGACCCTCCGTCTAATGGGCGGAATAAACGAGCGAACTTTTCCGCGGTTTGTTGGCTCGCCGGTTAAGGATTATAAGGATCACCACAAGACCGTGGTTTTGTTAGTGGCGAGCCCGGTTCGCGGATCGTCAACTCCCTGGCTTGCTCGTCGATCACAGCCCAATCTCTAACTAGGGTTAAGTTTACAAGTTTATAGATGTTATATTAAAAATATTTGACATATCGCCTTGGTTTGTACTCGATAAGCAAACAATCAATAAAACACTAGGTCACTGCGAAACCCATATTATGTTGGACACGCTGATTTACGATAAGCAAATGTCAGTTAACGAAACTACACAAACTGATGCAAGGGTATTGAACTAATGACAAATAGCTACCAACCACGCCCAAACACATTATTTCATTGATTTTTAAACACTGCCTTAGGCAAGTCAATGAATCCGCATTAATATTCGATTGTGTGGAAAGCACATTTAAATACGCCCACACAGTTTACACGTAACATTGAATAGGTTTATTGTTAATAAAATCAAATTAAACCTTAACTTTTACTTAATTGTGATTGGGATATTTTCGTAATACGAAGATGAACATAAATCTTTAATTGTTAATTTTTGTCTATAAGTTTTCATCTGTTCATTGTACAGATAAGGAAACTTTCAATTTATTTTTACGCTAATACGTCCTATTTACTCATATAGCTTTTAAAGTTTACTTCGAAGGAACTAATAGGTACAAAATGAAAAACAAAGTAGGGTTAGGGAAAAAAAAGCTTTAAAATCTGCTTACTACAATACTGCTTACAACAGGCTGAACGAAACTTGAGCAACAATTTGTTCCATTCTGCAATACAATGTGTATCAAATACCCCGAAGTGTTTCTTTTAATGCCGATTATTGCCAGTTATGTAGTTTTAATTCCCTAAAAATACCACTTTAAATGCTCGTTTTGGAGTACGCAACATTACCTGCATTACAAGAGCATAACATGCGTGATAATTAACACTAATTTCACTTGTTATCATTGAACAAAATGCGTTTGTTACGTAAACACGAAACACTTACTGGTATGTAGGTAACACAGATTTGATAAACCCACTTACTTTAATATAGGATTCCATAATCGCACCTTGAATTTTACTGGAGCCTTATGTTAAACTGTATCTCGATTTCTCATCAACTTTTATTTCATCACAGTATTTGAGACATAGTCAAAGATGTCACATTCTTACTTAACGCCAAAAATTATTCTCTACCAATCTGTAATTTGCTCTTTTAGCATGAATTTGTAGAAACTCGTATGACGCCTGTGGCAAAAGTCTATTTTTAGTTAGACGTTATACAGGGTGTTAACAAAACCCTATCCGATCCGTGAAGATGTTATTAGGTATCGATATTTGATTAAAAAAGTGAAAAAAAATTAAATAAAAAAAATGAAAAAAAAATTATAACCAAAAATATTTTTTTTTCTCAATAGTCGAGAGAGGGTGTCGGCGTCGTCACAGATGCTACCTTATTACCAAACAAAAGGCTCCCAAAAATACCGACGAAATTGGTGTTGTAGATTTTGTTTTAATCTCAAAAGGGAATTTCGGGGCAAAAAATGGTTATTTCAAAATTCATTATTATTGTTTCTATCATGAATTTTCCAAAATTGATATTTTATTTGGGCATGTGATTGTGAACCCTATATCGCCCTTTCGGGTCGGACAGGGTTTTCTTAACACCCTGTACATATCTTCAATCATTCCAAATACTTATAGGAATGAAGTAAGAAAGCAGGGATCCAGCAGAATACCAGCGTCAGGTATTCGACCTGACACATGCTGAGCTGGACTCCCATTCGGTGCAAACTTAAGACACACAGCACCACACCGTAATTTTATTTATGTTTACTTTCTGCCATGCTACCGTCAAATTTGTCACTTTATATATATGTTTTTCTTTTCTTTTTTTTGCCTTCATGTTGTGGACTTCTTTTTCTTCTTTTAATTTTTATGTTTTAAATCTTTTGTATCCACTTATTTTTATTTCTCTTTTTTTTCCTCATATTGTATATCATTTGTGTCTTGTTTTGTGCCGAATAAAAGTTTTATCTATCTCTCTATCTAGATCGATCGAGACTCGATCTATCTAGCATTTAAAATAACAATAAAAACAACTGTTTAAAATCCAGAGAGAGCGGTTACTTTTAAAGCGAAACATTATCTTATTTATTTCGTAAATGCAACAAAGGCGAGGCGCTCAGCATACTTATAGTTAATGAGCGTAAACCTGGAATCGGCTTTAAAAGCCCGTCGTGCTTCGAAAATAGCGGGCGGCTATCAAAATCACTATCTCCGCCTAAGTCACGCACGCTTCGCCTGCTCTATGATATGGCTGCGAACTGAGACGGGAAAGCCCTACAATAATACATAATTTGGAGTCTATTGTTCATAATATGTTAAACAATAAGCTACAAAATATTTATAAAAACAAAAAGTTTTTACTTAATTATACGTAATTATCATTATGTATAATCATTAAGCTAGACCGATAAGAAGCAGATTGCATGACGTTGCATATTGAAGCGAATTATTTGTGTGGCATAATTATTCAAGACACACAGCTCATATTTCTGTCAGCGAACCTTTCACGCAGGTAGGCGTATCCGGTGATCGTATCTTAGATCAGAGATAGTCCTGATTACTAGTCAGTGTGGTAACGCCGGTGGCACCTAGTTAGCGCCAGCCGAAGGCAATGATTCAAGTATTCAACTTAAAAGCGTGCAGATCGCGACTCGTCAAACGAACGAGAAAGACTTGTCTGGCTACAAGTTGCCTTATAATAACATTATACAAGTGGGCAACTGAGTTCAGTTTGCGTATGCGTAGCCAGAACTTCAGAATTTTAAATCGTTACAAAAATCTCCATTACCGCCAAAATAACTAACAAATATTATGTACAAAACTATGCTTGGTGATTCAGTAAAGTCCTTGTTTCAGTTTAATATCCGATTGAACTTTAACCTTCACATCCTTTTTGTAAACAGAGATAAAAAGATGTTGTTTTTATAGGCTATACACAGAAGCATATAACAGTACCCTTACAAATATCGAGAGGAAGCTTTTTAGTGTGTGTTAAAATAATTTCAGTGTCAGTAGAAGGGGTAGGGTTGCGTGGGAGGGCCGGCGACGACGCGAACACGAGATGGCCAACAACAATGAACTTGGAATAAACAAGCGAACCCAGCGACCGAAGGCAACATGTTGCGGCGCTGTTTATTTATAAACATACCGACACCACGACAGATAGATAAACAGATAGCTACCGAGCCACGTTAGCCGATCGATCTACGAGTTACATAGCGAATACTTTGCTGCGGCTATTGTTGAGATTTATTTTAGTTCGGACTCTACCTCAGCTCTACCAAAACAAAACTTTACACATAGAAGACTATTTTATGAAAAAGTAATAAAACTTTCATGATAGGGTACAAACTGTATATATTTACTTGAGTTCAGAAAATGCTCTACAATTTGTAAGAATTAAATAAGCGATGGCTTTATCAATTCAAAGATTACGTCAATTATTAGAAAATAAAATAGGCATATATTCCTTAATAATACCTTGCTAGTAAACCATTCCCAAACATTTCTCAACGGAATAATCTAAGCTAACTAAGCGTGGTCATCTGCCTCGCGAACGGCGACCTTCCTCATCATTATGAATTGCATAAACCCGTCTCTATCGCAACTAAACATGAATCTGCACTATGCTGCATATTTTACGCCAGCTTGCATATCAAAGCTTGCATTTCTTGTCTATGGATACGGTGGAAATACTGTCCTTCTTGTTGATAGCCTCCTTACAAATAGTCTTACTAAATTCTTCAGCACAGTTACCTAATTCCAAACTAACACAGTCATAATAATATATACCATCTTAAACATTATCTTAATAACTTGTTATGTAAATGACTTGCAAGACAAGTGAATTTAACATTAATTGTTTCTCACGGAGTTGTTGTATTTAATTTATTTATAAATATGTCATTAAGATTAAGGAATAGATTAAAATTACGCCAAACCAGTTACCCTTGAGAACTGACTGGTAACAATCGACTGAAGTGAAGTTGAGAGAGGTTTGTAGTTAGAATTATTGAAATACACAGAGGCTGTTATAAAGATAATATTTTTCAAGTTTACCAAGGTTATAAAAATATAAATATAAGCACAATCTATGAGGTTTCGCGGACACGCAGTTTGCAGCCAAGCTACCGCCGCACAAGAGTTCACTTTCCTACACAATATCAGTAATAAAACTTATAGCTAAAGGTTTGTTTTCAAAAGCTTTAATGAACATAGTAAAGAAATGTATAAGAAACTGTGTTTCTGCGAAGTTAGCAGTTTTAAGGCTACCTCTTTGTATTTACTATGGCTATGAGAAAACTATTACAGCAGTAAACGAAGTGTCCAGGTTTTTAATTACTGTATACATTTTATGTTCCTATTAATATTAGCATATAAGTAATAGTTTATACCTACTAGCCATGTACCAAAAACTACGTGTAACAAAATGAAATAGATTATTTGCAAGTAGGACTATATAAATCACTTTTACAATGTCTTCTTCAGCTAGATGAAGTCGTAAAAGTGTTCGATACACCTACTTGCAGAAATCAAAATTATTTATTAAAAATATAAGTATGTATTTTCGAAAGCGTAATTTCATGTTATAATGTTAACCACTGGCAATGTAACAAGTAGTTAAATATCGCATTTTATAGTTACTTAATAATAATTAAATGTCAGGTCAAAGTGAATGGCTGTTTTTTACTTTTAACTCCAATCCGTGTAACATTCGTTTACCGGTAATAAGTAACGGTGTTTTCGAAAGAGTAATGTCTCAATACACAAATAATAGCTGCTTACAAATAAATAAAGTTACTTTTTAAAGTAAGTCTAGGAAAACTTTTTACAGCACTGGGACGACTAAACTGACTTATTGAAAAAACTTGCTTTTCACATATCATAATCTATTCCAACATTTCCAACTAGTTAGGTACTTAGTCAATCATGTGTAACCTGACCTTCAATTAGACAAAAAAATAAGGATTCATGCACCTAGCTTTGCCCTTAGTAGACCTAAAGGTCACTTGTCGACCGGCTGTTAAGGTCGTCGCCCTTTTGAAGCTACGCCAAGCGGGCACAATTATAAATTATACGTTTGCACACAGGGATCTACTTTATACGCGTAATTATATCACCCTGCATACACAGGCAAAGCCAGTGCATAAAAACTAACTATTAACATGGAAACCAGAAACGTGAGAATCATAATAGTATGCAATTTTCTTTTTGCAAGCAAACTGATATTAGATTCTTGCCGCCCTTCTGCTAAAAGGCCTCACTGATTTTTAATGCGTTTGAATATAATATTTGATCTTCAAAGTTGTAATACTTGGATATAAGAACCGGTTATGTTAGAACTTAATACAACATAAATGATTTCTTTATTCTTAACTTCTATATTAAAGTGACATCAGACAAACAATTGGAACGTTTCAAAGACACAGCCCTTTCATCGCATCATTACTTAAAATTCCATTAATCATATACTACATTCATGTCTTAAATTCTGAGGAGCGTCTTGAGGTACTGACTCTTTAAATTCGCCTTTATATCATAATCGTGGTCTTGCATTGGGGACAATAAAAGCTTCCCGTCGGGCAGATTGTCGCGTAGGCGTTAATCTCCGTATAATATAATACTGGGTGATAAAAATGTGAGCATTTGACGGACTATTCGGCAATATTACGTAGGCACGACAACGATTGGGCACCGTTGGTGTCAAACTTCGGTCGGTGTTACAACGTGCGGTGAATATAATTAGGGACAGTGTTCCGAATAACAAAAGCAGTTTGAATTTTTTTCGTAGAATTTAAAATACCTGCAAGAACAAGTTTAGGAAG
Organism: Autographa pulchrina; assembly: GCA_905475315.1. Classification (NCBI taxonomy): domain Eukaryota; kingdom Metazoa; phylum Arthropoda; class Insecta; order Lepidoptera; family Noctuidae; genus Autographa; species Autographa pulchrina. The sequence continues at coordinate 4,908,469 of FR997764.1, forward strand.
TAAACCTTTTCCAACTTTATTCCTTGATTTTGATATCACATAAACATGAGCCTTACCTAAAATAATAATAATAATCCAGGACAACTCACACACGGTCATCTGACCCCAAGCTAAGCAGAGCTTGTGTTATGGTAACCAGACAACTGATAAACATACTTATATATTTATAAATACATACATATTATAGATAAATTACACCCAGACACAGAAGAAATGATCGTGCTCATCACACAAACATTTGTCCTGGGTGGGAATCGAACCCACGACCTCCGGTATAGCAGTCAGGGTCACTAACCACTACACCAACAGGCCAGTCAAATATTTAAAAAGCGTAATAAAATGGTAATTATACCCCTTTCTTCATGCTTCATTCCAAAGCTACTAAGATCCCTTAACATTTTATTCGCATACTTATCTATTCCAAGTGAACTAAACACGAAATATCAATTAAATGCAATGTTTATTCACGGAAAGGTATTTCTTGAATTAAACCAAGATTAATTTATAACACAATACATGACCGCATAGCGCAGTAATATTGTCTGAAGTGCGTGGGCGCGACATGTCGACATCTCGCCCGACAGACTTTCGAGCCCTTCACACGTAGAGAAAGTAGATCACATAAACTAATAACTTAACATTATCTATGTTGTGTGACATAAACATTACGTCAATCTATGCCTTTCTGCAGAACATATTGAACTCGATATTCATCATCCCAGTTTAAGTATGACATACTGCATCTAAGAAATAACCAAAAATAGGTGTTTATTAGTCATCACACATTCAGTCACAAGTCACTGCAATTAATTGTATTAGTAACCTAAAAAAGATGTTATGAATCAGAAGCAGATTGTATAATAAAGCTTATAACAAAATATAGGAACTGTTTAAATAACTAAAACAATAGAAGTTCGATGTACTTAATTATGATAAAGAGCATATAGGTTGCGTGTGCTCTTTGCTCTTATTACCTAGAAAGAAAACGTAGTCAAACAATACTGTGATGATTACAAACGTATGCAACAGTTCCCACAATCGCACGGTTGATGTAACAGATGCGGTGTTGGATAATTGCTAGTGTTCGCAGCGGAAACCCTATGACCTCAAAGCTGATTAGCCTCTACACATCACGCGAGAGAGCAATAAACGGACCAACCGATGAAAGGACAATCATAAAGGTTTTATTAGCTACAATAACTTTGCTCTCAAGGACTTTAAACCAGACCATTTCCTAGTCGTTCATTTACTTCGAGCTCTAAAGGATTCTTTGTTTGAAAGGAAAATAATATTGCGGTTTAAGTTTCAAGCCTTGTTTAGTGTCCATTGTCAAAGCGATGATCATTTAGCTGACAGCGACACCGTGTCAGTTGACTGTAGCTATTTCACACGCATCAAGTTTTAGTATTAGCTCGTTTGTTTTACTTCAGGTGGATATTTTGCATGAGTGGTTTGGTTTGGTCTTTGTTTACGTTAAATAGGGCAATCATTACACACGCACGTTCGTAATGATCAGACCAACTTATAATTTTAAGTAAAGTATAGGTACTTCCAAAAAATTACACCTGTTGTATTTATTTAATATCGATATAGAAATATGAAGTGCTTATTTACCTAAGTAGTTCAGAGTAAATAACTTTACTTCAGACTAACTGGAAGAGAGTCATTAAGAGCAAAGCTAACGTGTGCTCTCTTGCTTCCAGGAAAATGTCAATAGTCGATAAGTAGTAATTACAATTGGCGGAATATGGCCACTTCATGTGAAATTACAATGGCCAGGTTAAAATCAAGAGTTCGGGCAAAATTTTTGTACTACCAGACTAGGAAATATCTTAGAGAGGCCAAATAAGAATAATACTGTGAACTGATTTAGTTTTATTGTGGAATCACGTTAAACACATTACAAGAGTTTAAAGTTAAGTTAAACGATTAACTTCCTGATGAAATAACGACTGGAGTAAACGTAATATTGTAAGACATCAATCACTTTGGTTTCACGACGACACTGATATTAGTTTCATAATCTCTTCCTACATCAGATAATCATCCAAAAAAGCCGGAGACATGACATAATGGCAAACTGCTATAGATTGTTAAGAAAGAAGGCTCGACAACTTTCTCTGTGAACGAGTGTTCTCAGTCTGCCACCGGAAACGCATTTGTTTGCGCACGCGTCACTCGTATGAACTACCAAGAAATAATACGTCGACTTCCTCAGTATTTAACGAATATTATAATTTAATTTACATAGCTTTTATGAAAGATCGTAAAGCTGCAAGCGTTCATCGAGAATATGGCTGAGACGTATGACTTACAGGATGTTAGAAGATTTAGTATGAGTAATACGTACGTTATGGCCGTGCTGCCAAGGAGCTATTATATTTATCTACACGCTGAATGAATTATAGGAGCTCATGAATGAAACTGAACAAAGATAAAAAGAGGTCACTTCTTCCGCGAGACTGAATACATTCATTCATATAAAAAGAAATCAATCATAATCAAATGAATAAACTATTCAAAGTATTGTGCTGCACACGCGAACGCGGTGACTTAGTAGAATTGAGTCGTACGGTATAGTTCTCACAAGTCACGAAGTCTCTGCCTTTGCCATTCAACGCATGAATAACACTTTTGTCGGCCGAGGGCTCGGCGCGGGCATGGCGGCCGCGAGGGGTTGCAGATGTGCACAGAATTATTTCAATGCCCATTTAAAAACCATTGATCATTCGTCTTCACTGTCTTTATTCGGTCTGACTTTTTAATTTATTTATAGCTGACTGTTTAGGCCTGGCGTCGTTTATCTCATGTCATTGAAACGCTTTGTCCGGATTATTTAGTTTCCTGGCGCAGCTACTATTTTTACTAGAAACTAAATATATTCTGACAGATTCTAAGTTAAACTTATACAATCTGAGTAGACGTTAGACATAAATATATAAGTTTAGGCGTATAATTATTATCAGTATTGTCGTATTATGTAGATTAAAGCATGTCGCTGTAGGTACTCCAAATGCCTTGCATAATTTTATGTTAATTTCTGAGACTAAATCCGACATTTGAGCAACACTCTGTAAAAGTAATTCGAGTGAATGAATTTCTACTTTGTATTCTGTACGAGTCTTGAACTTCGTGTATGTACATAATATTATGTTTAGATATAATGAATTGTTAGATATAAACTGGTTCTTGAATGGGTACCACGTACGATACGAGTGTGACGTGCAAGCCAGCTAAAATCTACTATAATGCTACCTAAATAAGAATGTAAAAACGGATACCTATGCAAAACACCAAAATCACGAGTTAGTATTAGATACGATCAGATTATTTTTAGGTATACTTTATGTTTAGGATTTCTGAAACGTCCTGTGCTTTGAGAATATTAAAGTGAACACCACATCTGTGGAAATACTTTGACAGTGACAGCACCTTTATTTCAAGGCAGTAAGATTAACTTTCGCATTTAATGTTTATACTCTCCGCAGACCGCTTTATATAAACAAAACAACTAAGTAACAATAAACAACATTAACAGCATTAAAATATAAACAAACAATTAATATTGGCCTTGACATTTGTCAACTATCACTTTGAAAGTTTTGAGCAGTATGTGGCGGTGACGTCAGCGGGGTAACTGGACCAGTCGGGCGAGTGGCCGCCACTACAGGTGCGCCGGCGACGCGTGCCCGATCACCAGCTGCCGAGCTGGCTCTTACTCGAAAACTATTCAGAAAATTCGCGGTGGAACTTTAAAAATGACTGTTGCACCTTTTTCCTCTGTATTGATAGAGCTTTGGATACGTTTAAATCTTATGCACAAAAAACACCCACACTTGGAAGTTGGAAGATGCAAGTTTGTGGACCACAAAAAAAAATGAGTTTTGAGTAGTTAATTCTGCTATTTTCACTTAGTTATCTTAGTTTAGTTATTTAATTCGAGGTAAAAATACTGTTTATAACTTGCTCATTCCAGGTAGATTTTAGGAAATACAGAGTCAAACGAAAACGACTTTTAAATGGTTATTGCTTCAAGTTGAATTTTAATTTACAAAAATATTCGTATCGTTAACACATTCCTTACATTGCAATCAACAAACGAGCTGCCTAGGCCTGTAATTAAATATTTAGGGCACTAATTGAGGTTCGGCGATGTCCTAATTTCACATGCATTGTAGAGTCTAGATCTCACACTATTTAACCTAACTTATCTACATTTACTTACGTTTCAATTGTGATAAATGTCCTTAAATACAATCTAACCAATTACTCGTTCTGTATGCTACACACAAGACAATATATAAAATCTAGATGATTATTGGAGACTGGTAATATATTCAAAAGTCAGGCGGTGCTTAAATCAACTGCAGCTATTTATGTTATGGAAATAAATCAAAAGGGTATTTATCTCACGTACCAAAACACCATAAATCTGTAAACGACGATGGATATCGGTACTCTTAATTTATTTACCAAACGCATTCCGATTTTGATCGTAATTTGATGCCATATACTGCGCAACCTCGGTCCGTTCCCATGATTACAGATTTGTTGGACTAAAAGCTATCTCAAATTATCACTAGATAGAAATATTCCAAGATTGCCTTAAACTGCATACATACAAGACAAATTACTCCGATCTATTTCAAAATCGTTCGCATATTGCATACGAAAGTTTAGCTCAAAACTAAGGAAGTGTTTCCAAGCAAATAAACATTATAACCAAGACTTAACACTAAAGTTATTAACGAAGAGACACGGGCGAAAAGCTGAAAAGCTTTTAAACATTAATTACTTCATCTAATACTTTCATTACGTAAATTCCATTTCCTTACCATATAGTCACAATTATCATCAATTATTGTTATTATAGTAATTATTTTTTATGCCATAGCTTTAAAACTTGCATTTGTACCGTAATGGAAATTACACAAGACAGCTATAGACGAAGGTCGCTTAATTGCGACAAAATGAAAAATTGTTGGTAATAGTAATCATACGTAAAGTTATTAACATTTCCCAATCACACGACACACCAACAAACGAAAGAGACAATGCCCCTTCGAAGTATAAAAAGGTAATAGACATATTTATGCAATCGATGTGAACAATATACCGGTATTCAGAATCGATATGCAAGATGTCTTCATTGTAAGGCATTGCTTCCAAAGAAACCTTTGTTCATTTTTATTCTCTGTTTGTACGGTTAGGAGGCGACTGGTCGTAAAAGCTTCGTTTAAACACATGTAACATAACATGTTTAAGTTAAAACCCCAGACACATACAACTATAACATAGGATATGATTGAAAAATAAATATTTGTAAATGTTACTTTAATCGTTAAGTAAATAGCAATCGACCTCACCTTGAACGCGATACAAACTCTGATTAATCTAGACTAAGTTGTCTGACTCATATAAGTGCACACCTGTTTATACTTAAAACTTAAATACTGTATTAAGAAATCGTAAGCTTTTACAGATAAGTAAAAGTACATATATTTTCATTTTATCCTTTACGGTAGCCAGTGAGCAATCCTTGTGTAACTTATGTGCGCTGGCCTGCTGCCAGGCTCCGCTTTCCTAATTAACTTTCTTCGTTGCACGCACGAACATTCACAATAAAACTTAGCTTGCACATAAATAGCACTTAAGATATTGCGACTGGAAATTGTCTATGCTCTATGCGTTCAGACAAAAGTAAATCTCCAATAAGGTAGCACAAACATCTCAAGTCGGCCTGATATTCTGTATAGAGATACCAAAAAAATATTATGATTTGATTATGGCAATGAGCCTAAAAATAACATTATGTGTGCGTAACTCAACGTACGAAGTCGGCCGACTTTGTGTAACTGTATTCACCGGGTTACTCCAAAATCCACGACCGCATATTATCATTATGACATAATTAGATACCGTAAACTCTATTCCGCATCCGATTGTCTGTGAGTTTCTCACACAAATTGCTAGTTATTACGCGAAATTGCAACTACGCTAGTAGGTGACCGTCCTGTTATTTTTTCTATTTAAACTTCTCAATATTGTTACAAGTTCGTTATTTAACCTCTTAAGAAATATTTATTCGTAATTTTTATAGGTATTAAATTTTATATTTTTTTTATTAGTATTTTTAATGCAAATATTGTGTGCCATTTACTTTTGAACCTGTTTAAATTCGTTTTTTTTTTATTTCTTAGCATTTTATGTCCAACATTTTATGCGCAGTTTAATTTGTTATGCATTTTGTCTGCACCAGGCAACACATATAATCGCCATGTTTTTATTTTTCATACTAACGCAGGTGTATGTCATGCGAATTAAAGAATTATACGCATGTTGACCAACATAAATGGATATTTTGCTTTTATTGAAAACAAGTCTAAAACTTTCGACATTCTGACTTCTAAAGTTGTGAAACTTGTATTTTAATCAAAACGTCGTGTAGTGAAATGTTGAATCCTGTGCTTGCTTCACTGCTGCACGCAAAGTGTTAAGTGCATGCGCAAGCGGCTTCCTTCAAGACGCGGCTTACAGGAAGGGCAAGCTCATTAGAAAGTATAAGCAAACGATTGCATCACATACATAACAGGACAAGGATGCACCCCGGCTGATCGAGTCTAGCAACATTATTGACGTTATAGAGTTGAGATTCCATATAAGAAACGCGCGAGAGCATGTGTGCTTATAACTGCGCAGGATTTACTTCAGCTACTGAAGCTTGTTATTGAATTTAATAGCCTCCATCTTATAGAGGGCTCGATTTATATCTGATGGCGATCATAATTCGAACGGATAAACGAGTCTGTTAATGTTCGGTAGAAGAAACATGCAACATTAAGGATGTAGTATCGTGCTTAGTGCAAACATGTCGTAATTAACCAATGAGGATGTTAGAATGATATTTGAGTGGAGTATAAGATAAGATTACTTGTAGTAATAACTTGACATCGGTTCTGATTGGTTTGTAACAAGTTGTGCAGACAGCATTCCTGGACATCTATCGGTAAAGTGTCTGGTGGTGACTTGATGGAGTCAACTCGCAGGAAGCCGACATAAAGTAATTAGTGCCATTTACAGCCACTTGTTGCTTCACATACATATTGATGATCTGTTTTAATTATGACGTCGATACTCATCGACTCTACTTATGGTTTTTGAATTGTGAATGGGAATTGATTTAATTACTGCAATTAAAATGTTTTATTCAACTAGTTTTACCTCACATTGCTTACGATGTTGTGGGCTATCGCTCATGATTTTATGTAGATCGATCATTTTTGAAACAGGATGCCGACAACAGCTCACGCGATGCCGCTGCCTTTCTTTTGAACACTGTCGTTTAAAGAAAGAGCAAAACTAAGCCAAAAACAGTCTATTTATCATTTCTTACAGGCAATATGTTCTAACATATTTACTCTGTTGTATGTCACATTTCAAACCAATTAGCAACAGACCAGAAACGAAACAACATAGCAACACTGAACACAACTTCGATTTGAGTGTTATTAGTTCACAAATCAAGCCTAACAACAATAGGTACATAAACATGATGAATCACTGGGCTAAATCATATTGAGTAAATTCTCTGCAAGCAACAGATTTTCGTCGGCACAATGCGGTGTAAATCAACGCAAGTTTCCTTGTTTTGGTTCGTGACGCAGAGGTGATCGATCTCACGGTGGTCATGTTTGAAAACATGAAAAAAGTGGAGACAGTCTTTCAAACAACCCATCTTTATATCATTGTGGATTTATGAAAGATATCATGTTTTAGATGTTTGTGGAACGGGTGTGTTAGCGTTAAACTGCAAGTATTTTTCCGGTATGTAACATTTGCTTACTTAGGAATTAGGATATGCATTTAACTAATGTAGTTTTTTCTTAACCCGTATTCGCTGCAATAGTTTGTAAACTACGTTTTTTTTTAGGCATGATACATACCTAATGATTATTATTCAATCTTTTATCGCTTGTTAAACCTACATTTAGCACATAGCATGGAACTTTATAGGATGCTAAGGTTGACAATTGACACCGATAAAAAAAAAAGTTTCACATGAATCTGTTAGTTTAAAGCTACATTAAAAGATCTATACGTTACAAGCACGACAAAACATCGTAAAATATAAACAGCAATGACCCCTTAACTTTCTCACGGATTGTAAAATACTTGTTTATATGGTAAGCCACGTACCGTAGCTTTTAGCTCTTTTTAACAATGAATGCACTGACGGTTGTTATTAATGTTTTCGACTCGGTAACAATGTCACGAAAACGCCATTCCATAATCGTACAATTCACAAAACTAAGTCGGCTTGTAAATTATCTGATAACCTTGAAAGCTAACGGCTAACGCTTTGGAACTACTCATTCTTAACGCATTCGATACAAAATGGCAGTAAAGTTTTTTTTAACACGACAGATTTAATTCAAACTTTGTACACTTATCAAGAATCAGCGACAATATAATAATTTCATAGGTTTATCTCATTATCCTGATTAGGATCACCAGGATTAAATAAAAAAAAAAAAACTTTATTTTTTTTTTAAGTCCACAAAGCAATACGTTTGAATTCAGACAGCACGTATTGCTACTAGGACTAAAAAGTTAAAAATAAATATAGTTTAAAAAAACTAAAAAACACGCTTTTAAAGTACTTCTAACTAAAAAAGTGAAAAATAATTCCTAAGTAAGCTGGCTAATTCCTAAAAGCGTGGGGCGCTCTGTGCCATATTTTTCGTCTATCGAGCAACCCACGCTTTTTCACAATAATACTAGTGTTTTTTGTTCATTACCAATTTCAGCTTACTTAGGAATTATTTTTCACTTTTTTATTTAGAAGTACTTTAAAAGCGTGTTTTTTAGTTTTTTTAAACTATATATATTTATTTGTTTTAAATTCGTAAGAAATACTTAGTACCATAGTTTGGTTCGTAATCCGTTTCTCATTTAATTTTGTGTTTCTCATTTACAAATAAAAAAAATATTAATTAGTTAACACATAAATAGAATTAAAGATTTTCCATCTCCAAATACGATAAATCAACGTGTCTGGTAAAGTAGGTCTTTTGCAAGAAACGATTATTGATATTATGATTTTGTTCTATATTATACAGAAATCGATTTGTGAGGTATTTAGCTCTAACTACAGTTTATATACTGATCTCATAACCTACAAACATCAAGATTGCGCTTCACTGTTTTATAGATGATCAAACGAACTTACCTGATGTTCGATCATTATTATATGAAGTGTCTCGTTCTCGATACATGTTATTAACCATGCAGCTACCTCGCGTTGGCTGGCAACTATACGCTTTTTCAGACTCAAAAAGTATATGGTAACACTGGCTTTGCTCTCCTGTCAAACTTCATTCCTTTAGAGTCTCATAGGTTATCTCAATTTTACCTAAGGGTGGGATGGGTAGGGAACATGTATCGAGAACGAGACACTTCATATAATAATGATCGAACATCAGGTAAGTTCGTTTGATCATCTATTATACTCAGTGTCTCGTTCTCGATACATGTTATTAACCATGCAGATGTTCAGAGAGATGGTAAAGTTGAGATAAAACATAAAATAATTAATTAGGTATGTTATATACATAAGTACATGCATGCACTTGTGCAGTCAACTCTTAATAGTTAGATGCAATCAATTAACCAAACTAAACTTGAGTTTCTGCTTTGAATTATAATAATAATAATAAATAAATGCGGACATCATCACATACATTGCTCTGAACCCAAAGTAAGTAGCTAAAGCACTTGTGTTATGGAATTCAGAAGCAACGAAGGTACCACAAACACCCAGACCGGGAGAAATGAAGAAATTTTTTTTTTTTTTTTTTTTTTTTTTTTTTTTTTTTTTTTTTTTTTTTTTTGGTTTCTACATTGACCCGTCCGGGGATCGAAACCGGGACCTCAGAGCTAGCGACACCTTGAAACCGGTGCGTACGCCACTCGACCACGATTCCACGACTCCTTAATCAACAATCCTAGTAGGTAACACAATGTTACAAGATAGCCAGTATTATTGACAGAAAAACAATCAATGTCTTAAGACTCTTCATAGCAATCCTGTGAACATAAGTAACCAGTATTAAGTTTAAATTATTTTGCATTAAGCACAACAAAACCTGGCTAAACTGCTAAATAGAAAAATACTAATCTTGCTATTATTTATCCAGCAGTCTGTGTAATTACATCTAGAACAAAATCTTTTGTCTTAACCATAGGTGTAATGGTATGGCGTGTACTATATGCCCTGAAAAAACATTAGCATCAATACCGCCTACCGAAACAGTACTTTCTAATCCATCTTCTACTAGTGACTGGAGACAGAAAACCAATTTAACTATGTGTGAATGTTCTTCATTCAAAAATGTGATATACTTAGGTAGTTTTCTTTTTTTTTTTTTTTTTTAACTTGTTTCAGTTGTTGCACTGCATAGGTATATAAATTATTTAAAGTATTCTATCTCTAGAATCTTAAGTAAATATTAGGCTGAGAAAATCTCAATTGATCCAAAAAAGCTAAGTAAAAATTTGGCTGCATACAGCCCATTGCCGGGTTTTTAAACTTATCAGTAATGATAATATTGGCACAATCTTAACTCAACTTCACTTAACCCATATTCAGTCATCTATTTATTTTAATAAACATAAGTAAATTATATTTTAATGAAAGAATTTTGTGCCCACTGTGTCTTGCCTAGTGCAAGCAAAAAACCATCAGATTCTTGGTGAGGCTACCAAGACTTACCTAACCATTTCCCTGTCCTCATGAGTCACATGAACACTTCCATTGTTTAACTATTGTGTCTATTGGCGGGACAGTTAATTTGTTAATATTATATTAAGAATTTGATGTTGTGATTCACTTGAAATTTTATTTGGATCCTATGTTATATGACAATTTGAAAATAGTGGTTTAAAATTCACCATATATATATGAAGCTTATCCCTAAAATAGGCATTCTTATGTGATCCCCTCCCCCAATTTTAGAGCCTATTAGCAAAGGGGCTGACTTATGAGTAAAGCACTATAAGCAGAGCCTGGTATAAATACTTTGTTAAGAATGCATAAATCATGGCAAAAGTGGAGTGCCATAGGCCATAGGTCCATACTATATATTTTTTTTTTTTTTTTTTATATAGATGGTCCAGCAAAATTTATAACACTTGAAAATTTGATGTTGGTGATTAGCGTCTATCATCCACGCTTGCCTGATAAGGATTGCAGCAATCAGAGTATGTGTGCTGTATAAAGAGTAATTTAATCTCTGGAGGGAGAACTTAAATAGTTCTAGTCTATACAATTCAATAAACATATATTAGCTTTGATGTGAGCATATTCAACACCGGAGATGCTCCAAAGGTTGTGAAGGCCAACGGTATTAGTTGCCGTTAAATGAGTTCGACTTTATTATTTTAATTTGAATAGATAAAACCCATATAATAAATATTCTTGCCACATCAAAGTAAAAGTATTAAGAACCTCTGGACCTGGAATTTTCCAGGAGGCATAACATATATACATTTCATATTAATTAGTATGCAGTATAAATTAAGTACCCTTTATAAGAATTTCTAAGTTCAAATATAATTTGCAAGACTATTTTATTATTAATTTCCAACCTATTATTCATTCTGTGGGATTTTTCTTAAGTCTTTTGTTTTATTTAACTTAATTTGGATTCAAAAAACCAAATATCTCTATCCTTAGTCTACAGCCATTTATGGATGATGATAGATTAAATATGGGTGCTGAGTGCCACACATTCCCTTAATACAGGATATTATACTTTCGTTCCTCTTGAACTTCTTGTAACAGAATGTCAAGGTATTGCTTATCTCTTGGAAATCTTATATTGCTAGGGATATTATAAGCTATTTTAATTTTGTAATATTGGATGTTATCTCTATCTAGTGTATTTAAATATTAATCAAATACACTCTAATGTCCTTGAACTCAGTTGTTCTTGTAAACATAAATCGAGCACTTCTGGAGGCTTCAAAATCAAAAATTATTTATTTAACTTAGGCTACAAAGTAGCACTTATCAAACGTCAAAAACTATTACAAAAGAACAGCATCCTAGGGGCTTTGCTTCTCAAACCATCCTATGTAATATTTAAAACAATTATTTTAATAAACAGTTTTGACATTGTTGTACATGCTGTACATGTTATTTGATAATAAATAAATCAATTACTTAGCCCATCACTATAGATCCAGCTTTCTATCTGAATGTTAGTATACTTTAACTACATCATGTCAGTCAATTACTTATTGATAATTATGGTTTGCTTAATTTGTAAACAAGCCATAGGTATATACAATAACATGTGTTAGCATGTCTGTTGTAACTAATTTTCCAATTAACTTTTCCAGATTATAAAACAAGTTTTTAGAAACCAAATATAATGATAAGTTGTTTCTTGCATATTTTTTCCCTGTAATATGACTAATAACTAAAGCCTATATCAAATTAGGAAGTCTAGATACTGAACTGACTAGTAACCTTACTTATCTTAGACATGCCACCACATTTGCATAATTTTACCCAATTATTTGGTGTATATTACAAACCCTATACCATAGGGTATTATAATTATAAATTATAATTTATCATAGTATGATAAATTATATATTTAAAATTATATAATTTATCATACTGATAAAATAGGTACTTTCCACAGTGTGGATTAACTTTTACTAGAATGCATATGATTCTTATTAACCAATCATACAAATTAATCAATGTACTACTGCTGTCATTGACCATTGATATAGTCCATCATCTTGAAATAAGCTGTATCTACAACCTTATTTATTTATATACATTATTTATCTATTTATTTTTAAGTAATCCTGTTTGTATCATGGTTTTGACGTGTGATGTTTTGTGATGATTTGGTCTATGTCAGGATATAATAAACCTCAATATTAATAAATTTCTGAATGCTGAATGCATATATCAGAATCTTATTCAGCTGATTTAACTGAATTTGATGATGACACAAAATTTTGGTTGTATTACTTTACCAAAGTATATAAATTCATAATAAAGTGATTAATGGCAAAACTCCTCATTGTAGCCTCACGGACCACATACTAGTAAAGGATCTCTTCTACCTATCTCATAGGTGATAAAGTCCAATGATCACGTCAGAGCCTCTCGTACCCCATACGTGTATGATGTCCAATCTAGTATCTTGCTAGCCTTCCGGCGTGACTTACCCCTATGTGGGAACACCAGACATCTCCTGCAAGGCCTTGGTTTTCTTAGCACTGGACTTAAGCCTTGAGGACCAGATCTTCTTCTAATGAAGGTGACCTTGTGACTTTCCATTTGATTGTAAGTTTCTTTATAGATTGGCCACTTTGTTGGCATGTCTTCAACACTTTAATTGTATTTTTATCGTAGTTCCATAAACATATTAGTATTCAGATTTAAACATCTCCATCAGGATTTTACTTGTTAGTAGTGAGATCAATGTCACTTGGTCCTCAGATACATTTTATAATAATAATGATTACACATTACTTGTAATAATATGATGCCCAGTCAGTTATAGTTTTTATTTTGTCTCCGTTGATTATGTTGTCTTGAACTGAGGCTGATATATCCTGTTTGAGCTTGAGTTTATTATAATGAACAGTTTTCAGTAATTGCTTGTTCCACCAAGTTTATCTATTGTCGTTCTTTGAAACCAATGATTTCTATTGCTCAGTTTATAACCAATGAGGTTAACATTTATTGTCTTATACCATATTCATAGGCTTATCAGACAGAGGCTTGTCCAGTACATGAACACTGCACTCATAGTTAGTGTTTCTGAGGTTTAAACAGGATTATCCATTGTAATCTGTATTATAATACAGTTCTTATAGGTAATGCAGCCTGGGCAAGTGATTAATGACAAAACTTCTTATCGTAGCCTCACGGACCACATATAAGAGTAAAGGATCTCTTCCAGCTATCACGTAGGTGGTAAGAGTCCAATGATCACGTCAGAGCATCGCGTACTCCATACGTGTCGACCGGTACGGGGTCCTCCCCGGATCTCTTCAACCTATTTCGTAGGCGATAAGAGTCCAATGATCACGTCAGAGCATCGCGTACACCATACGTGTCAACCGGTAACATTAATCACAAGACAACTTTTTACTATAAAGGTGCTGTATCACTCCTATTATTTGACGAATAGTCATCCTTCTGAACAACAACGCTTACTTTGCGTTCGATTTTATATATTTTATACTCGTAATACTGTAAAATACTAATACTTTTTCAACAAACACAAAGATACGCAGTATCAGTTGCCACGCTAACGAAAAGAATGAAGTTTGACAGGAGAGCAAAGCCAGTGTTACCATATACTTTTTGAGTCTGAAAAAGCGTATAGTTGCCAGCCAACGCGAGGTAGCTGCATGGTTAATAACATGTATCGAGAACGAGACACTGAGTATAATTGCAAGTTAATCGTCAACCGCTTACATACATTACACATATTTCTACTACACATCTAATCGAACTACTAAATTGCAAATAATACATGTTTTTATTAAGGAAGTAGTTGCAAAGCATGCCCAAAAATCTAGTGTAGGTACGAAAGAATGGTTGTTTCATTCTGTCAAACACAATTTTGAACCATTAAAAAGCCATTGAAACATTTTAATGGCAGTTGCCGTTTTTAACAAAACGAAAAACATCATAATTTTTTGTTCACACGGAAATAATTACCCTGACCGTAGTACACTTGTAATTACATCTTAAGTTGTAAACTTATGGCTTTATAGCAGTATAGTGTATTGATGTTATCTAATTTACAGGTGTCTTCATTTAATGGGCCATAGGAAAGGTAGTTATCGCTGTGTTTTGAAATCTTGAAGACACCTAACCGGATAAATCCGGATCGTTGACTTGTACATGATGGCTGCTCGCTATCTGTTTGTATCGCTGCTTATCTGCTCCGCTATCCATCGGATTTGCATGAGCCAACAATCGCCCTCTATCGCTACCGGTAATTAGAAACTTGCGAGTAACGGTAACCAATTTGTAGGTAGCGCTCGTACAATATAAAAGCTTCGTTGCCTTCCGCGTTGCTGAATGCTAACACCTAACAAGTTTTTCTACAATTACAGCTTGATGGCACATCCAACTTCGTTCTTTGCAACATAAATGAAAAAAAGCTCTGCATTAATAATAAGTCCTGCAGAAAAATATCTGTTTCAACAACATGAACAAATAATAAATCTAGTGTTATATAAATCGGTGTTAGATCAAGATCAAACGCAATTCCTTGTAAGGTATGTAAGTAATGTTACGTGTGTTATGATAAGTACCTTTACGGTCTATTATGCTTGCCTTCCGATAGCCAGTTCTGTTGTCGTCGCAACTATGACAATGCTACTAGTGATTGATGCGATAGTAATTTCCCGCACACCGTTGCTCGTATCGGATACGAGTCGGATTGACGGCGACCACACGGCGGTACAACGCGACTGCTCTATTCGCCGTGCTCCTAATCACTATAATTGAGCGTTATCACAGCATCGCTTCCGGGATGCTTGCACTTAACTGCGAATAAATTAGTCTACACGTCACTTACCATTGCTGCTGTCAGGTAGCGAGTACAATACTCCGCACAGAGTGGCTGAAGCGGAAGCAGCGGTTGTTCGCGCGGCTTCGTCACCGCATTCTCCAGACTCAGTTTGCGCCGGTTCAAACAAAGCGAGATCTAGTCCCTCCATATCACTCCGGTTTGACACACCGTCCTCTTCCGCCACTCTATCACAAAAATGTTCGGGCGAGTCGACATCCTTAGGACTACGACTACAGACACCGTCACTCAATGGATCGCAACAACACGTGTCCGAGAAAGGTTCGAAGTCTCTACAGTCGAACTCACATCGCTCAAAACTGTCGCAAGTACATGATGATAATGCATCCGAATCAGACTCGACAAGGAATACATCATTGCTTTGCACAACGTCTTTGCGAGTAGAATCAGTTTTTGCTGAGATGTAAAACACACTGGAAGTATATGGCACTTTATGAACCTGTAATGTCACATTATCTGTCAATTTTTCATTTGTGTAAGCAGGATCATCGGTTTCCGACACGATGTCGTCGATCTGAGGGCGAAGGTCTTCATACCGGGCAAAACTGGAGGTATCGGTGAGGTTCGAGGAGCGGTCTACAGAGTACACGTCTGCATAGGGATCTATGGAATCGCTTTGCAGAGCTGGTAATCTGTAGGGAGCGTGGTGCGCGCGGGCGCCGAGGAAGATGGTGGTGTAGGGGCAGGTGTGATGCGGGCGGGTGCGGTCGGCGCGGCGCGGGTAGCTGGCGGCCAGTGGGTCCAGCATGGGCGCCCCCTCAGTGTCTATAAACGCCTCGTTGGTCGAGAGCACGTTGTATCGCCAATCCGGCATTGCTGATCACAACCATCACTTTACGGCGACACAAAATAAAACTGTTGTTGTTTTATCACAAGGTTACGCACACATCCTTATCACGTTATGTCACTTTCATTTGTTCAACCTAAACAGAATAATTGAACGCTTTTACTACTGTCAGCGTCTGCAGCTGTACAAACACGGGTCAAAGTTTTACGGACATTTCGCTTTATTAACACAGTTGTTTACATGTTATTGCTAAAATAGTTTGTTCACCAATTTGTTTTATGTCACTATATTTTTTGCACCACGATGATAGATAATTAAATATAGAGTTGCACAGTGATCCAGTTTACATTATTGACTTAGGTGGTGACAACATAGTACTATCTACAGAGTTCTAGAGAGTTGAGCTCTATCAAAATCCCATCACCGCTATTTAAGTGTAAAACGCAGCTTTGAATGATACGAGTGTTATGTGGGTCACCACGGAGTAATAAAACTAAACACATGTATGCATATAACATGCATACGGCACGAACACTGATAACGTTATATATAACCGTAAAGAACTATAGAGCCATTGATCCTATATTAACTTCAAACAAAAATCAAAGGATCTATTTATATCTAGTTCCATTTCAAATGTTACTATATATCAGCCACTTTAAAGAAATAATGACCGTGCTTTGGGATTATGAACCTTAATTCAATGACTAACAGTTCAGTTTCCATCACATTCAAATTACTTTTAGGCCCTTTTCGGTAATATTTGTCATTCTAAAATGAACTTAAACACATGTTGTCAAAGTTGATAATTGCGTAATTAGTAATAACGTTTAATTCTCTTTCCAGATTGGCTTTAGTATAGTTAAAATAGGTAATTTATACGAGGCTTGTATTAAAGTTGCCGGATGTTAAGACAGGTTGTAGATTTAGTAACTGGTCGAGTACGTTACGGTATCGTATCGACTGGGTCCGTTACGTTTAAATTATTTTGGACTCATGTCCGCTTCAAAACTATTTTACGTGTACAGTCGAGAGATGATCAGTTGTAAGATTTTGACCTTGACAGCATCTTTATGTCAGTGCTATAGAGTTCATTTTCATTGCTTGTTGAAACAACTTACGTGCGGCCTATTGAACATTAGCTTTTATATGGACAAATTAATGTATGGCCTTTTAGATTTTTTTTGTAAATAGAATCTAGTTTGAATCTGACCGGTTTTATTTCCTTTCTCTAAGGAATTTCCTTTGCCACGGATCTTAGCGAATTGTTAAACATATTTTATGTAGCTTTTAACTCTAGAATTTATCCTAAGCAATGATTGGTTGATATCAAAGATGTGCTCCAATTTGGAGAAAACGGTTCCTTAACAAGAACAAACTAAATCGTGGAGTGAGTGTAGCCCCTATAGCCAACATTTGGGATCAATTGAACTCTTTGTTCAAATTAATTGTCATTTGTTAGAGCATTCTTATTTAATCAAACACACTCCTAAATATCCATTACAGTACATTTTAGTTGAATTATTGCTGCAGTCTCACATAACAAGAACATTAACTTAAGAACCTCTTGAAAGAATCTTTTTATCCGAACTGTGCACTAAAGAGCTTTAAAGTTATAGGAATTTAAGTGACACAATCAAAACAAATATTGCTTGTTCTAAAGCTATTTAAAAAGGCATTTTTCCTCCATTAAGCAAATGGAAGTAAGTATAAAGGGTCAACGTCTGGAAGTCGTGCTTAGAAACTGCAATTATTTTGAGAGTACTTTGAGATTGTTATAGCGGCTTGATAATAGGAGATGCGACGTCGTGACCACTTGGCTAGTTCGGGTTCTGTGGTAAAAAAGTTACCGACAAGTAACCGTGGAATATTCCCGCAGAAATCACGAGAACAAACCAAGGAGTTCCATAATACTAACTCTTTTGTCAGAACAATCATAGCCAACTTTTGATCGCGTTACCAAGGAGATCAGATCTAACGCGAACTTACGAAGTCTTCCATTAAGAGCAGTTAAGGCTAAGTGGGTCAAAACTATTAAGAATTTACAGCTTTACATACACTAATTGCGTATTATCACTATACATATCTAAGAGCATCGACTCTACATTTTACATTTTAAATTAAAGTAACATTTGACTGTACAAATAGGAACACTTCACGGATTGTTAAATATTTAATCTACGACTTACTAAGCGTTAAATTGAATTATTTTATTGTAGCGTTAAGATAATTATTTACATGATATTTTTATCTGATTTACATTTGAGAAAAAAAGTGTTTTTGTAATGTGTTGGCGAGTAGGCACGTGCTGGAGGCCCGATATGGCGACAAAAACATCAGTTAACCACGGTCAATGAACGAAAATAAGCGAGCATTTTACTCGTATACCTGCACGCGTCTGATACGAATAGGAAATGCTCTACATCTATCATTAAATAAATCACCCTGTGGAATACAGAGTAAACGTTTTAATATAAATGTGCTTCGCGCTCTGTAGAATGTGCAATCTCAGTTGTTGGAACTTTATATCTCGGCAAGTTATCTACACTAATAAAAGCTTAACTACTGAAAATAATTAATATATTTCTAAAAAGTAATAATTTACAACTGTTAATAAGTATAATTTTTAATTTTCATTACCAATTGTATTGAGTTACATCTACATAAGCCAAACACTGTTATATTTACTTTAACAACATAATGTTAAATTACGTTAAAAATGTCATTAATTTTACCTAAGTTGTATAATACGTTAACTTTGTGATGTAATTTCAACAAAAATTTCGTAAATACTCAAGACGCTTTTTAATTTAGTTAGCAAATGTGAAGTATAACACTGTTACGTAAATGTAATATATGTAATTACGCAAATACAACAATCCTTATTGCGAACTGTGCGAATATCATACATACTCTATGCCCATACAAATATTGCAACAGATTAAACAGAGTATAATACGTTTAAAAACATACTGTGTATATTGGTTTCTTAGATTTACGCGAATGTTAGACATTAAAATAAAACTACTTTTTTACGGATTTTGTCGCGGTTTATTTTAATTTTAGGTCCTGACGTTTCGACACCGTGTGTCTGCCCGTGACCATGATACCATGATGCAAAGGTGTCGAAACGTCGGAACCTAAAATCAAAATAAATCGCGACAAAATCCGTAAAAAAAGTAACATAACGTGTAGACAGCAAGCTTACAGGGGCCTGATTCCGCTATTTTAAAGTCAGTGGGTGGCAGGTTAATGAACGTTCCAGTGTACTTGTTATTGTGCCTAATTTTCGTATTCAGATAAGCCTACAATGAACAGTCAGTGGCAATCCTACAATGACAACAGTGGCAAGTAGGTGTACCTACATTTGTCATTAAACTACAATCATCTGAATACGAAAATTAGGTAGGTGGAACGTTCATTAACCTGCCACCCACTGACTTTAAAATAGCGGAATTGGGCCCTTGTATTCCTTATTTGCCACGCAGTGAGCTATATCAAGTACATACAATTTAAAAACAGGATAAGTTTTACGCGTCATGTCCTCTAATTCTGAACAAATTTTAGGTATTATTTTTGTAAACAAATCTCAACAGACCTCCTTACAAAAATTATGGCATGATCCCTTATCTGAAGGTAAACAATGGTGTTTGAATTTTGATATTATGTTCTCTTAATAATGAGTTTACTATTATTTTAACATATTTATAATTACAAGTGATGCCTAAATACATGGAATTTTGTATTGATAACCGCAATGACTATAAATGGACCTAGTGTTTAAGTACTAGGAACAATGTATCACGTACGATTTACTGGCATCGAAAAACAAATTACGTAGGTGTACTATAACCGTTAAATTGACTTCACATAAACATTAAAGCTTGAAGATAAATAGTTAAGGTTGGATACCGTTTATTTTTCTTTACTTTCTTCCTGTGCCTATTGGATTTGTATGCAGTTGATGAGCATGATACAAGAAAAAATAAAAAATAAACTTACTAGATACGTGTGACTAAAATAGATGTCCATTATTATTTAACCAATAATGTACAAAAAATTGTAACAATTTATTTTTTAAAAGAGTAACCTATGTAGTTTGTTGCCGGCTCTTCTCCATAGGAAGGACACTTTGGAACCGAGCAACTAGAGTCAGTAGATTTTAGCGTAACGTTTCTTGAGCGTCTTTTTTTTGGTTTATATGAAATAAAATCATTTTGGTATTGTCATTTTGTAACATGTTAAAATGTGTAATTTTTTCTGCAGGTAATATGTGAGTCGTTAAAACCATCATATTAAGCGGTATGGATCGAGAGGTATCCCTTTTCCTACCTAAAAGCTGCCAATCAAACATAATCGAATTTACTTATGTAATTGTATTTTTTTGAGCTTATCAAACAATTTGATAACGTTTTGCAGTTTCTACGAATTTTGAGCTTTACTTGACTTACATTACACAAAACCTAGCAAATAGTATAAAAATATATCTTCGAAAAATAAAATTTTAAATGTATAGCTAATCACTATCTATCAAATACCTGACTCAATCCATGCGATATGGCACTTTCTTTTTTTATAGATTTCTCGCATCTAACGACAACCATACGTCAAAATTTTGCATGAATTCGAAATGTCAAGAAAGTTGGTCAAGACAAAGCGGGCTCTTTGAAAAGCTCCCGAGAGGTTTAACGCGGGCTAGAAGCATAGACTATAGAGTGTAGTGTAGATACTGCATGGCAAGTAGCGGTGAGAGTTGCACCGACTATTGGGGATTATAAACCAGGTTTGTTGGCATCGCCTGCTCCTAGCAACGGAGATCGATACTTTATAGCCACGCTACCCGTCCTTACGGGCCTATCGTAGACTACTTGGCCGCAATAAAAAAAAAAAACAAACTGTTCACTCTCTTAGTAGTTGATAAATAGTTCCAGGGAACTTGTGCAACCTCAATACTGAGAAGGAACCTACTTAGGAAAACACTTAGCAAAACAAGGATAGCAGGAAAATGGTAGTGCAATAAATACTTCAGTACTAATTTTACTGTTCTGAATTCCAGAAATTTATGAATAACATTTTATCCTTTATGGGTAAATGCCGGCTTAATGAAAAAGCTTTTTCCTCAATGTCATACAAGTAACTCAAAATTCTTATCTACAACTGTCTTGTTATTATTTATAGAATATAACTTATTTTATTTTTAGATATCTGTGAAAGAAATCTAAAAAAAGGGTTCCCAAACTTTTATGTAGTCTTTTATGTATGGTTACAGCCGTTACAGGTAAACAAACTCTTAGTTATGGTAAATATACTAACAAAATAAGAAAACTAAATGACATACATATTTTTATAAATAAGTAAACAAACCATAAGATTAGCAATCAATTACACAAACTAATTACTATCTTCTTCAGGTAAATCCGTAAAATGACACGTGAATATCAGACGCCAACAGTAGTAAACAAACACCCGAATTGGAATAAATCCTACCAAACGCATACACTGAACTTGACACTGGATATGCCACTATCCAATTGTATTTGACAATCGAGAGCTAACCGATTGTGAACGATTCTCGACTCTGACCGTTTGATTCGAATGTAATTCGTTTCGTTGATCACGCGCGGGACAGAGGTGCGCGTGGCGGATCGCGCTCGCACCGACTGCGGCTGCGCGGAGGGCGCACGCCAGCGCCATCAGAATCCGTCCGCAGCTGGTCACAAACGTACGAACCGTTACCGCAACTTACAAACAAATCCCATTTCATACATACATATTCATCGTTTCATGACAACTATTAAACATGCACAAAGGATTTGAATTGAACTCTATCTAGCAAACAGTAGCGGCTGTCGTCACTTTTTAAAACAAGTTTCGCGCCTAGTTACACAATTGGGTAGGGATTTACAGGGGCTCGATATTACACAGGGCTTTTATATCCAGAGATTTATAATGCTCACATTCATAATACTGTAATATCATAGGGGTTGACACAATCCCCACAATCTTGTCTATCAGTAGTGTCAAAAAGTTGTATTTTTTATGTCGTAGTTTTACTAGTTCGCACACAAGCGTTACTTTATCGTTGATTTCGAAGTATAGACCGGTTCCTTTCTTATGTATTTGCATTTGACCGCGGGATTCAACGAGTTGAGACAACAGTGCTTGTTAAGCCGAGATAAAAATAGTACAAACAAATGAACATGCAGGGTGAGCAATTTCACAGTGGGCATTTATAGCAGTTGTGCAAGGAAATTGTATTTTGTCGCTTAATAGAGCTTAATTGACAAGTCAAAGGTCTCTTATCCTGGGCCATTATGGTGCGACGATTACTGACACGATATTGTACCATTACCGTCCACACTCCACGTACCATGTTTACTAATTGCAAAATAATATTATTGTCTTGGCACATATGCTCATTTGCATAAGGCTTCTTGAAATCGCTCTCTTATTTAGTAGATAATGCGAAAGAGATCTTTTATTCATGATATTTGTATATTAACGTAACTTGTTATTTTAATAATATTGTATATCAAATATAAACCAGTGTATTATTAAGACAACAAGAAGTAGAGCTTTTTGTAGAGTCACATAATTGACCTTATTTTCGTGTTTTGACAATTTTTTAGCACACCATTGCTGTTTATACAACAACATAATAACACATCCAACTTCTTAAGTAGCAATATTCTTTTAACTAATACACATTATGTGTTTAGTAATAGATCGTCATCAGATCTCCAAATAACTTAGTTCAGAGGATCATCGAGATATCCATCTTTCTCACGGGAAGCGATTGTTTGCGATCGCTGGCAGATGGTTACCCGTCATTGCTCCGTCAATATTGAAGTTTACAGTAGGTCACCTATGTAAATAGTTCAATACATGTTATTATGTTGGTCACCCCTGTTTGGTGATATGAGAGGTGAGCTTAACGTGACAACGTAAATAATAATACTTCGTCTTCAACCAAAATCAAAAAGCTTTGATGATGATATAAAATATTGAAAAAAATAAAAACTGAGTAGAATTAGCTATCTTCAATATTTGAAATATTTTCAGTCTAGGTGGCATTATAAGATTGCACCCTGTATATATAATGCTTTTGGAAGATTTTAACAACGACATTAATTTGTTCCATTTTTACTTAACAAATTCTACGTCAAAGAGTCACGTACTACGAAAGTTGCCGACGTTTTCCATCTAAAAGCACAATTAGATTAGGATTATTTTTAAATGAAATAAAATATTTTAAAATAGCAAATTCGAATCACGTAATTGAAATGAAAGTATATAAAACAACACAATACGAATAGATTTTGTATGATTCACTGCTGTTGCATCGAGGGAGCTTTTTCAGCTTGGCTAGGTAAAAAAGATTTATACAAATGACATAAAATAAACAGACGCAAAAAGAAAAAAACAATTCAATCGTCGAACAATCGAACTTTGTCGACATTGGAACGTGATATTTTTTAAATTAGCAACTTTCGAGATAAACATAAAAGAGGCGACCCAAAAAAAAAACAAAGCTGTAATTATGGACTTGACATCATCGTCATTAATGTCAATAGAGTCGTCTTAATTTGACATTCCTAGCTATTAGGTCAAGTTGTCCGATCGTCGTTTGTTTAGTGTTTATTACACCTCCAAGTCAATTACGGAGGAATCATTATTTTTGCTCAATTGCTTTCCCGGCAATCGATGTGGTTAAGGTTATTGTTGTTTTTTAAATGTTTTTTTATTATGTCAATTCCAATTAATTAAGAAATAGTTAACCGCTATGACGAAGCGAAGACGAAACTGGGATTTGATTCAGTAGGTTCATTAAAAAACATTGAAAATCTTAGTTTCCAAGAAGGAATAAACGTACTATGAGTATGCCTTTGTTAACCATTATGGATTGCTGAAAAACATAATACATGAAGCATGGACCCTACTTAACAGCTACGTAGCTAAGGATCTGAATTTGGCACAAACACAATGTATTTCTTTCCGCTATATAAAATAAGCCGATGTGACCAATCCCCAATAATACTTGTCCGACATTTCATGTACCGCTTTCACAAACATCAATATTTTAGGATTAAACCTATCTAAGGAAGAAATCAAAGAATATAACATCGAAAATAACTGCACAAACAAATGAACGTAGGCGTACTCAGTGCGAAAATGATTATCGCAGTTCCTCAACCCAACACCAATTAGTATGAACAATAACACCCACAGGGACTAAATAGCTTTAGAAATCAAATGTAAATGTCGTTGACCTAACAGACAAAGCTAGAATGTAATAGATCTGCTTCATGTTATGTTCGCATTTTTGACATTAACTTTTAACATGTGGTTACCAGATGGTCTAGTACAATTTGGTACTCTATCTAGACTCAAAATTAATTATGTGCTGATACCATAATAAGGTTTTCATGAAAGCATCTCCATAAAAGTGATGAAAAGGTTATCATATATTATTATGTTTCGCTAATTTTCTTTGAACGAAAATTCGGGAAAATTAATATAACTGAAAAAAAAGTTAAGTTTTTTTTCACTTAAACCAATATTTACAATAGTATCGAAAATTTCTACATGTCTTTAATTTTTGTGTCCCGAAACAAAAATAAAATGTATACTTGCCCAATTGCATTTTCCAACAAATACGTATTTTATACATACAGAACTGAGAAGCGCCACCTATCGCCAAATAGACACAACAACATTAAACATTGAAAAGCGCCATCTAGCAGTCATGTTTATAGCTGTAACGCATTTGTTAATATAGTTCCGCTACTCACTTTAAGATGGCGCTGTATCCCTTCTATCTTAACTGTTAAGTTTGTTTCGAAAAAGTTAAATAACTTTTAGATAGTTAAGTTACTATTATTCAAAAAATTATATTGTACGTAAATGTAACACAGAACCTACTTCGAAAATAAAAATGAGTTTCTCTATAGTAGCTATAGTGTACTTAAACTTCAGGGTGATTTATTTACGGTATTTTTTTTTTTATATTTAATTTACCTACTTAGTACTGTCAGGACTACTATTTACACAACCTACTTTTTCATTTATGAGGTACATGCTGAATGTTTTTTTTCTGAAATATAACGCAGTTTTTACTAATAAAATAATGTTATTAAGTCACCGCTTATCAGTAGGTAAAATAGGTGTGTATATTAATCAAGATAATATTACTCATATTTTCTAAAAGATATATTGTTGTAAATTACAACCGCTAACTCTAGCTGACAAGTAACTCAAACATGATGTCCTAAGAGTTTTCTTTCTTACGACATGGATAAAATATATTTTTACTATATCAAAAAATAAAACCTGTGTTAGGAGCTCTAAATACAGGTTTTATTTCTAAATTTTCGCGTCAATTTTCAATGCTGTCCAAGGATTTGATTTGCAGCGCGAGGGGGCAGGAAAAATATTATTTTTAGACGGTTTTTATTTTTGCATATCCTTTTCTGGACAGGCGCCTGTCACACCCTTGTCTGAACAGTTTTTTTTCAACACGAATAGATAAAATTATTTGTGGAAATGGAATAAATAATACGTTTGGGTGTTGTTACATTTTATTTCTTTTAAATAAAATAACTTGTAAAATAACAACACAAAATATTAACAATAGATACAACTGTCCTAAAATGTATACCTATCAAAGAATCGTTAAAGCAAACTTCAATATTATGTTCCTGTATGAAATATTCGATATAAACCATTTCTAATACCAAGTCTCGCAGCAATTAAAGTGACTATTTAACAACTATTATAGCGCTAACTTTAAACCTACGCAAAGTGGAGGAAAACTTTCCGAGGAAACCTTCAAGTCGTGATGAATACCGAGTATTGCATGTACAAAATTTAACAGAATTTGTTAAGTACATAACGCTACATAGGTACACATTTTTTTTATAAGTAATAAGTTTTAGAATTTTGTAGAATATGATGTCACTTCATAAAATTAAATACTAAATGATGAAAATAAAGAAAGTGTTCAAATAAAGTGTTTACAAAACATAAACTTTATCTAAAATACAATAAAGTATGTTTTATTCCCTTATCGCTTTACCCTATGAACTAACGTTCATAACTAATTAAGACATTAATGATAATTTTGCGAGCTTTAGTCACCTACACGGCTCTACAATTAGCATAAGCCGTCTTTGAAGTTGTACCACAGTTGTACAATAAATGTTATATTATATAGGTTACAAACCTTTGTCATACAATTATGTATGTATGAGTTCAAATAACAGGTGGCTCAGCTTAAAGCCAAATCATGTTCATTGGTCGCGCATAGTATGCGCAACCGTTACGATGAGGTCACTGGTTTAGCGCACCTCCACACGACGGCGACGTACCGCAGCGGCGCAGGACATGCCTCCTTCCGCACCCAGCCATCGCCAGCACATATCACTCAACCACAGTACCGTTACCCTGTTAACACTTCACCGTCAAGACTGTCTAGCCATCTACGTATGTTCGCAATTTTTGAGCACTCTTTGTTCATTGATCTGCGTAATGCTCGCTGAATAGTTAGGTCATTATTCTCGGAACATGTTGAGCGAATCGGTTAATACGATGTACACATGTTAATAACATAAAACAAGATCGTTATACGTCTCCTCATGTAATGAGTTCTTAAATCTGGTACATCATTCAATGAATAATATCTGTAACTAAGGAAGAGATAACAATTTATAGAGATTGAAACACTGATAGTCAAATCGCGTATAAACAGACGCCTATTATTCTATTGAAAATCGATAAATTGTCCTTCATAATATAACGGATGAACAGTAACATAAAGACTGCATGCATCCTTTGTTGGCGTCACGCAATAAACTGTTTGAATACATAAATAGTCTCTATTCAAATTAGTGTGAAGCAGCCTTTGATGACCCCGGGCGGACGTTTCAACATTTGCGGTGAGGTACCCCAACACAACGTTAGTATAAAAATATAAAGGCAGAAATACACATGAATATTTATGAATAAATTAGCAGGTAGAGTCATGTAGAGTCATTATGTCGTTGAATAAAGATCGCAAGATTGTAAAATTCATTCCTTTATTGATTAGCTCCGAAGTTTTGTTGATATGCATATATGGAATACAATGATTTATATTTAAGAAGATTGACTCACCTCACGCCTTTACACACACTAGCAACATACAAATTACAAACAATGCAAGAAAATAGTTTCATCGATTATAATGATTTTAATGCACTTACTGACAATACTCAGTGGTAAAACTATCTAGAATGAAATCTAGTCTAAATCTAATCTAGTGAATCTAGGTTCACATTTCCATACGCATTGGGCTGACACAATTTCCTAATTAAGGAAAAAACTTAACATTAAGCAACAATCAAATGTTAATAACAATAGAGGCATAACAACATTGCAAATTACGGAATACCTGTTTAATTACCATCAATATAAACGAGTCGTATATTCAAGTTTATAAGGCATTTAATTTTATAATATATGCTATAAACGAAACCATTTATTATAGTTTGCCTAATTTTTACTTATTTTTAGCATTCTACACGGAAGTCGAGTATAAATTCAACGGATTGCGTTACAGAGCGCTTTTGCTGGCAGTATGTGGGACGCAGGGCATTTTTCGATAGTTTCATAAAAAGTAGCCTGGCCGCTATTGAAGCATTTCAATACATAATGGTAATGAAATTGCGCAAACTCCAAGTCACTGTAAACTGACCTAATTAATTAAAAGCGTGGAGTTATAATTTACACCCGGCTGTAAATAAAACAATTACAAAAATGTTCTGTTCTCTTTAAACGTATTTTATTCGAATGTTTTTATTATATTTCAATGTAATTTGTTATCTTCCCGCATTAGTCGTAACTCGAAGAGAAATTTCGAGTCGAATTTAGGTTGCGTTTATAAACTGTATTTAGTTTACCCATTCATAAGCTAAACTTTGTTTATTTACTAATATATTACAGTATAAATTCTACTTGGGCAATAAATCCTTTTTGCGCTTGCCAGGAATATGCAGCAATAACGCATATTTTTATAGACTAATGTAGCTATTATTTATTATGGGCGTACCAATTGCTGCTTTATGTGTTTTTCCATAATCCGCTGCTTAAAAATAAGCATGTTTTATATGTTGATCCGAAAACGGTGATAAACCTAAATGCAATAAATCTGTAATTCGCAACCCGTCTGTTAGCCAGCGCGATGCAGTTGACTCATTCCTTTTCGATCTTTCTCTTAAGGCCTAGACGTTGTCGTCTAGGCCTTAAGAGAAAGATCCTTCTAGGTCTAGTTCCTTATGGAAATGACTTTAGTCTATCTTAGTACATTATTAGGCTGATAATTTGGTACTATCATTCCTCAAATAACATCAAAAATATAACTTCTAAGACCAGCAGTTATTTCCTTCTAAAGCAATATCACAAAGTCTTTGTATTCATCTCATGAATAAGCTATATCGTGGGTCGCACTGCGTGGAGTGTGTGGGCTGTCTACGAGGGAGGCTATCCCTCCGAAGAGAAATTAAGTTACACGCTAGGATGGACACTGCAGCCTGCACCCACCGATTAACCGGAACGAGGCAGATTAAGCCCACATCCAGCCTTATACCCTCATATACCCATCATACATCTAAACCTGTACAATCTCTCGCCGTAGCTTCATAATATACGTACTGTAAGCCTATTTCAATCTCGATCGTCTGCCGCGTAAATTCTAATAGCTCTACAATTTGCAGTTTCAAACGGGTGGAGAGCCTGATAATATTGAGTTTACTCTCCTGTCTGAGTCAGATTTTGCACACACTTATACCAAGTTCCTAATTAAGCAACGAATTAACGTATTGATTAATTGAATAACTAATTGGGTATAGTGTTAAAGTATTTACAACAAACCATTTTTTTTTTTAAATTTCGACGAGGCGAACACGTTTACGCGAATGATTAAATAAAGAACACACCAATTAAAACTAAAAGTTTCATTATTCTTTATTCTTAAAATCACGACAATTCCGATAACAATAGTTTTATTAGGTATTGCTAATGTCGATATACTACAGTTGTTATCATGTAAACAAACCTTTTGAATACAATTTTAATCTCGATAACCAGTCAATTTACACCTACAAACATAAAATAATCACTGATACTCTACATATGTATTACCAATATTAAATATTACTTAGTTCACAATCTTTTCAATTCACAATTGTATTGTTCCAACTTATCGGATTATTATGATCGAAAAATGTAGGACGTTTAATATTATTTGCTCTACAAATATGGGTCGGCAGGTAAATATTTTTTATGAACTTCAAATGATCAATTAAGCATGAAGAGAGCAAACAATTTACCAATATAAGAAATATATTTATGTTGAATGAAGTCGAAATCGATCTTAAATAAGCTTTATCTACATTTTGAACACCAATAAAGCTATTTGGCAGATACGAGAATGCGTAAATTTGAATAAAATGTATCGTATTTTTGCCAATACTCAGCCTCTAAAACGTGTTTCCTATTGACATTAGTAAACAGAGAATTCTGAGTAATTCCAAGTAGGGCTACACTTTCCACACATCCACAAACACGTTTGCTCTCAACATATTTGACTATATGTCTATATTGTCTATGCTATCGTTTGTATGCACGACCGCGACGTTTGCCGATTCAATCCTCGCGGCCATATTGAGCAGTCATTGCTGACGCAGCGGTTTATTTACAATCCAGTCCACTGACTTTGAGTTGCATTTAAATATCCGTGTCAAGGGCTTAGTGGGACGACAATATTGTTACATTCAACACTATGTTTATAAATTGCACATTTATGAGGTTTGTACTTAATTGCTCAATATGGTTCATTATGAAATCAATACGGCAAGGTCGACAACCCCTAGCTGTATAACTTGTCTGTATTTTTACGCCGAATGCAAATTTTATTCTAATAGGCCTCAGAATGCGCGGCTCTCTGTTGAATTCATGAATAGATTTCTATTACCTACATGACATTAAATTCCATACTTATAAAAATTCAACCTTTTTTTTTCGTTTTAATTACGCATTCGTTTATACTTAGTAATTTAAAGATTTTCTTCTGTTATTTTTATTTTAATGATGATCCAGGCAGCAAAATGCATTAAAAAATGGCCTCTCTGGTTGCTTTCATACTTTTTACAAATGAACCGTCACAATGAATACAACGAAATATGAAATCCGGAAGTAACCCGAAGCCTGGAACACGATGCACATGCATATAAATTATGGGTTCCGTAATAAAACTCATCCGTTCCTGTCTTTTGATCAACATAACTTTTACATTTACTTTTTAAATTGCCCAGATTGATATGAATCATTCTAGAGCACTGACTCAATTCTGTTTAAAATGAAGACGGCAAGAAACCCTGTTTAATATAAAGTTTTATCACCTCCGCCGCGATTAACACTTTAGATTGCGGCAATAAACTCCCCATTGAAAATCACACAAAGGCAAGACACCTTATCAGTAATGAGCACGTCATCATTGTGGGGACGTTAATTCTTGTAAAAATATATCATTGGAGGCAGACACGCGTGTAACACAGTGGCAGGGAGGGTTGTTTCGCTGTCTCTTACTAAAGCAGTCTACATCGGCGTCTGTCAATATTCGCGGGGTTGTCATGGCGACGGGGAGAGTTGCTACATGACGGTCGCTGCCCCCTGCACAATGCGTCGCGAGGGTCGGAGGGCGCGAAGCAAAGAGGCCTTGTCTGGGATTTATGCAAGGGTGTCCCCCGTGACGCGCTGCAAAGACCCCGAGGTGGACTTTAATGACGTCTAAAATATTCACAGAAGGATGATGTCATGCTCTGCAGCGAGTGAAATCATGTTGTTAATGACTATTAAACTTGCCTCGATACGCAATAAATTAAAGTTTACTAACTGATATTAAACAGAAGCTTAACGTCATAAATTATATTTTATTAAGCTGGACGATATCTAGCTGTTCCAGTTTCGCATATAATACGTGGCAATATTAACATTGATATTCCGTAGAGTCCGGTCAACAATTTCGACAGATATTTCACACATCCTACAGACATTAGACAGGCGTATGACGACAAACACCTCTTTATTTCGTTGTTAAGAAGTGGCGCCATGAAATAACATTTACAATAACATCGTAACTAGGTGTAGCCGAATAGTACAGTCAAACATTTCAAAGTGTTTTGAAAGCGTGTCAACGTGCCATTAAAGTTTTCAATTACTAGAGTATTAGAAATTCGAACATTATTAAAACGATTTAAGGGATTAAATAGTTACCACAATAAAAAAACATGAGGTCAAAAACTCTTTCGCCTACAAAACATTAGGAACTCGTGCCACGAAACCATTTAGTGTTTTTCACACACGCCGCACAAAGAAATAAAGCGAACATTAAGAACGTAAATTACCCTCAGTATTGTGACGTGTAATTGTTATGTAGTAATAATAACATAAAGAGTCGTGATTGTCAGGTAAATGTGAAATTAATATCAGTATACACTGGCCAGCCTCCCACGATAAAGAAATGTACTTACTCTCTGACTGATGCGTTCTCATAGTAACTCGAGACTGTAAAGCAGGGGTCGCGCTTGACAGAGCCCCAAGCATTCGCTTCTCAGTTAAAAAACTCTAAGTGTCACACGTAATACAGCAATTTGTCTCAGAAATAATGAGGTAATAAGTACTATCTATCACTATGTAGTAAACTGATCTTCATTATTTACTTCTAGCTCTACAAACAATTATAACGCAATTAGCTCCTAAATTAAATACTTCATAAATCTTTTTGTTTAGAAAAGTGATAAATCGCCAATAATAAACTATCTTACAAATTCTACTGTAACACATTTTAAATGAATAGCTACACCAAAAATGCAAATTAATGAAGATATCATTTAATTTATTTAAAACAAACAGCTTTATATTAAATAATAATTAAATTCATAATTGACGTATTCATTATCTGCGGAACGCATGCCCGGAATTATTGGAATTGCAGTTGAAAACGGAAATGGTAAATGAGCGTAATATTGATGATGACATAAAAAGTTTATTACGTTTACGTAGCTTCGAAAACATGAGAATATCATAAAACTACAATTCCGGAATCAGTTTTCATTCATAATGTGGCAGAAAGAATAATTAATTTAAAAATATGTCACAATTTACCAGATTGATTGTTCGGGAACCTTGACAATTATGTTTACTACGAATCTGTTATAATTGTAATTGTAATCTGTCATTATAAAGTTCTGTCCATAACTTGGAAAACAATAGATGGATATAATATTAAAATAGAATATAAATATTACTTAGTTACCAGCGTCATCTTCTACAAGCTTTTATATTTCCACAAAGACTAGCAAGACCTCATTATTTTAGTTGTGCGCAAAAATAACGATAGCGCTCTTTAATTTCTAATTTTCTATATTAATTTGCCGCCTCTCAAATGCATTATCGAACCGAAAATTTACCGTTATTACTAACACTTCTATCAACATAGAGACCTACGTTGTATTCAGTAAATACAATCATAACAGTTAATCAATATTATCTAATGGATCTGGAACATATAAGTCATAAAAGTTATGAAGAATTTAATAACAGCATTACACAAGTTTAGTGCATTTTAATACTACTTTACGACTCTAGCTTTAAAAACATTATAAAAATTGTATCCATTTTCTTGGTTCGGTAATCAACTTAGTAAAGTTTCGATTAATTATATTTCTACTACTTAGGAATATAAACTTTTTTTATTATGGTATCAAATATACAGCACAAATAAACATTACTTTTTAAATAATTGCTATTTCTTTTAATTATTGTTGCTGTATCAGAATTACACAAAAGAAATGCTTGGTTTAAAATACGCGAAATCTAATTAGGTTAATGTGAACGAAAACATACAAGAACTTTAATCATTTGTTTTGTTAGCAAAGAGGTTTTCAATGCCGACCGATGGAGTACGTCCACATTTATGACATGCGTCAGCAAACCTATTAAAACTATTAAATTAACACCATAGAGTTCATTTAATAATTTCATAGAGTCAGTTGATCGTTGGAACAATAGAGTCATCTAGTACAAAGGTTAGACACGTTCTTAGTAAAGAATAATGGTCAGAGAAAACTTTAAAAATGAAATAAATATAATGAGTACAGTCAGCAAAAAAGGACGATGAAAAAAGTTATTGAAGTAGGTATATTGTTTTACAAACTGCCTAAACTGTTCAGACTGAATGGAATATAATAGATACCTATTCTAAATAACACTGGTGTCAGAATATAGGTATCTAGATGCTCAGCAAGATTTCAGTAGAGTTCAGTGTCAACACTTCTTGTTAGTTTCTTTAAAGGACTTTTTGCTGACTTTACCTACTTAAGTTGAAGTAATATACTTGATGTAGTGTCACAAAGTCACGTTGCATTGATCAACAGGCGAATTCTTGGGTGTCGATTACTGCATTGGGCTATGAAATAGATCCCTCGGATTATAGAAATTGGAAACCTATTCAAGGATAACATACTTGCCTCACAGTATTTATTTATAAATACGGAACTAATAATACCATGCATTTAAAAATAAATAAAAGAATTTAAAATTAGAATGTTTATAAATTAACGTTTATCAATGAGAGAGTAGTACTGGAAGATATGCATTATCAAAAGTAATGGTCATATTATGAAGTGCAGATTTCAATCATTGACTTTTGAATGGCGTGATAAAAGATTGGAATTAATACTTGCTACCGTTTGCAGAGTAATATTAGGTAACTCAGAATTCAAATTTCGATCAGAATTACATAATCTTTGAAGCTTTATATCCACTAATCGTTACCGAACTTTTAGCTTGAGGAAAAGTGGAAGATGTATCAACGTTCGTAAGAAATAAAAATTCTTCACAAAACTGCAGTTTACGAAATTGTTGGCACGGGAAACGGTTGATTTCCACGGCCAACAAAGAAATAAAACTTGTCGCGCGCCTTATCGTGATTGAAAGTGTGAAAGTAAAAATACACCCAGCCAAGAGCCAGCACGATTACAGAGTTAGTTGCGTTTTCACGACAACTTTTTTAAACACGTTTTGTTTATGCGTAAATCATAAATATGTAACAGCCTCAGGGAATCATAAAGATGTCTTATGAAGATAAAACCCGTAATTATTTAGCCACATTGCAATCTCAGCTTAAGATGTGGGTCAAAGTAGATAATATACGGCTTACCATAGGTAACCTTTAAAACCATGTCACGAATCTTACAAAAGACTTTTTAATAACAAAATTAACATGTGTTATATTGGTGTTATTACAAATCATTTAGTAACATAAGCTTATAATTACTATAATGTAATGACGTATTGTGAAGTGATGTACCTGTACCTATATGAGATATTATGTAATCAACTTTAAAATTTAGCTGACGCGTTTATTTCGTTCATTCACCGTTTTATTTGTTATTCAGCCTCCAATTATTACGGAAAATTATGCCCAAGAAGTACAGTCATAACAATTACATAATTTTGAAAAAAAAACAATTCGTTCTTTTTTGGAAGCCCTACGTATATGTATTATTCAGACTATTTATGTAGCAAAACTTTGATAAACATACTGGCAGGTTGCCCTATGTTATGTCATAGCTGGTACTTAGCCAAATAGCATCTTAACGGTTACTTAACTTCCTCTTCCTGTTAGAAGTTCCTGCCGCCATATTTGATAGAAACCTCCTCAGAGATCGTCGGTACGAGCTTCGTAACATAGTAAAACTCCTTTTTATGTACTGCTATTGCTAACAACGTACTTACATGAAATGGGGTTTTAGTTTTATTGTAACTACCTTGGTACTAAACTTACGTTCTTACCTGTTACAAACCTTTCCAAATATAGCACAACTAGTACAAATTCTTCGCCTTATTAATCCTTAAAATACAGTTAATATACCTTTTAATGATGTTATGCAATGTCTGGTCGAAAACTTATAAAAATGTGTAAATTAACTTTACAGAGTAGGTATATCATAGCACACGAATTTAAATACACATTTCACAAAATGTCTCTTACACGCATGCGTGCATGCATGCAAATATACTTCATTAAATATTTACGTTTTCATGAAAGTGTTATAACTTTAAAAGCGGTACCACGGTAAGGTTTTCATTTAATCTTATGTAGCAAAGTGTTTTTTCAACGAAACCCAATTTCTAGATTGTGCAAAAAATATTACCTACAAAAACGATACAGAGTTAAAAGTAAAAAAAAATGTAGAGTTAGTAAAATACGAAGGGATGAATCGAATATTGCATTTGCATATTCCGCTATTTCACTTCGGCTCTAGCGTAATATAAATACTGTAGTATCGTCTGTATATTTTAAGATTCAATGCAAGTGTATCGATGAAGAGACATCGAACTAATAAAAAACAAATGACAGGCGATATCATCGAGAACAAAACGCCCAGCTGTCACGTAATATCACAATTAGAAACGGGTTGCCGTTGTCACATTAACGTAGATCTACCCGGCTAGCGGCTGTTCGCCGACCCCGGTCCAGTTCTCTTGATAAGCTATGTGACCGTGGGAGGACGATTCCATGACCTCTCTGTACAAGTAATTGAATGATAGCCCAGTATTTCTCAGTTTAGCTCACGTCATTACCATTAACACCACGATATTCGTTTGTTCTATTTTTCTAAGCGACCTATTTACGTTTGAACCTTTTACAATGCGACCGCGACGGCTAAAATCAGACATGCATTTTTAACAGTCTGGAGTTTTAGACGCCTGCCGCATTGGTTAGAATGTCAATATGTACGCAGATACTTGTATGTACACGACCTTTGACTTAAGATGTTATTGCACTATGCCACTTCAAGCCACATTAATAAATGTCGCTTCGTTATCGATAAGAATATATCAAACGTTAGGAAAACCGTACAATATGAAAGGTATCAAATTTAATGTAACGGACATTCTATTTATGGTAAAGGATAATTTAAATTTTTCGATTTGGAGGTTATGATTAGAAAGAAATAAGAATACAGTAATTTCTATACAAAAAATTACTTTTATTATATCTATTTTCTTTCTCATTAAAAGATTAAATTAAATTTTTCGGTACAATGACATCTTACCGTAATTGGATACAATGTTCTTCGTTTTCGTTCAATAGGATTTGGTAGAGGCAATACTAGTTGTTTGATTTAAACATACTTGAAACTTCTTGAAGATATTTCAGTGGACAAGGAATAGAAACTCCATTATAACGATCGTATTTACACAGTTTGATTTGGAATTACTAGTACAGTAGACCTTACATCAAAGGTAACCATTTGACGTAAAAAGTGGGTTTATTTCAAAGTGATAAGGTTGATTTTTGTATTACTTTGTTTTATAGTATGTTGGATTCGACTGTACCAGGAATAGCTGGTTTGCGCAACACTGGGTGTTGTAGTGTGATGCAACTCGGGTGTGTACACAGATGAACTGTCCTTTTGGCGTGCCCAAACGTTAAACACAAGATATGGCTGACTTATTTATGTATC
The DNA here is from genome assembly GCA_905475315.1 of Autographa pulchrina. Classification (NCBI taxonomy): domain Eukaryota; kingdom Metazoa; phylum Arthropoda; class Insecta; order Lepidoptera; family Noctuidae; genus Autographa; species Autographa pulchrina. Next base: position 4,945,464 of record FR997764.1, read on the forward strand.
GGTTTAGTCATAGAACTCTACATTCCATTTAATGTGTTTTCCGTCTATGTTGGGAATAATTATCTATCTACACCGTCATGTATTTGAAAAACGGTAAAAAAAAGAATAGCTCTGTAAATGTATAGAGGCGAAGTTTGAAAACAGAAGCACTTCATTTATTGAATTATATCCTAAAAGACTTACAACTCTCCCCCAGGCTTCTTCTTCTTTTAAAACTTTACTGACGTCATCTTTGCGAGTCACAACTTTATGAGTATCATTGAGAGAATCAATTTGTGAGGGATTCAGATAGCGTGATCGGCTCAGCCGAGTTAGCCGTGATTTATACCCAAAAGTCCAGAGAGGGTCCTTCAAGCGTCGTCCTGGGGCGTATAGTAATTACCCTGCATTTCGAAAAGACCCCTACGTCTCAACATTCATTAGATTGTTGCCACTCACCCCACAAGAAACTACCAAAAGCTTCGAGGAAAAATGTTACAAACTAATTGTTTAATTATAGCTCTTTGATACAACACAACAATTAGAACCATATAAAATTTTAAATGACACGCTTGAGAATTTGGAAGCTGGCACAAAATTAACAACTTTCTATCGCAAACAAAGCCGGTAATTAGCAAAACGGTATGATCATTAGTTAACTGTGTCGTAAACTATGTGAAAATACAATTAAAACGAAAATGCAGCTGCGTTTGTAAGCTTTTCTTTTGTTTTACGAAAGGCTGTAGAAACGCTGTAGAAAGTCTAATCTTAAACTCGAGATAGAGATGTCGTTTTAAAATGTAACGATTGTCACCGGATAGTGTGAAGTGTGGTAGCATCGACAAGTTAAGTTTGCTATGTTGTAGGAACGTGCTACGAACGGTCCGCACGTAACTGTCCACAATACAAGAAAAGCAACCTTAGAACTTTGAAATAAAGACGATGTCAATGCCTCACTAGTGACGTGCGATCGACTGTAAGCTAATACGAGAGTTTACTTTCTACCGAATGTCATTCACAGGCGCGGCACGTGCCTGGGTCTCTATCCAAGTCAGTATTAAAATAACGGGGCTTTTCTCGTCACGCTGAGAATGTATTACTCGTGCTTGAACAGGACGGAACTGCCTTGTTGTTGTAGTCGATGTCTTCTAACTACGTGTTATCGATTTCGAATCGCCTATTTCAGTAAAGTAGCTATCGATTTAATCGATGCTCGCAAGGAAATAGTATCGATATTATGATAACTGCATCCGAATATAGTCAGCTCTAAAATTCTGTCTCTTCTTTGCGTAACAAAATAATTGAGCTTATTGCATCTTAAGATACAGCCGTACATGAGATATTTATCAGACAAACTTGTGACTTTTTCTCACGCTTAAAAGGTAATGACCGGTAATTATTTTTAAGAAACGGTTTATTACGTTTACAGCTTTGCTTAGTCACAATTATTTTAGGAGATTAGTCATTTTCATATCTGATCATGAGTTTAAAATAAAATATTGCATTATAATTAACACATTGTTCCTTTTAGAAGATGTTCCTCATATTTTTCGTGCTGTGAAGTGTATTATGAATGTGCTCGTAACAATGCGTTGTCTTACAATGGATCAATTCTGATTATATTTGTAAAACCAATTTAAATACAATGTTTTCCGATGACAATAGACAGGCAACAGCTCTACATATGTATATCCTTCTTCTTAGCTGTTTTCAATCATTTCATTCTTTATATACTTACATGGGATTATATGCTTATATCCTGAAGCCACGTATAACAACAATATAGCTTCAAATTTAAACTCTACATTAATAATTAATCACTCGTGATTTCATAATTCTAAATTCATGTGCTGTAATTAATAAAGCACTACAGCCTTGACAATACGTTCTGTAGAGTAATAAAAATTAAGGACAAAATATGGTAGTCATGCTTTCAATGTTGTTTACTTGTATTTGTAAACAGAGCCTCTTTGATGACGTCACAAATGACGGTCGGAGGCTATCCACACTATAATATCTATTTATACCTAGTTATACTTATGAAGGGCGCATGATATCACTCCTTCACGAAATTAATATTTCAACACGAACGAATAGGTCAGTACTCAGTAATAGGCGCTAATTAAATTATAGAGCATGTACTTGACAATGTCTTTGCTACAAAACGGTTACAACAATACAAATCTAGAGATTTCTTATTATCACTAGGATAAGATTGATAACGCTATCAGTGAGATAACGAATTGCATTTAACGTGACTGTTATGCAAGATTATGATCTGCAACTGTCGAATTGAAATGCAAAAATAAATATTTCGCGTGATTTATTTTTTATTATTAGCGGTTTTGAATATGTATGTGTTGACAGCTGATATATTTTCCTTTATTATACTCTTATTGGAATAATATAATTTAAAAAATTATTCGCGTTACACTTCCGAAGTTGTTTTTCTTACAAGGATCACAATGATATTCGTATAATTATGTAAAAATATAATATTTATGATTATTTTAAGTAATTCTAATCCCGCAATGTAATTGCGTCTGCGGTCTGCATGTCATAGCAATATCCAATTTAATATTCAGCCGTATACTACACAATGTTTCTACTAATTAGATAGCAATTCACAAACACATTCATCATCATTATCGTATCAATTAACGTCTAAACCAGTCCAGGTCTAATTGAAGATTAATTGAAACAAGTATTCATACATTTGATACATTGTATATTAGGTATCCACTGCAATATATTATTGTATGCGACTAATGTTAGTTATAATGATACCTGCGGTCAAACGATCCCAGTACACCGACTCTGCGGTAAACGTTATAAGTATGACCATATGTAATATGAGTAAGAAGGTTTTTAAATACACACAATTAAAAAAATGTTAACTCAATGAATTTTCCTCAATACGGTATTTACTGTTCAACGTCTAAATTCTTGTTAATTTTACTTAAAAAATGTACTAAAAAAACCAAAATATGATTATAATAGTTTGAACAATCCCTGTTCATAACACTGAAAAATATTAACTAACATAACAATTGAATTAGTAAATAACCTAATGTACTTCATTCAATTTGCATGTGATATGCAGTCGTTTTGGCAATTGCTGAAGGTCAGGTGTTTCTTTTGTTAATAATGTCAAAACTCAGAAGTGCCTTATACTATTTCCCGGAAAGAGCAATAGTACGCCCAAACAAACCGTAGTTGGATATATAATATGCATGTTGACATGACTCAAGTGAATCGCTAATTCATTGTAAAAACTATAAAAGACGGTGAGTTTAGTACCTATGTATAATTTTCAAAGAAATAACTTGACCGAAATACTTTAAGTGATTTTCTAAATACCATGACAAAACTTTTCGTAGGGACAGAAGGAAAGTTGATACGTTCACATACCAACGTGTCCTATCTTTTTTAAACATCGCGTGCTTATTTCAATTATTTTGTAAATTCGATAAGTTTGAAGGAAGAACTAAATAAGCGTCAAGAACCGTTATGAACTCTATCGGTGTTAAACATAACAATCATTCAGTTTAGTAAGCCAGTCTCTTAACAAAGGAACTGTTGACTTTAGCTATATAATATGACTAAGTCAATAAGACCAGGTGGTGCTAATAAACTAAATCCTGATGCAAAAATGTATTCAGTACTACATTACATACCAACTTTAGGTCAAAACGCGTCAAAAACATTAAATTTCGCATTTAATTCAGGTACTCGCATGTTTCGTACCTAGAAGAACTTACAATCGATACACAATAAATAATAGTACTACTATCGACAAGCCTCATTGTTATCGTCTACCATTTATACACTGAATACGCAAACAGGCGTCCACTGTCTGATCTATACATAACTATCCACGCAGAATTTTATTGTTCACCTTATGTCCAACGAATAATTACCAGCCTCGATAGTAAATCAATCAGCTTAATATTTGTCTAATCAATCACAGAGACGTTGACGGACTCTACTGGAAACTTGGATCTATAATTATCCCCATTTGCGCAAGTATACGCAAATATGAAGTGTATATTAATTAGCATATCACTGAATAATGTAAATTATTCAGTAATCAGCAACTCAGTATAGTAATGATGTAAGAAAATATGCAATAATCATACACTTGGCTACACATACCTGTCCATCGCTAGATGACCACTGGCCCGTGTAATGCATCGTTTGTTCGAATTTCGAATTCACTTCATTTTAGGTGAAATGCCTTCGGTCATGTAAGGAAAAACTAGTTTTAGAACTCTCGGTGAACGATTATATATGGTATATCAATATTAATGAAATTATTGCCGCAATGTATTGTGAGAACTTCAGGCCGTGAATTATCAATTAATCACGTACTGAATAATAAATATGCACTAAAACAAAACAACCAAATGTTGAGATACATGTTTGAAAACGGTGGTTTATTTTAGACATTGTTTTATATGACTCTCATCTTATACAATATCTATTAGATTCCAATGAACAAAGGTGGATGTCCGAACCAAAATTAGGCAATATATTTTAAGTTAACAAACTAGAAGGTGCAGTTGCGCCTCATAGTTACTTTGTGGTAACTTCTTGTAATTTTTTCTCATTAATAATTATCACGGATACGAAGACCCTTAATTGAGGCTAGAAAGTGAGTCAATTGGTCCCAGTCTGATGGACCGAAACTCAATAGAAACCGCAGAGACAACGTATAGTTTTCACTGTAAGTAGGCCACGCGCGAACGACCTGCTACTCTCTTGACGATAAGGTCCGTCATTGTATTAATTACTTTACTGATTATATTATAGTAGTGTATCGTAAATACTAATATCAACTGCTGAGAAAAGACATTAACCTTTTTCGACTATAAATAAAACGTTGGTGCGTTGTATTGTTTTTATCTGTCTTCCGCAAAGGTCTGCTAAATTAAAATGAAGATTGGCAACTTTCTGATTATATTTTGGTATCCTTCTAGGTGGGTTAATATAATTAGTAACTTTATAATGGAAGATATGCACAACAGTTACAAGGAACAAGAGTCGTTGTACGATTGAATTAATCAAAGCTAAGATAGCTTACGAATTGCGACGTCCACTGACACTCAAGTCAATTAAAATAATTTCAGCGCTTACTCAATCTTCAGACGATCAGAATGACTAAGCGAACAGTGCACGTGGTTCGTTCTTGTTGTTCAGCTCAATTTAGGACTTAAGCAATTACAAGCTTGTAGTTCGCGTCAAGTCAATATACATAATTGTTGGATGACAAACGTTGGTTGTGGGACGGCCAGCACGCCAACACCCACTGTTGCAACACGACAATTAGACACAATCACAACATCTCGGCCACAAATCAGAATCAATTATTCCCACAGCTGTCGACGATTTCTGTTGTTGACAATACATTATGTGCAGAGCTGTAATCTGAGCGTTTCCTCGATAATCCTCAAGAAATATCAATGACAAGCGAATGATATAAATCTCATTTACCTGGCAGGGGAACTTAAATACAAATGTAGAAATCATTTCAAATGGAAGACTATTCGGCTAGAAGATTTAGCTCCGTTTTTTTAGCCTGTGCTGTCCCACTGCTGGTCAAAAGCCTACCCCAATCATTTCCATAAGTAACTATCTCGCTTTTTTAGTCTAATCTAGTGCAAATAAATTAGGTACTATTATCTTTAGCCACCTCTGTAAAATAATAATGATAGTTTTTTTTTCTTACTACATTTTTGTTAACTATATTGTTACTAGTTACTACCATGTTAAGTGTTGCTACTACGATTATAATTAATTTATTATAAGGACTTGCATTGGTCGTACACAATTATTGTTTTTTTTATTGAGTCGTAAAAATATACTGGTGTCATTGGTGAAGAACGTGACCTTCATTACTCACTTGAGATTGAGACACTTGCATACATGTCGCCGAATCTTACGTAAAGCGCTACAAATAACTTTCAAATAAATTCCCGGTAATAATAGCATCTGCACTCAAAATAAGTTTAGCATACATTGCTGTTTTTGTACTCACCACATCGGTCGAGCCAGCCCTCCGCGCGGCAAGGGTACTTAATAACCATCAGCTGATCACCACTCCTCATCTTGAACACAATTACTTCTGAACAAACACTTGCAAAGGTCCAATAACAACATACATTGCAGATTTACATTTCACTGTACACCGAGTCAGGTTGCAGTTGATCAACCGCTCCAAAAACTGGACTCTTTAACTACACAACACTTTCACCAACTGCCGATAAAAAAGAACTATGCTAATCATTGGAAAAGACAGCGGTACAATAAGATAAAAACATTTGAACTACTGTATCTAGTGTCCGCGGTATGACAACAATGCAAATTCGAAATCTAAGTAGCTTTCCTATTTTATTTACTACGCCTTGTATCTAATTCATAATTTTAATTCTTTGGTAAACACTTACGCAAAAAGTATGAGTTATGCAAAGTTTATGTGTAATTTTAGGATTTGAATTTTATTTTCTAGTGCGCGTTTTTACCAACAAAAGTGCTTAGTTTACGAGTATATAGAGCGTTTATAATTTATCAGAACCTATAATAATACTAAGAAATATTAAGTAATATTAAGACTAATTATTATTGAAGTTACAAATAAATTTAGCTTACCCACAAAAATATTAAAAACTATTTCCTTTCGAAAATGAGGGTAATCTAATAATATATTTCACCCACAAACTTTCACTACGCAAATATTATTTAGCAGCTATATGTTTCATAAATTACTCTAAAATATTGTACGAATTGCATACCCTAAATAATTAAATTATTTCGCAATTCACGCGCACGTGATAATCACACAAATTGGTAACCGACAGCACATCCACATCCGACACCAGCGCACAAAAAACTGAATTGCTTTGCTTAATGCTTTGCTTGCTGTTTCTATTCTTTCTACTTTCTGTTCAATTCTGCGATGCTAGAATGAAATAGCAATATTTTCCATCTCTATCGCTTTTGTATTGACCCGCCTCCTTATCATTCATATTATCATCAAAATGCGCGCGCAGTATCCAAGCCATAGAGGAAAGTAATATTCGGATCCAAGCTCCTCAAAGCAGACGAACCATAGATGATAAGTACTTAAATCTACAATTACAATGGACTTACATATTTCTAGCATGAAAACCTATTATTACCTTATTTTATAACATTGTATAAATTAAGTAAGTGTAATTCCTGTGTTTTGTAATAATTTATTAATATGTTGACATATTATTTTTTTCAAAACCATAGACTAAAATTATAGGAAATCTAGAGATGTCCAACAGTCTTGTTTCAATTTCAAGTTATGTTTCAACACAAATCTTTAATTTTAAAAATGTTTTAATTTCAATATTGTGTATGAGTCTAGGTGTTAGCAAACAAATAACGTATTTTTTTCAAGCATTTCAGATCTTTCGCGTAACGGAGCGCACTAAATGTTCATTGGTTGTTCATTCATTCTATACACACAGTTTTTTAGTTGTGTCATCTGTGGTTTTCATCCCAGCTTTATTACTTTGCTCTGTGATCCCAGCCCTTCCCAGTTATATCGATAAGTGCTTTCCACTCCCACACTAGTTACTACTCTTTTGTCTTTAGTTTGCGATTCAAGATGGCTCTAAAAGCACTTGTCGGTCAAAGTGAGTTAAAAAATATATATTTTAAATAGTTTTAAGCTGGAATAAACTCATACAATAGTCAATTCCTAGAATAATAATTAATTATGTGTAAGGTGCAACATTTCATTGAGTATTTTGCAAGTGTTTGATATAATTTCAATAAATCAAAAGTTATCAACAATATCGATGACTAATAAACTGTGTGTTTTTAGATACATACAATTTTTATGTACTGTTAACCAAAATATATGGTTTATATTTTTTGCGGAGTAAAGATTTCACGATGGGCAGTTAGCCAGTTACAAAACTAGCGCACAGCAAACGAAGATGTTCTGTTTCAGTATGATTTGGTCGAAATGTAATTAAACTTAACGAAAAATGACGAAATAATCTTAGAGAATCGTTAGGTCTTGTACCATTACTGTATTATGTGTGATAAAGTTACGTGAAGAGGAAGAAATGATTCGCATGTATATTGATTTTCTTGTGTCACTGGAGTAGGGGGTGGGGTGCCATGTACGTCACGAAGCGCCCCCGAACCATCAATGTATTCCATTGTTTCCTGACTTCACCCCCTATTTTCCACTAAATCAGACACAAATACGATGCTTTATTATATTCAATTAAATCTTACTAGAATTGAATATCTGTTCCTAAACTTTCCAAAGGTTAAAACCATTTTCTAGCTATTAAATGCCACAGGAATAAAATTTATTACAATATTTAAGATTATAATATTTTGTATTTAAAAAATCCTTCAGATTTTTTTAAATCAATCTAATATTGAGATCGTTTCATTTTACTACCTTTACTATTCATTCACATATACTTAGTTTTCACAATATATCTAATCTTGTATTCTAAACAAAGGGAATAAATGTATTCATAAGATAAGTGAATACTCTGAATACTATATAATATATCTTTGGAAAGCATACAGGTGGCCCTCTGATCCTAAACAAAGCAGAGCCTGAAATATGGTAACCAGACAACTGATAAACACACTAATATATTTCTAAATACATACTAATAAATTTTGTTGCCAGATGTAAATAGATTTATATACCAATTTATCTTATATTTTTTTTTTATATGACCTTAGTTCTTAGTAACTGTGTAATACACATATCATAAATAAAAATGTCTGTTCACAGAGATTATGAATGAGGTGATCCGGTATCGCTCAAAAGGAAAGGATAAAATAGAATGGAGGGTGTTGGTGGTGGACCAGCTGTCCATGCGGATGGTGTCCGCTTGCTGCAAGATGCACGACATCTCCGCAGAAGGCATTACTTGTACGTATATTAAGGATTCATCCTCATACCACTTTCATGATGAGTCTTAGTAAACATTTCTAAAATAAACAGGGAATTATTTAATGAAATAATTTGGTATACCTAAACTGATTTTCCTTAAGATGTGTTTTTGAAGGACAACAAGGAATTGAACTAATTAATTAATTAAACCTTAAAATTTTAGCAAAATACCACAATATTATTGAAAACACTGAATCTTCTGTTCACAAAAGGAAAGATGCCGCAATAATTTCCAAAAATTCCCATACACTGGAGCAGATCCCTAACCCACTTACAAGACTATCACTATTCTCTTTACTTATCAAAATTGATTCATTTGCTTTCAGTGGTGGAGGACATCCATAAGAAAAGAGAACCACTATGTACCATGGATGGTATCTACCTCATCACACCTTCGGAGAAATCTGTCCATGCCCTCATCAATGACTTCTCCGTTGGCAACCGCATTATGTACCGGGCTGCTCATGTGTTCTTCACTGAAGGTATGTTAGACTAGTTTTATAAGATTGTAGTATAGAAAATAAGTAAATAATAGATCAGTCATCATTCAAAGAGTATAGCAATTAGTATTATTTATGTATTTAACTACAGTTGCAAGATTTAGAATTTTAGCCTCAACTATGTTTCTTATGTGTAGCCATTTTCATGACTAATATGTAGCTTTAAATGTGCCTATAGTATTTTGTAGACTTTTTATTTTGCCTTATTATAATTACGTCATCAATATGACGAGAAAATATGTATGACAAATTCTCATCTTACGTCTACTTAGTGCAGATCTCATAATTACTGATATGATTAAGTATGATATGATGCAATGACTCTATAATAACTACTTCTTGGTCAACATTACCAAAAAAAACAATCTATGGTGGAGGGAAGGAAAAAGTAGGGAGCATGTCATTATAAGCTACATTTCTTTTACATTTGTTTTGATTTATTATTTATTTGCTTTTATATTTTCATTTTTACAGCTTGTCCAGATGTACTATTTGACGAATTATCACGTAGTCGCGTAGCTAAACATATCCAAACATTAAAGGAAATCAACATTGCTTTTATTCCATATGAACAGCAGGTTTGTCAAGTTTTATTGTTTCTTCAAGGGAGAACTCACATATGTAGGACATTTTCCTACACATTAAGTTCAACCTTTAACCTTTTTAACACTTGTTACACGCTGCTAAGTATGCCCTGAGGAACTTTTCAATGAACTCTGCAAGTCTTCAGCTGCGAGAAAAATCAAAACCTTAAAGGAAATTAACATTGCTTTCTTACCATATGAAAGTCAGGTCAGTTACTATCTTACATGTTAAAATTAAACTACATATCTACTCAAGTATTTTTTTACATAGACCTGTTGTTAGATATCTTTCGTAAAGCCTATTTTTTAGTATACCTACAGTGCTATTATTACTTATTGTCTTTATTAATTAACAAAGGAAAAGAACATATAGTTTACAACTGTATAAAGATACATGCATCATATTTGCTTTTTTTTTACTAGGTATTCTCGTTGGACTCCCCTGAGACATTCCAGTGCATGTACAACCCAGCACTAGCGCAGACTCGTAATGCCAACATGGAACGCATAGCAGAACAGATCGCCACGCTCTGCGCCACTCTCGGCGAATATCCTTCAGTGCGATACCGCAGGTAACATAACTTTTATCCCTTACTCTCTTACTTATCCCTACTCTTAAACTTAACAAACAAAATCTACTAAAGATTTACTAAAAATATTGTTTGTTTTGCAGTGACTGGGAACGCAATGTCGAACTTGCCCAACTGATCCAACAAAAACTGGATGCCTACAAGGTAAATAGAAAACAAACAAATTAACTTGACTTGATCATAAATTACACAAGTCAACTCACTTGGTTCATTTTCGCAAATATTACTAGTATTGTAACTTTTCAGGCTGATGAGCCGACCATGGGCGAAGGTCCCGAGAAGGCGCGCTCGCAACTGCTGGTGTTAGACCGCGGCTTCGACTGCGTGTCGCCGTTGCTGCACGAACTGACCCTGCAAGCCATGGCCTACGATCTCTTGCCCATCGAAAATGACGTTTATAAGTAAGTCAGTCTAGCAAATTTTGATAAAGCATATTGTTGCGTTATGACGAGTGATATTTGTTGGGCTGGGTATTGCTACCACACCTTTAAATATTTGAGGAGCATATCACTGACTCAGTTTCTCCTGACTCATTATTACGTGTTCAACCTTCTTTATTCTAGGTTTTAATAAAGTCTACATAATATTATACTAGTATTTACATCTTAATATGCTCATTCTAGGTACGACTCGTCGGGTAACATGAAAGAGGTTCTATTAGACGAGAACGATGAGCTGTGGGTAGACCTTCGACATCAGCATATCGCGGTCGTCTCTACTTCCGTTACTAAGAACCTGAAGAAGTTCACCGACTCCAAGCGTATGGGTGGCGGTAAGTTAGGAACATTGTTACATACATACGTTATCACACATGCTTAGTCAAGAGCAAAAATTAGGCATCGTCCTATTCTATTTAAAGTCCAAAAAACGAGTAATTTATCAAATAACAACAACCATTTGACAACAGAGTAATGAGGTTTTCCCATATAAAGTGTTAACGATATTTCGTTCATTACAACGCAAAAGTTGTACACACTTATACTAAATAATTATATATTTGTAACAGGCGACAAGCAGTCCATGCGAGATCTTTCCCAGATGATCAAGAAGATGCCTCAGTACCAGAAGGAGTTGTCGAAGTACGCGACGCACTTGCGCCTCGCCGAAGACTGCATGAAGTCCTACCAGGGCTACGTCGACAAGCTCTGCAAAGTCGAACAGGTACGATGCACTGCATAAAAAACTCATTTTTGTCCAATATACAAGTCATAATTAAGTAATTCTGTTTTTTATATACATCTAAAGAACACCAAGAAAAAATTGCCGTACATCAGCTTTTAACATTCAGACCTAAATGCCTTTGGATCACACTTTAAATTACTTTTTATGTTTACGGAGTAGTGAAAAATTAGCTCTCCCATGTTATATACCAGTTATTTAACCTTTAATAATTAAATGGCATGAAAGGAATAAAAATTCCTAAACAATAGCTGTTGGCTAATCTCGGCTTGTGAAGGTCAACCGCGCCGTGTTATCGCATGAAAACAGTATAACTCGACAAATAACTGGTTTATTGAAAAACGTAAGTATGTACAACGTGAGTTTTAATTACGATATTTTTATAAACAGGACTTGGCTATGGGCACTGACGCTGAGGGAGAAAAGATCAAGGATCACATGAGGAGCATTGTACCTGTACTTCTTGATCAGGTAAATGGCGCGTTTATTCACTAAATAACTTACAAAATTTATATTTATATATACACTAGCTTTTGCCCGCGACTTCGTTCGCGTGAAATAGTGACTTCCGGCAGATTTTTGGTTTTACCCACATAGTTCCCGATCTCGCAGGATCTCTTCAAAAATGAAATGTGGAAGATATTCTAGGGAATTCTTAAAAAATCAACATAATGAGCTCTGCGTTTGAATTGAAGATATGTATACTCACTTAGGGCATTAAAGCCGTTATTGCCGATCAAAAAAGGCGAAAATGTTATTTTTTTCCTTTTTTTTCAAAATATTATTTTGATTTGCCATTTCAGAAAAAAATACTGTTTCTCCCTTGACAAATTTTCTATTATTTTAGGCTTTAAAGATTATTAAAGTTTCTTACACCAAGACATTTCTGTATACCACGTTTTTAGTTTTGCCATCCTTTGCAAAAATATATAGGTCTTGTGGTTTTGACACTCTTGAGCACGCAACGTAGAGTTGTCCATGGGAGAAACAGTCTTTTTCAAGATGTACCCCCGCAACTTTAAGCGTTTTACTCCGTTAGAGCATTTTCTTTGTACTAAAAGTTGTATTATATTATATTTTCATACCTTTTTACTATTTATTTACATTTTTCCGATGAATTTTCAGTACTGAATTGATGCCGACGCTTGACCAATAGATGGCGCTGTATGTCCGGAATAAATTTTATTTTTTATTTTATTTTTTGTAATAAAAACTATCCTATGTCCTTTCTCAAGTTCCAAACTATGTCTGTACCAAATTTCACACAAATCGGTTCAGTAGTTTAGGCGTGAAGCAAAGACAGACAGACAGAGTTACTTTCGCATTTATAATATTAGTTTGGATATATTTCAAGTTAAACAATGTGGAATTACTTAAAAATTATACATAATTATTTAGAAAATACATACATTATGCTGGATTATATTCTGAATTAAGTTATACAGCAAACATACTCTTAAGAAAATAATTTTACATTAACGGCGCCTTTATTTCAAGCCAATTAGGTACAAACTTGTTGTACTACTATTGTGAGGTAAACATAACATCAGTCTAACAAGAAATTAACCTTCCGTGTATATTGATTCAAAGATTTGACGTATATTTCCTACATGTTTTTTTTTTTATATATGTTACAGGCGGTAATTAACTTCAACAAAATGCGCATCATCGCGCTGTATATAATGTCCAAGAACGGCATTTCTGAAGAGAACCTGAACAAGCTGGTGACGCACGCGCAGCTCGAACCGTCTGACAAGCAGACACTGTTGAACCTCGCTAATTTGGGCCTTAACGTGGTGGTTGATGTATGTACTAAGTATATTATAAATTTGTTGCATATGTTATCTTAGTTCATAGCTCACTTGAATATCATCAGTCTTTTATAGACCCTAAAGATCATTATTTTTCTGTTTTATGCAGGGCAACAGGAAGAAACAATATCAAGTCCCAAGGAAAGAAAGGATTACTGAGCAAACCTACCAGATGTCTCGATGGACACCTGTTGTTAAGGTATGTTCAATACTAATTTGAATTTAACACATTACCTTATTATTATGGAATAAAATGTTAATGTATTGAACTTTATTGTTAGGACATTATGGAAGACGCTATTGAAGACAAACTGGACCAACGTCACTTCCCGTTCTTGGCCGGTCGCGCCCAAACATCTGGATACCAAGCACCAACTAGGTAAAGAAAACATAATATTATTATTTTAATATATTATTATGTACTTCGAACCGAACTTAATAGCGGCTTTTAAGCACTGCGCAATTCCTCAAATCCCACCGCTCTGACTCAGGCATTTGTTATTGTGCTGTATTACTTCGCGTTTTTCGCTGCCAAGTTCAGTTCGAAATATAAACACGTTGTGAATTGTACATAAAATATAATCTGAAAATTCAATTGTAGCGTACGTTACGGACACTGGCACAAAGACAAGGCGCAGCAAACCATCAAGAATGTACCGCGTTTGATTGTATTTATTGTTGGAGGTAAGAAATAAAATATTTTCTACCCATTACATAATTTAAAACGCCCCAGATGGTTATAAACTCCAGTTAATAGTAAAATTACTTAAACAAAATGTATTGCAATTAAATTTTACACAATTCAAGCTTAAATAACACTATTGGAAAAAATCCTAAGGTAATAAATATTTTTCGATTTCAAATTTCAGGCGTTTGTTTCTCCGAAATCCGCTGCGCGTATGAGGTAACAGCTGCGCTCAAGAACTGGGAGGTTATCGTCGGCTCTTCCCACATACTTACTCCCGATAACTTCCTCTCAGACCTGAGCTCTCTCACTGCCTAAACTCGACTACCTGAGCTTTCTGCTGTCTCCATCAGTATGGATTACATAACGTCAATATAGCCTATATATAGGTTTGAGTTCACAAAATAAATAAAATTAGCAGATGCTTTTGCCCATCTCTATTTAAATTTATTTTAAAAAGTATGAAATATTAGCGTAGTGTTGCCGTACTTGGACTATTTAATGTGATATCAGCATATTATAATTATGCAGTTTTACTAATGGCTTAACTTAATTTAATATTATTGCTGTAACTTACAAGTTTGAAACCTCTGTCTATGTCAGGCGAGATTTTTCGAATACAAATTGCGTGTATTATAATAACTAGTATTTTAAATTTAATCTAAGATCAAAATAAGTGCAAAGATGCATTGTAATTATGTTTAATCTGTTTACGTTTGTTAATAACAATGATCAAAAATTTTATATTGTTGACATTAATTTAAAAAGTAAATTCAACATTATTTATATTTTATTAGTTTGTAGGAGTTGCAATTTTCTGTATTATTTTTGTTGTTAATGGAAATGTTAAACATTACATAGGGATGCGAACTATTTATATAGACTGATACAGACAACACGCTGTTCTGAAAAATAGTACATTAAAAGTAATGTTATAATTTCATGGAAATGTAGGCATAGGTAGATAACTAAATTGTCTGCAAATTATATAAGGTACAATTATCTTTCATCGTGTGTGTCGCTAGATAAAAAATCCGCTACCAAAAACATTACGCAGTTGTTTTAATGCCAAATGCTAGAATCTTAACGAGTATTTATCGTAGGAATAATTTGTTAATCAGGATGTTCTTGTGACTTGCACCTTTTATTAACCCCATTCTATGCACATGTCGCTTTGTCGGCACATATCAGGTAGTTCACGACTTGCTAGAAATCTAATGTCATCTTATATATTTTATCTAACTGTTGATATTAATATGCGTGTTACATTATGTCTAATATGGACCGTTGTGTTTACATTCCAAACTATCTGTATGTAGCTATAGTCAGTTGTTAGACTCTTGAAAAATTGTTTTAGTGTTTAAACTCTTTAAACTATTTCTGAAAACTTATTAAAGTACGTTGAACGTATTCGTGATTTACAATGTATTTATAAGATTACGTGTAGTAATGGTGTAGATTGTTAAACATAAGGGGTTTATTATTGCATGTCATGAAATAATGATGTTATTCAAATAATATTACAACACAAATCCCAGTCCTCATCTGGCAATTATGGCATTATATAGGGTTTCAATCTAAATCTTCATGAATTGTGTGTTAATGACGGATTGTGCAATTATGTAGGGAGTTCGTATTTATAGCCATTCTAAACATAAACTTTAAATATCAGTATTTGATTGTTAAAATTTCATTAAATTATTTAATCATCAATCTAGGTGTTTTTTTTGTATACTCCTGATGTTCTGGCAACCCATCAAATTAATAAGTAATTACGAGCGAAGCTCAACTTAATAAGCTGATTTCCTTAAGCACAGTAATAACATATATCTTTGAATCACGGCAATTCCTAATCAGGTGCTTTATACTCTACAAATCTACATGTACTAAGTAGTTTACAGCTCTACCGGTCCTAAGCTGATTTCCTTAAGCACAGTAATAACATATATCTTTGAATCACGGCAATTCCTAATCAGGTGCTTTATACTCTACAAATCTACATGTACTAAGTTGGACATGCAAATTAATAGCTTGTAAGATTTATATGAAAAAATTTGAACCATTACAAATTGATTGGTAGGTAAATGCCCTGGGGAAACAGCATTATTTCAATATCACAAAGAGATACGCCGCTATTGTGTTAACCTTAAGGTTATCGTACCTTATAACTCGTGATACATCATCATCGCTTTCAGTTTATCTGTAACTGTCTGGAAGGATACATCCCGTAACCACGATGGCTAAAGATCTTGTTATTCTCGCTTATTCTGGTGGACTTGATACCAGCTGCATTCTGAAATGGTAAAATTTCTTCAAAACATTAATTCACTTAATTTTTTTAAGAGTCGTATTTGTATGGTTACACCATAAGAATAATTTCTAATAGGTATGTTTGTTTACCTGCATACAATAACATTATTCTTGTTATGTTTATTAGGTTGATTCAAAAAAACTATGATGTGGTCTGTTATATGGCCGATGTTGGTCAAAATGAAGATTTCAAGAAAGCTACGGAAAAAGCTTTGACTGTGGGCGCTAAGGATGCAAGTATTTTACCTACATGAAAGAAGACCAATATTCGTTTACTACGTGCAATAAATTTAAAATCTATGTTCTAATATTTTAGGTGATAGTGGAAGACCTTCGTAAAGAGTTTGTTTCCAACTATATGTTGCCTGCTGTTCAGATGGGCTTAGTGTACGAAAGTCGTTATTATTTGGGCACTTCCCTAGCTCGGCCGTGCATCTCGGTCGGTCTTGTGGAAGCGGCTAAAAAGCTAGGTGCGCAATACATTGCTCACGGTGCTACAGGCAAGGGAAACGATCAGGTGCGGTTCGAACTTAGTGTCTACTCGTTGTGGCCCGAGGGCAAGGTAAGTTTTATTTTACTTTATTTCCTGTTACCAATAAAAAAATACCTACCTATAAAAAAAAATACTATGATACTATACAGAAATCTCTTGCTCAATTTAGATTATAGCACCATGGCGTCTTCCGGAATTCTTTCAAAGGTTCCAAGGGCGAAGTGATCTTATCGAATACGCAAAACAAGAAAACATCCCTGTGTCAGCAACTCCCAAAGAACCTTGGTCAACTGATGAAAACATTATGCATATCAGGTACGTTATATAAAAATATTACTCTATGTACTATTATGTAGGTACTATTGTACCTCGATAAATGATAATATGACTTTGAACTTTCAGTTATGAATCCGGCGTTTTGGAAGACCCTGGCGCAATTCCTCCAAGTGGCATTTTCAAAATCACTCGTGATTTAAAACAAGCTGAAGACTATCCCAGTGTTATCGATATCAATTTCGAAAAGGGTAAGATACTATTCACGACTATAAAAACTTTTAGAATGCCATTTCAGCTAGGCTTAGAGGCTTTAGGTTTAAATAAGTTGATTTTATTTACATACAAATTGAAAGCAAATAAATCACATGACTATTGCTTATCAGCAACCATTTAATTCTCAGTATATTGTGTTTATCTTATTATTCTTAAGATATTATTCTATTTATAATGAAGCGGTTATACGCCTTTGGCCTATGGACCCTGCTTTAACTGAGCTGAAAGGTTAATTAAAGCATTTAATATCAATATTTAACAGTAATGAGTCACGAGCTTCACAAATTTTGTTTTGTTTTAAATGAAAAGGTTTTACATGAAATTTTACCACGTCGTTACCTGCTTGCATCCAAATCGGTAATGCGGTTTAACTCCATTAAATATAGGTAGGAAGAAACAGCGTCCTCCCTATAAGGTAATATTAATTCGTCAGGTTTGCCGGTCTCTGTCAGGATCCCCAGTGGACATGAGAAATCCCTGGTTTTGACAAATCCGCTGGCTATCGTGGAAACCTTGAATAAACTAGGCGGTCAGCATGGTGTTGGACGCATCGACATCGTAGAAAACCGATTTTTAGGATTAAAGGTAAAATGCATTTTTTGACAGGCTCTTTTCATTTCACAAGGCTACCTAATCAAGTAAGCTAAAATATTTAACTTTTTTGCAAGAAAGAGTAACGCAAAAGCAGCATGTAAAATTGTACCTTTGCAGGTACCTATTATTTACTTACCTACTATGTATTGCGTCTACCAAGTTACATTTCCACAGTCCCGAGGGCTCTACGAGACTCCAGCTGGGACAGTTCTGCATATTGCTCATGTAGATCTAGAAGCCTACGCATTGGACAAAGAACTCCTCAGGTATTGTACCTACATATCTACATACTTCGGCAAAATCTTTTTAATTACAAGTTTTTTGAAAATGATATAAGATATGAAAAAAAAAATCTTGTTCAACAGGGTAAAGAAATATCTTCAGGAGAAAATGGCTGATTTTGTATATAACGGATTTTGGTTTTCACCTGAAGCGACCTACACCCGTAAATGTTTAGAACTCTCTCAAGAAACTGTTAACGGAATGGTAACCGTTCAAATATTTAAAGGAAATGGTAAGTTTAAATAAAATAATTTTGTTCATATACCTGCTTACATATTTTGATTTTTTATTTATATTTTTTATTTTAGTGACCATATTGGCCAGGAAAAGTTCAGCTAGCTTGTACAACAAAGATTTGGTATCTATGGACATCGCTGGAGGATTTTCACCAGAAGATAGCACTGGATTTATAAACATAAATGCCCTTCGCCTGAAAGAATATGCTCGTTTTTCTAAACAAACAAAATAAAGTGATTTTGTAATCCAATTGTGATATTATTAAGTTTAAAGGCCTGGGCACACCAAAAGCAGTTGCGGTGCGGTAGCAGTGCGTCTACGTTTGTAATTCATGTAGTTATATGAGGGATGACACACTGAACAAACGCGGGCCCGCTGATCCAACCTGCTCCGCCACTGCGCCGCGCACGCACTGCTCTTCTACAAAACTTTCGGACGTGAGCAGCGCAGGCGCGGGGCGGTGGCAGCGCAGGCGCGGGGCGGCCGCAGTAACTACGCGTTGTATTACTATGTCCGCCATATTGACTAGTCACACCAAAGCAGTTGAGCGGGACAGACGCAACGCGGGTCGTAAACGGTTGTGATTTTTTACAACTTTATCATGGAATCGAATGAAAAATTGATTGAGTTAGTGAGGAAATATAAATGTTTATAATAATATGATTTAAAGGACAGATATTATAGAAATACGGTTTACAGGTTTACGGTTTACTTTGACATCCGAAAATAAGTATAGAACCTATCTTCAGAAGATTCTAATTCCCGACATAGACGATGGTACTCCCCATATTCTTCTCTTCTCTTATTTACATCGTGAACCCATATTCTTTTTTTTTTTATCTAAAGCTAGAACTAACAATAGCTCCTCTTCGTCAGAGTCAGAACCGTTCAACATCTTGAAGTGTACTGAGTGTGGCTATCGATACGACACACATAACGCAGTTTGAAAGCAGGCCCGCCTTCAAACTGCTTTCCGACTGCTCATGTTTCTGGTGTGACATCAACCGCGGCGCAACTGACCTTCCCTGCTCAGGTGCTGCGCCTGTCCCGCGTTTGGTGTGCCCAAGCCTTTAATAATACAGGGTGTTTGGCGCATGGACAGACAAATTTTTTTGGGGGATTGGGTGGGTCAAGAGCTATCTTTAACCCATAGACCCCATGTCCTAAGTGTCACTGTAATCAAGATACGATTTTTTTTGTTTGTTTTTGAAAATTACCTGGTTCATCGTCCTTAAAACGATATAGTTTTTTAGTTTGTTGTTATAATTGAACCAAATAACTTTTATTGCATTTTTTAATGTATGATTATTCTAAATAAAACATAAATTCTTAGCATAGATAACAAAAAAAAATACTTGACAGGCTTTCAAACTCTTAAAAATAAATTAATCTATGTAAAACGTCAAATTCAGAATTAATTATAAAAAAAACTGAAAGGTATTAAGAACTATATTTGATTAAAAAAAAATCTGTACTTAATATCCTTTCCAACGATATACCACATGGCCTTGAAATCATTCATGTGATCACAAAACACAAGGTATTACTTAACAAGTGTCAGAATAAAGAAAACACCTTGTTTGTATTTTAAGATGTTTTAATTAAATTTAATTTACAAATTGGGTTCAAAATGGGCCTCTATTGCGAATGCATGCACAGCATCTTTTTCTTATTTCTACAGTCGTTGTTCTTAATCGCATTTCTTCTTTCATTTTTCGAAAGGCGCTATTTATTCTTTCTATTAAAATTTCCCTTGTCGGTACTTTTGTCGCGTAAACAATTTCTTTTGCGCGCCCCCAGACATAAAAATCAAGAGGTGTTAGGTCTGGTGACCGTGCAGGCCAAAGAATTGGGCCGTCTCTTTCGATCCACGAATTGGGAAAACAATTGTCCAAATGTTCTCGAACGTCTCGCTGGTAATGTGCTGGGCAACCATCATTTTGGAAAATAAAATGTTCTCCTTCTAGTACTGGTAATAGCAATTCAGGTAAGTCATTTATTAAAAAATTTAAATAATTTTCTCCGATCAGGCGCTCCGGTAAGAAATGTGGACCGATCAGGTGTCTTCCAATAACCCCAGCCCAAACGGTCACACTAAACTTACTTTGAAATGAACGTTGCCTTTTCTTGCGGGGATTTTGTCCTTTTTTCTCCCAATGATGGAGGTTGTGGAGATTCACAATCCCCTCATGATTCAAATTGTATTCATCGGTCCACAAAATTCTTTTTAAAAACCTGCTTACCATTGTTCCACCAAACGGGTTCGTTGTTAAAGTGCGTGTTCGTTCCTACTTTGATTTTGATAATTTGATCACATAAATAATGATTTCAAGGCCATGTGGTATATCGTTGGAAAGGATATTAAGTACAGATTTTTTTTAATCAAATGGAGTTCTTAATACCTTTCAGTTTTTTTATAATTAATTCTGAATTTGACGTTTTAAGGCTGGCCTCAGACATCCGGAATGTCTTTCTGAATTCAGAAACGGAATTCAGATTCTTAATTCAGAAAGCCCGGAATCCATACAATTTATACATTCTCCACACACATTCTGATTTTTTCAGATTCTGAATTTATCAGATCGATCTGTAAGAATGATACTGACGAGCGTTCTGAATTCCTGATCGGAATATTAAGATTTTGAATTCAGAACGCGCGTAATCCCATACATTTGCATAGAGCAACACACACATATTGAATTCAGATTATGAATTCCTCCTCCATTTTGAGACGTTTGCGTGTGTCGTGAAACAAGAGACTACTGATCTATCTCAATTTTTAAGATAATGTGAGTTGAAGGAGCCGGAATTAAGAGTCTGAATTAAGATTCTTAATTCAGATAGGTTTTCCGGCTGTGTGAGGCCAGCCTTACATAGATTAATTTATTTTTAAGAGTTTGAAAGCCTGTCAAGTATTTTTTTTGTTATCTATGCTAAGAATTTATGTTTTATTTAGAATAATCATACATTAAAAAATGCAATAAAAGTTATTTGGTTCAATTATAACAACAAACTAAAAAACTATATCGTTTTAAGGACGATGAACCAGGTAATTTTCAAAAACAAACAAAAAAAATCGTATCTTGATTACAGTGACACTTAGGACATGGGGTCTATGGGTTAAAGATAGCTCTTGACCCACCCAATCCCCCAAAAAATTTTGTCGGTCCATGCGCCAAACACCCTGTATTTATTTATTTTATTTAGTTTTAATAATACTGTAAGTTGGGCCTTTGCACGGAGCAAATACTTTGTGTTTGCTCCGTGGGCCTTTGATAATGGATCGGGGAAGGTATGTTATAAAGAAGGGTTGGGATCGGAATATATTGATACAATATTACTAGCATAGAATTTGAGATAACGTCGCTTAAAAAGGCCCAGAGTATTGTACTGCCTCTCGCATTAAGTAAATTTTGTTAAAATACGCCGAATAAAGTTGTGTTAGTAATTAAAAACCTATTTTGTCAATAAATCACTCGCTAGACTTCGTATATCAAGTGCCACTTGATCATTTGCACTATCTATTAAAAGTACTATGTGAATGTTGTATCCACATAAAATAACAGTGAACAATGAAGATAGAAATTTGGTACTGGCACCACGAACGTTTGCTACATACATATTGCCACTGGCATAGTGATACGATCACGATACGAGTAACTACCCTACTTATTTACTTTTCTCTATGCGAGTAACAATGAACTTCAAACGAAACTCTTGTTTTTTGTTTATTTACAAGTTAATACCAT